>JAOWLH010000021.1:11104166-12304583 GCA_027405865.1 Salix purpurea | reverse complement strand
AGTGTTGAGCGAATGGGTCATATATTTTTTTATTGTAAATAATTTGGCACAATTCACAATTTTTCGACTTGTTTTGTCTACATGTGACTTCGTATATTTTTTTTATGTGATATTAAATCTGAACTACCATACAAAAAACCCGCAAAAGTCCACTTTTAAGAAAAATAACAACTGATGAATTATTTTAAATATTATCCCCATTGTTATTATCATGATTGTTAAATTATCACAATTATTATAGCTATTATTATAACAATTATTGTACATAATTAATATGTTAATTATTATTGTCATACTATCCCTAACACCATTATTATTTTAAAGAAAATTAAATTATTTTTTATTTTATAAGATTTATTCTTAATATTATTATATTAAAAGTATTTCATAACAATGACATGAAATTAATTTGAGTTTTTTTTTTTTAAAAAAAAAACTTAGGTCATTTATTTATATATATTTTAAGGCGTTAATATTAAACAAATATCAAAAGATATAAGTAGTCTAACATATTTATAAGACAAAAAAACTTACAAATAATTATTATCATTATTTTTAATACCTTATCTATAATAATTAGAAATTTTAACACCTAAAAATATTAACAAAAAAGCAATCAAAAAATAAAATCAATATCATTACTATTGTGTAAAAATTAAACCATGAAATTATCTCTAAGAATAACAAAACTAAAACTTTAATAAAAGAGCAAAAAACAAAAAACTCAAATAAATATATACTCAATTTTTATCGGAGGACAAAATTGCAACAAATAAAAACTTTGATATCAAAAACATTAAATGCATTTAAAACAAAAATAAAATCAAAAGAATAAGGGTAAAAATTAAAAATGGCATATATGATTAATTAAAATTGGAGGACGAAAGTGAAAGATGTCAAAAGCTACAGACCGAAAATTAATAGAAATAAAATCAAAAGAGTGGGGGCTAAAGTGAAAGTCTGCATATATTATTAATTGCAATTAAAGGATGTAATTGAAAAAAGCCAAAACTTGTATAGAAGAAATAAGGAGGTAAATCAAAATACAAAGACGAAGGACTAAAATTAATACTATGGAAACTAAGAGCACTTACATGAAATCTGTCACTGCAAGAGAGAGAAATGGGGTGAAAAACCAAACCTCGACCACCGGTCACCACACGACCTCTTAACGCCGACACGCGCGATGCCATGCGGTAGAGGACATTTCTACGCATCCGACGATATGGTGAAAGTTAATTTTCTACAGCCTAAGTACATGAGACACGCCTTCTCTGTGGCGCGTAAAGGAAATAACAGACGACGCGTTAACCATACGCTCCTGCAGATAATCAGAAAAAAAATAATAAACAAATACCGACGTACTGTAATACCCCCATTTCCGATGATAATAAAAAAAATACCTGAGAGTAATATACTATAAGGCCCCTGGCGTCAGCGTGCTGTTTTGTCGTTTAGGAGGGCAGTGCAGTAGTTTCACTGTGTGCGACCGAGGCAAAAATCGAAAATGCCCTCATTGCTAGTGAATTGTTTTGTCGTTTTCGGAGGGTTAAGTTGTTTTTTTACTGTGCATGGCAAGAAGGAAAAAACATAAATAGCCTTAACCTTGCGTCGTTTTTTGGTCTGTTCCCAGGGGTGAATGAGTAGTTTGACTGTGTAAAAAAATAATAAACAGACGATAACACCCCCATAAATTTAGTGAATGCCAACTGGTCCCCGTGCAAAGTCTACAATACCCCGAAGGTGAAGGCAAATATTGAGGCGCACTGAGGGGTGAAAACGTAGTTACACTATTAAAAAACACAGTGAATTGAGTGTATGGCTACAGTGGAAACGCCACACCCTTTAGTTTCTTTTTAATGAATTGGTCAGGTCTTATCCTCTTGTGTGATTATCTCTTCCACTAGGCCCATGAGTTTCTGCAAGCCTACCTCAGCCCATTACGATTCAAGACAATAAGCCTCTTTGGTCAGGTCTTCGACAAGGAGAATATCGTACGTGGCCCAAATCTTTTTCTCCTGAAAGTAACTCAGAGATCCCAATTCTAATGAAGTGCAAGTTGATTGAAAACTTTGCATTGCTGCTGTTGATGGCTTGTGAAATAGGCCCAGATCGTGTCATCTCAAAGCACGATCAGCTTCTTCTTGTTCTTCTGGAGGAAGCAAGATTCAAAACCTAAAATGTCTTGACCTATTTGTGAGGCTGGCATTAGATTGCTGTCAATCACAGACGTGGAGCCGTAAAATTAAAAAAATATAAAAAAATGAGGCTGGGTTTACAAGGTGAAAGGTGTGGTCAAGCTATAAGCCAGCTCCATGACAAGAAATATACCCGACAGGCATGGGCGTATGTAATGTGGATTCAATTATATGGTATACAACTTCTTACCCATCACAGAGTCCAAACCTAGGCAGATTCTTCTTGTATTAATCTACTAACCACTACCACTTTGAGAAAATATAGAATATGTGGTTGGGGATGTTGGGCATCAGCCATCCCTTCTTTTTTTTTTTTCTTTTTAGCTCTAGCTCCTTGTCCCCTTTCTTAGAAGCCCTACCCTACTTTTTGGTCGCATGCCCTCTTTTTGAAAAAATCAATCAAGGATGGTTGAGATCTGCCTTTATTTTTAGTAGATTAGATTATTATATACATTGTGTGCATTATCTTCACATCTTTTCTATAATTAAAAAAAAAAGCTAATCAAGAGTATATGCAGTCATCCGGATCATCATCATATGGACCACCTTGGATGGTTTTAAGTTTCCACACCACTTGTTAGCATGGTCAAGTACTAGTTTACAGTAATGTGTTACGCTATAGGCTAGATCAATTTCCTTTTAAAATATAATAAAAATATTCAAGTTGTAAAGAGTTATTTTGTATGGTTATTAAACCTGTTCTAATGCGAGTGTAATTTGAGCAAATTGGACAGATAGAAAGAGCGGCCCATTTACATGCAGTAAGTATTATATATTATTTTTATTAATATGAGTGTACGAGTTTGCGTGCACCTCAATTAATATTATTACGCTGAAGATTGAAGTTATCAACCATGTAAGATTCTAGCAATTATCCATCGTTAGAGCTCAAAACTCTGACCATACCTGCTAGATGGTTTAGGTAAAGATTATTATATTAATATGCAAAGAGGTGGAGGTGGAGGTGGAGGTGGAGGTGGTCAAACAACATATTGATTAAGAGGTAAGAAAAGGTGAAGATGGGAAAAGTTAGATTGAATTATTAACAGGAGAGGGAACAGGCACGCGTGGGGGTGTAAAAGCCTGCATATCTACAGAAAGATGAGCAAGTAAAAAGGCAATGCATGCTGCTGTGCTTTGTCATCTACTTGTTCCGCAGCTACTCTTCACATTCCACTTGTATTGATTCATCTAATCAAACCCCTGCGTTGTGTAATTATTTTAGTCCCCAGGTCACCCTCCTGTGACGAATATTCAAAACTAAAAAGCTACTTTTAAATTGATAATTGATCAGAAAGCATGCCCACATTCCTCATCCTTTTCCCTGGCTAGGAATATGGAAATCAGCTTCAGACGTCAGGATCCACTTTTAAAAGGAAGGAAAAAGTCGATGCTTTCCATGTTAGCTAGCTTCGAAGACAGTCCTTTTTCTCTTGAAGGGGTCCAGGTGGGGCCTGAGTTGTTTTGTGGACCAAGGAAAGGCAAAGAACTTGTAGGGGCGAGGGTGGCATGCGATTCATCGAAGCTCTTGCTTTGTGCCTCCTAAAAAACTATCATTTGAAGAATATTAAAGAATAATATAAATTATATTATACGGTATCATTTAATAATTTAAATTTTTAAATAAAATAGTTTATTAACCCTAAAAGAAGAGCAAAACAGTAGGCATTGCAGGTTTGAAATATCCGTTGTAAGAGATGCTTTCTTTCAAAAGCGAGAGAAAAGAAACCCTACTTGAACAGGACAAAGTTTGTCTCATCTTATTTGTATCCTCTTCTTTTTGTCTTGTGAATTTTGTCTGCCAAGTTGTACATATCTGAAACCTCTGTTGCTTCTTTACTCCTTGCATTTGGCAGGCAGTGAAACTATGGATACATACATGTGATTTTACATCAGATGAAAACCCAAGTTTCCAAGCTCATCCAGGGCATAATACATGTAATTATTAAATGTGTAAAAACTTCACATCAAGATCGATTGATGCTGATGTTTCAAAATTAAGTCGTCCGTATACACTGAGTAGATTTTACTTTACCAAGAAATGAAAACGATTACAAATTATTGCTTTTATTACCATATTTGTTATATATATATATATTATGTCATGTAGAAGCCTTATATATAATATAATTGTTGTAATTAATAATATTTTGTGATTGTTTGACTCGTGTTTCAAAAAAAAATTAAAAAATAAAATAAAAATTAATTTTGTTTAAAAAATATTATTTAAATATGACTTTTCAATTATATTCACAAACAAACAAACATTATATATGAGATGTCTCTTTTAGAGTACAGTAACTCGACTCTACCATGTCGGTACATAAACGATTCTGGCGAGCTCTCCTTTTGTGAAGCTCCAAGATCTATTTATAGATAATTATATTCACGTAACTCGTGAGCTACTTAATTTTTATAATAATATTATTTTTAATTAATTATCTTCGTTAACCTTTACTTAATCTAAATTATCTTCATTTCCCCGCTCATTTTAATATTAAGGTTAGCCGAGAGGGTCAAGGAGGACTTATTATGCACCCTAAATGTGTATTGAACATTGTTAGAGCAATTCTGGTCCTTAGATTGGGTATTTTCATATGTAGCTCTTGCTCTTGTATTTATGACAACAATCATTTTGGAGAGCCAAATTTCTAAAATGATTTTTTGAATAGTGTATATATGGTTTTTTTATTGATGTGTATTCCAATGATAAAAGCTATTTTGGAGAGCTATTTCTTTATATTATTTTAAATATAAAACAATTATTTTGTATGTAGTTTAATTATACAATTAATAGAAGTAAGTTATATAATTAAATAATTACTTTTAAAAAACCCTCAAACAATATAATTATTAATTTTGTATATAATTTTTTACTCTCTTGTTGGAGTATTTTTGAATAAAAACAAAAACAAATATTTTTGATATGGTTACATTATTTTCTAATATATATATGTCCAGATCAACCCTCCACATAAAAACCTCAGTAAACCCCACACAGAACAACACTCCCTTCCCTTCTCCCCCAGCCCGCACACAGACAAGCACCCCCTAGCCCGCCACCCTCTTCCAGCCCCTCACATAGACATCACTCCCTCGATCCTCCCCCAAACTAAGGTATGGGTTTTTTTCCCTTATCTACAAAAGATGTGTATTTTTTAATGTTTTTTAATTATTGGTTTCTCTCTCAAAATATATAGGAATGACTTCCTAAGAAAAGTCATTTTGGCTACCAGGATGACTCTCCCGTTAGAGACCTGAAAAACAACAAAAATATCCAAAAAAACAAAAATTTAGTTTTGCCAATCAGGATGGCTCTCTCGTTGGACTTACTCTAATATTCTACAAGTGGTTATATTTTATTAGCCCCTCAAAATATTGCTCTATTAAAGATTGGTAAGCACCACCATATCTACAGCAGCATATCATTCTTTAAGCATCATTATACTTTTAGGCATCATAGGAATGACATATTAAGTGTCTATTTAAAAATATAGTTGATGTTGTTTTTAAATATGTTTTTTTGTCCAGAAATACATCAAAAAAATATTTTTAACATTAGCACACGAAAATGATATAAAAACACTATTTTTTTAATTTAAAATAAAAAATAAAAATAAAAATTTTAATTTTTAGTTTTTTTCAAAAGCATACCTTGAACCAGTAATTATTCTTTGGCAATAACATATTTATAAAATCACAAATTTGAGACAATATTTTTCATGAGAGTACCTTTAACCAGTAATTATTGACATTTTATTTTATGCCTCTCTGAATTCCCATGTTTTATTTATTTTTCATTTTTTTATTAAAATAATAGGCATCGGATTTTTACCTTCAGCTCCTTTTCAACCTTGAGATTTAGATCATACGAGCTGATTAGCCCGCTTCGCTGGGCATTTTTATCTATGTAGAAAATTAATTGATTTTATAAATGTTTTATTTTGTTATTTGAATATTTAATTAGTATAATTGAAATTAATAAAATCTGTTAAAAATGGTTTTTTTCAACCAAAATGTGATTGAATATTGTTATTGCTAAAAAACTTTTGATAAAATTTGTTAGAAAATTTGCTAAGAAGGTGAAATGACTTATCAGAAATTTGTTGTCACGAATATTCTGGTTAAAAAAACAAAACAACAAAAGAAACCCTGTTAAAAAAGAACAACTGAGTTGGACAGTAAAAAATCAAAAATACATGTGGAAAAAAGGTCACCGTTTCTTTAAAGAAAAAAACAAAGGGTCTAAAATATAAATTTAAATTCCAAGCCAAAGTTTTTTTTATAAGATATATTCATCATATTATTATATTAAATATCTTTAAGAATACCAATATTAATTTTATTTTTTAAGAAATTGTAGGTCATTTTTTCTCTCTCTATCTATCTCTTTTTAGGCGATAATATTAAATAAATATTAAACACATATACTTAGTCTCACATACTAAATAGTGTGATCGAAATGGGAAGTGATTTTTATAGTTTTTTAATTGTAGATAACCTATATAAATTTGAAGAAAAAAAAATATGAGTTGCCTGTTTTCCCCAGTAATATTAGATATGACACATTATAAATACAAATATTGCAAAATTTAAAAAAAAAAAGAAATAGAATTTTTTTGCGTGCTATAATTATTTATTTGCCGTCTAAAAAGAACAATGTAATCGAAATAGAAAGTGTCTTGTATATTTTTTAATTATAGATAATGTAGGCAAATTTGTTTACCTTTTGTTTTTTTTAGTTGTATTTTTTCCCGGGTAATATTAGATCTTAAATATTAAAAATCGAATTTGTTTTTTTTTAAGAAATAAACTTGAACAAAAGAGCACAAACTTAAAATTCACAGCAAATTTTTATTTTATTTTATAAGATTTATTCATCATATTATTATATTAAATGTATTTAAGAATGCTGATATAAATTTTTTTCCTGCAAAAAAGCCGAGGTCATTTTTTTTTGTCTTTATATATTTTTAGGCGATAATATGCAATAAATATTAAAACATATAATAATGACTTGTTTGTTGTTTTAAAGAAACAGTGTAATCGAGACAAAAGTGACTTGTATCATTTTTTAATTGTAGATAACCTAGGTAAATTTGTCTATTTTTTGTTCTTGAATTGTCTTTTATCCCCAGTAATATTATTTTTTTCCTGCAAAAAAGCCGAGGTCATTGTTTTTTTCTCTTTATATATTTTTAGGCGATAATATACAATAAATATTAAAACATATAATAATGACTTGTTTGCCGTTTTAAAGAAACAGTGTAATCGAGACAAAAAGTGACTTGTATCGTTTTTTAATTATAGATAACCTAGGTAAATTTGTTTATTTTTTGTTCTTGAATTGTATTTTATCCCCAGTAATATTAGATACAAAATGACTATTGTTATTATTGTAAAAACAATTAAAATTATCAAATTATCCCGAAAGAAAAAACACTCAAAAACATTAACAAAAGAGCAAGCAAGAAAAAGAATATATTATTATTATTATTATTATTATTATTATTATTATTATTATTATTATTATTATTATTATTATTATTATTATTATTATTATGTTAATGATGAATAAAGAATAGAAATAAATAGAAGAAAAAAAAATCATACTAACTTTTTTAAAAAAAAAAAAACATAATTATCAGGGGGGAAAATAAAAGAAAGAGCACATAAAAAATATAATAGATGATAAAACAAAACAAAAAATTATTAGCTGAAAAAATCATTTACTTTGAAAATTTCAAAAAAATATATGTTCTACGTTGCGGGCTAAGTAAACAATTTTTATAGGATTTGCTGGATGCAAATAAAAATATAAATTTTATTTATGCGCAATTTAATATAATAAAATAGCTTAACACCCCCTAGTATAACAATAGCAAAATAAAAGTTTGAAAATCTAAAATTATCAATGCACGCGTAAACTATCATTGATACCCTAGTTTTAAAAAATAATATGAATAAGAATAAAAAAAAAAAAAAAAGGGAAAGCAACTTTTACAGACAAACATTTTCAAAATCAGTATTGTAGAAGCAAAAAACAAAAACATGGTAGTTTAAAAAAAATAAGATTAATAAGAATAATAATAAAAAGAAAAAGTAATTTTAATTAAATTACGTAAAAAAAAAAAGGAAAGCAATTTTTACAGACAGATATTTTCAAAATCAGTATTGTAAAAGGAAAAAACAAAAACATGGTAGTTTAAAAAAATAAGATTAATAAGAATAATAATAAAAAGAAAAAGGGAAAGCAACTGTCCCAATAGTTGCTTTCCCAAAAACAAAAAAACGTAATTAATAAGAATAATAATAAAAAGAAAAAGTAATTTTAATTAAATTACGTAAAAAAAATGTATTTCAGAAAAGAAAAAAAAAACAAATTGAAATATGTTGGCTGAGGGGTTTGAACCCTGCGCCACAGGCAAAGATAATTTTTTTTTTAATTTTTATAAGATTTATTTCTTGTGTTATTATATTAAATGTATTTAAGAATACTGATATTAAATTTCTTTTGTAAAAAAATCGTAGATAATTTTTTTCTCTATATATACATTCTTAGACGATAATATTCAATAAATATTAGAACATATAATTAGTTTAACGTACTTTAATTTGACATAAATATACAAATATATATCATGAATTTGACATACTTTACATAATATATGTGATTTTAAGAACAAAATTTAAGCAAATCAAATTAAATAATTGAAAACATAACCTGAAATAAAAAGAAATGGGACCGAAATGAAAGTAAAATCCATAATTAACTTGCATGGAAGGATAAAATTGAAATAAATCAAACTTTGGGACCGAAAATATTAAGGATTTATAATCAATTTGCATGGAAGGATGAAATTGAAATCAATCAAAACTTTGATACCAAATATATTTCACATTCCAGCCCAACGCGCAAAATTCAAAGTATGAGGACCGAATTGCAACTTCCATATATAATCAATTTGCATGCAAGGACGAAATTGAAAACAATCTAAACCTTGATAATGGAATCAAGGGCAAGAAAAACGAAATTACACGTATAGGGACTGAAATGAATTTTGACAAAAAACAGCTTAGCTGACGTCATCTGGCGCAGGCAGGAGAGAGAAATTGGGGGGGAAATTCAAACGTCCATTGACGCGTATCCGGCCACCATAGTGCCACACGCGCCGCCCCATGTGGAAGAGAACATGCCTGAAAATCATTACAGACGCCGGTTGGGCATTTTTGGACGTCGGATAAGGCCGCACGCGCCGCCTGAAATCCGCGTGAGCGCCCAGACGAACGGCGCGTTGCGCGACGCGCGAACAGTGACCCGCTTAAACAAATAATAAAATATTGGTTAATTACCGTGAAGCCCCTCGCTCAGTAGTCGTGATTTTGTCGTTTTGGAGGGGTGAAATCGTTAATGCACTGTTTCATGACAGAATAAAAAATTCAAAAACCGGCCGGACGAACCGGGCCGGACCGGACCGGCAGCGGTCAATTACCGCGGAGCCCCTCTCCCAATAGGCGTGATTTTGTCGTTTGCTGGGGACGTTTTCGTTAAATCCCTGTGCACAGCCGGAGAAAAAACCAAATGGGGTGCTTCACGGTTTATTTTTAAGCAGAACAAATGCTCATCTGTCACGGTGAAAGTGTGACAGGTGTCCAGGGGAAGGGGATATGTAGATGGAATGGGGCGAAAAAAACAAAACAAAGAGGCAAACGTACTCCCGCGATGTATAACTTGCAAATGTCCAGTCCACAGTTGTTTTACTCACAGTCTACAGTAAGAACCGGAGCTCTTTTAGCTCTTTTGTAATTCACAATTATGTAAAGAGCTCATTTAAATTAAAAAAAAAATACATACCTTTTTCTAACAATTAGGAGTAACATTACCTGATTTTTGAAGATGGAGTGCACAAAAATATCGTTTTCCATCTCTTAAATGGACTCCTTGAATCAAGTGCTTTATTGATTTCTTCAAAATAAATTTCACCTCTATTCACTCACTACATTTGCTATCGTATGTACTTTCAAATATTTTTAGTCGATCAAAATAATCCAGGAGAATAACATTTCATGCTTAGAACAATAAGTTGTAACTCAATTCATATTAATGTCCTTCTTATTAATATATAATGAATTCAAGCTTTTTTCATATTAAAAAATTATATTCAATTCATATTAGTGTCATTCTCTCTATTAAAATAAAAAGATCTTGAGTTTTTTTAATATATGTGTGTGTTCGCGAGCGCGCTTGAATATTGTCCTCGAGTTGTTGCATTATTCAAGTTAGAGAGTTTTGTTCCCAAATGACTTAGTGTGATGACATATGGTTTGTGATCTGTGCAATAAGTTTTGAGTTCGAGTTAGGATATGCACTCCTTGTAAGAGCCTGAAATAACTAGAATTTTACTCGTTTATCTAAATCCATAAAATATATTTGTCAAAAAATGGGTTTAATCACATAAAAAAGTTACAAAGTTTTGTTCAATTTCTAGATTGCGCTATGGGGCAGTAATATAACGTGACCATCGGACTTCAAAAACGAAAAATTAAAAACAAATCAAGTTTAAATAAAGGTCACCTTTAATAGTTATGGAAATTTCCTGGGAAAAGGTTTGCATCGACCTCAGGAAACCTTGACGACCTTACGAAATTTTTTTATATATATAAAAAAAATTGTGGTTGAGGAGTCGAATCAATATATCATTGGACCATCCCAATGCCCCGTTTGAAACCAAATGACTTAGTCACTGGAGAGCGTGCTCACTCTCCTCCCTTATACACAATTTATTATCTAATTTAATATTTTTAGAAATGTTATTATTTTATAATATTCTCCTTTTTAGAGCTTAGAAAATAAATGGTTAGGGGTAGAAAACTCAATACCTATAAAATATATATATATATTTTTTTTTTTGGGGGGGGGGGGGCTTTTATGTAAGCTATTGCAATAAATAAAAGAATGAGTTTTTTTTTTAATGTAAGAGATTGCATAAATTGCAATAACTGATTAAATAAGGGGTTTGAGAGTTATTTTCTCTTGATAGCATTAACGAGAGATAAATAACTCTTATATGATATTAATAAAGATGAAAATATGATAAATATTTAGAAGACTTTTACATCCTCAAGGATGTAGAGATATGATTAGTCTTGATATAAATATTTTATGCTAAAAACTCATAAGATAAGCAAACAAAGTTTCATGGCCCAATATAAGACCTATAATGATTGTCAGACTCATATATCCTTGAGTTCAAAGCGTAATTGAGCTTAAGGATGTTGGGGTTGACAACTTGCTAGATCCACATCTGTTTATGCTCAACAGATAGATGAACCCAATGATGCTGAGTCTACCAACATGTTAGACTCATATGTATTTAGGCTCAACGTATAGCTGAAGACAAGAATGTTGGTTTTGATAACTCAACTAACTCGCCATCGCCATCATCCATATCATCCTCATCAACCATAACTATATCAATATATCACTTATCTTCATCATCATAACTATATCAATATGTCACTTATCTTCATCATCACTTGGTTTTGATTCTCAATAGCATTATAGCGAAGATGCCTACCTAATTGAGGATCTACATTAACAATAATCAACACCAATATTTGTTTATTATCATTATCACCTAACCTAGATGGACCATCTGCTCGTGATACATGTGTAGTTCTTTGAGAGTTACTTAGAAATCGAGTCAACTTCATACTAAAAGAGTTTCCTTGTCTACGTCTAATTTATTATGTAGAGCTCTAATATACTAATTACATTAATCATAGCAAACCTGAACATTGAATTCACACTCACATCACAACAAATCGATACACCAGTATAACAATCATAATTAACCCTAGTTTGCAATATCCTCTAAGAAATTTGAACTTTATTTTAACAATATTCCGTCCAAGTTGATCACATAACATTCTCAACAATCCGTTAAGGGACATATTTGATATAACAATAAGGAGAAAATCATAATTGTTTTCGTTATAAGTGACATCATTGTTAGTATTGATAATGATACCATCATGGATGCATAATATTTCTAAATTATCAAACATCTTGTCAAACAACACAACTATATTTTATTAAAAAATTTAGGTTAATCAAAGTGCATCAATTATCAGTAAAACATAAACTGATCAGTGAACATCTATATTCATTAATTTAATTGGCAAACACTTACATTCAACAAATTCTGGTAATAAAATTATTAAATACATTCATGTGTTTCATAGCTAATATATTAATTAATACAAAATTCAATATAATTAATAACTTCTAAAATTGAATAAGAACAAAATAGTAAATCAAAACAATGAGGAGTAAAATAATTTATGTTTATCCCTATAATTAAGCACTGATGCTACATATATTTGTTACACACACACACGCTGACCTAACAAGTTAAGTTGAGTTTAAACTTCAGAGTGGAGAATTGATTTAGGACGACAAGATGATTGCATAAACTCCTATTATTACGATATTTTTTATTTTTTAAAAATTATTTTCAATATTATCATGAAAATAATTTTAAAAAACTAATTTTTTTAATTTGAAATAAAAAAAATCATTTTTTTTTAAAAACACAGTATTAAATAATCCGAAGAAAATATGGTCATGAAGGAGAGAGAAGGGCTATCCTATCATGTTCTTGCAAAAGCGTATATACTTTACTTGTTTGGTCAGGATAATAAATAATAAATAATATTTTCTGATCCAACCCGACTCCAAGTCTCTCTCACGCTTCGTGTCCGTTGCTTAGGTCTATCATTTTCAACCTCTATAAATGAAATGAGGAGTATTGGCACTGTTTTTTTTTAAATATTTTAAAAAAATTAAAAAATAATTTATTTAATTTTAAATCTAAATTTAAAAAAATAGTGTGCTTTTATTATTTAAAAAAAATATTTTTTAATATATTTTTAAATAAAAAAAACATATTTAAAACAATCTAACCATATTCGAAACAGATACGAAAGCAAAAGCACAACCGCTCCTCTCTCTCATGTATGATAAAGTAGCTTTTGTTCGAGGCTATGATAGGGATTATGCTTTTATTTTAAAATAACATTTTTAATATCAATAAAAAAATAACACTTATGACAAACAACATTTTTACCGCAATGTTAAACATTTTACGTCCGAGGAAAATATCTCTTTGCTATGCAATAAATATTACAAAATATATTCTTTTTTATATAATTCTACTGAAATTCTACTGTTATATAGAAAGTACTTCTGCTTGATAGTTTTTTCTTCCTCCATCACCGACAATGTCTTGCCTTGTGATCAAGGTAGTCAAAATCGCGAGCCAACTCGCAAAATCGTACGATTTTGCGAGTTGGCTTCGAAAACCTGGTTGAACCGGTAGAAAAACCGAACCCGGTCAAACTCGTAGAAAAATCGTTCAAAATCGTAAACTCGTAAAAATCGGAATGATTTTACGCGTTCGTCATATTTCACTGTGCGCAGCGTAGGTTTTCTTCTTTCTTCATTCTTCAATTCTATTTTTCACACAAACGCAAAAAACCCATTTCTCTTCTTCCCCAAACGAAAAAAAACCATTCTCTTCTTCCCCAAACCCATTTCTCTATTTTGCAGAACTCAGAACCCGTTCTCTTCTTCCCCAAACGCAAAAAACCATTTGCCCTAAATTCTCAGCTCGAAATTCTCTTCTCTTCTCAGCATAAAACACCCAAATCATCAGCCCTAAACCCCAAAATCTTCTCTTCTCTTCTCAGCTCAAAACCCCCAAAATCGTCAGTTCTGAGTTCGGTGGCCTCCTCCCCAGGACCCCAGCTGTTGACTGTTGTTCTCATCCTTCTCGTCGCCATTAAAGGTTAGTGCTTCTCGTCGTTCTCAGTTGCTTGATTTTGGTTTTATCATTTATCTATTCTAAAACAGAACTGACGATTGAAAGAGCTGTGAAAAAATGGATTTAAATCCTGTTCTTGAAGAGGATTGGTTTTGTTCCATGCTTTGTTTAATTTATTATAATCACCCTGGAATCAAGCTGGATTTTCTGTTTGGATTTTTGTTTGGTTTTACGAGATATAGGCTATATGATTATGATTGATGTGCTGATTGAGAGATTTAGTATAGGCTCTTTCTGATTAAGAATGAATCTCGTGCTGTTCTTGGAAATTGCTTATTTAATTTGGAGCTGTTGGCATTGAGCTTCTATTTTGATTAAGAGTTGATGTTTTCGTGTGTTTCACGAAGAAGTTAGGTTAACATCAAATTGTGGATACCAATTAGGATACTGTGAAGTCATATAATTGTTAGTTGAGCAGTTGAGCTCCTAGTTACTTTATGATCTTCATAGAAAACTGGATATTGCACTAAACTCAGATCCTGGTGAGAATAGACTGCATTTTTTCATATAATATCTATATCCTGCTGCTTGTGAGTAGACCAGAGTTTTCTTAATCGAAGCTTGTTATCAAATTCCTTGTTTTATAAGAAATTGTTCATATCATATCTACTCTCTTCCAGGCAAGTCAATTTGGCTAGTGTTTTGTTGGGATCCATGATTCTTAAAACTTCTGGCATTTGGCTCAAGCATAATTTTTTTGTCAGAACAGATGGATCGCTTTGCTGATGTGTGTGGATATGGCCCTGTATTTATTCTAGGATCAGATTTGCCACCCTAGAGTGTTACAGGGTCCCAAAATGATTTTCTTTATTGATGATATTCAGTGATTCAGATAGTTCCAAATATACCAGTCCAGTTTAAGTAGTTTGATGGATGTTGGCTGGATGATTTCCAAATAATAGTGGGTCTAAGCCATGTGCACTTGTTCTTGACCATGTGTATATGTTCTTGCTACATCCATTGCACTCTAGTGCTGGCAGTTACATGCAGAAACCATTTTCAGCCTACAACTCAAGTTGAGCTCCTTGTTGTTTGGCACAGGATACTGTGATTTTATTGCGTGGCTTGTAATTGTCGAATTCTCAGGTTACCTTATTTGATGTATTATTTCAATGAATTGCAATAAAAATTTGTTAGTTTTTAACTTATGAACTTTTAGGGACATAATTATTTTGTAATGTGTTTTGAAGTTATTTTACATCATGTATGAACCTAAACTAATTAAGTTTTATGTCCATAATTATGCTATTTTGTATTCAGAAATATTTTACAAACAATTTTACGATTTTTCTTCTCACACGATTTTAGCTGTGATTTTACGATTTTTGTACGGACATTTCGGGTACGATCTTTCTACGATTTTACGATCCAATCTTACGATCCGATTTTTCGGAGCCCTTTCCGATCCGTGTCAAAATCTCGATTTTGACTACCTTGCTCGTGATCACAATTACTAGCGAGTTAATGGCATGCTCGTCCACCTCCCTCCTAACGACTGAACAATTTGTAAGAGAATTAAGAAAGCTGTTGTGCTTCTGCTTTATAGCATAGAATCATGGCCACACTTGCATCTTGAAAAAATCGATAAAGATTGTTAAACAATTCATTCAACTCAACATATATTTCGTTGTGGTTTAAAACCATGCTTAGTTCAATTTAATCTCATTATCAGAATCAAGTATTTTACTCACAAAACTTCCATTGGCATTGTAATGTATTTTTCATCGACAATTGTTTTCATGACAAACACACGAATATAATCCCTTGCTTGTTAAAACCTCATCGGTAATTCTTTTTTGTTAGTGATTCCATTGAATTGAATCTACCAACAAAAATACTGATTGTAAATCTACTGACAAAAAGATCAACTATAATTTCATCTGTATATTTCACCGATGAGGCCATTAAAAAAATATCATTGGTGATTTCATCTTTAATATTTCATCTGTATTTGTCGTTAGTATATTCTGTTGGTGATTCCATTGCTAATATTTTGTCGGTATATCATAATCGTTAACAGTTATATTTTGAGTAATTATTGTTCAACTCTCTAAAAACTACTAATGGGGTGAGGCATTTTGCCAATATAGCCATCAGTAATAGAGGAATTTTGAGTGCTCACTTTCCAACTCTTTAGAAAATATTGACGACATGTTCCGTTTGTAATTTTGTCACTACTATTTCAATTTTTTTCAAAAAATAAATTAAAAATAAATTATATTTTGTATTAGATTAAATTAATTTTAAATTAAAATATTTATTATAAATTATTAAATTTGTAACATTCAAAATTCAAATACAATAAATTTAAAACAAAGACAGCGTTGGAGGAGGAGTAGGGTGGTCGAGACCTCGAGATGTAAAAGCAGGAGCACATGGATCACCCCAATATAATTGCATCTGCATAACCAGTTGATGTGGTGTGACCATATCAGCACAAAGTCATGCCGCATCATCATGAAGTTCTGTCATCTCATCACGAAGTTTGGTTGTCTCCCCCACATACTTTCTCAGCTAAAGCCACCTGGAACTCCAGAATTTAAGTGAATGAAACCAATTGTAGGACGTCTCAACTGTCAAAATACTCTGGGTTGATAAAAAAAATTTCAGTCGTAGTGTTTGACAGTCTGTATACCCAATATATATCAGGTCCATCAGACATTCCCACCTTTAACCACACATCTGGATCAAAATCTAGATGGGTTGAAGGATCGTATCCGTATTTTTCCTTCAACTGACTATTATATGTTTCCTAGAAAGAAAAAATTCAATGAAATAATAACTTCAGAAAAAGAAATTGAAGAATACCAACATACCTAGAATTGATGAGAGTGATTATCCATGAGTTGTGGTTGCACTCCTTGTTAGCAGTCTCTACTCCGCACATGCATCTAAAAAGATCCATCAGTAATAGATCACGTCCAAGACTTGTAACCTATAAGGAAAGACGTTGTCAGCTATAAATATTAAGAAAAACATTATAAAAAATAATATAATTAATTAAGAATTACCATCTATTTCGCATGTGAAAAGAACAGAACCTAGAAAACATAAGTTTTGGTTTTGCGCACTGAAATGTGAGCGTCGTGTGAAATTATTGAACGTCTGTATGGTGGTTTAAGTTCTTTTTAGACTTCCACATTCTTCCCGTTTGAAAGGTTTCTTACTTACATTTATTTTTTTTTCTACGTCTCGTACCATAAATCACGCAATCTATAAGGTACAAATGAATTATTTGTTAGCAAATGAACAAAAAAATTGTGGAATTTGAAAAAAAAAATTATCAACATCGCCAAAATTATCAAGTTGCAATTTGATTGTCCCATACCCTTCTTACAACATCATCACTAATATCCTGCCAATCAAATTTCCCATTGGAGTAAAAATTTAGAAAAGAAAACTTGCATTAATTTGATAAAATAAACAAATTAACATAATTAAAAAGACTAAGTCCATACTCACCTTAAACCTTGTAATCCATGTATCAACTCGCGGTCTCCATTCAGGATTTTTAGGGATCTGAATCCATTGAAATAATGAATCCCCATTGATGATTTAAAAATCATTGTTATTGTTCTCGCGACCTCAATATTGGTAAACCTAAAATTTTATTCCCTAAATGAAATTATCTTTTTTAAAACAAATTAGACAAATCGTGAAAATAAAAAAATTAAAACCTATATTGAAAGGTCATCCTTCCATTGGGCCCAATACTTACGGGTAATTAGATCCCGCTATAAAAGGACACCCCCTCAACCTTGTGGCATCGCACTCACCGACCCTGCGTCGTGAGTCAATGTATGTGCCTCAAGTGCCCGTTCATCATTGGCACCTAAAAACTCATGGTCCTCGGAATCACTGCTAGGAGAACTAGTAATGATCTTGTCGTCACATCGCACATTGGATTTTCCCTTAGTTATCTACATGAACTATTGGATATTCAAAATTAAATGGTTCCTACATTTTAAAAATTTCAGCATCACCTCCTCTTTATCGAAGACCATTCAAACTGTACAAACCTACAAATACACATCATATATGTCATAAACTAGTTGATTTTATTCATTTTCTTCAAATAATTTTGCATAATTCAATTTCATCGATTGTTTTTATTTCTATGTTAAAATAATTTTTAAAATAATCCTAAACTTGGAAAAATCTATACTAAAATTAAAGAAACTCAAGAAAACAATAAATGACAATAATAATTTAACTAGAGACCTTAATTTCTTTATGTAATAACTCATTGAACAAAATATTAGCAATTAATAATACTAGCAAAAATAATTCAAATAATACCACAATACACATTAAAATAAAAATTAACATTATGCATAACAACGCAAACAACATATAAAAATGCATTAATAACATAAAACAATTATTTAATAATCAATTAACACAAGAAAAAATTATTAACTTAAAAATATCAATTAATAATTCATTAAATATAAAATTTTAATTAAAAATAATGCAATAATAACACACCAAAACCATTAATAACAAAAAAAAATTATGTATAAATAATACAATAAAAAGAGAAAAGAAGATGAGAAGAGGAAAGAACACATACCTTGGATATTTGAAGGAGAAGAAAAGATTAAACAAGGAGAGAAGCAAAGAATTGAAGGGGGGGTTAAAAAAAAGATGGAGAGCGAAAGGGAAAGATGAAGAAGAAGATCTGAAATGCTTGTTTGTTCTGGCTGTGTTAGTATGTTTATTGATGAAATCACCAACGAAAAATACAATATTAATATTTTTAATTATTTCATCAGTCATTTTAAATTATAAATTTCCCCTTTCATGAAAAAAAAAAAACCTTGAAATATTATCAACGACATTATATTCTGTATGAAAAAGCATGCATTGGGACTGCATAACACATAACCTCATCAAAATACTTCCCAAAAGCAAACACAATTGACACTTGCTTAGTAACCTTCACTTCAATACTTATTTTTGGATGCGAGGAAATCTCATCCCCCGGAAAGCACACTCTGTGGATCAAGTTGAACGAGTAAAACCCCAATTATCCCAGACTCTTACAAGGGTTGTTTCACTTCAACACATTTATTCAATCATTGCAATCTATAAGGCCTGAAATGTTTAATGCAAACCAAATTCAATTTTTTAACAAGAGTATCACTACTTACATTAGCACAACTACCACCATCAATTATCATGCTACACATCTTGTTTTCTATGTGACATCAAGTATGAAATATATTTTCTTGTTGTTGTTCTACATCATCTTTTTTGATTTGAAGCACACGTCTTATATCCAAGGCTTCCCCCTCAACAGGATATGCAATCTCATCATGACTACTATCCTCCAAAGATTGTATCTCTTAACTTTTAGATTTGTCACTGTTAGATTCAACCTCTTCATTGTCTCTTATAAGCATAAGACTTCGATTTGGACACAAAAGCTAGATAAGTTTGCATACTTTGTGTATTGAAGCTTCACAAAAAACTCAACGATGGAAGCTGACATAACTTACATAGATATAGATCGATATCAGTGGGTTAGGGTGGCAAAATTATTGTACCTTACAAGTTATTATATAATATGGTGAATGGTGTAGTCTATGACTCGTTTATTTGGCCTCGAGACATGAATCTAACAAATGCATGCAATTAATGAATGCGTGTCTTTATCATATTAAATATTTATTTTCAAATACTTCGAAGTCATGGTTGGACACTGACCCATGCGTGGAGAAAAACTTGTGTCGATTATTGAAAACCCAAAAAATGTGGCCACATGAATGTTTCTGGTTGGAGTCATTTATTTTGACGTCGGCATGCATGAACACAACATTTTTGGATTCATATTCATATCCTCCTCCTCGAGATGCTTCGCCATTTGCCCATTAAAACAGCGGGCGGCGGCCATTTTTCTTCTACTGGATGGTTGGATCTCTTCGATTATTAACTCGGTAGGGGCCTTGGATATCCGAATTGATGAGGCTGGTCGTATGGATTGAAGAAGGATGATATGATGGTTTATTGTGTTTGGTCGGTGTTTCCATTTGATAAATTGTATTCTACAAAAATGTAGATGTGAGAATTAGAATATAAATAGTTAAATCTGTTTGTTTTTGCCTCTCAAAGATAATTTTGAAAAAATAAATAACATTTTTTACTTCAAATTGTTTTTTTTTTATATTTTTATATAAAAAATACTTAAAATAACAACAGATTTTGAAGTCAACTTCAAGGATATACACGTCCATGACTTTCGGTGATGATCTTAAATGAGAACACATGCCTGCAATTACAGGTCGATTGGATGGATATTAGATTGGCTCCATTATTTCACCATATAACGACAAGCACGCTGCACGCCATTTTTTTTCCAATTTTGAAACGTTTGTTTTTATATTATTTTTTAAAAAATATTATTTTTAATTTATGTTTTAGTGTTAATATAAAAAAAATTACATAAATAAACCTAAATATTAATATCTATTTGTGAGTGTAGTTTATGTTGATTTTCTAAATAATTTTTATTAGTTGATATTAATATATATTAAAATGATAAAAAAACACAAATATTCTAGGGTGGTTATTTATCATAAATGCATTAATTGGGCGGCTTAATTTGTCTTGTGTGTCTCTGATGGGGTTAGAGAGATAGAAACGACACAGAAGAAGCACATGAACACACTGCTGAGTCGACAGAGAGAGAATGATCCTTTTGAGTCATAGGGATGGCTAACCTTCAACATCTGGCATCATCATGTATATACGATTAAGATGCTTTAAAGCCTACTAGTAGAGGTATTGAGTTTTATATATATATATTAAAGTTTAATGTTTGAATATCCTTGATTGTATTATACCGGATCATGTTGTATGGTATAAAATTAGTTTTTTGTTTTTTAAGGTTATAACCGGTAAACTAAAATTGAAATAAATTGAAATCGAACCGAACCGGTTCAAATAAAAAAAAAATACTATAATTATTTTTATTCTCCCGATTCATTTCAAAGTTTTTAGTTTGATTCTATTTTAGTGAAATGGAAGAAGGGAACAACTTGGTTAAAAAAAACTATTATTTGGTTTTTATTTTGTTGTTTTTAAGAAAATAAAAAACCAAATTGAACAAAAAATGATCACCCCTAATATATTATTGTATTCAAAATGCTCTTGTTTACATGTGCTAACTTTAACTTTGTACATGCACACGCACACAACATTTTGAACATCAGAAATGTAAATAAAATACATCTCCAAGCTGATAAGCCAACAGTTAATCTTTGACTTATTGGAAATGGATATCAAATCAGAAGAAAAAACTCTTAAGACGTTATAATCAAACCATGCACGCGCCCGACAATAAATTAGAAAATAAGGGCACTAACATGGATTGCTGAATTGTGAAGATGGAAATCAGCAACGTCAATTTGTGTGATTTGATATTTGATTAAAATATCGACTAAATTTTATAAAACATTTTGATCCCATCATCAAAATTAACTCGAAAAATAAAAAAAAATTAACAAAATAGCAAGAAAACTTAAAAAAAAATACTTCTATTGAAGGGAACAATTGAAAAAAAAAAACTTCCATTGAAGAAATCAAAAAGAAAAACAAAATAAAACGATTAGGGATTGAAATGAAACATCCATAAGCACAGAGGACCGACATGAATTTTGCGACCGCATGAGAGAAAAAAGACAAAAAAAAATTGACCATTAGCGATCCTCCCCCCTCCAGACAACGACACGTACACTACCAGGAGAAAGAGGACATGAAGACGCATCGTGAAACACGACGACTAGATATTTTCAACCATTGACACACACTGCATTAGCCGTCTGAATTGCACGTACGCGTGAAAACTGACGGTTCGTTAGGACGATGTGCTTGCATTAATCTCGAGAAAAATAATAAACAAATACGGAATTATCTAAATACCCCTGGACCCACCGATAAACAAGAAACAATCTTTCATGAAAGTATCACCATGCCTCAACGTTAAGCCTTTGTTTTTGTCGTTTCTGAGGGTATTTAAGTAGTTTTATTATGCACAAAACATGAAAGGAATTTAAACTACCCTCGTCTCCGGTGCATTGTTTGTGTCCATCCTAAGGGCAAAATTAGTATTTCAGCTTTCAAGACCAGGTGAAAAATCGGAAATATCCTCACCTGGTCTTCTTCTTTTCCAGTACCTAGGGGTAAAATAGGTAGGTTCGCTATGCAAAAATCAGAATAGACCAGAACACCCCCAAATAATCTACAAATACTACACAAGTCCCTAGAAATATCCAGAATTCCCTCAAAACCGAGGGTTAAAATCTGTGGGCAGAGAGGCAAAAAGTAATTGCAGTGTTGAAATTCATTGTAATATATGTCCAGGGACACGGTGAAACATTGACACATTTTTTTTTTATTTTTGAATACACACACACACACATATATTCTATGAAAAAATATCATATAATTCAATTGACATTCAATTTTTAATATCATAAAAGATGTTGACAAGTGTCTTTTTTGTAAATGAAAATAAAACATGTTTTTATTTTAGATTTATGTTTGGAGTACAATATGATTGACCTCAATTTTACTTAAGTCATATAAAATTATAAATTATAATCACCAATAACATATATTTTTTCTAATCAATTAGATAACTAGAAAACCATACAAGCTGTGATCAATGATGACACTTACTTCAACATCAACATCATATTACACACACATGTAAAGCATTCATTTCTATAATAAATATATTTTATTTTTTAAAAAATAATCAATTAATAAACATCTAAAACTTAATGAAGAAGAAATAAATAATTATATATTTTTACTTAATAAATAAAAAAATATAATAGAAATATATCAGTGGTCAAGGGTAAGAAGCACGCCTGCCCACAAAATAAAAAAAACTGGCTGCAAGCGGGAAGTTTCCTTTCTCAGCTGCGTTTGGTATTTGTCATCGGCATCCTAATCTGGAATGGTAAATCCACAAGTGTTGAGGTCCAAATTCCTTGGAAGAAGTTGTTCTAATCTTTATTTTCCTGCCCTGCCCTTTTATGGTCTCTTCTTCCGGAGACATGGGCCACGTGGCTGCTAGTGATTGACAGATCATGGGCGCTGTGTTTCTTTACCTGTCCTTTCATTGGCTCTGCATTTTACTTTTGTTCCTGTCCCTTCAGCACCTCATGAAAATAACGGCTGGTTAATGTGAAATGTTTTTCTCTTTTCCCAGGCTACGGAGTTTTCTTTTTCTTTTTTATTTTTTTTCAAAACTGGGAGATTGTTTTTCCCTTTTGACTACTTCGACAGGTGTCACCTGCAAAATTTGATATCACACGCAGAGGATTTTACGCAATCTGACAATTTCTTCTTTACTCTGAGTATATTTAGTCCCCCAAGCTTTATCTTTCAGTTAATTTTTGTTTCATTATTATAATCATTTCATTTGTTGTTTTTTCGGGAAAAAAAAAGGACTTGCTTCTACTCCATACAATAGAAGAGAATTTATTTCATTTTCTTATAAATAAATATTTTTAAAATTTTCTAGAACATTCCATGCTTTCTTAGCAGAACTTATTAAATTCCATAATAATACAACTAGAGTTAATTAAATAAAAAACATTGAGGGACCAAACATCATAAAGTAAAGAGGAAAGAAGAAGAAATGGGCTGGCAGTAAAAGAGAGAAAATACAAAAGAAAAATGAGATATTAGAGACACATAAAAGCTTTAACAGCAATATCTCAAGTTGCACAAGTCAAATTTGCGTAACTATTTAAACTGTACTAGTTGGAGAATTTTATTAGTCTGCAAAAGCTGTGCTCTTTTGGAAAGAACATAAACAAGCCAACAAAAAACTCAATACAACGCACCGTTTTAGTGTTTTGAAAAATAAATAGTTATTTCTTCTTGTTGATTTTGATGGTCTGGTTAACATTTCCATCACCGTCCTATTAGTCCTCGTTTATGAAAGTAGAATTCTCCATCATTTAATTTTAACTAGTTATTTACCATAAAAATAATTATTTTTATGATAAAGAAAAAAAGTTAAAGTTAATGTCCTCATAGCCAAGTCTATGGATGCATGCATGCATGCATGCACGCACGCGGGTATGTATGTATTTATGTATGGGGATCCAAAAGTTACTGTTTTGGACATACTGGTTTTTAAATTTGGTTACCATATTCCCGTGAAAGATAGGGTACAATGGATGTAGGTTAGGAGGTCCTGTCTCAAACACATACCATTCCAAGAATGTCACAGCACAAACTTAGCATGCTTTTGACCTAGATGTCCACAACCAGACACGTAAGCCTATTTATCATGCCACGTAGGACTTCCTTAACTTGTATCCTCCCCCAATTTATTTTGGGAACCTTTTAAATCGAGCACTTTATCACGGTTAATTAATTATTTTTTCAAACTAGTTCATTTTAAAAAATAAATTTAACTTTGACGTAATAAATTATAGTTGGGCTTCTATTAAATACACAATTTATAGATGATAAATATAATATACACGTCATAATTTATTTATTTTTATTAACATGAGTATCCGTGTCAGTTTGAGCGCGTCTCGATTAATCTCATGGGTCATGAAGTTAACGACCATGTAAACATCCAGCAATTATTATATTAGCAACCACAGAGCTCGAATCTGAGACTACATGGAAAGTAAATTTTTTAGTCTCAAGCTTTTACCACTGAACCACTTATTAAATTGTTATATATACCCCACAATTGATTGCACGTATAACATATAACACATGGACGAACTATAAAATCTAGTTTATAATCTATTTTATAAGAAATCAACACTATAAGAAATGAACAAGAATGATTCAATGAGCATAAAAAAACACGAGATGAGCGAAGAAGAAGGAAAAAATGACATGTTGAAGACATACTGAAACCCTAATATAGAATTATAAATCTCAAGACCTTTATGCCAACAAGTAAGCATGATGCTGTCCTTAGACAACACGTGTAGCTCACCACTAGCTCTAAAGCTGAATTGTTATGGTATTTTATGTATTGTTTTATCGCTATTTTTCTAATGACACCGAATATGTCATCATCAAAGCTTATCTTTTTTTTTTTTTCCTTTCCTCTCTCGTCTTTTGTTTTTTTTTGCCATGTCATCTCTATCTGTTTAATGGATTGGGAGTTTTTTTGTTAATTTCATAGACATTAATTTCTTTATAAAATATAAAAGCAGCATGAATTAATGTGAGTTGCCCAGGCACTAAGAACTCGTTTGTCAATGCGTTATAAAAGTATTTTTCAATATTTTTTTAAATTGATTTTTTAAAATATTTTTAAATAATTTTCAATATTAAAAATAATTTTTAAAAATAAAAAAATATTAGTTTGATATATTTCTGAATAAATTTATTTTTAATCACACCGCCGAACAACACTAAATGTCCAGCACAGCACCACCTGCTATATGTGTATTAACCAGCTTTTTCATGCAGCCAGAGGTCGCGCACTAAATGGGTGACTATTTTTATCATATATTTAACATGTACATAACCATTGTTTGTATTTTATGCCAGAGTAAAAAGTATTTTTCAATTGTTAATTTAAAAAATATTATTTTTTCACGAGAAATATTCCTGTTAAATCATTAAAAAAGCTCTTAAATTCAAAATCAAAATCAGTATCAATGTTTTTGAAATATTGAAAGGAAAAAAAAGTAATAGAACAGGAGGAATGCCTCGATTTTATTAATCATGGTCCACGTAAATAATAAATATTCATATCTATGATAGAATACTATAACAAAAAAGAAAGTATTTAAAGCACCTTAAACAATAATTAAAAAAAAAAAAAAAAAGCGATACATTGCTGCCTAAAGATTCCGTTAACGGTTAATCTATCACCACCACCCCCCTCCTCCCTACACTGCTAAACCCTTCTCAACAGTTTTCACCACCCACCAAAACAGTTGAGCATATTTACATCTGTATCCAACTAGGAATTGCCATTGCCAGCACTGTCCATTCACCATATCTCTGCTATCGGTGGTACTGGTTCACAACCCATCAGCCACCACTCTGATGCTACGTGGCAGCCAGTCTACGCGGCTACGACTGTCAGATTCGGTATCAGGCTCGATCCGGACTATCATGGATTCACTGGCGCAAATTGGCAGCCGTAATTTAAGCTGGCGTAAGCTTGGAACCAATACGTTGTCGGTCCATTCTTCTAAGCCTGTTTGGCTCAGCCATGTCCCACCAGCAATTTTTTCCAATGCTTCGTCTTGAATTTCAACCGGCATGTGATTGTCGAAGATGGTCGAAAACTTGTTCGTTATAGAGTTTGAAATGTCACGTCTAATGGAGCCGAGATCTACAGGTTTGAAAACAATGTGATCGTCTACTGAATTGAGTAGCTCTTTAGAGATTGCAGAAGTCAACAGTCTGTTGTTAAGGACATGTTCATCTTCATGGTCAACTGTAAGATCACTTGAATTGTGCGAGCCATCTGCCTTGTCACCACCTGCATCAGCAGCTTCATTCAGGTCGAATGCCAGTGCTGGTCCCAAGTCCGTCCTCGGCCTTGCCGACCTCTCCTCATCATCAAGCCACTTGGCTCGGCGCTTTGCTCTTCTCTCGGACAGGGTCAGCTTTAATTGCCAGCCTCCACCCGCCAAACTCGCAAGCTTCTTTTCATCCAGCGAATTGCTGTCGGACAGGAATTTGAGATTGTCTGGTAAGCGATTTGCGGTCAGAATGAAGATCACATTACCAAGACTGATTTCCCGGCCAAGGGAATCTGCAATACGACCTCTCTCCATGGCCCGCTTTATGCTCCCTCTAACCAGCATGTCCGCTTCATCAATATCCTCCAGTATGATTACTGAGAATGGGTTCCTTCGAACTGCCTCTGCTATTCGATCAAGCACAGTTTTACCACGGCAACTCAATTCAGATTCCCCATCCTCGGGCCGTGAACCGAGACGGACCATTATTGGATTGGTCACACAAACAAGCTCTGAAAGAGCTGATGCCATCTTCTTCTTGCCAGCCCTGTCAGGACCCGTGAACAATAGCCAAATGTCACCCCTTGATCCAGTACCCTGACGTTTCCCATGACCCAATTTGCATTGTGTCACCGTGGTAGCCACTGCAGATGCGGCATCTTGCTGCCACCAAACCTTTTGCAGAAGACCCTTGAGGAGCTTCTTGAATGAGTCGGTGTCTAATTTGCTGAGAAGTTTACTGACCGGCAATTCATGCAAATGGGATTGAGGCTCAGAGGGAACACAGCTTAAAAAGTCCTTGGTGTGCTCTTCATGTTCTTTTTCAGGAGTGGTCTCAGCAACCTTCGGTCTACCAAGAACTAGGTCTGTAATCACAGGGCTTCCAGGGGGAGTGGTTGCCTGCCCAGCTGGTTGGCTGGGCAACAAATTTGGGTTGAGCACAAGGGTTCCACCCAGCTTTTTATTCAAGCTTAATTTGGGCTGGAAAGGTTGATGAGGAAGCAGGTTTTGATTAAACAAGCTTGCCATTGAGAGAGCTGGTGGGGTAATTCTTTCAGGTCCATGATTAGGTTGATGATAAGCAGGATGTAGGTGCAAGCATGTATCGTGCCATTTCTTCTGCAAATCCTGGCTCTTTTGCTTCAGCATCAGTTCCTGATCCTTGGTCTGCATAATAACAGGAAAAGACAATACTAGTTTCATTTTTGGACTTTCATTTCTCGCAATTAGAATGAGAAAGAAGAATCTTAATCGGGCCAGTGCGAGTTTGTAGTTTGCTTGGATGTTTCAGCTGAACTTACCACTGTCTGATCAGATGTCTTGACATCACCATCTTGGGACTTTGCATTTCTCAACCATTGTGGCAGTGGAGGCTGAGCTGCTTCAGATTTGATTTCTGAAGATTTCTCAACCTCCTTAGGTACAAGTTTTGCAAGCTCTTGCTCATAATTCTGCGTGCAACTAGGGCAGCAACTCATTCTTCGAGCAGGATCCAAGTTCTCAGAGAGACGCCTTGGTGGAGGAAGTGTAACAGTTGGAAAACCCTTCAGTGGTGAAAAAGATTCAACTGAACTGCTGAGGATTCCACTGCTTCCAAGCCTACACAGCAACACATATGAAAATGAGTTTAACTATAACAAAGTGATAGAAAGCACTAATTGAAGTTAATTACAATTATGCTCTGGACAAGGAGAATAAAAAAATTCCTTCAACTAATTGAAGTTTCTATGCATTAAGCCAAGGGCAATTCAGATGTCAGAAGACACCAAAACCTCTACGATTAAGCAACTTTCTCAACTGACACAAAATTCAAATGATATGAAAGAATCTGTAAACCGGCAATTTCCGATGCCATCGGGCAATGAAGATGTGAAAGCACCCCCAGATTTCCACTAAACCCTCTGTTCAAAGCATAAGATAAGCTGATGACAAAAAGAAGAGGAAAAAGTAGAGTTCCAGAAATTAGCAAAAACAGAATACATACCGAGAAAACGTCCCTGGAAGAGGTGCTCTAGCAGCAATGGGTACTGCCTGCAGATCCCAATCATTTTCCATTGAAGGATGATAGACTTGACACCTCAAATAGGTCTCACATGTAGCAGTCCCAATCATCCAAACCTTTCCACCACCACTCCCCTCTCCAAACCTCCCCAAAAGCCTCCTCATCTCCGCCACAGCCGACCGCCCAACATCTGACATAATCTGCTGCTGCTGAACCCCACTGGAACCTGTTAAGCTCACTTGCTGCTCAACAAGCCATTTCAAATCCCCCAGATCAAGAATCACCCCACCACAATCCAAATTTCTTATCCGAGTCTCAATCAATCCCCCTAATTCCACAATCTTTGCCGCTATATGTGCTTTATCTAAAAAGCCTTTCTCTAAATGAATCAACTGAACATTTTTTAACGGCCCGTCTCCTACTTCTTTGCTCTTTATTCTCTTCAAGACTTCCTTCACTACCATCTGTGGCTCCGATTCACCTACCAAAACAGGATTCCTCTTCTTACTCTTCAACAAAATATCAATAACCTTCTTAACCTCATCATTTCTTTGTGCACCAGATTGACCGACAATCCCTTGTTGCAATCTTGGGTTCACATACAAATTCCTATTAGTGACAGGAGCAGGAACAGCCACAGCTCCTGGAGCACGAAACCCCAATCCAATCCCAGAATTAGCAGCAGAATTCGAATTTGTAGAAGCATTCAAAGATTGCTCGATTGTTGCCTTAACAGATGGACTTGAAAAGCTAGCTTCCCTCATAACTCTACTAACGCTTGGATCATCAAGAATTGATATAATCAACTGCTCAAGCTCAACTTTGACAGCTAAAAGTGGTTGTTGCTGCTGTTCGGGGCACCCTCTTCGCTGATGAGCCTGAGCACGCTTTAGCGCAGCCATTAAGGCATTGGAGATTGGAGGGTCTAGGCCAGGGCTGAGGTTTTGTGCAGTAGGGAGGCGTTCAAGGGCAACACTAAAACAGAGCTCAAGAGCTCTGCACTGAAGAGGATGTGAAGAATTAGGGTGTGATTTGATGCATGCTTGACGGAGGAAGCCAGATGGGGAACCTAATAGTGTAGCCGCAACATGAAGTGGCGTGGTCTGGCCATGGTTACGGCGGCTTGCTTCGGCTATCGAGTGGTTTAGTACACTCGCCGCCTCTGGTGTCAGAGTTTGCTGGATCGTGCTAAGACCAGCTCTCATTTCTTGAACAGCAAAAACAAATCTTTATCAATATCTCTCAATTGAAATGAGTTCAAAGAGCTTTCCTTTCCTTTTCTTTTTTGGTTTTCAGGAGGTGGGGATGTAATATATAGTTGCAAGACAATAAGAACGGTTCGGTTCTCTCTCGAAATGGACAAATTTGGCTATTTTTCAGGTGGAGAAGAAGGGATGAGGAAATTATCAAACAATAAAAGAAAGAAACAAAGAAAGAGAGAGTTTATTGTTATTTTTCTCAGCAAAAAAAAGGGTATTCTCCTCCGCCTCCTCCGACCACCACCACCACTACTTCTTCTTCTTCTTCTTCTTCTTCTTGTGAGAGTATCTATCAATCAATCTGACCCCCTTTTTCTCGCTCTCTCCTTTGCTTTGCCTTTAGTTTTCTCACTTTTTCACACACATAAAAAGCTTATATTATAAGAGAATTCAACGCAAAAAGGAAAAAAGGTCAGATCCTCTCCCTCGCAAGAACCATTGATCCCTCTTTCTCTCTCCTACTTGCTAACTTTTCTTTATCTCTATCCTTCCGATCATCATCTTTCAGTAACCAAAATATCCCCTCTAATTAATACATATACCCAACAATGTTAAATGGTAAAGCAGATTAATATATATATATATATATATATATATATATATATATATATATATATATATATATATATATATATATATTGAGAGGGAGGGGGGGGGGGGGGTGAGAGGGGTTAGGCTAAATAATAATAATAATAATAATAATAATAATAATAATAATAATAATAATAAAAATGATGGGTCCTATAGAAATATATTTAAATAATAGAATAATTAACAAAAAAAGAAGACCCACAAGGAAAGAAGGAGGAGTAGTAAAATTAGTTATAGAGGGTTGCATGAATTCTCTTTTGTTTTTATTGTGTAAAAGAGAGACAGAGAGAAAGAGAGAATTTCTGAAAAATTGAGAGAGAGGTAGTAGGGACTAGGGATGTACTATCAGTGGCAAAGATTTCTGGAAAATGCTTTCTGGGCAGAGCATTCTGCCCCTCCTTTTTACTGCTTCTGTCATCTTTTTTTTTTTATTATTATTATTTGTTTTATTATAATAATGTATGTTTCTTTCTTTCATTTATTTATTTTTTTGAAGAAATAAAATTAAAAATAAATTTTTATATTTTAAAACATGTTTATTTTATTTTTTTCAATGTAACTAACCTAACATTTATGATGAATAACAGAGCAAAAAAGACTAAAAAAATGTTTAAGAATGTGATAACAATTTATTTTTTAAGAGAAAATATATCATAAATACATTTTATTTTTTAATATTAATATATTAAAGTATTTTAATATTTGCATTGAACACTCACTCGATGATCAAGAGATTCATGAGGAGATTAGATGACTTCAACTTCACTTTTATCACCCTAATCTCTCTCTCTCCCCTGACAGTAGATTGACTGTTTTTCTCTCTCTCTCTCTCTATTTCGTGTCTTGTATAATAGACTGAATCATGGGATTGAACATAATCCCACGATATCCTACAGCGCGTCTAGACACGCTCCATTGACTAATTCCAAAACTCGAGTTGAATATGAGTGTGTGTTCCTCACGATGATTGAAGCGTGGTGAAACATGAAGCGGAAAAGCTCCCTCAACTTTCTATCTTTATTTGCCTTTCAACCAATCTTATACTTTTCACACGCATCCGCTGCAAAGGCATCGCACGACTTCCATTTTCATATTTACAAAAGTCTATTTAACTTTTAACAATGTCTCTCTTTCCTTTTCTAATCACTTTTGTCCCCCTTTTTCTTCTCTCTCTCACACAATTTCGTAAAAATTTATGTATCCAAGCAGACCAAACATGGGTTTGTTTTCTAAATTATTTTTTAAAATTTATTTTTAACATTAGCATATAAAAAATACATAAAAACATCTAAAAACGAAAACGCTCTTAAAGTATCATACTATAATTTAATAGATGAAAGCTCATATGAATTCTTAAATTATTGTTTGTATAGATTATGTATCATGCTTGAGGAAGTGAATAGGAGATGAAAAGTGAAAGCATGACTTCATTTAACCTTTGCACTCAATGATGGTAATTATTAATGGTTTCAAAATTCGTGTCCCTTAAGCAAAACCACAGGGTGAGAGAATATGTTGACTATCATGAAATTTCCTCGGTGAAAAGGCAATGTAATGATTAAGTTTTCAAAAAATATAATTATTTCTTAACGATGAAATGATTTCTTTAAGCCAGGCATGAACGGGGGATGAATTTCTGTACTTGGAAGAAGAGGTGGTGGAGTCATAAGTGATTTTAGATGCCACCACCCTTTTTGTGTAAACTTGCTGTACATTATTCAGCTTCAATTATTTAGGTGATATTTTATATTGTATTTTAAAAGTATTTTTGAAAAAAAAAACCTTAACAATATTTTCAAATAATCACTAATCTAACAACAAAAAGGATGTTAGCAAAATAATAAATAAAATAAAAGCTGTATATGTGTTTATTTTTTTTAAAATTAAATACTATAGAAATTGCATAAATACTCCAACCAAATAATACAGGCGCAACAACAACCTTGTAAGAAGATTTCCATTCGATCGGGTTTGTGGAGGTTTAACTTGTACCATTTCTGTCTGTATTTCAGACTATTTGTAACTACATTAAAATTGCAGTTAAAGTTGTTTTTTAAAATATTTTTTGTTCAGAAAAGTATTAAAATAATATTTTTAAAATTTTAAAATTATTTTTGATATAGCACATCAAAATAATATAAAAACATAAAAAAACTTAATTTAAAATAAAATATAAAAATTATATATTTTTTTTAAATATTTTTAAAACAAAATGATAAAGAAACACTAAAAGTGAAGAAAGAGTTGAGAAGTTCAAATTAGATGTGTATATATTACAGCAACCACTACATAAAAAAGAGGAGTTAAATTCAGCTTTTTGGGATTCCTAACTTTACAAAATCCTGTGCTTTTCTTAGATGTAATTTCTAACTTTTTAGGTTTTAGTTGTGCGACCAAAAGGAAAGGAGGGAAGAAGTCTTCAGAAACAAAAATCATCATCATCATATTCCCCTTTTCATAACGCACGCCCTCCCTAGCCTTTTACGCGTTTTTCGAGCTCACCACCACCACCGCCCCCTTCTCCTCCTCCTCCGCAGCGACAACAACCACCACTGCCTTTTTCCACGCCCGGCTTCCGCCTACGCGCTTCCATTGTCCCGTGCATTACCTATGCTTCTCGAATCCCCAATCAATGCTCTCTTATTATTATTATTATTACTATTACTATTACTATTATATATCCACAATAATCTGAATCATTAGTTATGCGATATCTTCTCCTTTGCTATGTGTTCATGTTTGTTTGAGGGGTTAATTACAGAACGACGTCCCTATAGTTTTGTGTTTTGTTTAATTGAGTCCCATATTTTGATGAATGGAGTAGTCTACTCTATTTTTTTTATATATATATTTAATCAAGACATACCCTTTTATTTTATTTTATTTTATTTAACGTGAAAACAAATTTTACAAAGATGTAGTTATTTATAAACATTAAAACTCCAAGCTAATGTGTTAGGAAAAAATATAGGATTAAATAAATCCTTTAATTAAAACTATATTAAATCAGCATGCATCTCTAGTACAAATCAACAAACAAGCGTGTTTTCTCGTGGCCAAACCCTCATTATCATCATTTTCTAGCCATCATGGCATCGTTTCCGGCTAAAATTGCTGGAGCACACACTAAGAATCAAGACCTAACATGCTAAAAAAACAAACAAACAAAAAAAACTACAAGATTTCAAAGTATTTCATACACCAACATCCTGACCGTCTAAATTACCCATCAGCCTTCGCCTCTTCAAAAACCACCATAAACCGTTGACTTTGAGCTATTAATAGTTATGTATTATAATATTGTAAGGTAAACAAACTATAAAATGTCCACAAATTAGTTTTTTTATTTTATTCTAGTAAACTTCACCTCTTTAGGCACTTTTTGTAATTTAATGTAAATCCTATCTTGATTTTTTTATATATATAGGGGTATCCTAAAAAGGGGATCATCTTTAACATAAAATTTGAAAGGGTTAAATTATCAAATGACCAACCTTAACATTAAAAAAATAGTCTTATTATATAGTTTAATTCAACTTATTTAAATATGGGATTCACTAAAAAAATATCTTGATTAAAGAGTGGAAGTTAAACCTGTTACACGTTACTTATCCATCATTTTCTTTGATATCATCTCATAGTAGCAGCGATTGATATTAATCGTACTCTCAATAATACATCTTGCAGGCAAAAGGAAACATACAAATTTTAAAACATCAATATTCCTTCTTCTTTTCATTTATTTATCTTTTAAGATATTTGGATTTGAAAATATCTTTAGATTTGATCATTGTCTTGCTTGAAATGTTTGAGTCATAACCACAAATTAGTTGAATTGTGTCTTATATATATGTATATATATGTAGAGAGAGAGAGGGAGAGGGAGAGGGAGAGGGAGAGGGAGAGGGAGAGGGAGGGAGGGAGAAATATGTTGAAATACGGGGTAAAAAACAGGTTATTATAATCAGAATCCTAGATTTTATGAATTTTTGTTTGTCACTATTGATTTCATTGTAAGATTTGTTTTAGCTGTAAAACTAGAGTCAACTTTTACATGTTAAGTATGTCTCTCTCTAGAATTCGCAGCAGGAGACTTGGACAAATTTTCAATACTTGAAGTATACGGAGAAGACATGACATTAAAATCAAAGTTGAAGTTGATTTCTCTCCATGATAATTTTGGACCGGAATGGTAAAGCAAATAAGAATTCTACCGAGTTGCGGCTTCAGAGTTGAAATTGCGTGTGCTCATCCATTGACTCAGAAGTCCTCAACACGTAAGGGTTCATAATTAAGCATGCATGATAGTCTTCTCGCCGAAGATTTTCAAAGGTAAAAAAGGATATTTTCTCTCTGACTGCACTGTTCTGCAAAAAAATATTCAAAAAAGAGAGTTCGTCTGACTTTTGAAGTGGCAAAGCACTTCTTACTGAGTTATCTCGGCCTAACAACTTCTTTTCATGTCATTATTGGAGCTGAGCGCGTGTTACATATTCCACAAGAGCTCAACTTTTCAATTGTTTGGCTGAGTTTACTTTCGTTCGATTTGTAAGAAATCAAGAAAAGCTGCTCAATTTCTTACATCCAAAACTGTTATTTTGCGTTGACCCCAACTCGGTCACTTGGAACCAAATGATGTTTGCTCTTATAAACGTATGCAAATTACAAGAAGCAAATGCAAAATTTAATTCTAAGCAAACTTTGACTAGTAGTATAGCATGATCGGTATCGTGTTGTCAATCATTTTTTTAAGTGTTTTCCATCAAAAATACATCGATATAATATATTTTTTTGATATCAACACATCACAATAATATGAAAACATAAAAAATAATATTCAAATAAACAATATTCTTCGAAATTATTTTTGAAATAGTGAAACAAATAGAATATAATGCGGGTTTCCAAAAGGTTTCAATTATCCAGGAGTCATCATGCAACCATTGATATATCAAGTTGTGTGGGGGTGGGAAAAAAAGGCATAATTTATCCGTTGAACAAGCAAAAGCCTCACAAGATGGTCGAACTCATGACTAGCTAGCATTTCATTCCAATATTAGTGTTATTATGGAATGCTTTCACCCTTATTACCTTACATCAAATCAACCTCCTCTGTATACAGTTTAATGCATGAAACGACATCCCACGCTGGGTGAAAGCACCGAACGATAAGAGGGAGAAAAGCTCTCTTTCAAATATTTTTGAATTGAAAAACCATCAATATTAAAAAATCAATAATCTATATATAATACTCTTTTTTTATCAACGTGGATCTCTGTGTCATCTTGTGCATATCTCAACTGATTTTATGACCCTTGAAGTTAACAACTATATAAATCATCTAGTGGTCATCATGTCAGCAACCACATGACTCGAATCTAGAACCACAAGGGAATCAAAACTGTTAGCTCTATGCTTTTACCATTGCGTCAGCTCTAGATGATTATCTATATATAATAATCTTAATTTGATATCAATATGTCAAGAAGATTTTATGTAATTTGTTCAATCAATCAATAACAGCTTCAGTTTTTATCATAGTGAATTTTGACAAGTAGGAAGATTTTTTTTTTTAAAAAAAAGTGATGGCGTGAGCATCCTTACCGTAACTTGTAAGTTAATTGAGGTCAAGTCTTTTGTCTAAACAATGAGACAGTGATTCTCTCATAGACTTTGGGTGTGGTGGAATTATTATTATTCTTTTAAATTTTAATTTTAAGGATTGAGAATAATATAAAAAAAAACTTTCTCAACTATCCTACCAACTCCTTATAATTATAAACAATGAATTAAGAAAAACACTGAAAATAAATGGAAGAGTTGTTAAGAAATAAAAAAAAAAACAATCACGGGCTATAATGGAATTTGGAGGATAGCAAGAGCTACTTACCTTATCCCACCAAGGCCATGATTAATTAGATGGAAAATCGTTCCAAAAACGACGACCCCTCCCTTCCCCCCTATACAGTTAGTTCTCTTTGCTATACTGTTTGGTTGAAAAACTATGGTTTTACATGACTCTTTTTTTAATAAATAAATAAATATGCTTTACATAATTTATTCAGTTATGATTGATTCTAAGATCTTTTTGTTCTTTTATTATTTCAACTTCAAATCACTGAAATGGTAATAGAGGGTACAATCCGAGTCAAAGTAACTTTGAGGATCGATTTGATCAAATGTTAAGAGTTGAGGGACGAAGGGTGATCCGTAGCCTTATTATTAACTGTCGAGATTAATATTTTTAGGTTTCTTTTGCGAAAAGGAATCCAAGATGCATTGCAACATGTAGATCTGCAACGTGTATACATTACGAGAATATGCATGACATACATACATACATACATACATACATGTGATGGTCATGGACATCCATGAAACAATCAAGTACAAGGATGGGGGCGTGTTGAAAACGTTTTTGGGATATCTTTTCATAAGTGTTTTTGAAAAACTTTGCAATTATTTTATTTTTATATTTTATTTTAAATTTTTTTTTATGTTTTTAGATAATTTTGATGTGTTGATGTCAAAAATGATTTTTAAAAAATAAAAAAAATATTATTTTAATATATTTTTAAATGAAAAACACTTTAAAAAACAACCACAATTACATTCCCAAACAGGCATGATATATCCACTCATACATCCATAACGTAGAACCGCAGCACATATAAATGAATACAAGATGAATATTTATATTTTCAAAACTGTCGGCTTGTACAACGTTATCGGCAATAAATTAAGTCGAGAAAAAACCCCTTCTAGGAAGTACAATCTGGCTGGAAAATAATTACTCTTTCTGGAAAATAGTTGTTGACAATAAATAAAAGCTAACAAATATTGCCAGGAAATAAACATAATCATGGCCGGAGTCACATAAAATTATATAACGTTTGAATACTTTATTTTATGTGTTTATTAATATAGATATCTGTGCTAGTTTGCATGCATTTCAATTAATTTTATGGGTCATTAAATTAATAATCATATAAGCCTTTAATAATCATCATATTAGCAATATGAATATTCAAATTTAAAATCACAGATTCAAACTTGTACTACCGATCCTACTTGTAGAGGAAGCAAGGTTTTTGACATGAAAAGAAAAGGAGGGGAGCAAAAATTTGTAGAAGAAGCTCATGGCTTTGTCTGAAGCATGCCCACATCTGAAGCACACCATAATAATAATACTTCCACTTTCGAAAGAGTTGTCATGTGACCTCATAGCTACTTTTATAAGCTTCTCTGCTCATCATTTCTACATCGTCACCGATATGAATTGTAAGAAAAAACTCCCAAGATTATTTCATGTATATATATATATATATATCTATAGCCCTCAGTATCATTATCAAAAGGCAGGGTTGCTTCGTAATTGGTTCTTTGATCAGGGAAAAGTTACCCTCCATCGCTATACCATTGCCTTTTCAATTCCCTTCCCAGCCCCACCAATAATAGAGCAACCATCATTCAAAAAAAGACTTTTTTTTAATAAGAAAATAATAAATTCGTCCAAGCAAGGATTGCGAGTGACCCCCTTCGCCAGGATATCTCAGTGTTTTTCTTCAAGTTATGTGATTGCTAAAGTTGGATTTTATTTGACTTCTCACATCATCAAAAAGGGCCTCTCTTTTTCCCCTCATCATCCAAGTTCGAATCTCAATCCATGTATCATGAAATGGGTTAAGAAAGGCTGATTGATGAGACAGAAGGGCCCATGGGTCTTTTCACTAATGCCAGCCGAACCCCACACAGCTTTTTTACACGTATAGTAAAAATGGGAGATAATCATGCGATGAAAGGTCAAACTTGAAGCAAACACTTGACAACAAGTCACTCGCAGCTGGGCAGAATGGAGAGCCATCCCCTCAGAAATAAAGGATCTTGGTAGCTTCTTGTACTCAAAGCAATTAGACTTTCAACCATTTCTTTCTCCACTCTCCCTTTTTAATTCGGAACAAAGGGAATCGGTCTTGCTTTTTTTTTTTTTTTACGATTATTATTTGAGATGAATTGGGTAATAAGATAAAGCATGCATCTATAAAGCAAAAGGTGACCCTTGGTTCCCCTTTTTGCAAATGCAAAATTTGTACCATCATTTAGAAAAAAATAATTCTAGAAAAAGTTTGATTGCGATATTAAATTGTCCATCCAAAAAAAAAAAAAATATAAAAAATATTTTTGAAATACAGTGCTAAATATTCCGGACATGGAAGGACCGTCCAATGAAAAAGTCGTCCTCCTTTTTATTTATTTATTATTATTATTATTTGGCCATTTAGTTTTGTAGAAAGGAACAATTGCAAGCTGCCAAACTCCCACCTCAGAAAACATCATTTGAAATAACATTGCCAACAACTCTAGGGAGTTTTGGGAATCCTTAAGAAGTACTAGCAATTGAAAAATCCACATAAAATAGAAGAGGCAGAGAGAAAAAAGAACTTTTCCTCCACTAAATGGTTGGAAATTTGGCTTTTTTTAAAGCACCAGGCTTTACACACAAGCAATTATTAACTTTTTATTAAGAGGACAAAGGCGAGGAGAGAAGAAGAAAAAGAGACGACTGAACCTTTTGGATACACGTGTGAAAGAACCCCATGCCTACGTAAGACAGAACCTTTCATCAACAGAAGCATATTGAGTCTCTAATTAAACCATAAAGTTTGGTTTTAAGACTTGTTTTTAAAAGTTAAGACATCGCAGCTTTGAAGGGGACCTACCAGATTAGTTTAATTATTCTTGTCGCAATTAGTGGATAACAAGAACCTACAGTAATTACTCTAGTAATTAAATAAATGATTATAATAAATAAAACCTTGCTCTGAGCATGCTCGCTAATTATAACCTTAAATCATCGGCCGAAGTCCGGTTGAGGTTATTTCTTATTAAAGATACATAAAAATGATCTAAAAATACAAAAATAAATAGATAAAAATTTCAAAAATATTTTTGAAAAATATTCAGTACCATCCATCGTAAAATTAGCCTCTTCAATTTCACTAATTATATTATTACTTGGGGTAATTGAAAACCTGCCACATTTTTTTCTTCTCCAAGTTGGGTGGACACACAAGTAGAATACAAGCATGCTTATCTTTGTATCTTTTCAGCCAAATGAGTGATACCAGAGCATCATTGCTGCCCACCAAATGTGTGCGTGAGGCCCTAATCATAATAAAATAAAATAATAATAAAAAGAGAGCCTTAAATCTCAATACAAAGAACAACCCACCTTCAACTACAACCATAAATGCCTCTATACGCACATTGTATCTCCCACCCATCCTTATCAAGGCTTAAGAAATTGGAACTATTCATTGCCTGCCATGGGTCCAAGAATAATAAAAGAAAAAACACAAAAGAATGCACCTCTTACAAGTAGTGTTCATCCTTTTGATAGATGTCGGGGGCCAAGCTTGCTATATAGTATTTCTTTTTTCATCTGCGTGTTCTTGTTAAAAAATCCAGAATTAATTCAAACAAAAGATGGTTGACTGCATCCTCTACCTAAGAGCACTGGGATTCAGCAGGGAAAACTAAGTGTCTTCGAGAAGATGACATGGAAGTGTCTTTGAGAAGATGATATGGGTGGGAGACAGACGCTGTCTTTGTTTTGAAGGATTTTCTACTTCTCAATGTTCAAACTAATTTTGCTTGCATTGGTTGATGCCAAGGACAATAATTAATGTAGACCGATGTGCTCTTCGTTGGACTGTCGCCTTCTTATGTGATCATGAAACAATCCAAATCTTCTCGTGATTCATACTTAACAAAAACCAACTGTATACCACCTGATTATCTGACTTTTAGCTTGATAATATCATTCCACCCTACATATGGTGATAAAATTCAAATTATATATTACTATTGGTACCCTATCTTTGACCCCCTTGTTTTTCTATTTTGAAAAAAACACAAAAAAATTGTTACAGGCAACACTTTGAGTTTCTCAGAACTGAGTAACGTTATATTTCATCAACCGATATAGAATAATTGTCCTGTTGTTATTGGTGGTGTTGTTGTTGTTCTTAAGATAATAAAGTTATTTTGTTTTATTATTCAATAAGAGTATACTAGTATCTTTACTTAAACCTATATATAGTCTCTTTGTAGGTTAAATAATTAATTAAGCATTGAAGTAGTCATTAATGACACCCTAGCCTCCTCTTTTGTTTTGATTTTCTCTTTTAAGTTTGTTTTGGTTGTATAATAGGTGTTATATTATGATGAACCTTAGATATACGAGAGAAAAATATCTTTCATTTCAAATTTTACTAATACAAAAATCATTCATTTTGTATTCAAAATGAAGTTTTTTCTTTGGATAAGGATTATAGGATGTCGGTCCTACGATGCTTTGTTACTATCACACGATATGATATGATGTAATGATCTTTATTTCATGTAGTCTACTACTTTGCTATACATGATATTAGTTTATGATCATGATGCTTTAAAATTAGGCTCCAAATAAAATAAAAAGTATATTGAAGTAACCAAAGAGTACCATTGAATAAAGAAGAAAGGCTCAGTGAACAACATCAAGAAAGACGGTAACTGGGCAAGAAACCTATTTTTATTTTTTTCAAATTTCTTTAAGCAAGCAGAATCCCTGGACAGAAAAAGAAAAAGAAAAGACAGAAAAAATTGCATTCATTGAGGAGATCAGCAGTAAGAGTTTCAGGTTGACAAAACATGCAAAACGTATAAAAAGCTGGGCTGCTCAGAAAAAGGCTCATCTCATCAGCAAAAAAACAGATGAAAAGAAGAGCATGGGCACGCATGCCAGTGACAAAACATTTCTTGAACAACTTTATCGAGAGATGATGCAAGTAAAGCTCGCAAAATGCAGCTGTACTGCTGTAGCATGTAGTGTTGTGCAGAGAGAGAGAGAGCGCATAAAATAGTACGGACACTGAACCTCATCTTTTTTTTTCTGTCTTGTTTGTTTGCGATGTATGGAATCCTTGATGTCATAAACTTTACTTTTCTTCTTCGAAACATTTAATGGCTGCAAACATTTCAATGGGAAACCAGTGAAGGAAAGGACAATCCAACTTCATGCATTTACTGCAGAAAGTTACTCTTTTGTCCGATATCATGCAACTCCCGGATTTCTCGCCGAGTTTCAGTTAAATCCTCCATTTTTTTTCTTTTAACATTAATACTGTTGGCCAAAAACAATATTTGAGAAATATTACATTTTACTTTGAATAAAGATACAAACACCAATTGGTATGGGTTTAATTTGGGGGTGCAGTAATTTAGGGTTTGGTTCATTCTTATTTTGGGGTTAGGATTAGGCAATTTGGAGTCATGGTAGTTTAGGGTTTTGGTTGGAGGTTAATTTGGAGTTTGATTAAAAACGTCTTGAAGTTCGCGTATTTTATCTAAAGACGTGAATATAAATTGTTGTAATCTAATTTTGACCTGTTTATTTTCAATTGAATTTTCTAAAAGGGTTAAAACTAGAAATCAAAATGGTAGAGACTAATTTTGCTTAAGGGATATGATTTGTCAATGTTCAAAAAATTAGGGACCACAATGCATGTTTCTTTACTTGATAAAACAAGCTCTTAGATTTACCTAATCTCTTGGGGTTTTTGATTTCAAATTCTAAAAGGATAAGTTTCATATGATTTCTAATTCCAAACACATTAGGATTCTTGATTAAAAATATTGATCCTAGCACATTGAACAAATAACATAGAGAAGGAGAGATAAAGAGGGTAAGAGAGAGACATAAAATTTATCTTCCTAAAAATCACTTATAAATTTTCAAAAAAAATTTGTTCATGCATCAATATCCATTGCTAGCACCCACACAAGCCAACCTCAACCCCACTGAATCCTCATCCTCACCACCTTTTTTCTACCTTTTTTTCATCTCAATTATCAACCACACTAGAGCCAACTTATACTCCATATGATTCATCCTTTTATTTTTTTTAATGATTTATATCTGTAATATTTTTTTTTATAGGGCTTTCATTAATTGAAGTTGATGGGTTTTTGTTAATCGAGACACAATTGAATTATTGTCATAGTCATGTTAAAACATATAAGGGTGCTTAGATTTCCATACATGTATGATTAAAATAGATAGTTAATTGTCTTGTGAGAATATTATTTTGACATATATGATTAGATTCATGAACCATTAATTTTGATTAACATCTTTAAAAAAAAAAAATGGTAAGATTTTTTTTTAAAGAGTTTTTGATTTCGTGTTTGTTTGTTTGTTCCCATAATTGTTTATTTATAATCCATAATAAAGGTTCTCAAGAAAACTATTTTTAGAGTTTTTTTTAGTGTTTGTATGTCTTCACTCATAATGTTTTATCTAAAAAATAAAAAAAATTATTTATCTAAAATAAGTAAATAAATGTTTTTTTATTATGTAATTATTTACTTTAATTTATTTTTATTTTATTTTTTTATTTACTTTTAAAATTTTATTTTGATAGGAATGCATGCTTGTGTTTTTCTTACACTTTCCTTTAGCAGTTAATCTAGAGTGGGTCAACATAACCCTAAAATTTCATTGAGAGTGAGTGATGACTTACATGTCTAATTTAGAACATGATGAAATAGATGGGCTTAAAAGCCTAATTCAATATTAACCATCCATTTGGGTTCAACAATTGTGTTTTGAAAGTGAGGATTGGGCTTCAAGACTAACCCCTGATCTTAAATGACTTTTTACACCCATGATGAGTTTTGAGAAAAAACCCAATAGGTATATTGTCACAAGTTTAGAACGTAAAAACAACTTACCTTAGATAAGATACTTTTAGGTAATGACTTTTTTCTTTATTATAACCATCCTCTTACCTAATAATATTTAAAGACTAGTTATGATTACTATTTACAATAAAGTAGATGACGACTCCTTTTCCATTATTTTTTTATTTTCACCACGATGTCGGAGGGGTGACAAAATAGAAAAATCCAATATATAGAGTCTTTACCATTAAGGCTAAGTTTCATATGTTTATTTGTTGATGAATGTACTTTGCTTATTTTTGTTTGTTTATTTTTTTGTATTAAAATTTTCCTAATGTTTTTTCTATTGTTTTTGTATGAATTCTTGTTTGCATTTCAATTTTTTTTACTAGATATGGATTTATACCTGCACACTATATATCACTTTTATTTTGCACACTTATTTCTTAAGTCCGGGATTAGGGAATCAGCGGTGTCCTAACGATTATTGACCCAAGCAACACATGAAACCACCAAACTCTTATGGAAAGTCTACTTTTCTGAGATTAGTACACCTATAGTAATTCACCTTGGTTTACTCTTTTCCACATTGTAGGTGTTAGTTCAATCTATCAAGTTTTGATAATCGAGCAAAGAATGACCTTTTTTTAGACCAATTAATTAGTAGCTTACCCATGTATATAATGGCTAGAACCTTTTCTTAGGTTGTCATCCTATAATATCATTATGGGTAAGCCTTGCAAGGATGAAATCTTGACTTAGAGTCATGAGACTTTTTAGAGGAGATGGATGATAAGATAATAATATAAACCCCATAACAATTCCAACAAAAGTCTGAGACCTTGCAAGAAATCAAAGGGGATTGTTTGAACCATAAACTCGATACCAAGCTTCTTGATTTGAAAAATATATCTTGTCTCATTAATGAAATTAATAGGCCTCTTTAATATTTAAAGAGATGAAATAACTAAGATCTATATATCTTCGTTGAGAAATATAAGAATTTGGTTACATTATTTAATAACCCTTTAGAAAAAAAAGAAGACTCACATACACTTTGAGAACCCTTGTTATATATGTTTTTTCTTTGGAGAAATTGACATGGTGCTAACCGTTGAACAATATTAACAACTATTGCAAATTTTTAAATCTGTGTATACATTTTATTTCTGTAATTGGCATGATGGTATTGCATAACAAATCACAAAACTTATGAATGTTAGAGATATGACAAGTAAAGTTGGAGGAAATACAAGTGTAAAAGGATGACCTTGGAATACTTGGGAGAATTTATAACCAAAATAAAAGATCCAAGCAACAACTTCAAAAAATTGAAAATAGTAGTCGGCCTAATCATTATGGAAATAGTAAATATTTTCATGTATATGAAAAGAAACAAAGTTAACCCAATAGTTTCAATGATAACATAAACTATTTTATCTTTTAACTATTATAGAATAACAAGTAAAGACTCAATGAGATGTTATGTTCATCTATTATACATATGGATGGTTAGCCATATGATAATTAGAGAAAATTGTTTTTGATAATCTTAGTGGATCAATCAACAACCACTAAACAAGTTTACTGAGAAAAAATGTCAAACCCATAATGAGGGGAAATATGTCATTTTTTTAATAACTTACATATTGCTCAATTGAGGAAGGGAAATTTTGATGGAAACCAAACCTAATCTTACATTTGATTGTCAACATGTACTGTTTTACCTAATAAGGGTTACTGGATATATTATTTATACACTCTTTATGGTGGAAAGACAATTCAGATACATGCATTATTTCTTAAAGATAAAGTTTTGGCTTAATTTTAGGGAAGTTATAAAGATGCTAAATCATTGACTATAATAGAGCATATAAAAACTCATATCATAGTTTAACCCATTTATTATAGCATGATAAGGAAAAGAGTTAAGATGCTTGATTTTCCACTTCTAACATAAATATTGAATAATTTTCCCATTAAAATTATAGGAATTATCAATGATTATTGTTTCTAGCAATCCATACCAACAAATGATATTCTTTTCAAGAAATCTTCGAACAACCTTCTGGTAATAAAGGCATATGACACTATTTCAATCTATTTTATGAACTAATCAATTACCACTAAAACGAGTTGATGATCATTACATTTTTTTGGATTATTTAAAATGGCATTATTTTACCTTTTGGGTAATAAGAGCATACGATGTTCTTTAAATCTATTTTATAAAGTAATGATTACCACCAAAATAAGTCGATGACCACTGCATTATTTTGGATTATTTAAAATGGCACTCTTTTACAAATATTGTACACCTTTTTCCATTTTGGTTGACCAGAAAGACATCTCCAAGAGGTTGAAACCACCATTATTAACCTAAAAAACATGTCCTCTACAACCCTATTACCTTCAATCAAACGATTATGTCCTACATTGTCCATTAATCATCTCAATATCTAGTCACTAATAAACTTTAATTATCTATTCAAGAAAATATTAATCAGGTTACACTATTCTTAGGTAGCAAGTTCAACGCTGGTAGCAGTGCAGAACAACCTTGATTTGGCGCTATTCCTGGCCACCACAAGCCGTCATTTTTGACGCCACCACCACAGGAAGAACCACCAGCCTCCTCTACCTGGTAGCAGTGATAAGTGAGCCTCTTGTCACCCTCAGCCGACCACCTTATTACTGCTCATGTGTAGTAGTTTTCAATTTTAATTTTTTTTTGCTTTGATTGTTGGGCTGGACTCGCTCTCGGCCCATCCTAGTTGGCTGGGCTGGGGCAACCCATATTCAGCATCTAGGCCAGGCCCAATCTGTTTTTTTTTTAAATAAAAAAACAAACAAAAAAATGTGTTGTTTTTATGCATAAGACCGAATTCCAAGGTTTTCCGTGCATATTTTTTGTTAAAAAATATATGTTACATCTTTCACATATTTTGAACAAAAATTGGATATCATAACTAGTTTATGATTATCTGTTGGAATTTGGCCAAAATATATAAAAAATAACAATTATTTTATTTCAGCTATTGCGGTGTAAGAAATTACATTGTAAAGTACACCCACAAATAGTTAAAAAGTTTTTATAGCTGCGGTGTAAAATTACATTGTAAAGTACACCTGCAAATAGTTAAGAGTTTTTTTTAAGTGCGGTGTAAAATTACATTGTAAAGTACACCCACAGATAGGAAAACAATTCAAAAAAATGCATTGTAAATGTTTTTCATAATGGTTAGGTTTTTTACTCCTGATGAGGTAAGGACTTTCTCATGAAAAAAGATCTACTTCGAACCTTAGAAAGATGAATGAATAAAAAAATAAACTTAGAAAACAATTAAACAACAATGCAGCTTGCCTTCGGTAGGGTGAGCTATGGGTGATGCATCTTCTCCTTGCACAACAAGTCTCTTCACCCAGACTCTCGTAGATCATTAAGTTTCCTATTGACCTTAATACTAGGTGGTGACTCCTGATAATTATAGTCATAATTTTTATGACTATAAAATATTTCTTTTACCACGCGTTGTTTTCCCTTCTGGGGATGGTGGGGTGCGAAGCATGAAAAAACATCATCGTGAAAATGATAAAGAATAACCTGTATATATTGGATAGTATTAGCTTTTAAAAAGATGACATGTTTGTACACCATATTGAATAATTATAGACTTAAATCCAAATGCTCTTCTTTTTAAAGCCAAATGACTAGTTTTTGAATTCCAACCTTTTCTTAAAGAAGAAGAAGAAAGAACCCTCATGTATTAGGAAATATTTTTGAGTCATGCATGACTTAGTTTTAAACTAGGTTGTCCTTGATCATTATATACATTATCCACTGATAACTTAAATATATGTAAATTTGCATCCTAGCATTAAATGACATGTTTTGGATCCTTGAACAAAACATTTTTACATAATTACTTTAAAAAATTGCATCATAAAGGTTTTGTTCCATTTAGAGTTAAATGGATACAATTCTTGAAATGTTATGGCTTAACCCCATGGGATGAAAATCAACTTCAAGTTATAAATGGTAATTGATCAAATTTGTTAAGCCTTGACGAGAAGAAAGTGTGTGATAAGGCTTTGATATTAAAGATAAAATGATATAGTCATTAATAAGTGATAATGTAGATGTGGTCAAACAACCTAGGGGCAATTTTGTTTGTAAGAATTTATGGCACGGGGTGTTTTATTGAACAAATACCATGTTTAAGGTGCAATCCAACTAAGGAAGCAATATCATGGCTAAAACACAGTCTACCAGTTTCCAAAGAATAAGCAATATATGTTGTAAAAGGTGTAGGTTACATGGCATATAAATACCAAAATGGATTAAAAGCATGAGTAAAATTGAGTAGGCTGGTGAATCAAGAGAAGAGATAAATTAGAAATATAAGATCTTGTCATAAAAAAAGAAAATGGATTACAAAGAAAAGGAGCCTTTAATTTAAACAAGGTATGCTTTCATGTCACTCACCCATGTTAATCTTGTTATTTTATCTAGTAAGAATCCATGATCCCTTCATTTAAATAAATCCTAAATTGATCCCATGCCAATATTGTTTTTTCAATGATCCCAACTTGATCATTTTTTAAACTATCCCAAGTCCATCATCTATTTTAAACAATCCCAAGTTGGTTATTTTAAAAAAAATCCTAAGTTGATCCCAAGTCAATCATTTTTTCCTTTTAACTTTCCCAAATCAATTATTCTTCAAAAGATTCTACGCATCATTTTTCTTTTTAATGATTTTTCCAAGTCAGTTGTTTTTCAACGATTCCAAGTTGATATTTTTTTTCAAAAATCCCAAGTAAAATATTGTTTTTTTTTTCTTTTAAAAGATCCCAAACTGATCATTTTGTAAAGATTCCAAGTTGATTATTTTTCAGAAGATTCTAAGTCAATCATATTTTTGTTAATGATCTTAACTTTATTTTTTTTCAAATGATCCTAAGTTGATTATTTTTCAAAACATCCCAAGTCCAACGCCCGTGTTTTAAAAGTAAGGATTGAGCTTCAAGACTAAGCCCTAACCCCAAAACCCCAAATGATATTTAAACCCATGTTGAGTTAAGGTTAATAATTAAAAAATCCCAATTGGTACATCATTAGAGATTCAACACATAGAAGAAACTCATTTTAGGTAGCATGCTTTTGGATAATGAGTTTTATTTTAGTGTAATCAACTCATTTCCTAAGAATCTCTTAAGACAAGTTATAGTTTCTACTTCCTATAAACAATATGAAGACTTATTTTTCATTTTTTTTTTAATTTCATTGTAATGTACAAGTGCAACACAAATCAAGATTTTAATTTAAAAACATGATTACTAATCATCGTGTTTTCAATAACTGTGCTGTTTATTTAATTTGTTTCCCTATACTAATTTACCAACACTTTTGGCAAAGGGTGTTGCAAAGAAGAAAATACCCTAAATACTTGGAATTTAGGTTGGATTGCAATTTAACTTCTTTTTGCCAATTTTTACGGCACAAATATTTGTGTCACATTATTATTTTGTAAAAAATAAAAAAAAACAAAAAAAAAAAAGAAAATGGTATAAAACTGCATATATAGTGAGGAATTTATTTCAAATGGACGAGATATTAATATCGATTGGTGCATATAGTAATTAGAAAATATATTTTATCATCCGATAAATTCTTCTTTTATTTTTAGCATATTAGTACAGTATCTTCAATTTGCCTTGCGGAATACACACACTATAAGGCCCGACCCACTCCCCCTTGCAGAATATTGTCCGCTATGGCTCAGCCCTTACCCGGTGTCCACGCCTTACGGTTTTGTTCTTGGCAGCTCACAGGCCCCAAAACGCGTCCTACAAGGTTAGGTACCAACTTGCCTTAATATGCCCTAGCTCTGGACACTCTTCTTTCGATATGGGATGTTACAATCCCCCACCTTAAGAACGAGCCGTCCTCGGCTCTGATACCATATGTAAGGCCCGACCCACTCCCCCTTGCAGAATATTGTCCGCTATGGCTCAGCCCAAACCCGGCATCTACGCCTCACGGTTTTGATCTTGGCATCCCATAGGCCCCAAAATGCGTCCTACAAGGTTAGGTACCAACTTGCCTTAATATGCCCTAGCTCTGGACACTCTTTTTTCGATGTGGGACCTTAATATGAGTGGATAATATTGTAGTATTTTGAAAATTTTAAAAAAGGAAATAGATCTGAAATTTGAGAGAGAAACAAGAAGAGAGAAAGAAAGAAGAAAAAGAGAAAAGAGGGCAAGAAAAGAGGAGGAGAAAAGAAGAAGGAGAAATAAGTTGTTAAGGTAATGTGTGTGTTTTAATATGTATAAATGTGGTTATTAGTTACGATTTTTGCTTGTGTTGATTGTTAGGGTTTGAGGATTTTATTTGGGTTTGATTGATGAATTAAGAGAGATGTTAAGGGTTGAATGTGTTGGGTAATGATTTAATTAGTTTGATTGTAGATGATTTTGAAGTTATTTGATGTGTTTGGTGTAAGAAAATATTGATAAATGGTGAAATAATGTTGAGAAATTTCGAAAATCCCTTGCTGGAATTCTGGGCTGAAGGTTGAAGATGATGAAAATTTATTTTGGTCCTTTTGTGAAAATTACAGTTTAGTCCCTGAACTTTGGAAAAATTATAGTTTGGTCCCTTGAGTAAAATTAGAGATTCTGGACAGAATTGAGTTTGAATTATGGACAAGATTTCAGTATAGCTATGAATTTATGAAGTGTTCAATTTAGTCACTCAATTTGATAAAATTACAAATTGACCCTAAAAATATAAGAAAAATTCAGAATGGTCCATAGGTGAAATAATAGCATTTTAGATTGGCTTGATGGATAATTGAAGCTTATTTGATGAATTATTTGAATTGTGTATTTGGAATTAAATTTCAGGAGAAACCTTTGTTTTAGGTTTTTGCGAAAAATGGATAGTTTGATTCAAAAACACATAGGATTATGAGTTGAACTCTTAGATATGTTATTAAAAGTATTTTACTTCTTTTGAGTCATTTTTGAGTATATCTTCTTTTATAAATTCAGATAATCCCGATATTCAACCTGCGGGACATTAGTAATGTTTCATCAACATTCTGCTTTTGAACCTTGTTTGCTTTTGAGTCAGGTGAGTGGATAATATTTAATATGCATGAGAAATATTATAAATATTTGAATTGCTAGTATGAATTGGATTATGCTTTTTGATAATATATACATTGATTACTATTCTTGATACTATAAAGCATAATCAATTGTTGAATATACATTCTTGATATGAGCCTATATCTGTTTGTGAATTGATAGCTCCTCATTTGATTGATACCATGAGTTGAGCCTTGAGATATGAATATGTCTGTTTGATTATAATATATACCTACGGTATGCAAGTCAGAATACCCATGCTAACAGGGTAGTGTTAGCCTTTGTGCACATCGTATTTGAAACCCTAGTTGGTCAGGGGAGTCACCAACCTGTGTGGACTAATCATCCCACAGTACGGAGCCTCATGCTCATTGCATTTTGATTTTCTGACAAGCTTTACCTATTAAATTCTTGTTATGACCTATTTGAGAAACTTCTTATAAGAACTTTGAGCCGATTCGATAATATACTTCTCTTTGTTGTATTATCTCGTATGTGTATATTAGATGTTATCTACTCACTGAGTTGTTGAACTCACCCCCTCATTATTTATCATTTTCAGGCTTGTAGCTTGCTAGCAGGTCATTTTTGTTGTACTCTCGGAACCTGCTATTTTGGTTGTAATTGATACTTTTGTTCTTATGTCTAGTTAGTGCTCCACAATTATAACAGTATGTAATTAACTCTTGTATTAAGACAATCGAATTATGTTATAAAGCTTATTTTGTTATTTCCGTTGCGTTGAACTTTGAATATGAATGATAAGTTTGTGTGTAAGTTTGGGTTCGTATAGGTGTGGGACCTTGGAGGGGGACCATGCCTATGTGCCGGTCACGGATCCGGGAATCGGGTTGTGACACATACATATATATATATATATATATATACATACATATACATATATATATGTGTGTGTGTGTGTGTGTGTGTGTGTGTGTGTGTGTGTGTGTGTATAATATAGATGCGAATGATGGTGACACAATAGAAGGCAATCTGTCCCTATGCAGAGTGAATTATTTGGAATAACATGGATTCGAGGTCACATACGTTGTGTAGCATCTGAAAAAGAAGAAAAAGAAAAAGAAAAGATTTCCTTCACATTATTGTACTAATCAAGAAAATCATGTTATGTCTATTTTACATCAAGCCCTTCAAGTTAAGAGATATTTGGTTTGCAATCCAATGCGAATTGGGAAGGAGACAAATTTTTCAATGACGTTGTATGATCCATAATTGCAATTTGCATTTGTCAATGCAATTATGTCCTTTGATTCGTCAATTGACTTGTTTATGCTTTCAAACTCTGCAGAAAATAATCAAGTTTAATGGAAGTCATGGAAGAAAAAACTCCCGGGTTCAAGCTTCAGGAAAGAAAAACTGGCGTCTAATCTATCTATATCTATATAATATATCTATATCTATATATATATATATTGTAGTTAATGTAGTAACATATGTGCTGTGACAAGTGACAGGCTTGCTCAACTGGCACGACAGCCTTAAGAAGAGCGACATTTGTTACATTGAACTTGACTGGTTGCCGACACTTTACATTACATTTGGGAGGTGACTCTGTAACGCTAGTATTTATCTTCAGAGCATCTCTACATGAGTACATAATGGAGTTACTGACATTTATAACGAGGAAATGTAACTCATGTTTTGATCAAACAACAACTTGAATACACAACCTTTCAAGTTGCTCAAAAACAATGAAATATCAAAGTGACAGAATATCCATAGTTTATGATACGAAAGACCTAGTAAAACTATAGCAGAACTGAAGTTAATTACTAATAACAAGTGAAAGATGATCTCACAGGCTCGAAAACAACAACATTACAAAGCTGGTTTACAAGAACTGATTCAATGGATAGAGGAGGACACCATCTAACCAGATGTGGAAAACTTTGTGGAACCCCGGCCCCAATTATCACGAGTTTGTGTATTCTTTTCAGTGTTTTTATTTTGAAAAACTACTGATTCCATATCTAGGCGTTGCTGCAAAGGGGCATTGTCTGAAACTGTATGGTTTTGTTGTACACAGGCTTTTCATCTATGAAATGGTCAAAAAGGGTTGATCTTTGAGCAGATCATAGGATTGCCGCATGAGCTCCAGTACTAGATTGCTGAGGCTCTGGATATTTCTCTTCACCGCACAGACCTTGAACACACAATTTACTTGATCCATACTTGCAATGCTGAATTTCCAAGAAACCATTCAAGTTTGGGTACATATATACTTATAAGAAATTAGAAAGAACCAAAGAGCAGACTTACTCATTACGTTTTCTGGAAAAAAAACTGTGTTATTATGTGTTGATGTTGCCCGGCCATGTATCCAGTTTATTTTCTATGGCTTGTCAAATAAAGACAACCCAATTCCATCTAGAAGATATTAAAAAGGGCAATGAAAGAGAGAAATACTCAAGTTTTAGACATTCTACATCATTAAACTGAGTCATTTCATGCCTTGGAATATTAATGGCTATCATTAAAGATTGTTCAAATGTCTCTTCTGGAAGAGTGATGCTATTTACCTACCTACCGAGGGCCAGTTATCTTTATTTCAACATTTCTTCTGCGTAGCTCCTCCATAACATTTGGTGAAGGTTATGATGGCATATAAAAATCATTAAAACACGGTTTCAGAACATCTATGCTTGTCCTTTACCTTTAATCACTTCTGAAGAATACAGGGATTTGTTTCCAGATTATTTCCATCGACTTAACCATTCCCAAAGAGAATCAGACGGCATAAGTGTCTCTTAGCTACCAGGGATTTCCACTTTACAGATGACCTGAGTGAAATACTATCTTACTATCCAATCCTGTGAAAACCTTTTCTTAGCTATAAGAATTCGTCTACTTAATGTCCTTGACTAGAAAATGTTAGCGGTATCGAACGCAGAGTATCACGTGTAGGACTCCAGTAAAAAAAACATGAACAACAAAAAAGGATTAACCTACAAATTACCTTACAATAGGAGGAGGCAACATGGCTCTAAACAAAGTCCAAGACAATACATCAAGAAAATATAGTCCACATTTACCTCATTTAAAAGAGTTGAAATAGAAAAGGAAAAACATCAAATTTTCCCCAGCTAGAAAGCTTAACAAAATTAAACTGGCAACAAAGATATGCAAATCGGCAAATTATTGTTTTAGAAAGACAAAGCAGCTATTCAATAAATGAATTAACAAAAAAGCAGAAGCATAAACTACACACAACATCTGCATGGGTGAGTTGCAAGCACAAGAATGGATTTGCAGAGGAAAATCATGATGTAGAACAAGTGCTAGAGGCGTATATGTTGAAGAGGGAACATCCAAAATTCAAGGACAATTGAATTTTCTAGCAGTCTGGGCGTGCAAGTCAGAATGACGCGAAACTCACCCAGTTAATGCATTTTGGCGAGTCCGACATTAGAAAACAACTTTTTTGTTGATGCATACCTCTTTTTAGCCGAATTCCATCGTTTAGGCCATGAAATAGTCGTTTTTGCTATTTTAGGAAAGTTTCGTTTTAACCATAACTCTTGATTTCTAAGTCTGAATAGACTTCCGTCAATTCCGGCTTGCTCAAGATTTCTAGTAGTTTTAATTTCCGCAATTATCTCAATTTTGCTATTTTTGGTAATTTTTAATAATTAATCTCTTGTCCAACAAGGATCAGAGCTAGAGTTTTCACTTTAAATATAATTGTAAGCTTTCTGGCCATGGCACTGAATTATTCAATAAATTTTCAAACTTTTTTGAGAGTTTCTCTCATTTCTGGAGATCCCAGATTATTATATAGAATATTGATGTTGGTCGTATTCTTTTATGTTTTTCGCTGCGTCAAATCTTCATCAAAATTTATGATAATATAATCACATAAAATAGATGAGTAAACAAGGACCACAATTTCTTTAGACACCACCAATACTTGAAAAAATCCTGAGGCACGAACAATTACTGTTCAAATCAATAACCGTTCTTGCCTAGTTGCCCAGAAAAACACACTATTTAAATCAAAGAAGTTCCTCACCTGGTTTTATAGAAACTTGAGAAACAAGGCAACCAAGACATACACAATCTTAAATGAAATTTTCGGAGTACAATCCCTTAAGATTATTGCCATCCCTTAACTTTATTTATAGAAGAAAAAACAAACCTTACATGAATAAGGATTCTAGTCTATTACAAATTCTTTGCTAAAGAGGAAATTGAAAACTCTTAGTCTAATTAGGAAATAGATAATGTACTTTTATCAAACACTTTGATTTTTATTGAAACATAAATTAAAACTACTAATGATCTTCTAATCTTCACTTCAGTTGCAGTCTCAGAATCAAAGTCTTCAATCTTGAACACTCCTCCTTGGTTCCAAGGCTGCAGGGCTGTACATTCTAATTTTTTCTCTTAGGTCTTCAAACCTCTCTTTAGCTAGTGATTTGGTGAAGAAATCAACTAGTTATTCATTTGTAGGACAATACTTCATTTCCAGCTCTTATTCTTGTTGAAACTGCCTGATTGCATGAAATTTTATTTTCATGTGCTTGGTTCTGTTATGAAAAACATAATTTTTAGATATTGCTATTGTAGCCACGTTGTCACACCATAATTCTGTAGGTTTAGTTTGTTCGAAGTTTAATTCTGCCAGTATTTTCCTCAACCAAACCAATTGATTTGTTGCCACATATGTAGCAATGTATTCGGCCTCAACAGTAGAGTGAGCCACCACTGTCTACTTTGAATTCCAGCAAAATATGGTTCCCTCCCCATTGAAAAATAGAATCCTGAAGTGCTCACCATTTCTTCATCACTCCCTGCCCAATCACTATTTGAAAAAACAATTAGATTAACAGTATTTGTTCTTCCAAAGTTCATATCAAATTCCTGTGTCCCCTTTAGGTATCACAGGACTTTTTTTGCAGTAACAAAATGAATTTGACTAGGATTTTGCATGAACCTTGATAAATGATTGGCAGTGAACACTATGTCTGGTCGAGTAGCAGTTAAGTAAAGTAAACTTTCAATCAAACTCCTGTAAACTCTTCCATTAGCTTGAGAGGCACCATCATTCTTTGTCAATTTTTGCCCCACTATCATAGGAATGCTGACAGGTTTGCAATTTTCCATTGTAAACTTGCTTAGTAGCTTCATGGTGAAGCTCTTTTGATGTAGAAAACTACCTTGTTTGGATTTTGTAATTTCCATGCCAAGAAAATATGTTAGTATCCCAAGTAGATTCATTTCGAACTTGTTCTTCATGTTGATCTTAAATTTCTCCACTAGCTTCTCTTGATTTCCTGTAATCAATAAATCATCAACATATACTGACACAATCAAGATATGTTCAACAACCCTTTTTAAATACAATGTAGATTCATTCATGCTTCTTTCAAACCCCAAACTTAACAGATATTCATCCAATTTGTTGTACCAAGCTCTAGGAGTTTGTTTCAGTCCATACAAGGCTTTCTCTAGAAGATACACTTTGTTAGTTGTGATATCTACTTCGAATCCTTCAGGTTGCTCAATGTATATTTCCTCATTGAGTGTTCCATTAAAAAACATAGACTTAACATCCAATTGCCACACAAGCCAGCCTGTTTGTGCAACTAAAATCAACATCAATTTTATAGTATCAAGCCTTAATATTGGAGCAAATGTATCATTGTAATTGATACTTGGTTCTTGGTAGTAGCCCTTGACCACACACATTGCTTTGTGTTTGTTTATGCTACCATATACATTTAACTTGGTTTTGAAGGTTCACTTTACCCCAATGATATTTTTGTGAGCAGGCCTGTCAACTAACCTCCAAGTCTCATTCTTTTCAATCATCATCAGCTCCTACTTCATTACTGCCATCCACACATGTGAATTCATGACTTCTTCCACATCAATTGGCTTTGTTTCAGCAAGGTTGCACCTGCTGTAGACATCACTCAATAGTCTTGTCCCTCTCACAAGTATGTTATCAAGATCATCATCTTTTGGAGTTTCAGTTTCTTACTGAATTTTAGACTTTGGTTCTTCATTCATTGCACCATCCCAATTCCATAACTATTTTTTGCAACCCTTAAATCTTTAGCAATTATAGCTTTATTAGTTTTCAAATCATAAACTTTGTAACCACTGAAATTAGTGCTATATCCATACAAAATCCCTACCTCAGCCTTTTGATCAAGTTTGTTCCTTTTATTGTCAGGTTGCAAGACATAATAAGGACTGCCAAAGACTCTGAAATGTTCAAGATTAGGTTTGAAACCATACTAGCATTCAAAATGTGTTTTCTCCCCCAGTATTTTAGTCACCATCCTGTTCAAAAGATAGGTTGAGGTGCTTACTACCTCAACCCAGAATTTCAGAGGCAACTTCATCTCATGGAGTAGGCATCTTGCCATTTCCATCGAGGTTCAATTTTTTCTTTCATTAACCCTATTTTGCTGAGGGGTGTAGAGAATTGTCAATTAGTGTTTAATTCCTTATCTTGTCAAGTGTTCTTCAAGTTTTCGAGAGGTGAATTCTCCTCCATTATCAGACCTCACCATCTTCAGTTTGTAGTCTGTTTCCCTTTCGACTGCAACTTTGAACCTTACAAACTCTTCAAATACTTCACTTTTATTTTTGAGAAAATACACCCAACAAAATCTGCTATAATCATCAACAAACAATAAAAAAATATCTAGCACCATTCAAAGATTCATTATGTATTGGACCACACAAATCCGTGTGTATCAGCTGAAGTTTTGTAGTTGTTCTAAATGTACTTTTGTTAAAAGCATTGTTTGTTTGTTTTCCCAATAGACATGCTTCACATACATCGACATGTTCTCGAATTTCTAGCAAACCTAAGGCTATTTTTAAATCAACCATCTTCTTTAAGGTTGCATAATTGAAATGTCCCAACCTTTTATGCCATAGTATAGAATTTGTGAAGACATTAGTGCTATTCTCATATATGCTTCTTTCCAATCAAGATTAAAGCTACGGTTCACCATTGTTGCTAAGAGTAGTAGATTGTCTTAACAATCTCTAATTTTGCATATGCCTTTGTTAAAAGACAATGAATAATCTTCTTCAAGTAATTGTCCTACACTTACTAAATTCTATTTAATTTTAGGCACATATAACACATTGCTCAGAATTCTTGTACTTGCCATAGTTTCAACTTCAATGTCTCCCCTGCCTTCTACTTCAACATATTCATAGTTTGCAATTCTTACTTTGGACATGTAGTTTCTATCCAAGTTTTTGAATATGCTTATATCTGCAGACATATGATTTGTACATCCACTATCTATAAGCCAAGTTGAAGTTTTTAGCTCAGTTATTTTACATTCTGGTACTGCCTTCACCATGAACAACTGCTCTTCTTTGTTTTCTGAGGTATTTGAAACATACACCTGCCTTGCTGCTCCTGGATTCTTGCAGAATTTCTAGAGATGCCCAAATTGTTTACAACTATGACATTGTGTATTTTTGAGCCAACAACATGCTTCAAGATGGTTGGTTTTTTGGAAATATTTACAGGGAGGGAAATTATCTTTCTTTTCCTTTCCTTTTGAGTTGAAATTGCTTTGGTTGTGATGCCAGTTCTTCCGCTACCAGTTTTTACCAGTGTCTCTTCTCCCTTTATGGCTTCCTCTATAGAAATTCTTTGTTTTAACCTTGACTTTAAACCCAGCCATGAATGCTTCTTCATTTGATCCTTCTTGCCTAAAAGCTTGCCTTAGTTATACTGCTTGCAAGGCATTCACTAGGTCTTGCAGGCTCATATCTGTGAAGTCTCTTGAATCTTCCAAAAAGCAGATTTTGTGTTCAAATTTTTCTGGTAAACTCACTAGTACCTTCTCTATTATCCTTGAAGTCTTCTTCCAACAATCTCATTTGATTCACTAGTTTCGAGATGTTGGAAGAAAATTCCTTGACAGTCTCATTATCCCTAATCTTTAATGCTTCAAATTGTCTCCTTAAATTCAACACCTGCATCTTTCTAGATTTTTCATAACCTTGGAATTCTGCCTTCAGCTTATCCCAAGCTTCTTTTGCAGATTTGCATGGCATAATTCTCATGAATATCTCTTCACTTACAATCGTGTGTATGTATGTAAGTGCTTTGAATCCTTTTGCTTTTTCTTCATTGAAGAATTTCATTTGTGCAATCATAGGATTATTCCCAAGAGGATTTGGCTGTTTGTTACTTTCTACTATCTCCCATAGATCAACTTCCTTGGGATATGTCTCCATCTCTATAGCCTAAATTCCAAAATTATGTCCAATAAATACCTGTCTTTGTGGAAAGGGATGCAAAATCTATTCTGAAAATTCAACTGTGATTCGTTGAAAAGAAGCTAACAATTGCTGTTGTGATGCTTTTCTACAATTGTTCTTAAGAACTTTAAGGAATCAAGAAGAGTAATTGATCCTTTTAATCAATTACATAAGCATTCCTGGCAGAATAAAAAATTGCCAAAAAAACTCTTGTGTTTTACTCTCCTTTCCGTCAAAGTTAATCACTTTGAAAAATTTCACTTTTTAATTCTCTCGTGTTTCACTCAATCCCTTCAAAGATCCAATTCTGCTCTGATATCAATTTGTTGGAAAAATTCCCGAGGCACGAACAATTAATGTTCAAATCAGTTATTGTTCTTACCTAGTTGCCCAGAAAAACACACACTGTTTAAATCAAAGAAGTTCCTGACCAGGTTTTATAGAAACTTGAGAAACAAGGCAACCGAGAAATACACAATCTTAAATGAAATTTTTGGAGTAGAATCCTTTAAGGTTACTGCCATCCCTTAACTTTATTTATAGAAGAAAAAACAAACCTTACATGAATAGGGATTCTAGTCTATTACAAATTCTTTGCTAATTAGGAAATTGAAAACTCTTAGTCTAAATAGAAAATAACTAATGTACTTTGATCAAACACTTTGATTTTTATTGAAACATAAATTAAAACTACTAATGATCTTCTAATCTTCACTTTAGTTGCAGTCTCGGAATCAAAGTCTTCAATCTTTAACACTTAGTACCTTAACCTGTGTCCTCTTGTATGTGCAAGTGACAAGAACAGATCCATAATTAGCATGGAAAACTGCTGAATATGAGAATTCCATGTCCAGATTTCCCTCTAGCGAAATGAAATTATCCCATCAGTAACCATCATCTTTGGTCACAGCAACTTTAAGCACGCCCCTTGAGATTTTATTATAAACAAGTAAGACAGGAACATCTTTTAGTTTAACTACATCAATACTCAATGTAAAAATGAATATTGCCATTCACAACCAAAATGAGGTAGCAACAATGAAAGACTTACATAAAAAACCATGGGAATGGGATTTTTTTATTTATCAATTTTTAATCTCTCACTTTAAACAGCATCTGCTAAGTCCTTGCACTTAATTCAATCCTTCAATTGGATCTTAAATTAATTCCCGATCATAATTAAACTTTAAATTGGTCGATGATTAAATCAAATCAGACCACAAAAATATAATTATGTCGTTCAACTTAATTTTTACACAGATTTATCCAATGATAAATTATTTTTGCCTTAAATCTGTATTTTCCTCTATTTTTGGAACAAAAGAGATATGATTGGATTCGTGAAAACAACCAAAATTTCCACATTGATTTTTTCTACCCACGCCGACTTCGTTTATTTTATTTTTGTTATTTTTTGGTATATTTTGGAGAATGACCTAGAAATTGGGTGATGACACACAAATCCTTTGATCAATGGTTAGGATCTAGATCTTGTTTTGGATTAAGAGATATTCACACGGGCTTGAAAGCTTTAATTGTATGACATCTTAACTTGATATGATTTTATGAAGGATTGGACTTTGCTTGATAAACATTATTCACACAAGTTCGAAAGCTTTAATCATGTGATATCTTGACTTGATTTGATTTGATTTGATGAAGGAAAGAACTTTCATCCTTTGTGTTCCTTCACTTATTTTAATGAAGGGAAGGACTTGATCCTTCATTCTCTTATCTTGATTTGATAAAAAAGGACTTTGATTCTGTTTTTTTTCCTTGATAGAATTGAGTTTATTTTAGAGAATTCTCAAGCTTTTGTGTTTAATCTTTAGTCTCTGCTTGTTGTCTTTTATTGACTTGTCTTTTTTTTTATGTTGACTTTTTGCCTATTTATAGATAAGTCAAGTATAATTTGACCTCAAATGTACTTTAACTAAAGGATTTAGAAAAAAATATAAAAATTACTTAAAATACCCTTAACTTGAAGAATATCAAGGTCCGTAAAATGTAATAGGATTTTCTTTTTAATTTAATTTGGGCTCAAACTGAATAAATTTAATGATACTCACATCTAATAAATCTAACTGTATTAGCTATGTTGTGATGTCGCGATAGCACAAATTAATTACCCTAGCTTAAAACAAATTAGACAAGATAGTATAGAGCAAGCAAGGGGTCGATCCCACGAGGACGATTTAGTTCAGATTTTCGGGCTATATGTTATGCAATTGTGGGGAGGTTGGAAGTTGTCTAGACTAGGCTAAAGCAAACTAAGCAAAAATTATATAAAATTTAAATTTATCAATAAAGCAAACCTTGGTCGCAAATCAACATCCACCTACAGAAATCAGAACTAATCATGGAAACAACACATCAATTTATATTCTGAATATTTATCTCTTCTTAAAATTGATTCGTTAACGGACCCGCCGTATAACTTACCCTAACCATCAAACAACCATAGTGTCCATACTAGTAATTTGATTCAATGACAACATTAAAAACTAGAAAAATTGATCAATTTAGAAACATAATTGTACGCAATATATGTTTAGTTCGATTGAATGTTCTCCCTACGATTAATAACGTAGATCCGCTACAATTATTAACTTAGTTGCTTCACAAGTCATATATCACAACTCCGGTTTTGATATCAAACTTAGAAATAGATTGTCTACAATAAAAACTTCGAGTCCGCTCTTAGCAATTAAATAAACAATCATAGGAAAATAAGCATAGGAGAACAAACATATTCATCATATAAACTGAAAAATTGAGGTAAGAATAGATCTCACAGTTCTTGAAATCTGAAGGTTTCCGTGTCCTTGCAACCAAGCAAAAGAGTCTAGCCTTGCATGTTTATTGAACAACTAAATAAAAAGATGGAAGAAAACATGATTTAGGGTTTGGAGGAGGAAGATTTGTGTTTTCTTTGCTGCTGGCCGAAACTTCCTTGCTCCTCTCATCCTTTACATATGCTTAGAAACTCTAGTATCTATTTTACAAAATAGTCTTTTCTTAAGTTGGCAGAATTTAAGTGTCCCTTGTAAAATTCATATCGCATTCATAACACATCGTTTGGATCTGAAAGTTTGCGTGTTTATAGGTCTTTGAATCCTGCATCCAAAAAAAAATGGGTTTGCATCAATCGGACCTCTATAGCTTCAGATATTGAAGTTGGAATGGACGAAGGTCGACATCGGCAGATTGCAAGATTTGACTTTGAAGGCTGCGATTTCCATGCTCTTCCTTATTTTAGTTCTTTTTCCTTAGCTTTTCAAAATGTTATGGATGTTAGCTTTCGAATGCCATTGGAATCATTTCATTTTGATCTCTAGAGCTTCCGCTCTACACAAAACATTGACTGAAGGTCAAATCTGTCAATCAACTTCAACTATCTCCTTTTTGCATCTTTCATCCAAAAATGCCTTCAAAATATAAAAAAAAAGAATATCAAGGCATTTTATACACAAAACATATGCAAAACACTAGGTAAATATGGATGAAACTATCAAATAATATGGTCGCATCAAGCTATAAAAAAATTAATTCATAAATCATAAATCAAATTTGTTAAAATTTTAATGTCGAGGGACCAAATAACACATCTTCAATCTAGAATGGTACCAAGAGATGTATTTTTAATGTAAATAGGGCCATACTTTCTCCATGAGTTGCTTGCGTTGGCAGTTGCCTTATCCACAATCGAAAGTACTAAACATCATTACTTTCCTAGTGATTGAGATTTTACAACCTCCATCCATACACCCCGAGATTCCATCTTTCTATAGATAATCAACAAAGCAAGAGCCTATTCTTCAATAGGATTGGCTGCACAATAGCATGGCATCATAACAGCAACAATCAAGCTTCAGGTTTCTCATGATATAACAGACAAAGATAAATGGAAGGGGAAAATTTATTGGTTTCATAGATTTATTTTTATAGTCCCGAAAGGGTGTGATGTGATGACAAGACTTATGTGTAACAGATTTCGAGTTCGAGTCAGGGCGTGCATTCTTTGTAAGAGTTTAAGATAGCTTGGTTTTATTTGCTAACCTGAGCCTATAAAATTCACTTTCTAGGGATGAGGTTTTCTCGTAGAAAAAAAACAAATTATTTATGTTTTTGTTTCTATCAAGCAAAGACGTTTTTATTTTTTCTGTATTTTTCATGGAATAATGTTTTATAACCATGCCTTGTTCTTCGACTGTCCTAATATGCCTGGTGGAGGTTGCCATCTATCTGTCTAGGTAACACCTTTGTCATATGACCGCTTCATGCATCCACTCCATCTGAAATTTAGCAATCCAAAAGTTAACATAGCAAGAAAGATGCAACAGTAGCTGGTAAGCTAAACCTACATTATTGTTTCCACAAGGAACTATATAATGTAATTTAATATATTATAAAATCACATTCCAAAAGCTCAATTTTTTTTTTATGAAATACGACAAAAACACAAATACAATCACATCCAGAAAGCAAGTAACTGTAATAATATTGAGTGATAACATGATATAGCATATTCATTGGCTTGCATGAAGAAATGGCATATCTTCTTGAAATCTATCTCAAGGAGTTATGCTCATCAAACTAACATCATCATAAACATCCATCAAGACAACAATGTTAGATCTAACATTTCATAGTGTCATAACTCAATTTTGGATCATTCCCCAAAACTACCCGTAAATAAGAAAATAACAAAAAAATAAACTAAAAGGGGCTGGTGTCGGTAGGAAAATCAAGGTAAAATTTTGGATGTTTTTCGAGAGCTCGATCGTACTTTTTTTATGCCTAGAAATGAAGGAAATCGCAAATTGAAAGCTGAAGTAATTTATTATCGGATAAATCTGCGTAAAGATTAAGTCGAAAGATATAATTATATTTTTATGGGCTAATTTGATTTAATCTTTGGTTAATTTAAAAGTGTAATTGTGTTCGAGAATTAATTTAGGTCCAATTGAAGGGTTTAATTAAGCGCAATGACTTAATTATACTTTAAATTGGTCAAATCAATTTTCTTAAGGGCTTAGTCAATGAGAAATCAAGTTCGTGAATTTAATTCAAGCTCAATTGATGAGATTAGAATTTTCGGAGATTGAATTGAATTTTTGCAAGCCCAATTATGCGAAATTGGGGGCCAAATTGAGCGAATTGTGAGTCTAATGGTCAATTGAGGTATAAATCGCGCAAATCAGAAACCAAGGACCAGAATAAAAAAGGCGCGCAAAGCTAAGGTTTGAGATTGAATTTTTGATGGGTATAATTGCATAAAATCACAAGTTTAAATCCAATTGGGTGCAATTAAAGAAATTATAAATTGGGGACGAAATCATATTTTTACCTTCTTAAAAATTTTGAAACTTGCACTAGTCAGGCGTAACCTGCACCACATTTACCGGCGTAAGCGTGCACTATTCCAGCGTGCTTGGCATTGAATTTTTCAGGAGCGCCCTACATTAAATTTTCAGCGGCGGCATAAACATCCTGGCGGCCGAGCGGTTGCCTCTCATGGCTATAAATACCTGCATGCATGAGAACGAAAGGGAGGGGGGATCGTAAATCAAAAGAAAGAAAAAAGAGAAACAGAGAGGAAAAGAAGCAGAAACAGAGAAGGATTTTGGGACGCAGAAAGAAGAAAAAACAGAGGAGATCAGGAGAGACAATTTACGTAAAAAACAAGCAATTTTCTTAAACGGCCCCGGAATCCCTAGCTTCTTTCCTTCTTTTTCTCTTCTTTCTCGGTCGGTCGACCGTCTTCTCTCTCTAAAAACAGAGGAGCCTCTGTCTCTCTCTCCCTCTCTGTGCAGCGACTCCGACCACCAACTCCAGCCACTTCGCTCCACTCCGTCGTCCCCAGAATCTCCACTACCTCTCCAGCAACTCAGCCATCATCTCAGGCAAAGGCAGAGGCAATGTCCACCGTCGCAGCAAGCACAACTCGTCAATTTCCGACGCCCATTCCGGCCACCACAGACCACCATTTCCGATACCACCATGACCAGAAGAACCACCACGACCTCCGCTACCCAACGGTATTAACTGGTACGTCGTTCATCACACTCAAAAATCTTTCATTTCACTGTAGATCATCATCTTGCTTGCGCGGGGAGTGAATTAATTCACTCCCCGCTGGGTTGGGCTTTGTGCCGTAAGACCCGTTTAGCTACTTTCCAATGGTCTATTCCTGGATTGCTTAAATATCTGCCCAGTATCCCAGTAATGTATTCAATATCTGGACGCGTACAAACTTGAGCATACATTAGACTCCCTACTACTGAAGCATAAGGAAACTTCTGTATTTCTCTTTTCTCAAAATCATTCTTAGGGCACTGATTGAAACTAAATTTGTCTCCCTTAGCCACAGGGGTATCTCATAGTCTACAGTCTTGCATGCCATATCTCTTAAGAGCCTTTTTGATATAACTCTTTTGTGATAATCCAAGAATACCTTAAGAGCGATCTCGGTGTATCTGAATGCCTAATACAAAAGAGGCTTCACCAAGATCTTTCATCTCAAAATTCTTAGCTAGAAATTTCTTGGTTTCATGCAATAAGCCTATATTGCTGTTGGAAAGCAAGATGTCATCGACATATAAAACCAGAAAAATATATTTTCTCCCACAGAACTTATGGTATATACAATCATCGACCAAATTCATCTCAAAACCAAACAAGATGATCACTTGATGAAACTTGAAATACCATTGTCGAGATGTTTGTTTGAGTCCATAGATGGATTTCTTAAGTTTGCAAACCATATTCTTTTGGTCTTTAGACACAAAATTTTCTGGTTGCAATATATAGATCGTCTCATCAATATTACTATTGAGAAACGTTGTCTTTACATCCATCTGATGTAACTCAAGATTGAAATGTACCACCAATGCCATTATAATTCTGAAAGAGCCCTTCGAAGATACCGGAGAGAAAGTCTCTTTATAGTCGATACCTTCTTTCTGTGTAAGCCCTTTGCAACAAGACGTGCCTTGTACTTCTCCACATCACCTTTTGAATCCCTTTTGGTCTTAAATATCCATTTGCAACCAATGGGTTTCACACCTTTAGGTAATGGGACAAGATCCCACACGTTGTTGTCTTTCATTGACTTAATCTCCTCATTCATAGAATAAATCCACTTTTGAGAGTTAGAACTTTCAATGGCTTGATGGAAGCTGATAGGATCATCTTCCATCACACCAATATCTATCTCATGTTCTTGGAGAAATACAATATAATCATTTGATATTGCACTTCGCTTCTCTCTAGTGGATCTTCTTAATGGCATAGATTCTAAAGGTGCTCGAGGTTGTTCTTCTGGAACAATTTCTTGGATATGAGATTCTTCGATATTGTCTTGATTCATTGTGTCTTGAACAAGGTCAAAAATAGAATCTTGACCAATGCTAATAACACATGTGGGAATATTAATATATTCCTCTTCAAAGATAAAGTCTTTATCTTTATCACCTCCTGCAAACTCGACATCCTCAAAGAATCGGGCATTTCTTGTCTCGAAAATCGACTTAGTTGTGGGATCATAAAATTTATACCCCCTGGATCTTTCCGAGTATCCAATAAAATAACAACTTACCATCCTAGAGTCCAATTTCTTTTCATTAAGCCTATAAGGCCTTGCCTCAGCTAGACATCCCCAAACATGCAAGTGTTTTAGACTAAGTTTCTTACCTGTCCAAAGTTCATAAGGGGTTTTGGTAGTGGCTTTAGTGGGTACTCGATTAAGGATATATGTTGCAGTCTTAAGAGCTTCTCCCTATAGTGATTTTGATAAGGTAGAATGACTAATCATACTTCTTACCATATCTTTAAGCGTTTTGTTTCATCTTTCAGCAACACCATCCATATTGGGCGAACCCGGCATAGTGTACTGTGGGACGATACCGCATTCATCTAGGAATTTAGCAAATGGTCATGGACGTTGTTCTCCTGAACCGTCATATCTACCATAGTACTCACCATCACGATCAGATCTGATACTTTTAATCTTTTTACTGAGTTGATTTTCAACTTCAACTTTATAACTTTTGAACACATCCAGTGATTGTGATTTTTCACTTATGATATATACATAGCCATATATGGAAAAATCATCTATGAACATTATAAAATATTGTTGACCATTCCAAGCGACCATAAGAAATGGCCCACAAATATCCGTATGTACGAGTTCTAAGGTGTTCATAGTCTTGTTGGCTACAAATCTCCTTATATTGGTTTGTTTACCCTTAATATAATTAACACAAATGTTAAAATTTGTAAAATCTACGGGATCGAGAATTTCATCTAACACAAGTCTCTCTATTCTCTTTTTAGAGATATGACCTAATCTTTTGTGCCATAATACACTTGAATTCTCGCTAGTTAATTTTTTTTTGGTACCTCGTGTACTTAATTGCAGGGATTCATTAAATGAAGCAATGGTATCAATCAAATAAAGATTATCGTAACCAGATAAAGAATCGAAACCAGATAATTTGGAATCATAAAACAAACTAAATTTTCCATTCCCAAATGAACAAGAGTGGCCGGATTTGTCCAAAGCAGAAATAGAAATCAAATTCCGTCTAAAAGACGGTACAATAAGAGTTTCATTAAGATCCAAATAAAATTCGGTCTTTAACAATAATGTAAATTTTCCAATTGCCTCAACTTCAACAATCTTGCCATCGCCTACATAGATGTATCTTTCAACATCATTTGGCTTTCGGCAACTCAAGCAACCCTGCATAGACACACTGATGTGAGTTGTTGCACCAGAATCTAACCACCATGTGTGTCTAGGTACCGAAGTTAAACTAACTTCAGAACAAACCAAAGCAAGAAGCATACCTTTCTTAGCACACCAAGCAAGATAGTTGGTGCATTGCTTCTTTTTATGCCCTTCAACACCATAAAAGAAACAGCTAGTACCTGTTGAATCATGTGATTTCAATAATTATTTCTTTTTAGGTATTGTACCTGCAGCTTCCTTAGTGTTCTTTCTTTTCCTTCCCTTGTCTTTAAAAGCAGAGGCTAAGTGAGCACTCTTTGTCCTATCTTGCTTAAGCCTTTCCTCTTCCTGAACACAGTGTGAGATGAGCTCATTCAGAGACCAAGTCTTTTTCTGACAATTGTAGCTCACCTTAAACTGCTTAAATTGTGTCGGAAGGGATATTAAAATCAAATGCACTAGCAAGTCCTTAGAGAGTTCAAGCTAAAGTGATTTGAGCTTAGAAACAAGATGAGACATCTCCAAAATGTACTCCCTTACATTGCCTTAGCCCTTATACTTCATTGAAATGAGACTTGTCAAGAGCGTTCCAATTTCAGCCTTTTCATTCTTGACAAATCTCTTTTCAATATTGACAAGGAATTCCTTAGCTGTAGTGATTTGATCAGACATTGTGCCCCTGAATGCTTCTGGAATGGCTCTCTTCATGATCATCATACACATGCGATTTGATTTCTCCCACCTTTCCATATCCCTCTTTTCATTAGGGGTACTTTTATCCTTAAGAGGCTAGGGAGAATCAGTCCTTAATGTAAGGTCGAGATCCATAACTCCAAGAACAATCAAAAGATTGTCTTTCCAAGACTTGAAGTTAGAGCCATTAAGCATAGGAATACAGTTGATACTGACAGTTATATTAGCAGGATTAATCGCTGAAAAGAGAACAACAACAATTGAAACAAGCTCATGTACAAAACTTATCTTTAAGAGAAAAAATAATTCAAATAAAGGTAAAACCCATCTTAAGATATCAGGCACTCCATTAATAGTTTATCTTTGGATAAAAGATTAATTTGCAAGTGATATCTTAATATAGTAATCAAACATTGTTAATAAGAACATGTCAAAAAATAAATCGGCCTTTGGGTCGATTAATTAGTCACATGTAAAATCAAATAATCATCACATGTTGATTACTACATGTGCACATGCATTTACTTTAAATATTGACCTTCCTTTGGGCTAATCAATATAAACATAAATCACATACACATAACCATTTATATTTCAAAATGAAATTTATGTCCACAAAAGAGGTCACTTTAGTGACATATTATTTTAATTAATTCATTTCTATATATATATATATATATATATATATATATATATATATATATATATATATATATATATATATATATATATATCATTATACCAATATTTGAAAAATAAATTTGCACTGTTTTTTTTATTTTTACAAAGTCAACTATTGACTTTGACTATTGACCTTGCGGCTGGACCGATTCGGGCCCACTCGGATCCTAAACCAGCCTACTGAATCCATATTTTAGTAATGGGCTATTTTCTACGGGCCAAAGCCCATAATACAACCTTTTTATGTGGGCCTAAAGCTCACAACTTCTGTTTATTTGCTGTGGGCCGAAGCCACAACCCAAAACAAATACTGTCACAAATAATGTGGAGAGATAACCCAGGGGTTACAACCCCTGGGAAATTGATTGTTGTTGCAGCCGTAACAGTAAATGCAACGGATGCAGCTTGCAGCCCCTTTAACAGCTGCCCCCTTAATTATACCTTAATTATGTAATTGCACTGGCAGCCTGCCAATGCAACCGTTTCATTTTTTTAAAAAAATAGCAGTACTGGCAATGGCCAGCACCGGTCACTGGCAGCCTAAGGGTTGTCGATGAGTTCCCCAAGCCAGCGCTGGTTATATCCTTAAACTGGCAGCCTAAGGGCTGCCAGTTAAATGCCTTCACCAACGCTGGCAAGGCCAGTGCTGGTTACTTCATCTTCCAGTTGAATTCTTGCACCAGCGCTGGCTTTGCCAGCTCTGGTTAAATCTTTGATTTACTGGCAGCCCGTAGGCTGCCATTTTATTAATGCACCATAGCTATGCCAGCATTGGTTAATCTCTGCTTTACTGGCAGCCCGTAGGCTGCCAGTTTCATCACCAGCGCTGGTTATTACAAAACAAATAAATCCCATGGGAAGTTGCACTGTGCACCCTCTCACATTGCACTGTTCTTTTAACAGTGCACGGGCGAAAATGGCCCTCGGGCGCGCGGCGAGAGGACGGGCTTAACCGGGGCTATTCTCGGTTTTTCCATTTAATTTTCTTTTTTTAAAAAAAAATATTCAGTTGTGAACAGTGTATTGACGGTTTCATCCCCGGTAATAGGACAAAAACAGGCATCCGGCTGAGGGGCACCGGGGTAATTGCGCGCGGTCGGACCGGTCCGGTCCGGTCCACCGCAACTTTTGAATTTTTTAATATTTTCTGAAATGGCTAAATACGGTTTTAGCCCCTAATAAGACAAAAATCATGAATTAGGTCCAGGGGTGGAACGGTAATTGGCCCTATTTTCCGAATTATTTAATCGGCGTCTGTCAGGGCGTGAGGCGCACGCGCCAGGCGGTTTGCCGCCTCACGCCCTGTTTAGGCGGCGCGTGCGGACGTCACCGGTGGACGGAAATTGTCTACCGGAGGACAGAACGATGCGCCGCCGCGTGGTCTTCCTCCCGCGGTGGTGCGTGTAACCACCATATGTCCGTGGACGCGGCGGAGGCCGGCTGAAGCCGCCGGCCACGTTTCTCTCTCTCCGGAATGGCAAAGTTTCACTTCGGTCCTTCTACTTTCAATTTCCGGGTTGGTTGTATATAACTCAATCAATTAGGTACAAAAGTTCCGATTTTTGCAATTTCGTCCTCTGATTTCAATTGACAATAAATATAAGTTGCATTTCAGCCCTTTGACTTTTAATTTTTTAATTTCAGCCCTTGATATTTGATTTTCATTTCAGCCCTTACACTTTATTTTTTTTTATCCCTACTTTTGTCCATGTATATATAAGTTTATTTAACATAATAATAATAATAATAATAATAATAATAATAATAATAATAATAATAATAATAATAATAATTTAATTATTTTTCATTCTTACTCTTTTGTTTTTTTTCCCTCCCGATAATTTGATAAGTTTTTTTTTTCCAGTAATAGCCATGGTAATTTTGTTTTTATCTTTTGTTAAAGTTTCTAGAATATTTTTAATCTTTCATTTATTTTTGTTTCTTTCATTATCAACATAATAATAATAATTATAATAAGAATAATAATAATAGTGATTATTATTAATATTATAAGAATAGTGCTTATGTATTCTATTATTATAATTTATAGTGATTATTTATTCTTTCATAATAAAAATAATAATAATAATAATTTTTAATTAGTTTTTCTTGCTTGCTGTTTTGTTCATGCTTTTTATTTTTTTTCCTCGGTATAATTTAATTATTTTTGTTGTTTTTATTCTAGGGGCAATAATAATTTTAGATATTAAGACTCCGATGTTGCTATTGTTATAATATTTTAAATGAATATTGCTTCCTTTTCCCTGTTGTTTTTTTTTTATTTGCTCTTTCTATTAATTAATTTTAATAATTTTATTATCTGCACAATAATCATTTCAGTAAGTTTTTTTTTCTTATTCAAATATTTTGCTCTTTTTTCTAATGTTAGTGCGCGCTCTTTTGTGATCGTTTATAATGCAATGCCTATATTCTAAAAGATGTAATCTATGCTTAAACTCAGCTCAAAATTTTAAACATTTTATCTTTTAATCTATAATTTTTAGTTACTTATATCATATAAATTAATCGTTGTAGATTTAATTGTGTTAAATTATATACAAAAAAAATACCCGCGGCAACGCGCGGGCAATTAGCTAGTATATATATAAATATAAACAAATATTTTATATACCTATATAAACAAAGTTTATTTTCTTCAACCAGGGCTGCCAGTGTAATATATATATATATATATATATACATATTGCATACGACATTGTTAGATTTAGCATTTCATAACGTAAAGATATTCATATTCATGTCGAATTATCAAGAACACATAAATTGCATAAACTATAAAGCGGAAGCATACCTGAATCCATATCCTGAAGTCACTATCTAAAGTCGTACAGATGACCTTCCAGATTAACATGTGCTCCTTTGAGAGCCCTTTGATTCTCTCTACCTTAACCTTATTTTCAACCTTATTTTCTCTCTGATAATGCGATGTCAGTTTGAGAATGAAGTAGCACGTGTAATCTGGGGACCATGACCATATATATAGATACCGGGTATCTTTTGATGTTCATGCCTTTTGGTATTCTCACCCTTTGGTATTCCTATTTTAGCCCATCACTAAAATAGGAATAACTCTTTAATCTCTACACATTAAAGGTCCATACCCTATTAGATACACCAAAAATTCAATTGTCTAAAAATGCTTAGCAGTCATTTTTTAATTAGGCTTCACTTTATTTGATAGTTTACAAACACATAATTATTTTCATATAAACCCGGCGTTGGATTAATGATCTAACAAGTAAATCTTCCCAGTTCACTCTTGCTCTAGATGTTCTACTTCTTCTTTTTTTTCCTCACTGATCAAAGGTGAACAGTCTAGAAGAAGCTTTCAGTCACTTGATTTCTAGTTGTGTTGTCTCTCTTCAGAGAAGTAATTTATAGTTGTGTAAGTTTAAAAATTCTGTGTCCCGTCGAAAATTGTAACATAGGATATTTCTCCACCAATGAAGTGGGTGTTTGATTTGTTTCCAATACCATGATTGTTCTAAATCTGGGAAACACATAATAAAAACTTACATCAAATAAAGGATATTTGAGAAGTAGATCCTCTCCACAATTAGGAGCAAGACATACATGATTAAAATAAGCACTAAAAACTAGTATCCACATAAATCACTTTATCAAATAAAAACTCAGATCCATGTCTGACGCATAAATAAGGTTCCCCTTTCATATTTTATACCTATGCAAATTCAAACATACATGAATACAAACTTTTTCTTTTAACTCAATCTGCAACATTTGATATCATAATGAAGTCCATACTATAAATCAATAGTTTTGATACAATCCTTAATACAATTCAATAAATTTGAAACATTAACTAGAGGTTACCCAATGTCTGTTTAGGAAGGATGCTTACAAGTAAATTGAAAGGCAACAAAAGCTTTCAATAACCTCAAGTTAGTCATGAATAATCCTCTAGCACTGACTTTGCCTGATCTTCAAGTTCAATCCCAGCGTCTACACTACAGTCTCTGTGACAGAGTGAATATTTGACAAAATGAGAAACTAGAATATGTTAGAAGTATTTTTTCTCCCATTCTCTCTCTCTCTCTACGGTGACTACTCACCTTCTTCCTTCTTCAAACCAGCACCATTGCTACTCACTTTCTGTCTTTCAACTTGCACCACAAGATGAACAGACAAAACAAGAAGAGAAGCAAAGACAATGCTCCTAAATGGGGCTTCTGTTTTTAGAACTAGGTTTCGTCAAAGCAATTCAATTTCATCTGTAAATAAAAAAAGGATTGAACTAACACACCCACATTCATATATAAAGAATTCTAAACAAAGGAAATCAAGACAACTGAAACCGAAGAAGAGCAGCATGAATTAATAGCAGAACAGGAGGGGGGTGGAGAAGCAGCCATACCTAAGACAGTGATGCCATGAAAAGGAGAGAGAATAACTTTGAGCGGAGAGAGAGAGGATCGCATTGAAAGAGATTCGGCACTGCTCGAATATTGAACTGCAGCAAAGGCCCCTCAAAGATCAAAATATTATATACTGCCCCCTCAAAAACATTAATTTAGCCCCCTCAAAGACCGAGACTTTCCTTATTCCCCCCCTAAAAAACACATTTTTAACACAGTTTCAACAGCACGCCCAGTCCTCCTCACTCACTCCTTTCTCTCACTCTCCCTGCTGAATCCTGAAAAAGAAACCCCATGGGAATGGCACAAATCAATCCGGCCATTTCCCATATTACCCCGACAACAACACTTTGCTATTTCCTCCTCCTCCTCCTCAGCACCACCCCAATTTTAGCCATAACCAACATAACAGCCCTACTCTCCTCCTTCCCTGACTTCTCCTCCTTCACTTCCCTCCTCGCCTCCACGCCCTCTATAACCTCAGACCTCTCCAACCGCTCTGCTCTCACTCTCTTAGTCATCCCAAATTCTTACCTTTCCTCCTCTTTAGACCTCACGCGCCGCCTCTCTCCTTCTTCCCGCACCGACCTCCTTCGATACCACATCCTCCTCCAATACCTCTCTTCCTCCGACCTCCACCACCTTCCCCCAGCCGGGGCCCTCATCACCACCCTCTTCCAAACAACCGGCCGTGCCTCCGCTAACTTTGGCTCTGTTAACATAACTCGAAACCCAGTAACAAACGCAATCACTATTTCCTCTCCATCCCCTTTTTCCTCCTCCAACGCCACGGTCTTGTCCCTGATAAAGACTCTTCCTTACAATGTTTCAATAATTTCAGTGAATTCTCTATTAGTCCCATATGGGTTCGATTTGATGGCATCAGAAACAAGGCCCCCTTTGGGTTTGAATATTACTAAAGCATTACTTGATGGCCACAATTTTTTTGTCGCTGCATCTTTATTATCTGCTTCCGGTGTTGTACAGGAATTCGAAGCCGATGAAGGAGGAGCTGGAATAACACTTTTTGTGCCTACTGATTCTGCATTTGCAGATCTGTCGGAAAATGATGTTAGTTTACAGTCATTGCCAGCAGATAAGAAAGCTGATGTGTTAAAATTCCATGTCTTACATTCTTATTACCCCCTGGGTTCATTGGAGTCTATTGTTAATCCTGTGCAGCCTACATTGGCTACTGAAGATATGGGTGCTGGCAGTTTTACTTTAAATATTTCGAGGACTAATGGGTCGGTTGCGATTGATTCAGGGATTGTTCTGGCGTCTGTTACGCAGACGGTTTTTGATCAGAACCCTGTTGCAATTTTTGGGGTTTCAAAAGTGCTTTTGCCTAAAGAGATTTTTGGGAGCAATCCAGTGTTGACTAGTAAGCCAGGGAATTCTGATATGGGAAATGCACAGCCGCCTGCTGTTGCTTTGTCGCCAGAAAGTTCGCCGAAAATGTTGTCCTCTGCACCGGGTGCTAGAGAAGAGATTAAGTCTGGAGTTGGAGGGTCACAGTGGTTGAGTAATTTACCTTTTCTTTGTGTTGTTGCTGTATGGTATTGTATTTAGTGGTATTTTGCAATTCATAATCAATCTTTTCCTTTTTTCTTTCTTTCTTTTGTTTTTTTTTTTTTTTTTTTTTTTTGGGGGGGGGGGGGGGGGGGGGGGGGGGGTTGTACACGGTTATTGACTTGAATTGGGCAACAAAAGTAGCTTGTCTTGTGCTTCTTCTTCTTTTTTCCCTGTATGTGGCATTGTAGAGGTAGATGTCGAAGTGTGAATTGTGTAGTTCCTTGAATAATTTATATCATAAGAACATCAATTTTTTTTCTTTTGGGCATCTCTGCCCCTTTTTTCTTTGGCTTTCGTTATAAAAATGGATAAGAGTCGAAGAAGGAAATAGTTTTTTTTGGCAGCTTGTTATGTTCTCCAACAGTGTTGAATATGTTAGTTAATTATGAGGTTTGCAGCTGAGCTCTATTTTGCGTTTGATCTCTCCTTTATGTTTCACCTTTCTAAGCCATAACTTCGAAATCAATCTCCTCGATGCGTTCTGCCCTAAATGCAACCCCTGATAGCACATGCTCTATCCTAAAAATAACAAACAAATTGGTCTGGCAGCGGGGGATGCATGTACTGTTGCATTGTTGATCTCATCCGTACTTGTGTTGAAAGTGTATGATTCAGGAGAAGTTCGAGTTTGCAAAATTGGTGGTTGTTGGCTTGTTTTGTTTGGGAGTTCCAGGTGAAGGCTTTGGGTATATCAAAGGCATATGATATTTACTGGGACGATTCCCTGCCGTCAGTTTATGGAGCAATTAGAGTTTCAAGTTGCTGGGGAGACAACCTGGTTCCAGCTCTGCTACTGGTGGATATCAACAGCAGAGAGGATTGCAAAATCCAAAATGGATTTTAGAATTTCGATGCGACCAGCTCCTTATCCCCCAAATCCAAGTGTGAATACATTCTCATCAATTTGATTCTGATTTGGTTTGGTTATATTTGGTTTTTGTTGATCAAGGAAAATGAGGATCTTTCTACTTCTATGTTGTTTTAATTCCTTAGCTTTGGGATGAGTTAAAACAGATCAATGATCACAGGCACCAGGGAGTGCGGCTGCAAGTTCCTTTCACCCATGGGCCAAGCAAGGTAATGCCTTCTGAATCTCATGCAGGCATTCTTGCTTTCTTTCTTTTTTTTAGTTAAACTGTGTTATTTGGGAGTTATTGTAATTTGCTGCTATGTTTCTATAATGTTTTGTTATTTGCTTTTGCTTGATTTGTGTCATTGCAGTCTTTAATCTGATCAATAAGTAGTGGTCAATATAAAACCATAGCCCCACTTCTAATAAAACACTTTTTTAAAACTTCCTTTTACTGATGTTTCTTTCTTGTATGGCAATTTCTTGAACATTGGAAGAAATCAGTGTAAGATTTAAAATGAATGATGGTTATGGAACCGGAGGCTGGTTAGTTTCAAACTCAGTAATGCTGCTTCTTCTGTGGTCTGTAACTAATTATTGTATCATACTATACTGGTAAAAATTAAAACATTTCTGAAATTTAATGTTGACTATCTTATGAACCTATTTGGAAAAGCTATGAGTGAAGGTCTTTTTCTTTGCTACAATATATGTTGCTGACTTAATTGGGAACATACTATTCATTGGGAATTTTAATGGGACATACTATTTGGAGTAATATAGAAGAGCTCGTAACTGGTTTTTTCTACATGTAAGAGCAACCAATGTTCCATATTTTCTAAATCACAGATCACATGCCATTTTCTACCAATTTGGCATCAATTAATTTTTATTCTGCCGCAATCTCTGTGAATCAATTTTTCAGGCCTAGATTACAACTAGAACAACATCCAGAGCTAAGGTTTTGTTTTTCAAAACAAAATTTTGTTGGTATTTTGTATTTGGTATTTATATCGACCCCATTTTGAAGTTTCACAGATCATGTCAAATTGTTTTGGTGATAGACATGGATCCTTCTGCCTATCCGGTGTGCTGTGTTGGATACAAAACAATGGTCTTTGTATTTATTATTTCCTGATTACTGGAAGCAATCTTCACTAGCACAGGGATCTCCTTACAGCAACTTTCACTATGATAGAACCGAGCAATGAGTTTACGAAGTCTTCGAGTAGTGTGAGTAGGGTATTTGCCAGACTGCTCTGAAATAGATGCCGGAGACAAAAATGAGTGAATCTATTTTTGTGAGCATGTATCTAATTCATATCTTCTGTCAGCAAAGCAGATCCATTATGCTTTAAAGCCTATCGGTGATCTAGTGCATTTCCACTAGGATCTTGACAAGCATGCAGCACCATACTTTAAGAAAAAAATCAATTCCAATCTAAAAGGGAGATTGCTTTAAGGAAAATCAACCTTGTAATGATTGTGGATTCATTTGTTGAAGTGGTAGTTTATCAGCCTAATGGCAACAGAGGTTCGGGTTTTAGGAGAAGGTAACCTTGTAGTGAAACTTTCATGATGAAATAAAGAGACATCATGAAATTAGCTTTCATGATAGAATAGAGTATAAGCTGTGGGGTTAGGGTTTGGACGCAGAAGTTCAGTTGGGCTAACTACCATGAAAGTGCTCTGCAGTAGGGCTGAGGCCAAATGCAATGATTCTCACCAGTGGAAGGGCATTTGTGTGTCATGGGTAATACACGTGAGTGAGCACTAGAAGGATTGTGGTTTATTCTCTTTCTGTTGGGATACATGGGTCATCAAGGGAGAGGGCTCTCTTGCCAAACAAGGCATTTCCATCCTATCCCAGAAGCTCATTGGTATCCTAAAGCAGTGGAGAGGATTGGTGGTATTGAACAACAGGCCTGGAATACAATCGGCCCTTTGGTGCCTTGTGATATGCTTTCAAGATTTCCTCATGAACCTGTCCTACAAAGCAGAAGAGGGGAACAGACGGATCTTCAGAAGAACTGGCCATAGGAAGTTTGCCATCAAATCTGCTTATAATATATTTGAAGAAGGTTGCTGGAATAACTCACAGTATGAGTGGGATTTAGTTTGGAAATGTAAAAGCCAACACAAGATTCTCTATTTCTACCAGCTGGTACTGATTAACAGATTGTTAATAAATGAGCTTTTAGAGGAACAAGTTATCTAATAATTCCAGTTACTTGACATCGGTGCATGAGCCTTGAGACTACTCTATGGCCAAATGTTTGGTACAGTGTTCTATACAAGAAGGACAACATCACATTTTTTGAGAAGGATCATTGTATATGGTTCTTTCTAAGCTTAGAGAAGTGTGTGACAAGGCCTTGGTCAAGGACCGGGTTTTCATCCTTGGAATCATAATCTGGAAAAATTGGAGATGGATGAATGATTATGTTCTTAACAATATGATGGTATATTGCAGGCAAGCTGTCTTTGTGTTTCACAGGCCTGCTGACTCTTTTAACTTCCTTGAAGCCAGCAAGGGAGGAGAGACTTATTGACTGGCAACAACTTCCATAAGGATGGATGAAGAAGAATACTGATCGGTGTTGTTTTTGGGCTTGATTGGTTAGTTGATGGTTTATGTGATTGCATCACCACCAGATTCTTGTGGTTTTCAAACCAAGCTGAAGTCACTGCCATCATAATCTTTGCTGTTTCACTACTTCATTCTGGTGGAATCGGACCACTATTGATATTTGGTGGTTGGATACAGAATCTGGTCAGCCTCGGGCATGTCATCAAGTGTTCCTCACCATTTCCCCATTAGGATAATCATTCCAGAGGATCTTTTTTCTCGTGCCTAGCTTGAAGCCAATCTTTTTGCAGGCCATCTTAATAAACCAGGAGTTGCTAGAAATGCTGATTTATATTCATGGTTTGGCTCGGTGCCAGTTGCTTCAACCTAAAGCGCTTCTGCTGTGAGGAAGGTGCTGCTGTTTCATTGGAATTGGATCTACTCTTTTGGCTTATCTAGCATCTGTTCTAGATCTTATTCTATAACTTTGTATCACATAATTCTACTGCTGCTTAGCTTGCACCTATGAGTTTGTCTGAAGATTGGTAGTTTATGTGGTCTTTTGTTGCTGGAACCCTTCCGCTGCTGAATTTCCAGGGAACCCTGCGAGATATTTCAATCCAGCTTCTTTTCATGCACTGTATGTCTCTGGCCTTTTTTGTCACCACAAAAGCATCTGTTTGTACCCATCTCCATTCTGGTATCATTTGATCTTTGGTTAGAGGTCGTGTCTGCTGTCAATGGTTTCTCTAATTTCCTTCTTGACCAGCTAGGTGATGCTTGGAGCTCATGCTCCTACAGGATTTATTTTTGTTGGCCGACTGCTGCTGGAGGTTTAGGTTGCTCAAATAATGTGAATCTCCTCTTCAGCATCAGTGTCTCTGCTTTAATTACTTTCTCCCTTGTTTTGTGACAGCTTATGTCAATACTTCTCTACCCAATTTTTTCCAAGCCTTTTTTTTCAAGTGATTGCTTAGTGCCTTTTTTACATAATTTCCTCTCGTTTAACAAGAAAAGTAAACAACTAGAATTGGTTCAGCCATGTTTCAGTCAAGACTAACAAATGATACTTCTCTTGCGATCATGTTGAAGTTTGTCAAACCTCCAAGGAAGCAAACATTGGCCTTCGAGAAAGAAAAAAGAAAAAAAAGTGAGGTTCTGTTTAGTTACTGTCCCGAGATTAAAAAACAAAGACAATGGAAATACAGAATATAAGGTAGAGTACAAAATAAATATGTAAATGTGTTTGGTTGTGATATATAAAACATAATAACTATTATTGTATTTTATTTGGTTCATAATAAAAACAAGACAAAATAAAATATTAGAAAGTCAAATACCGTTAATATATGTATTACTATAAAATTTATAGATATTTTTAAAAAGTGTGTGTACGTGTATTGCTTTTTTTATTGAGCGATAAACTTAATAATAATATAATAATTCTTGTTATAAAATAATTTGGATGGAGTTTACAAGTCAGTGTTAGAGGAATTACTGATTTGATCTTATTTGAATAAAAACTCAGGTTGACTCAATTAACCTAGGATAAAATATAGTCAAAATCTAGGTAAAAACCTTGTGGGCTTATTTTGGTTAAAATGACTTGATTTAAAAAAAAAATATTTTAGATTTTTTAAAAATATTTTTTTAGATTAACCAAGGTTGACCTAGGTTATTTCTCTTAATCTGTGTTACCTGAGATTTATCTTGGATTAATTCTCATATTAGAAATTTAAAATCATGATAATGCTCATTTTTATACATGCATCTTGGATTAATTCTCATATTAGAAATTTAAAATCATGATAATGCTCATTTTTATAATTGCATGTTTTATTTGGATAATTTTAAAATAAAATTTTTTTTACATGGATGTTTTAGGGATAAAAAATTATAAATAGTCTTTGAAGATATGTTTTTTTTATCTTTATTGATTTGAAAAAAAAATCATTCTAAAATTATTAAAAAGACATTTTTTTATATTTATTATTGTCTTTGTTTTTCCAATGAAACATGATTTTATCTTTATTGTCTTTGTTTTTTTATCCTAAATAATAACCAAATGATATCTGACTTTTTCTTCATTGCCTTTGTTTCTTTTATCCTAAAATAATAATTAAATGATATCTGATTTTATCTTCATTGCCTTTGTTTCTTTTATCCTAAAATAATAACCAACCAATATTTTATTGATGTAATCACAATTACATTCCTCATGTTTTTATTGGTATTTTTGGCATTGTAATCCCTTTTATATAATAGGTGTTTTTTTTTAAAAAAAAAACTAATTTTATATGTGAGTTAGTCATAATCTGAATTGATAGAATGTATTATGGTAAATTCTTTTTGTAGATTATAACTCAATATGGCAACCAAGAGAAAATCTCACTTACTATTTGAGAGTTTCAAACCAATAATGCAAGGAATATTGAATATTTAAGACATTTGACATAATATTTGATTCTCATACTAAGATTTTACATGTCAATTGTTAGTGAGCACATAAGATAAGATAGGTTTTACTATAAACTTAAATGGCTATAACATATGTCACAAGTTCAAGTAATCCTGAGATTGGTTAGAATTGAAAAAGGCAAGGAATCAAAAGCATACCATTGAGATCAAAAGCAAATCTTAATATGAAATGGTTGTAAAATACAACAAAGGAAGTTGGTCTTGTGGTTGTAAATGATTCTGTAATAAGATCAAGATGATTACACGTGAGAGTATTAGTTAGTTAGTCATTCATTTGAATTAGTTAATAGTTAGCTACAAGTGTAATTCTTGAATAAATGAATCATCTCTTTTTGAATATATATAAAGATTGTAACTTCAGTAATAAAATTGCAAGCTTGAATAAGCATCTTTTTTTGCCAATTTTCTCTCTATTGTTTCTTTCAATCTACTTCCAAACATGAAATTCATATTCATTGCTTGTTAAGGATAATAAAAGACCTTAACAAATTGATATCAAAGCGTAAAATTTTTAGCAACTAATGGAATATTGAAGTTTTGAGCAATTTTAAAAGTGAATTATGATGAAAACAAATATGATAAAGTCATTGGCAGATCAAAACAATAGACTTAGTGAATAAGTACAGAGAATTTGGTGCGATTCAAGCACACCAAAAGATTTGTTAAAGGTTCTAGTTTGTCTACTAACAAGACTTGGGGCTAAAAGTTCAAAGAAGTTTTTAATGGACTTTTTCAAAACACATGAGTTAAGGTGGATTTCAAGAAAATAATAAATAATAAAATAAAAGCAATGATTAATTTAATTCATGTTCAATAAAAGCTTTAAGTATGCATTTAGACATCACAAAAAGATTGGAATTCAAATCTATCTATTTTGATTTTTAGTTATTATTTTGGTTATAACTGGAGCTAAGAATGAATTTTAATGCAATTCTAGTTGCATTGAAAATTAGACATCCCTATATTTCTATTTGTATATGGAAAAACTTCTAATTCATTAAGATGAGATAGAATCATATGTTTGAGGTTAGATTTAGATTGTGTCAGCAAATTATGAAAATAATAGTCTTATTTAAATTAGTTGGGATATTATTTTATTTATCTTTTAGTTATTATTAAGCATTTAAAAGATAATAGAATCTTTATTTAAATTTTAAGTTCATCGGATTATTATTATTATTTACTAGATTTATCCATATTCGTTAGGGATATCTTATTAGACTTAAGTTTCATTTAGTATAAATACTCTTTTATAAAGACTTTTAAAAATTATTATTTTTAATCAATAAATCGGTATTCTTTCTATATTTTATATGGTTGAGTGATTCTCATACTAAGTTTTTATTGAACTTGCAAACTATGTTTTTATTGAACTTGCAAACTATTTGAATGATTCATCAACTTTGTTGTTATTTTATACTACTTGTCCATGCTTCTTTAAAAGCATAGGGTGAGGGTAATTACTACATATAACTTCAGCTCTCCATTGGCTCATGTAGAAAATTATTCAAATATAACTTTAATATATCTTAAGAGTTGTCTTCATCAATATTCATCAAGAAATTCAAGATTACATAGTTGAAAACAAAAGCAATGTCAAAAACAAACAAAAAATGATAAGATCAATATCCAAATAAAAGTTGTTATAATAATATTATAGTCATTCATAACTAGTCAGGGAGAAGAGAAAAAAAAGAAAGGTATATCAAGGAAGAGACCTTATCATTTTTATTGATAATAAGAATTCTTAGAGCTTCATTGTTGCATAAGTGATTAAAGAGATCATACTATCATTAAGAACACCATATGTTTGTTGTGATAATAACCAATAAAAATGTAATGAAGTGTAATGCGTGCAATCCTATATTCTTATATTTTATGAAGGGATGTAAATTTCAAACAGATTTTAGAGTGTTATAACTAGGAAGATGTGACATGGTGTTTGAGGTTGATTGATTGAGGATCTATTAACCAATTTTTTTACTTTATAAAAATAAAACTATCTTTGACAAAAAGTAGAAAGATGATTAAGTTAAAGAGAATTACATAAAAAACTAGATTACAAATGATTATAGTTGTAAAGGCATATAAAAGTGTAAAAGAACTATTGTATGGTTTTGTAGGGTAATTTTCCATGAAAGTGTGTAAAGAACCTAAATAGTTTGTGCAAAGTTCAAAAATGAAGCATTACTATAAAAAACATGAATTAGTATTTGTAGAAGCTGTTCACTTTCCACCTACTAGAATATAAATCTTAACACTTCCTAAATGTATGTCCGAACCATATCGAAAGCCACCCTTCTTATCTGTTTTCCTATGGTTGAAGTAACATGTGGTTGAAGTCTTTTATATTTGCATGTTCTAGGCTTTCAAACCCTTATACCATAATCATGATCAAAACTTAAGACTTCCTCATTTGTATTCCTAAAAACCTTCTTAGTGTTTAAATAACTTATCTCAAATACCTTCTGCCCTTGGGAACTTTATGGATTAGTCTATCTCAAAAGTTAGCTACTTCAATTCTCAATCCAATTCTCTCATTCATACCCTTTCTAAACCTTAAGTTCATTGTTTTCAATTATTATTGCATAACCAAATAACATCATTCATTATTATTCTTATTTTTTTATGGTAATGATTAACTTTTGGTTAACATCATCAAGATCTAAAAATCATGTTAGTAGTAAGAGAAATATACATTCACATACTTCCTTACATGTTCGCACTTAATAAATGTCACTCTCCTTGTTTTTAACATAATGTTTTTGTTTTTCACTATGATAACCTCATCTTTCACCTTCTACCATTTTTGTAAAAAAAAATAGTTATTTAGCGAACTAATTCATAACAAATAAGAAAAATCAAGAACTTAGTGGCGTAACCTGGAATAATATATAAACTTAATAAATAATAATAAAAAAAGCAATACAAAACTAAAAATACAAAATCACAAATAGCAAAATAAATTTGTGTGAAATACAAACAATACAAAGACATGAAAATAAATGTAAGAATAAAAAACCAAATATGGTGCAAACCTTGTGGATATAAAAATTCAAAAACCTATAGTCAAATTGACTATTCATTCAATCTTGTGATTGAGCTTGATACAATAATAACTTATACTGAGACACCGAAACTATAGAAACCAAAACCTCACCCATCACCTATAAAGAGATGCGATTAAGGAGTATAAAAGTTGTCATAAATCTTGGTTAATTATTTGATAAGTTATAGTAGTTCAATAAAAAACCAAACTAAAAGAATTTATTCTCTCACACATATAATAAATTATTTTGAAATTAAGATATGTAGGAAAAAAACTAAATACAAGTTAAATAATCCAATTTATAGTAAGTGAAAATATCCTAAACAAGATTGAAAAAAATAATAAAAGAGTTCTAAATAAAATAGAAAAAAGAATTATAAATCAACTAAGAAATTAATACAAATCTTGCATAGTGACTTTTGGACCTCATGACAATGTCTTCTAAATGTTTGATTGCTATATACTTTTAACTACATATAAAACAAGGCCTTTAGAGTCTTCTAGTGAGATTTTAGTCAAATCCAATGGTCAAAATTAAAAAATTTGCTTGTTAGAGTACAATTATATACTAGGAAAAATAACAATTTAACTATAAGAGATAACTAGCCTATAAGTAGATAGATTAAACTCCAATTACACATAAATTAAATTGACACAAATATGATCATTACGTGTTAACGATATAGCCTTTTTGAAATTCACCTTGGCCCAACCACTCTAAATAAGTTTATGGGATGTATATTTGAGTTATTTTTCATTTATCTTGTAATTAGCGTAACTGAAACTCTTAATGGATCCTTAGATGTAATTTGAATTGCATATCCTAATCTACAATGTTAAAGGATGAAATTGAAAAAAAAATCAATTAAAAAACTAATAAAAAAACAACTTAATTCAAACTAGCTTAACACGCTAAATCTATGACTCGAGTTATGAGACCAAGATAACATTATATATAAAAAACAGAAAACAACTTAAATCAACCCTGAATAATTTACCAAACTCGTGACTAGGTTCATGAAGATGAAATAACCTTATATTTTTTTTTAAATAAAATATGATATATGATTTTCAATTAACCCAATGTTTGAAGGGACAAATTGGAAACTAATCAATTTAAAACTAAGACTAAAAAAATAACTCGATTAAACTTGAGTTAATCAATAAAACTAATTGCTCAATGTATAAAATCGAGATAAACATATAGAAAGTAAACCAAAACAAATCATGAAACTTACTTCTTAATCAATAAAATGTTGAAGGATGAAATAAGAAAAAAGATTCAATGGTGTTAATCTGCCAAATTTTTAACCTAAGTCATGAGATTGAAATAACCTCATAAAAAGCAAAACAAAATAAATTATAAAATTCAATTCCTAAAAAAACCAAATATCAAATGATGAAATTGAAATTGAAAAAAAAAACAAAGCACTATTGAAATGAATAGTGCTTTGTAAGGTGATGTGCAATAAAAACACCATATCTTTAAATGCAGTGATTAAAAATTGACACGAGTCAACTTGAGTTAACTCGTCAAACTCGTAACTTATATCATAAGACTAAGATAATTTTATAAAAAGTAAATAAAAAAATAAAGATACCTGATTTGCAATCAATAAAATTTTAAGGGATAAAATGAAAAAAAAAATGATGCGGATAAAAAACACACAAACCAATTGGGTTAATCCTCAAAATCCACAACCTAGATCATAAGGCTAAGATAAATCCAAAAAAAAAAAACAAATCACAAAGACTAATCCCAAAAAATATATGTTAAAAGATAAAATTTAAATTTAATTGAGAAAAAATAGATTTAAAAAAACAAAAAAAATCACCAATTAATGAATAGTGCTTTGTGGGTGGTGCACGGTAAAAACACAATATCTTTTAGTGTACCTTGTCAAACTTATGATTTAGATTATATTATTAAAATAATCTTCTAAAAAATAAAAAATAAAAAATAAAATTATAATATTTAATTTCAAATTAATAAATGATAGAGGATTATTTTGTTTATAATAATAATAAAGTTTATTTTCTTTATTGCATTCATTTTCTCTCTATATTATCATGAGTTCAGGACCCTTCACCATGCCCACTTGCCACATGGTGCCCCACTGATGACAGTGGACAGCACAATTTAATTTCCTTCTCTCGTAGCGCCACCCTTGTGGTTATGGCAGTGAACATCCTGTCGGCATCCAATAATAAATGTTACCAGCACAAAAGCAATTAATATTTCTTCTTAAGAAGGTAAGGAGAAAGGAACTATTTTTTTTTTAAATATATGAAAAAATTAATTTCATTTTTTTTGTTCTCACTGTAAGAATAAACTGTACCTAAATCAACTCGCAGGGCGTGCCCGGATTTTACAGCAGTGCTGTGTTCCAGCAACGCACACCGTGAGAACAAGCTGGTATTGCTCTCGCGAAGGGATAAGAATCCAGTGCGTAACACGTGCATGACAGCAACCAATTGTGATGGCGCGAAGAGAATTGGTCATCTATGTCGGCTGACTCATATATAAAGAAATTTTCCATTTTCTTTACCATATTATAAAGAAAGATTCCAATAAATTGGGTAAAATAAATTATCACAATTGAGCTTCCAATAAGCATAGAGTGTTGAAATATTAGTAAATTAAATTATTTATATTTTGTAATTAAAATTAGTGTACATTAAATAATATGTCCACACCCTGAATATATAACATGATGCGGTGATGTGTTCATACTAGAAATTCAAGCTCTCTTAAAAAATAAAAATAAAGATACCATAAATCTTTAGAAATAGTAATTAGATTAAATATATATATATATATATATATATATATATATTTTTTTTTTTTTCAAATAAATCTCAAGTAAAAAATAATATTAAAAACTAACCCTAAAAAATAGCTCAATCGATCAGGTCTTGAATGTGTTTTATTTTTAATGATTATATTATTAAATATTTATTTAATCATTAACTTGTAACATAATGAGAGATGCAAAAATAATTAAAAAAGATAAATTAAAAATTGATATTTTGAAGCTGTCCCTGTCTTGCAAATGGGCTCCTGTTATCATTCATTGCTGGATCCATCTACTAATGAAAAAGAAGGTAGATCTCAACCACCTTTTTCAAGGCCCAGCTGCCAACCCCTATATCCTATCAATCCCCTAAATAAAATAAATAAATAATACTAGATATAGATTATTGTGAATTGTAATAGTATAATATGCATAAAATTTTATTTTTAGATCTTTAGACTATTTTAAACTTTTCCATGCTCTGGTCGATATTATCTAATTTGTTTAGGGATATTTGAGTTTTGTACAGTTTTTTTGCATTTATTCTGCTATTACAAGTGCAATGTCTGGCTCTGGCCCACGCCACGGGTGGACCTCCCAGGAAAAAAAATTACATATCAACTTGTTTGTTTTAGAATTTCAAGAAATTGTTTTTTCAAAATAAAATGATATTATAATTACATTTTTTTAAAACAATAATGAAAAACAAGTACTAAGCCAATTAATTTATTTTTACAGAAAACAAATAAAAATTGAAAAGTTTTGAAGAGCGGTCAAATGAATTTTTAATTAAGATATAAAAGGGGCAGGAAATCGTTTAGGGAAAATATTGTCTGTCTTTATTTATCAAAGAGGCTGAAATTGGTGGGGGAATGAAATTCTAAGGTTATTTGCCGGGGTTTCGATGATTTTTTTTTGTTTTATTATTAATGTAGTTGTTTGAATCAGTTTATAAATATTTTAACTAATTTTATAAATCTTGAATTTAATAATTATATAAATTTTAAATAGTTATTTTACTAGTAATTATAGGTCACAAATCCGAGACAACAAAAAAAACAAACTAAGTGAATGATTTTGATAGCCTTACAAAATACCAAGGATTCACGTGTGGTATTATAGGTGGTTATTATTTAAAGTATTTTTATTTTAAAATAATATTTTTCATTTCTTATTTTTGATAATATAAATAAAAAAATCTAAAAATATCATAAAAATAAATTTAATTTTAAAAAAATAAAATAAAAATTATTTTGTTTTCAAATATATTTTTAAAAGAAGAAACAATGAGCTATTCATATTTCATAGTCGACATTTGACCGCATGCATTAGAGCGCTAAACATCATTGTTGACTCAGCGCCCCCCATCAAGTCTTAACTGTTAACTGTCGCCCCTCTCTTCCCTCTTTTTTAATCTCCGAAGCTTACTGTTTTGTAACACTGATAGTGATAGAGATACAGGGAGAGGTGCTGTCTCATTGTGAATAATGGATTCGTCGACGGCTTCAACGACGGAAGAATCGAAGGCGAAGATAGTGGCTTCGAAATCATCGGGCATTCAATCAAGTCGAGGGTGTAGATTATCGGGCATCCGAATAAACAAAGAGGATTTGAATAGGAAACTGTCGGTCCCTGAATATCTGCGTCACGCAATTCGAGATTCAATCAAGTCAAAGGATGTTAATGCCGCTGTTGACCGTTGTCGAGAAGGAAATAATGGTGGTAGTGAGGCGGCGCCGGAGGGGCCTATGGTGGTGTTTGTGAATTCCAAAAGCGGTGGTAGGCATGGGCCTCAACTTAAAGAGAGGCTTCAACAGTTAATGGGAGAGGAGCAGGTTCTGCATTGATTTTCGTTTTACCCGCCTCTTTTCCTCAGTGTGTCGTTTTCTGTGGTCTTTTGTGTCGTTTTTTTTTTTTTGTGGAGTCCAAGATTATCTTAAGAATGGATAGTTAAAAACTAAAAACTTATAGTTATAATAGATTGTTTTGTGTGGGATTTTTATTTTTTGTTATAATAATTGTAGTTTTATTTCGGAAAGTTTTCTTGTTAATGGGGCAGTAAAGGATCAGCTTAAACTTGGGTTTATGCCAAGCTGAATATAAACTAAAGAAAGACTGGATAATCAATTATTAGCAGGCTGCTTTACTAGTTTTTGTTAATATGGTCATACAGAGTTAGCGTTTTGAATAAGAAATGATTTCTTGTGCAGGTTTTTGACCTAAGCGATGTGAAGCCCGATGAATTTGTCAACTATGGTTTGGTTTGTTTAGAGAAGTTGGCTGGCCTCGGTGATTATTGTGCCAAGGAGACTCGTGACAAGTTGAGAATTATGGTATGTTTTCCATGGTATTTTTTCATAAATGCACCTTTTCTTGATCGGTACATAAATGATCGTGTTGATGATGCCATTCATTGTACGTGTACACTTTGAATTTTTTTTGGATTATTGGACAGGTTGCGGGAGGTGATGGTACGGTTGGTTGGGTGTTAGGAAGTCTCGCAGAACTTCATACACAGGGTAGGGAGCCAGTTCCTCCAGTAGCAGTCCTTCCTCTTGGTACTGGAAATGACCTGTCAAGGAGTTTTGGTTGGGTAAGGTTTTCCTTTACATTAAATTTTAAGTTTGCTGACTTTAATCTTGCATTATTAAGCTGGGGTCTTGAATGATTTTTTTTCAGGGTGGTTCATTTCCTATTTTCTGGAAATCAGCAGTCAAAAGAACTCTTCTCAGGGCCATTACAGATCCAGTGTGCCATTTAGATAGGTAAGCATTCTCTTATGATGCAAGCTGCTCCAATGTTATTACGATAAAATGCATTACATTTGTTAAATTCTTCTCATTTTATCTAGAACTTTAAAATTTCTTGACAGTTGGCAATATTTATTGCTGCTTGAAGCATTGTTCATCTTTAAAAGAAACCCTTATTCTTGTGGATTTCATAATGAAGTGACAATTATGGTCATTTTTTAACGAGTAGATATCTCCTTGTACATTAATCTTGCAGCTGATGCTTTCCTTGACTCGCCACTGCATAGCACGTGGTTTTTGCAGATATCTTTTATTTTATCAATGTAGACATTGTGTCGTGGAATTTGTTTTTCTTCTGATTTTCTGTTTCTGTGATGCCTTTGTGTCCTTGAGGATTCCTCTTGTACACTTCTTGCAACTTGCATCATCTTGTGCTCATAAATCTTGTACTTCTGAAAGAAGTCTTGTTTGGTTATGTGTGGTTTGATTATGGCATTTCGATAGCACTAGCACTTATGTTAAACATCACCTTTTTGATGATTCAGTTGGCATCTTCTAGTGTCAATGCCGAGTGGAGAAGTGGTGGATCCACCCCATTCCCTGAAACCTACAGAAGAGTGTTCTCTTGAACAGGTACTGGACCCTGCTGCTTTAAATTACACTGCTACATTCACTTAGCTGCTAATATGTACTTATTTTTGCATGTTGAAGGGTAATGGCAGTGTAGATTAAGTGCAAATTTCGACAAAGTCCCTATTCAATAGGTTTTTTTTTTCCTGGTGGTGCTTATTATTATTATTATTATTAATTTATTTTTTGGGGGGAAGGGGTGGATTTTTGATGGTTTGATTTTCCCTTTTTATGTATTGCAAGCTTTTTGGATTATCTGCTATTAGTCCTGTTCGTGGTTGCTATAATCTGCTTCATGCTTCCTATGCATTTCATGATATTGTCAGTTTTATGATTCAAAGACTAGGATGACCCTTGGGTGAATTAGCTCACCCTGCAGACCCATTCTAGCTAACTGCAGACCCATGCTATATTGTCAAGAGGCACTCCAGGCGAGGCGAGGCTCCAGTGCCTTTATTAGCCCCAGGCATTGGATTTCAATGAGGCGCTGCCTAGGCGAGCGCCTTGTGAGTTGGTGCAAGGCACTAAGGCTAGCACCTGCTTGAAGGTCTTCCTTATTTGTTGGATTTTTGGTTTTTTTTTAAATTACATGTTTTGACTTATTTGTCCATTAATTTTAATTTACCACAAGAAACAACTTAGGGGTATTTTTGTATAAACAAAGATTAGGATAAAAAAGTAAAAAAATAATAATTAAAGTGGGAGAAACAAACAAAAGGACACTTAGAAGAGAAACACCAACCACACTTTCTTTTTTCAATAGTGGGAGTCAAAGAACAATAAATCTGTACCGTTAATACTTTAATTTTTTTCTAAATAAGTGCAGTATAGTTTGAGAGATGAGTATTTCAATTATAATCATGAAATTGAGGATATGGAGGATTCAAGTGAAGAAGAGGAAAGCATGAATGTTTTTGAAGATAAATGAATAATGATGATGATATTTAATTTTGCTTTTTAATCTATTTGGCTACTTGCTACTTTAAACTGTCTTATTTTGTTTTAAGGCCGAAAAATATAACTTTATATGACTATGTTATGGTATTATATATATATTCATTTGTAGCATATTGCCTTGGTTTATTTAGGCGGGTGCCTAGTGCCTCAGGCATTTTAAAGGTTAGATGTCTTTTAGTGTCGTTCGCCTTTGACAATACTGGAAAGGATTTATAATCACAAGCCTAATCATCTTCCATGCAACGTGAGAAATATGAACATTGATATTTGAGTTTCTGAATGCACATGACTCTTGGAAAGCATGAAATTTGATATTTGGGATCAATTAATATAATTAGAAGTAAATTTAAATGTTGGCTTGAACCTATATTTAATGTAGATAATTTAGACCCTATCTTTTGTATGAATGAATCATACTTTCATCATGTGCTGCTTCATCTACGGCCATAATGTTTTCTTGTCAAGATACTTTTTGAATTTCTGTTCCTGTCTCATCTGTAAACGATTAAACCGATCCCTCCTCCATTCCCACCCACATGCATACACAGATAAAGGGGCAGGGATCCATGGATGTAGCAAACCAAGTGCATGTCTTGGGGCATTTTCCAATATGTTGATTTATAGATCTCATTTCATTGTAAATTGAAAATCAGTTACTTTGATAGTTTAATCCTGTGATGTTTTTATGCTGATATATTGGTACAAATCTGGTAGCTGACCGGTTGTAACTTTCTTTTGAGTGCAGGGTTTAACAATTGAGGGGGAGTTGCCTGAGAAAGTGAACTGCTACGAGGGAGTATTTTATAATTACTTCAGTGTAGGTATGTCAACATGTTCTAGAATGGCCATTAAAATTATGCACATATGGTCTTAACTTGGTTTTAGAGATTTATAATGTTGTTTGAGCTCAACTTTTTGTCTTGATTGAGTGTTTCAACTGTGAACTTAAACAAGAACATTTCATTTCAAACATTCTGTTACTTTGTTTCACTGTGCTCATTTGTCCATAATGATTCCATGTGTTTTCTGCTAAGAATTGAGCTACTTGAAAGTTGAAAATTGTTTTTTTTACTGAGAAATGCTATTTTTTTCTTTGTTTGTTTTGTTCTCTTTTGTAATTTCTCATTCCATTGGTTCTTCTGGATTGATTCTTTCATTTGCTTCCTTTTGCGCCCCTTGGTTCTTCAGCATGTTATCTCATTGGTTTTTACTTTAAAGTTGTTTGTTCAATTGACAGAAGGCTTAGCACAACGATTAACACCTCATCTAAACTAAGTGGTGCATGTTGAACCCAATTTCGCTAATTAACTCAAACAAGAATTCTATGGCATTTAAGAAAGAAAGATGTACAACTCATTTTTGAAGACTTGCTTAATAACATTAAAAAATTTGTTCCAAATTACAACCTTGCAGATTTTAGCTTATGATGAATATTTGTATCCTGTTTTACTCTTTAGGTTCCATCCAAGTTTATTGTTTATTTTCACAGGAATGGATGCTCAGGTTGCCTATGGCTTCCATCACCTACGCAATGAAAAACCTTACCTAGCACAAGGTCCTATTTCAAACAAGGTTAGACCTAATCTTTGTATTTCTTTATATATGAATTTGTATATTTTAATTCCCTTGGAAATACACCATATACTGGACTCTTAGTAGGATTGATGGGAGCTTAGTTCTTAACAAGGGGCATAATAGAAAAGCTGAAAAAATAAATAATAGAATTCTTTGATTGTACTTGTATTCCGAGACAAACCAAATTGAAAACCATGACAATTTGCTGGTTAGAGGGAATATTAAATTAGGATGGTAGTTGGAAAAAGCAATATATCATTTTCGTATGTTGCTAAAGCTCTGTTCTCAAAACATTGATACCATACTGTAAAATTGCTGGTACAGAACTATTATTTTGAAACTGCAAAATATTAAAAAACTTGAGAAGAAAGTAAATATCAAAGTCAAATAATATCAATCTAAATCTATTTATTTATTTATTCTGAACACCTTATACTCTTGAATTTTGGCTCTCTGAATTTGGTAATTTGTAATCGAGACAGATGTGTCAAATCTTTAAGAAATAAAGATTCAGCAGCAGCATAAAGGTTGTATGTTTCATTCTTTTGTTGAACTTCACAGAAGCTGTAGTAAGGTCATCTAGTTTCGTTGTTTATTTAGCAGTTCATGTTGTCATCTTTATTTTGCAAGATCTGTTATATGTAGCACAAAAACTCTCACGAGTTCATGATGGAGAATGAAGAAAGGCCTCTAGGATAGTACTTGGTTGCTTAGTTTATATGACTATTCAAGGTTTATTCGTTTTTAGGAGCTTTGTTCTTTTTGTATTTGGTGTCTAAAGTAGCTCTATTAGGAGTTAGAAGTTGAAGCACTACACCAATAATATAACTGAGTCAGAAAGGGCGCGTAACCTTTCCCATTATTCCTTTGTGTTAGTGAAACAGATGTTTTTACAGCATGTTGATGAGCACAATTTTACCTGGCATCGTGTTTTCTTGAACTGTTAAATCATAGTCAAGGATTCAATTGTTTGTGGTAACATTGATACCATACTGTGTTTGATCTGTTGTTGCAGTTGATCTACTCTGGATACTCTTGCACTCAGGGTTGGTTTGTCACACCTTGCATAAGTGATCCAAGTTTGAGGTTAGAAATATGTGAAACTAAAATTGGTTTTATAGCATTTGATTTGAACGTCTTTTGTTTGTCTTTGCTGTTTTAATACTCGGTGACTAGGGTACTTTTTTGGATCCATTGCTTATTGTAGTGTAGAAGTTCTTGGCTTGCAACCTCAAAGGTGCAAGTTTTAGTCTTGAGAGTTCTGAACGGTAGGATTGTCTCCAAATTCTAACACCCAGAATTCCACTTGAATGGGACTACAACTGTGCAATTACCTTTTAACTGGCATTATGATTCCATTTGTTTTGGTGATGGATTTGTTTTTTTTATTTACTTGAGGATATTCAGAATTACTTTTTCTTCACTAGAAAATGTTCTTTTGCAACATTTAACTGCTGTTTCTAAGTCTCGTACAATCCTAACCTTACCAGTAATTGTCCTTTTATTGTTAAATTTGTACATTTATTATATGCAACCACTTGTCGTCACCTCACTGCAGTTTCCCTGGAAATTTGTGTCAGAATTTTAATCGTAGTTGCTGATATGGCTATGGTTTGGATATTTGAAACCGTTTCTTCTTCTTATGATTGTTTTATCAAATATTTTCAACTGTATCTAAGTTTGTTTTCTTTATTAGTTATTCATTTTCTCTGGAATTTTCTTTTTGCACTGTTCATGTTCACTACAGTATTCCATGACATTATTTTTCCTTGATTTATATACTGGCATAACATTTATTGGCTGTAGAGGACTCGAGAATATCCTCAGGATGCATGTTAGAAAAGTTAATTGCTCAGAATGGGAGCAGATACCAGTTCCTAAAAGGTAGAGTGATTGATGTCATTTCTGTTGAGATACTTTAATGATTTAAGTAACAAGATGCTTCTGAGCGCTACCTTTTCTGTATTAGCCACCCATAACTGTATTTATTTTCATAAACGCATGAAAGTGTTTTGTCTGACCCAAATATTTCTTATGTTTCTTTTGCTAGAGATATTTATGTTGCTATTTTTTTCATAATTAATTTATACCTGTACGTTCTTTCTCCTAGTGTAAGAGCGATTGTTGCTTTAAATCTTCACAATTATGGGAGTGGAAGAAATCCATGGGGTAATCCTAAACGAAAGTATTTGGAAAAGGTACCACACATCTGTCCTGCGAGTCTATTTTTCACACTTACTAAATTTGTTCTGTTGAGTCCCTTACATTCTATTTACAGCCTGAAACTGCTGTATCTATCCCATGTGATAGCTGTGTTTCTTTGGCTTTGGTTGTGTATGGTACAAGGTTAGAAAATGGTGATAATAATTACAACAGTAATTTTTACATGAGTAATTCTTAAGGCTGCGGATGTGGGTGTAAAAGTTTGTAATCAACATCGTTTGGCAAGAGGTTAGAAAAACTAATGTATTAATGGGGCTAGTTAGAATTAAATATTAAAGAATGTATATCAGAGGATTCCACACGAAAAGAGGAATAAATAGGTTACAAATTTGAGGGGGGGTGGGGGGCAAGAAGAGAGTAATAAATAGTCCCGCCCTCCCCCTTGAAAATCTTTTCCCTAATTTACCCCCTTATTTGCACCATGTGAGAAGTAATTTATAACCCCTTAATAATTCCTCTCTAGTTGCTTACAACAAACAACTATAATCATTTATATAAATTGAAACTTATTTACCCTTGTAATATTTAACCCCATTACTCCAAACCAAACATAACCTTGAGGTAAATTGAAACTTATTCTCATGCTTGGTTAAATTATGCTTCCTTACTTTTCTGATTCCTAAGAAAGATTTATCATTTATATAAATTTCGTTGTTTCTATTTCAGAAAGGTTTTGTTGAGGCCCATGTTGATGATGGTCTCCTAGAGATTTTTGGCTTAAAGCATGGATGGCATGCATCATTCGTCATGGTTGAACTCATCTCCGCCAAACACATAGCCCAGGTACTGGTCTTTCTGAGACTTTAAAAATGTTTTAAATTATAAGTTTTTCATGGTAATTCCTTGCATATCAAAAACTAAAAATCATTTTTGGGACGTAAGGAGGATGACATTATGCTGCTTTGGAGCTTCATAGTATATGATCCTTGGAAATTTCTTTTGCGTATTTGATCTGGCAGTTGGATCTTATCAAAGAAATTTGTACATCATCATAAACTCTTAAGAAAGTGTGTGAACAGTAATCCATGTATGCTGGGCATTACTTTTGTATGAAGTGTATTGGTATACAATATTTTGGTTTAATATTTTGATGGATGGGATTTATAATTTGGTTAAATATATTTTTCAACTATAATTTAATGTTAGAAGCAGTTTTATCCAAATCCAAACATCCACATCTTAATCCTAGTTCACAGTCGATAATAGGTATATTGAAGTTGTTAAATGCCGAATGAATGGAAAGAGGACCAAGGCTGGCATTGTGTTGACTTTTGACGGTTTGACCCCATTTTCTCGAAGTAATGCTTTCTTGCTCACAAGTTTTATTGGATCTTTCAGGCTGCAGCGATACGATTTGAAGTAAGGAGTGGAGAAGGGAAAGATACATATATGCAGATGGATGGCGAACCTTGGAAGCAGCCCATGAGCAAGGAATACTCATCAATTGTGGAAATAAAGAGGGTGCCTTTTCAATCTCTCATGGTTAATGGAGAATGATAATAGGCGACTGGGCTGCTTTGGTTTAGGTTTGTATACTTAAAAAGCTCGCATTTCATCAGGGCTGAAGTCACTGGCAAACATGGTGTAAATTTGTGCTTTAATTTATGGATAATAGTGCCAGTACATTTTCTGTAAATTTGCATGCCATTGGAAGCCCAGCAACAACATCTAAACCATCAAGCTGTTCAGCAACTCGGTTAAATTCTACTTGAAATTATTTGCTTCCATCTAACATGCTTGTGATAGGGCGACCATATCCGATTACAAAAATGCAGCCGATATCCTGATTGCTATAAACATAATACGACAAGGACATCATATGTTATCTTTCAGTCAGCATTTGGTGAATGGATGGCGGTTCACCATTATTCATGTACAGTTGGTTATTGTAGGCTAAATTGAGCTGGTACTTATACCGCTGTTCACTGAGGTCAGATGGCCACTGTTTTGATCCCATCAACAACTTTTGGGGGTTAGTCATTATGTTTCAAAAGTATTTTTGAAAAAAAAAAAGAATTTTTATTTATTTTCATTTTAAATTAATTTATTTTTTTATTTTTAAATCATTTTCATGTGCTGATGTCAAAAATAATTTTAAAAAAATATTTCCGAGATTTTTCCTCCAATATATTTCCGAGATTTTTATTTAAATCCCATTAGTCAGGATAACCAATAATCCCATACCATCTTTGTTTAGAGTGGCCCAATTCCCCACAATGAATACAAACTAGTCCCCCCATTTCTTTTATTGACCGAATTAAATTGTTTCCTTTCAGTCCCGTGATATCCCATAAAGTCATTATGCATTCGGATTTTCAATCTCGTGGAAGATGACCACCAATTCATTATAGTTAGTGGATAGAGGACAACCATTCTACTTAGTAGTGAAAGATTTTTGATTTAATTCAAAAATACAAGTCTCATCGGTTCTGTCATAGAAGGTTTTGGACACGGCCTTCCAGATCTCTTTGGCTGTGGGAAGGCGAATGAACCGCTGCATCAACAATGGTTTCATTGAATCGATGAGCCAACTTTTGACTTAATGATATTCAGTTATCCATTCCTCCAATTTCGAGTCTCCAGGTTTAAGTCTTGCCGCTTCTCCAGTAAGATACCCAGCCTTGTTATGAGCAACAATTCTCATTTTCATTAGTATCATCTAGTATAATTCTAGTTGGTAGTGCAAAATTATCTTGATGAACTATGATTTGTGATGTCGTGGTTGAGATTGGTACAATGGGTGTTGTTGATGAAGTAATTGTCATTTGTGAAATACAATACGGTATTCAAAGCCAAAATATTATGAAATAGATATCGTTGCTTAATTATATATTAGCCAAACTAAATATAGTATCTAATAAAATAAATAGAAGAGTAATGTGTAAAAAAGTTGATTTTTTATTTTTAATTCCTATAATCGTTGTTTCATTTGAATTTATTGACATTTACAATAAGGGTATAATATAAGAAAGATTATGATTTTTTTTTCTAATACTAGTATGTGTTTTTTGTGTGTAACTTCTTAAATTTGCTTCAATCACGAAATGTTATATTTTTATTATTATTTGATTAAATAAAAAAAATAAATCTAAATAATAAAATTATTAAATACAACCAGATCCATGACTTGTGTTGTTAGATCAAATATCTTAATTTAAATCTATTTCTCAACTTCTCAATTTAATTATCATTGATATGTTTTTATATTATTAGCATAAATAACTCAATTTATTCAACAAAACACATGTTTGCGCATGAGTTATCACGTGAGAGGTGATTGTGTCATTTAGTTGGAGCGTGTCGAGTCATTAATGCACCGTTACATTTTTTTTGTGTTACGACACATGTAAATGAAGATATAACGTGTGTAAATGACGATAATGCGGTTAGTTATTAGTTAATTGTTTTATCTCTTTTTTTTTATCCCCCCCCCCCCCAAAAAAAAAAAAAAAAAAAAATGTAAGTCTATCCTCTTTATTTCTGATATTTTAATTTTAGTTCTATCCTTTTAATTTTTTTTTCTTCTCAATTTAGTTCTTTAATTCCAATATATATATATATATATATATATATATATATTGTTTTCTTCTAATTTAGTGGTAAAAGATTATTGGATTTTTTAAAAAGGTACACTTATAATGCCTAAATATTTTACAAAAAAAATAACATGTAGTGCAACCTTGTCTTTAAATAGCTACATGCTCTCTCTCTCTCTCTCTCTCTCTATATATATATATATATATAGAGAGAGAGAGAGAGAGAGAGAGATTTGCTAAGGATGAATAAGTACCCATTTGGCATTGAGGTTCTACCTACGTTTCCTCCAAACACGGGTAATTCGGCATTTGATAAAGGGTGAACCACAGTTTTTAAAACTGTGGAATCCACTAAAAAACGAGGTCGAACCTCAATTTTGAAGAAGTACCTTGAGGTTGCTTCTCATGTCACGCACCACATCCTCTCTCTCACTGGCACTAGTCTCTCTCACTAACAACATAGAAAACAGGGAGTAGAGAGAATGACCAAGTTGTGTAAATATAAGTATCCTCATCTTATAAGCATCCTTATGGACACCAGCAACAACAGAATCACCATGAGGATGCTTCCCCTCCATGCCATAAGCTCCGTCATGACCTCCTCAGCAGCAAGCCTCGACGTAAGCAACAACAGCGGCAACAACAATAGTAATAGCCTTCCGACGCTCCTCCCGGCCACCACATGCCACCATTTCCAACGCCACCACCACAGAAAGAACCACCTCAACCTCCTCTACCTATCAACATCGTCCACTGAGCCTCTCGTCACCGTCAATTGACCACTACTATTCACATGAATTAATTCACGTGAACAACCATTACACTGTTCATGTTTTAAGAAGATGTGAACAGTGCAGTACACCGTTTCACTCGACTAATTTAGGTACTAGACTTGGGCTGAACCTACTCTCGGCCCAACCCAAGTGCAACAGAGTTGGGCCTTTTGGCCTAACTTGGCTAGACGATCCATTTTGTCGGGTCAGACCCAATTCATTTTTATAAAAAAAAATATATATTTAAAACAATAAAAAAAATATGTAGTTTAGTAGTTCAGGCATTGAAGTCAGAATGACGCGAAACTCACCCAGTTAATGTGTTTCGGCGAGTCCAACATTAATCAAGAGCTTTGTTGTTGATGCATACCCTTTTTTGGTCGAATTCCTTTGTTTAGGCCTAGAAATCATCGTTTTTGTCATTTTAAGAAAGTTTCTTTTTCGCCATAACTCTTGATTTCTAGGTTCAAATCGACTTCTGTCAATTTCGACTTGCTCAGGATTTGTAGTAATTTTAATTTATGTAATTATGTCAATTTTGCTATTTTTGATAATTTTAATAATTAGTCCTGTTTTTTGTCCAACAAGGATTAGAGTTAGGGTTTTCGCTTTAAATAAGATTGTAAGCCTTTTAGCCGAGGCACTAAATTATTGAATAAAATTGCAAACTTTCTTGACAGTTTCTCTTGTTTTTGTATATCACAAAATATTGATGTTGGTCGTATTCTTTTGTGTTGCGTCAAAATGAATTTGACATTGGAATTATATCTCTACAACTAGGTCGCAAATGTTGTTATTGATGATATTGTTACCAAATGTTGCTCCTCGATCAAATAACATGGGATCGCAGAAGTATTCATGTATCGATTTAGTTTGTGATGAAATTGTAAGTAGTTTGATGGGAGAATAAAAACAAATGTCTAATTTACTTGAATTATTAATTACAATTTATTGTTATGATTATTAATCTATAATATATATATATATATATGTGTGTGTGTGTGTGTGTGTGTGTGTGTGTGTGTGCGCGCGTGTGTTCTTTAAAATAATTTCATAAGTTGATAGCAATATAAAAAATATGGTAACCAAATACACGAAACAGTTTTTCATTAATCTCAAACTCAACCATAATTTTAACCAGACACTTCAATTTCAATTATGAACCGTAGCTAAAAGTGTTTTTCATGATACTGTTTTTATTAAACCTTAACTATAAAAGCAACCGCAATACCAAACACATCCTGAGGTAATAACGGGCAAAGGTTAAGCCATTTTTCATAAACTCTTAAAGATAATAGTACCTATTTGTGATTCACCACAGAGTTTTGGGCTGATTTGTACTTATATTTGTGCTTCTCTCCCCCTCCCTCGAAAGGCCTTTTGGTTTAGGGTTTTAACGTCTCTACAATTACACTTGTCTGTGCCCCAAAAACCCTCGAGAGCTTTACAGCCATGGCGAGCACCAAAGTCCAGCGTATTATGACCCAACCCATTGTACGTCTCCTTACTTCTCATTATTATTTTTTCCTAGGTTTTTGTCATAACCTTTTTTTTTTGTTGTTGTTGTGAATATCTGCTGCGCCAGAACTTGATTTTCAGGTTTCTTCAAAGTGTAAGTCACTCTTTGCCTTATTTTACTGATTTTGTTTCCTATTTCTGCTAAATCTTTGTTGTGTACTAATGGGTTGTTGATATTTTTGCTTATTTTTTTCTTTTCTATTTTGTGGGTACAGAAAGCTCGCATTCAGATTTGGCTTTTTGAGCAGAAGGACTTGAGGATTGAAGGCCGAATTATTGTAAGTTTTGTACCGAGCAAACAAAAAGTTTATATAGTTTGATTTGTTTTATGGGATGTAATGGTATTATGTTAGTTTGTGCGTTCTTGATTAGGGAGTAGGCTTAAGTTTGCTGTTAGAGAAAGTATTACCGAGTAGCATGGTGTTAATATCATATTGTCTATTATTGCTCTTTGTATGGACATTGTGGTTGTTAGCTGCTTTGGGAAGCAGAGTATCTGGATATGTGTATATCTAATTTTGTTTGAAGTTTTTGTGAATAGCTCTAGGATTGTGGTCGTCCCACGGGTGGATAATAATTTATAGGTTGCTGGATTAGAATATTGAAATTCTCAACTCAGTTGTGCTTATATTATTTGGCATGCTGCATAGTCTGTGTGATCTCACTCTTAGGATTTGTGCATCTGCATAATTGATACTTCACTATCATAAAATGCTTTATTCATGCCTAGATGTTTCAAGCCACCTCACCTAGATTCTAATGATGGTATTATCTACTCCCTCCTGTCATTTTACTTTAAGAATCTACACAACCATCAAAAAAGAGAAGATAAAAGATTGACAATCTAATCAGAGTCAACATTATGGCTTCATCTTTCATTTTGTCATAATAGAACTCCTCTTTCTTCCGGCTGCAGTGCTTTTGAATAACTTTGTATTGCTATAGCTTTCCTTAAATTATTGAAGTCTAGTTTTCTGTGCTGTGCTAGTCTTTCCTTCAAATAAACCTTTTGTAACTAATTTTTCAAGAAGATAGGATCAAAAGAATTCATTAGAGAATAGATCTGATGATTCTCCTTGCAAATTCATCCTTTTCAGAGGATTAGCTTCAACAAATAAAGGAATGTTATAAGAGACCGAGTTACGTCACGTCTTAACCCAAGCAATCACTCACATATGATAAAGGAAGAGGAAGATAGGATATATTTATAAATGAATATGTCAATGGAAATGGAACAGGAACAACAAAAAGGAAAGAAAACAAAATGCAATATTATATTCAACCATGTATTTCGAAAATACAAGCCAAACAAACCTTGTTTATATTGTCCCTAGGTCTAAGCCCTAATCCTTAAAAGAGGAAAAAATCCTAAGAAATAATTATAGTTAATATAGGGATTCTTAAACTGAATAGAAAAAATAAAATTATAAAAACAATTTTAATTTCCGAGATTGGAAAAAAACTCTTTTGAACTCAAATTGTCCATGAAAACATCCAACTTATTGTTCTTTGATCATAACCTCCTTAGCAAAAAACCATCCTCTATCATGAAACTGTCCAACAAAATGCTCTTCAAGAAAAAACTTTTCCTTTTAAACCATCCCTTACCATGAATATGTCTATTATGATCTCTAATTACAGTGATTCAATAAAACATAACAAAAATCACTAGGAATCATTGAACTCTGAGACAAATTAACACAGTTGAGAAGTGAATGGTAACAAAGTTTGTTACAATTTAAAATCTTTAAAGACTTTAGCAATTTGTTGCAAGTCAAAACTCTCACCCACGAGGTTTGTTACATGTCAAAACCTTTTAAAGACCAAGCAGACCCATAATTATAGGGAGACCGAATATTTAATTTTATTCATATATGTCTACTGAAGCCAAACAACCTTTTTTATACTATCTCTAGATTTAAACCCCAATCCTTAAAGAGGAAAAAAATTCAAGAAATAATTATAATTGATATTGTGATTCCTAACTAAACAAGAAAAATAAAATGATAAAGACTATTCAATTATCTAAAATTGCTCTTGGATTAGTTTTCCTGGATTGGAAAGACCTTGTCATCGAGTTCTAATTGGTCATGAAAACATTCAACATATTGTTCTTTGAGCAGAATCTCCCTTTCATAAATTGTCTTCCATCTTGAAAACATCCATCAGAATGTTCTTGAAGCAGAACATACTTTGCCAGAAGCGTTGAGCCTTCGTACGGACTAATATAGTTGAGAAGCCAATGGTAATGGGTTCTTTTACAAGTTAAAACCATAGAAGACTCATGAGATTTGTTACAAGTCATAACACTCACCCACGGGGTTTGATACAAGTTGAAACCCTAAAAAAATATGCAAACCATAACTAGGGGAGACTAAAATATTTAATTTTATTCATCAATGTTTGTTGTAAATACAAGCCAAACAACCGTATTTATGTTAATCCTAGATCTAAACCCTAATCATTAAAGAGGAAAAAATCCCAAGAAATAATTACAAAGTTTGCATAGGGATTCCTAAACTAAATAGAAATAAAATAAAATGACAATAACAATATTTGCTTATGCATTAAGAGGTGCATAATTATATCAACACTCTTCTGAGTGTATGGCACACAAACTGATATGGTAGTTACAATACATTTATTTATAATAATTAGATAAAAATCAATATGCACTTTTAAGTGGTTGAATGTTGTTATGAACAGATGGCTTGCTTTGAATCTGCAGAAGAGTCCAAATTTCAAATTTCAAGTGTCAAGTATATGTAAAACTCAAGTTTTTGCCTATGTTCCTGTGTTGTGATTTGTCATTTACTATGTGTCTTTACGCAACTCCATCGAAGGATGATATATACAAGTGCATAATTTGTGATTGCCACCCCTTCTGCTGGTTTCAGACTTTTTGGTGCTTTAGGGATGAACAAGTCCCTTACTAGTAATCATCACCACCCAATTCCCCTTTTCAGCGGTCTATTGAATTTCTTGCTGAACATTAGAGGATGGAGAATGCTTGTACCTTTTGGTTTCTAAATACTTCTTTTGTGAGTCGTGAACATTTGAGTTTAGAGCATATTTATCACCTTGTCCTGTCCAGTCATTTTGGTGTTCTTACGGTTGGCAGGGTTTTGATGAGTACATGAATTTGGTTTTGGAAGATGCTGAGGAAGTCAATGTCAAGAAAAAGAGCAGAAAGTCCTTAGGTAATTCAATATCATAATCCTTTTCCTCTTCTGTTTATTGTGCATGCTCTAAAATATATCTTTTATGTTTTACAGGAAGGATTCTTCTCAAGGGAGATAATATTACTCTGATGATGAACACGTAAGTTGAACCTAGAAACACTACTCTTTCTCTCCTCTCGTATATCCTTCATGACTCTATTTTTGTACATAACAGGGGAAAGTAATGGTCATTCCTGGTTCCTTAAGAAGAGGAGGCTGAGTGGAACAGCTCTGGGTAACAAACATTAGTAGGTTATGAATGAAAACAAATGTTCTTGTCATGAGGCGTGTCTTTACATTTGACTTCACAATGCAACATCTCCATCGGAAGAATTGCTATCAATTATCTCGGTGCTTGTCAGGGTTACCAATTTTTTATCAGATGCACTGATGTATGGGAACCAAGAAATATTTTATGCTCTGCACTGTTTTATTTTCAAGCTAGGTGAAGTAGCTTTACAGTTTTTGTGCGCATGCATTTTGTAAGGTGATTAATATCTAATTTACAAAATCACCTTACCCTGGTGAATTGTTTTGCTTGGTTAGTGGGCCATCTCTTGTTTCATGGCTAGCTAGCAGGGCCAAGTGGGGGAGCTTCGCTGTGATTGATACAGGTCAGGCAAGGCCAGGGTGGTGGAAGAAAATTACTCGTGCTGTAGGAAATTGCAGGGTGCCAGGTAGGGTCCAAGGTGAGAGGAGCCATTGTACTGGTCCTGGTGCAGCCGTGTTGCTTGATAGTATCATATAGATAATGTGTCCGCTAATCGGGAGGCAAGTGCTGACCCATTTTCCACTCACAACTCGTTGCTGAGTACTGACTCAGCCTCCACACGTTTCATATCTTCGCGCGAACAACAACATCAATGCCTGGTTGTTTGGTAATCAGTAGCGCAGATCTTTTATCCCTCGGAGACGCTCATGAATATATATTGGGGCGTGTCTTCTCAATAGTGAAGGTATTCTCTTCGAAGGTGTTTTGTCCATCATGCAGCGAATCGATCGAAGATTACTTCAGTTGGACTTGAACCCCGAATGCCCAGAATTTTCATTCGCTTAGCCTTTCAGCTTCATTTTGGCTTCTGAACTGTACCAATCTGACTCCAAAATAATTTTTGAAAATGCTGTATTAAATAATGTTTTTATTTCTTAGAATTTATTTTTATATTAACATATAAAAATAATTTAAAAACACTAAAAACAATCATTTTTTTTAAATTATTTTTAAAATGCATTGCAAAACAACTGCCAAGTGTAAGATTGACTGGTGCTGATTTTAGTGGGTGTTAACACTTTTTAAATTTTGTTTTTGTAATTTTTTGTGTTTTTAGATTATATATATATATATATATGATCATTTTGATTATAATTATATATGAATAGTATAATCTCGAAACAGCACATCAAAATGCTCTAAAATCAACCGGAACGATGACCGGAAGATATTAAGAACCGTGGATGAAACTGACCTCTTTATTGTCCCTTGAGGGACAAAAAGCTACACATCCAATATGGTGTCACCAAGTCCATGTGTTAAAAGTTTGCATGCTGAAGCTGTGAAATCAAACGCCAAAAAAGAAAAGCTGGACACCATAACAGACCGAACGCTTTATGTGCTCCCATCCTCATGTACGGACAGGTCAATAACAAGGAGACTAATTTATATATTTTGTTTAGAAGTTTGTGCATCTTCTGATACAAATTGGGTAGAGGGTCCCAAAGACTATCAATTTACCATTGGTTATTATTTTCTTTTGGGCGATTCACTCTTGCAAAGATGCACTCAAAGCAACGATTATATTGCATAATTTTCTCTTGCAAGATGAGAGCACTACATCATAGCTTCTTTGTGCATTAAAAAAACAAATAGAGATCAATAAAATAAGATATTGATCTCAAGAGAAAACAGATCATATTCGTTATATTTTACAAAGCCCTCCTAAGCGAGTCATGTATATGTATGGTTTTTATGTATAAAGAGATTATTAACTTATATATTAAGTGGGCTCTATGTGTTTTTTTTTTAATATAATTTTATAAATTCTGCGAATTATTAATTATCAAAAATAATATTTGTTTTTTATTAAAATAACGTGGTTTCGTTTTGTAAGAAATAACATATATTTTTTAAAAAATCATGAATCCGAGTAGAGTTTTGAAACTATCCTAAGAATGATAGTTTGTCATTTGTTGGACCACATCATAATATTTCCTTGCATGATGGGGTCAGGCGTTTCAGACAAAGAGAAAAACCCATCTCTTTCAGAATTCATTTGCGAGGGGAGAATGAAAAATAATATCACAAACGTTGCCGTGCAATTACAAGCTTCACCATTATTAAACTTGTATGACTACACATTTCAACAACTGTGGACCCCATCATTTGAAAACTGTTTGACCCGCTGCATTCTGTTTCGTCTTTTGTTTTCTTTCTGCATCTGCATGTGCTCAGTATCTCCGTGGGACATCCAATAAAACCCAGCAAGATTTTTTGCTCTCCTAACTAGCTAGTCTTGCAATTGAGCAATTTTCTGCTGCTTTTTTTTATGATTATAAAAAGTGCTCCGCCTTTTGTTTCTATTCTATCCATCAGGTGTTTGATTAATTTTCCGTGGGTCGTAGTGTGTTAGATGTGGATGTCTCCTCTATCAAAACGGGCAAAGAACATGATGATGGAGTTGGGATGGTGAATCAGTGATGCGAGAATGGGAAGGGAGGATTAATCTGGGCCAAAAGGCCTTGAAAAGTAAATGATTTCTTAAATATGAAGGCAGCAACGATCACAATGCATCAGAACTGAATGGGTTATATATCAATAACCATTATTACAAATAAAGACAAGGTTTTTACTAGTTTATTCTAGAAGAAACTGTTCAAACTATTAGGGGTGAAGCTATCTATAAGTTATGGCTACTACCCTCAATCTGATAAACAATTTGAATGGGTGAACCAATGTTTAAAAATATGTCCAAGATGCATGAGCGAGTACAGATCTTAAGAGCGGGTAAACTTACTCTCTTTGGTCCAATGACTCAGGTTGCCACTCAGCTATTAGCATGGCACATTTTCAAGCTTTGTTTGGTTATCCCTCCTCCAAAAAGAGAAATTATACTCTTAGGAATTGTGGCCTACATGTCATTCCTTTTAATAGATTCTAGAGTACACCTTGTTTTTCATGTTTCTCCATTGAAGAAATTAGTGACTAATCAAGCAATAGCATCCCTTGCTCTTCCAGGAACAAATGATTATAGTTGGAGCGGCTACGGGCTACCATGGTGTTGGTTCAATGATCAAATATTTTTAAGGAAGACTCTACATTACATGGAAAAGAGTTGTTTAAACAAATTCCAACTTTTAATGCCAATTCTCGATCGAGGGCAACAACTTTGTTAAGGAGGAGGGTATTCGTACAGATCCTACATGAAGGAAGTAATGCATATCATAGTTCAGTCACATGACAACATAAATTAAAAAAAAAAAAAATCATATTAGCAGGAGTCAGTTGAATAACAAGACCATGGGTTAAAGTCGGAAGATGTTAATAATTAAGATGTTTGGTACAGCAATTAGTAGCTGGGAAAAATGCAAGGGCAATGAATTACGTGTAGATCAAGTAATTGAATAAGAAAACTCTTTCTATATCCCTTTTGTTCCTTCCTCTTTGTTGTGTCTTTATCTTCTTATCATACAATTAAGGCACAGTCCTAATAATTCGGTCTTTTCCATCTATTTGATTAATATATATATATTAATTTCCAATAAATTACACGTAATGCGACGTAGCATGAGGCGCAACCTTCTTCTCACGAGATCTTTTATGAACTATAAGGAATCACCTTTCCGGATTTGGTTCTTTCAGATGTAAGAATTCCTTTAATTCTTTATTGATCGATTTTGTTCTTCTTTTTTTTTTTGTCTTTATTTCGCTAATCATACCAGGGCCCGTTATTATTATAACAGAGAACTCCTTTTTCTGCCCATGGCACTAATGTATTCTCTTAATCGCTAGATTGTATGATTAGTTTCTCCATTGTTAATGCTATCATGAGGTATTGCATCGATGATTATTCACCTTGGACACGCATAGTGACCAATCTTGTATGATCTTATCTCTTAGCTCCTCTAGGGTTGTTGCTGTAGGTCACAGCATCTATTCTAAATTCTAGCCAGTTTCTTACTTTTTCGCAGCCCCTCTTTCAGGTAGCTTTAATTGAGTGTGTTCTACTAGAAAACTAATTAAACCAAACCTTTTTCGTTTATCTAAAAAGTAAAAATAAAAATAAAGTTAGTCCTGATTAATCACAATAATTAAACTCCACAATCGAATCTCCATCCAAGAAGGGAACATGAGCCTAACTCTCAGCCCCTTTTATCTTTCCATGTTATGTTTCTGTGACTCTAGATTCCAACAGTATCGCACTCATGCATCTATACAGCCAACTTTTGTTTATATTTCTACAAAGGCTTAGGCATCGTAGCCTTTCATTAAAGTAAAATTAATAAACAATTGCTCTAATCTCTCAGCCTACTCCTGAGGTGCCTTATCCAACAAATCCTCTATTATATGCATGCGCTCATGATAAATGTTTACAATTAGCATCTGATATTACGAAGAAAACAAATGTAACTGTCAAATTTGATGAATTAAGAGTATGAAAGGAACTAAAAGCTCGTTTGATCATAAACGAGGCAGAGAAAAACCAGTCATGGTTGTGGGAACCCCGGCCCACTTTATGAATCTGGTACTTAGGCTAGGCAGCCTAATTAAATACAGACATATGTGAAGGTAGTGGAAATCCCACTTGAACAAAGTTAATTCTATCATGATATTTAATCAACAATTCCATGCATCAAAACACAGCATAATTAAATGCTGATAACATCGAGATAATATTCCATTGATGTGGGATTAATTAATGGGTTCCGCAAGATTAAGTAGCTTAAGCTCAAGCTAACGTGCGCAAATCGGAAAGTATCTCCCTCAAACGTGATGGGAGGGGGGATGAGTTCATACAGTCATAAAATTAACTGTTAATCATAGCAAATAATATTTTCATACCAGTAATTTATAGGTAAATCTAATCAATTATAATTGCAAATGGCGGGTGGACTGCTAACTCTCGTGTCCCCTAAATTAAAAATATGGGGCAGCTAACATTTAATAATGCGATCAATTTTCAGTGCAGATCTGAGAAATTGACACCGACAATTATCAACCAATAAAATGCGTAAAAGCTTTCGATCGGTTCTAACACTGCGGGTGTTATGGTTTTAAATTTCTAGCTGTTATTTTAAACTTTTGATTAGTTGAACTGTGAGAATGGGAAAAAAAAATTAGATGATTGCTATCACTGTTTACTCTATAATAGAATTAAATGTACTTAGGGTCAAGGTTTTTGACCTAAGAGAAAACAATTAAGGGAGCAGAAAATGGCAAGGTAACCACCCGATGGCGACCATTATTTAACACGACCCAATGCGACTTCTTGTCAACTTAGAGAGAAAAATTAAGGGTTAAATAATAGAAGAAAAAGGAGCTCTACCCTATTAGAAGAAAGAGAGATACGTTTAGTTAACTAAGCAATATAGTTAAATAAAATAATGAACGAAGTGGGATTTGGTTAGGATTTATCTGTGCCATTTTCTTCTTAATTCTCGTTAAATTTTTTAAATCCTCCCAGCAGGGACCCATCCAAGTAGCTATCCTTTTGGTGCCAATCTAATTGTGACACTGAACAAATATAAAATGGTCTTAATGGAGAGATTAATCAGCAACATTAGTGTATGATCCAATCACAAACGATTGTGATTTTCATCCATTTGTAATGATGTGAAAAGTTGACGGTATGGTATGGGAAGGAGGTCCAATTGTCCTTGACGTGTACGTTCAGTGGTGGAAGGTGACTATGAGTGGGACCCGTTGACACCTGAGTGGTTAAAGCTGAGCTTTATTATCCAATCCACACACCCACAACAACACTAGCTAGGGTTTCGGGGGTAGCTACCAGCTAGAATGTCCCGGATGCATTGCCAAACATAAAAATGCTGCAAATGGGAGGGCAAGAAAGAGGTGGAAAGCAATATCGGCAAGGCATACACTAGTGGAGGGGGCCATCAAGCAGGGACTCCTAATTCCAAAATGGAAGTTGGACCCCACATACAGCTCCATGATTATATGAGAATCAACGGGTCCAGTATTCCCACCTGAGCTAACAAAGCTGATCCTGCTGCATTTTTATCATAACAATTTGGAATGTGAAGTTCTTTTGCTTCCAACATATCTCTTCCTAGAAGAAAATTGGAAAAGAACGAATGTGCAAGGGAGTAGCTGTTATTGTTGTGACGATCATTTCTTCTTCATCACCAATTTGAATGATGTGGGGATATGAGGTTTGGTAGTACTTATACTTTTCATGGACAGCTTCTATGATGACATAAATCAAAGTAACCACGCAATTTTCAACTTCTTTTTATTGATGCATATGAAAGAAATGTGGAGACTAGATGAGTCGATATTGTTTTTTTTTTTTTTTTTTTTTGCGTGTCTTCTTATCCAATGAGCCGTCAATCTCTGAAGTCTCAGCCCAGTATTGACCAAAACAGTTAGTGTCCAATGACACAAATTTACTTAAGAGACTTAAATTAAGAAAGAAAGAAAAAACGAAGTTGTAATGGAGCTACTTTAGAGCTCATACTGTTCAAAAGTAGTGAACTTCGTTATCCTCTTTTATTATGCTGTAAAAGTTGAATAGCAATGAACGAACATGCCAAAACCAGCACCAGAGGCATCGCTTGAGTAGCCCTAAACCTCACGCATATTATATATATATCGCACACAAACGGTTTCTTGTTCATTTTTGTAACAGTAACCGTCTCTTTCTTCTTTTGATCTCTCTATCTGCTTTTTGTGAAATCGTTTCTCTCTTCATCTTCCTTGCAAGGTATGATAAACGAAGGAGTTATTGGTTCGGTGCAATGATTTTCACGTTTGAGCATTGATCAATATGTCATTAATTAATCTATGTGCCATGCGTTTTTGAGTTATATATTTTCAAACATGGAAACTGTGCGTAGCTGCTTCTCGATCGGCCGGGAAAGAAAAAGAGAGAGTCGACCATGTTATTATGGGAGAGAAAATGCGAAGATTTTACCTCTAAAATGTTATTATGAGAGTGAAAAAACTCGACCACCTTGGTTTTAACATGAGAGTATCACTTAATCAGTGTAAGATTTTAGAACCATTTCAGGACACGTCATGATCCACAAAAAGCATCTCAATAAGAAAGTAGCTAGTAGTGTCCAAGTTGATATTGAACAGTGAAAGCAGCCATTGTATGGGACCGACGTCATCTGGCTTGTTGCGAATGCAAATTGAACGTTGCTCGCAGCATATACAATCATGAGATCCCATTTCGGATCACATCATCACAGATCAAATGATGGAGCCGAAGAAACTTAACTCACTCCTAACACCCCTTTAAATCTATATGTTTTTCTCTACATTCCTATCCATATATAGTTAACACCCTAAATTGCGACTACTCTTTTTCAGCTCAAGGGATGCCGATAATGTTTCTTGAGCTCTTCCATTAAACAATAAAACCTCTGCTATGTATATTACCAATAAAAAAGAAAAGAAAAGAAAACATCTGCTATTGCTATGTATAAATACCAGAGTAAACAAAACAGTGGAAGAAAAAGGAAACCATCTACACCCGTCATGTCATGCTATCATTACAGCATCGCCTCCTCGGCTTCGAAGTGCGTTATCACTGTAACATAAAAATAAAAAAATAAATAAGACCCCAGATTAAAAAGAAACTCGAACCAGAGAGTGGCTCCCAGCACTGGACCCCATGCAAAATGACGAAATAAAAAACCCCACAGATTTTAAAAAGAAAATGAAAAACCACCTCTCACCCACTTTTATTTCTTCTTATAACTTTTCTTCCATCTATATATACACTATCCATCTTTCTTTCACCTCTCATCAAAACCACCACCTGCAAAAACCTCATCTCTCAAAGGCAAAGCCAAGTTCTTACCTTTTGCTGTGCATTCCCTCCCTTCCTTTTCTCACCTCATTAGATTAACAGAACGAATGGCTGCAAGAGCACCCTTCAACGTGACAGAAAGAACACCAAAAACAGGCGCAGTTACACCACACTCACCATGGCATTCACCTGTGCCGTATTTGTTTGGTGGGCTAGCAGCCATGCTTGGTCTGATTGCTTTTGCCCTCTTAATTCTTGCGTGCTCTTACTGGAAACTATCCGGGTATCTTGAGAGTGGCAATGAAGGAGGTGAAAGAGACCTTGAAGCTGGAGAAGGAGAAAATAAGAGTGGTGATGGTAGTGAGAAAAAGCCAGTTGCTTTTGAAGAGAAGATTTTGGTTATCATGGCTGGTGAAGTCAAGCCAACTTTCTTGGCCACGCCAATGGCTAGTAGGTCAACTTCATTTGGTGATACTAGTAGTGAAAAGAGCTGTTCTTGCAGTAGTGAAGAGAGTGAGAAATTGGAGAGTCTTAATGATGTTCAGATGGTGAAACAGGAGGATAATGATGAAGATCACCAGGTTCAAAGGGGAGACACGGACAGTCATGAATCTTCTTCCAGTGAAAACCAACGATTCAGCGCCCCCCCTCCCGGGCTATCCTTTTAATTTTGGGGCTCTTAGCCGTTGAATTTTAGGATTATGAGGGAGCTCTGTTACAAGTTTTGATTTTAGGTCTCTTTGGAGGAATAGTGTCTGTAACGTGAGCTCCGGTGTTAGACTGGTGTTTGACCCTCTTTAGCAGCTATCTTTCTCGCTCTTGGTTCTGTATTTCCAGCTCGGGAAATGTAAATTTTACTGAATATCAGTGGAAGAATATAGCTGTTCTTTACCATTAATTTTATATATACTTCCTTTCTTTTTTTTCAAGAAAATAGATAATAATTACTAAAACCGAAATCTGGTTCATCATGGCCAGTTTAGGAAACGGTTTTATAATTCTTGAAGATGAGATGCGACTTATTTAGTTTTGAAATCAGTGACTCTCCAAATCAGAAAGCAGAATTCAACAAGAAACAAGAAAGTGTGAAGGCAGAAGGCAGGTCGGCATGCGTAAGAGTATATGCTGACAAGTCTCTTTATCCTTCCTTCGCAAATTGTGAATGACGCGGCGAGGTGAAAATGCAAAGGTTACACAGTAACGCGCGCAGAATTATAACATTTGATGAGACTGCAAAATTTTTAATTTTTTTAAAAATAAGCTCCCCTTCTCTGCTTCAACTGTACTGAACTATGAGTTCATAGCTTTCATTGCAGGTCTCGTTCTGGTCGGACATGGTTGTGGCGCCAAGTCTGCATCCCACATTCTCTATTGGTTTGTGATGGGCACTGCACTGAATTGTGGAGCTGCACTATATATGGTCAAATTACAAGACCATCCTTGCTTTATGAATTGTGGACAATGGAGGTTTACATGGGATCGATAGTGCCGTGAGTTTATAAAGAAGGTGGATCTTGATTCAAGACCCACTAGGAAATGCCCTGACTAATGGTTTAATTGATCAATCGTATTGTTTTGTTTTATTTGGTGAGATGAAATTTACATTTATTTCGTGAAAGGATCTTGTTCCTGGATAGCTAATTAGACTCGATATATAATACAGATGTTGCTGTCAACATCTTGGCTCTCACGTTTGGATTATAATAAAAATAAATCATGCTTAGAGATTGATTGAGAGAGAAGAGAGTTAAATACGAAAAAGAAGGGAAATGATTCCCACCAAGCAACTTAAGATTTATTATTGGTGATTGATTTAAATGTTTGAATCTATTCCTTATTCCTTTTTAACTTGCTGTGAACTCAAAATAAAAAGAAGTCTGATCAATTATTGTTGTTACTCCTCCTGTGAGAAAGATCAGAAGATGGATAGAATGACGCCCGATAGCCTTGCTTTTGTTTTGTTTTCTTAGCTAGTGGGAGACTGCATTTTCCATGGATATTATAGAAAGGTGGTGCCTGCCAGTCATCGCCTTAACAATCTTCGTTATGCTAGGCTATTGTTCCTATATTGGTGGTCTATATACAATTAATGAAAATGTGTGTCACTATGTAAGCAAAAATAATCATTGGTACATAATGCTTTCTGAAGTAAGCATCACTAAGGTATCGTATATCGTAGAGATATAAAGAGTTGTTGCTTACTTCATCAGAGCATATCTAGATAAAGAATCGAAATAATCAATTTGTGAGGTAATTGAATATGGATGTACCTAGCTAGTAAGAACTTGGAACGCGCATATAACATTAATTAAAGTAAAATATTCCATATTCTCGAGTTATATAATTAAATTCTATGGACATAACCACATATGAATTTATCAATGCGTGTAGTGTTAGAAAAACAGTTTTTAAACGTTTGAGGTAAAATTTAAAGTGAAGCTCCCTCACACTATCAGAAAATCAACAAATACATACGAGAATATCAACAGATTTTTTTCGTTGGCATTTTTCTATGAACTTTACCAATGGTGTTTTTCCGTCTCCTTATCTGTCGATAAACACCGGTGGCATGGAATTAAAAGTGGGAAGAGAAGGAATATGAGAAAAAAATACACATGTAAGATGATGCGTGATTTTTATAAGCACTATTACCAATTGTGAGATAAAGAGATTGAGATTGAAGATTGTATTTCCAGAATTGTTCAATGATTCTACATACACAAAAGACAACATATTTATATGCTTATGTACAGCAGAAGATCTTCATGATCTCATGCGATTACATACAATCAATTCCCTTGATCTAATCCCTGATTTTGCTCAACGGCTATACACAATTACTCAACCTAATCTAATCCCAGATTTACTCAATTGTGCAGGTGTGTGATCTGCCCAGTCATCCTTCATCATGATCTTCATCCTGATTTGCAGCATGTGTGCGTGATTCAATATTCTCTTCTACACGCCCCCTCAATCTGAAGGGAAGTGATCGGACATTCAGATTGGCCATAGCAGCTGGAAATCGTTGTGGAGAAATTGCCTTTGTGAGAGGATCAGCTAGTTGATCCTTGGTGGAGATGAATTGCACTGTGAGTTTCTTGCGTTGAACTTGGTCACGCACATAATGAAAGTCCAGTTCAATGTGCTTTGTACGAGCATAGAATAAGGGATTCACTGTTAAATATGTTGCCCCAATGTTGTCGCACCATAGAATTGGAGGAGTAGGGGACGAAAGACCAATTTCTGAAAACAGGGACTGTAACCATGTGATTTCCGATGCAGTATCAGCAAGTGATTTATACTCAGCCTCTGTGCTGCTTCTAGCAACTGTAGCCTGTTGTTTGCACCTCCATGAGACAAGGTTTTGGCCAATGAAAATGCAATATGCACTGATGGACCGTCGATCGTCACGATCCCCTCCCCAGTCAGAGTCAGAAAATGCTTGAATTGTGGAGTCTGGAGACTGGCGAATGAAAAGGCCAGTTGAGATAGTGTGCTTAAGATACCGCAGGATTCTTTTCACTGCCTGCCAGTGAGGTTCCAACGGGTTGTGCATGAATTTGCTGACCCTGTGAATGGAGAATGAAAGGTCAGGTCTAGTGAAGGATAAATATTGCAAACTGCCAACCACTTGTCTATACAAAGTGGGATCAGAAAATGTGGTGCCTTCGGATGAAGAAAGATGACAGGTAGTGGACATGGGACTTGTACATGGCTTGGCTTCTGTCATGTGGGTTCGAGTTAAAAGTTCAGCAATATACTTTCTTTGAGTGAGAAACATCCCTTCCGTAGATCGTAGAACCTCCACTCCAAGGAAATAGCTTAGGTTGCCAAGATCCTTCACAGCAAAATCACTTTGTAAATGGTGGAGAACCTGTTGAATGGCAGTGTTGGACTTGCTGGTGATGATTATATCATCCACGTAAATGAGGATGAGAACTTGTGCATCCTGTTTGTTCCAAATAAATAGGGACGGGTCTGCTTTGCTTGCTATAAACCCCAGCAGCTGAAGGGCATCTGTGAGCCGAGAAAACCAGGCTCTTGGGGCCTGTTTTAAGCCATAGATATTTGGAGAAATTGTCAATAAAGCTGACATAATAGCGAGCACCTGTAGTGGAATTAACAGATGCTGGACCCCAAACGTCGGTAAAGATTAGATCCAGTGGGGTTTTTGAAACATAATTGGAATTTTTAAAAGGTAAAGCATGGCACTTTGCTAATTGGCAATCAGAACATACATGATGCATATTTATTATATCAACTGGCAGTTTATTTGTCTTCAAGATATGATGAATAACGGAAGGTGAAGCATGACCAAGGCGTCGATGCCATTGGTCAAAGGAGAGCCGAACACTGGAGAAGGCTTGTGGAGGATGATTTCGGGATGTGAATTGATACAGCCCGTTACTGACATGGCCGCGATGAAGGATTGTTCCCGAGTATGCCTTCACAAGGAAATAATGACCATGAAATTCAAAGAAAACGTGATTGTCAATACAGAATTTTTGCACAGAGAGTAAGTTTTTGTAAATTTGAGGAACAAGCAGAACATTATTTAAGGCAAAGGAATGTGAAGGAGTATGAAGAAGAGAGTTGCCAGTTTTAGAAATGAGCAAACCTTGACCATTTCCAACCTGCACTTGATCTGAACCTGTGTAGTCATCATTCTGAATATTCAAGTTTGCCAAATCATGCGTGATGTGGTGAGTGGCCCCGGTATCAGCATGCCAATTTTTGTCACAGTCATGCGCAGCAAGCAGTGCATGTTTTTGTGGGGGTGGAGATGATTGTTGGTATGTAAGGTCAAAGCGGTGGTAGCACTTTCTAGCAGAGTGCCCTTGCTTGCCGCAGATCTGGCAGATAAGAGGAGAAGAACTGTGTATATCAGTTTTATTTTGTGAAAAATTACCTCCACCACGGTAGGTGTTCACACGACTTCGACCCCGAGAATTGTATCTGTTCTTATTGTGAAAAGATGGTCGTTGGTGCTGAGCAATGTTGGCTTCAGCAAGAGAGGCAGGGGCAGATAGTTGCAGGCGATCGTAACGTGATTCCGTTACAATTAGGAGTGAATATATTTCTTCAAGCGAGATGGGATCATTCCGAGTGTAGATTGAGGAAACAAGGCCATCATATTCATGTCCTAATCCAGCAAGGATATAGGATATAATTTCATCACATCTGAGGGGTTGTCCAGCCATAGCAAGCTCATCAGTTAATCTTTTGATGAACAAAAAATAGTCATTGGCAGTTTGGTTGGTCTTCTTTGCTGTAGCAAGTTGTGCTCGGATTTGTATTGTTCGTGCCCGAGATTTAGAAGAGAAATTTGTCTCCAGTGCTTGCCAGACTTGATGAGAAGTATCATAAGCAACGATTTGTGCCAACACAGACTCAGTCATAGAAGACATGAGGGTACTGAGTATTAGGCTATCCTGTCTCAACCAGTGATAGTGGGCAGGATTTTCAGCTTGAGTGATTGTACCTGTATCAGGATTTTGGGTAGAGATTGATTTTGGTGGAAGAGTAAGTGTTCCATCTAGATAGCCATAGAGGTCTTGCCCACGGAAATAGTGCAGAAGTTGGGTTTTCCAGAGGGGATAATTGTCTTGGGTCAATTTTAGTGAAACGATGTTTGAAATTGGAGTAACAGTGGGTATTTGAGAAGAAGTAAGAATGGTGGACGAAGAAGAAGAAGAAGACATGTTTGAGACGTTAGTCTTTTTGGAGTGAGGCCCCTTAAGAAACCATCTCACCTAAAAGCTTAAGCTTGTAAGTGAGGCCCCTTAATATGATTTATATTATTCTCTAACACACCCCCTCAAGTGAAAGCCCTTTGAACTTGAAACTTGCACAGGCCCACATCACCTTGTGCTTGGTTTTTTTTTATCAAATAGAATGGGGGTAGTGAGATTCGAACTCGTGACCGCTGGGTCAACAAGGCTCTGATACCATGTGAGATAAAGAGATTGAGATTGAAGATTGTATTTCCAGAATTGTTCAATGATTCTACATACACAAAAGACAACATATTTATATGCTTATGTACAGCAGAAGATCTTCATGATCTCATGCGATTACATACAATCAATTCCCTTGATCTAATCCCTGATTTTGCTCAACGGCTATACACAATTACTCAACCTAATCTAATCCCAGATTTACTCAATTGTGCAGGTGTGTGATCTGCCTAGTCATCCTTCATCATGATCTTCATCCTGATTTGCAGCATGTGTGCGTGATTCAATATTCTCTTCTACACCAATGAAAAGTTTTCATCGTTAAATATCAATAGTAAATGTATCGAGAAAATTATAATGGAATTCAAAAACCCAGAAAATTTGATGATGTGAAATTGTTATCGATAAAATTACAAACGATTTAACCAATAAATATATTCCATCGGTAAATTCATTGGTAGTTTTTAATTTATGAACTAGTCATTGTCCCCCTCCCCTCTTTCTCCTCCTTCCTTCATTTTTTCCTCTGCAACTATCATCCACCCCTCTCTTTAATTTCAACATAATCCAACCTCTCACAACAAATCCGATGAGTATAACACTCGGTTGTGGGTATAGGTTTTCTGATTCAGTATTTTTTTAGGGTTTTCCACATTAAGTAAAAAAAATATAGTAATTTTTTAATATAATTTTAATATGTTAATTTATTTTATTTTTTTAAGTATATTGATTTTGTTTAGGTGTTTACTTGTTTTATAGTTTTTCTCATAAAATTGTCTTGTATGTATTTATGATTTGTACATGTTAGAATTTGTATATTTGTATTTGTTTAGTTAATGTAGTTAATTAATACATGATTATTGTATATAGATATGATTAAGTAAGGAAAAATAATTAATGGATGTAATGAGAATCACCCTAAGGGTTGCATAAGATTAATTATTGCAATGGGGTTCAGTGTTTTATTAAATACACAATATCTAATTCGAGAAATATACTGGAGGCAATATTAGTTGTCCATGTAAAAGGTGTAAAAACAAAAAGTTTACCGATCTAGATTTTATCATGATACATCTTCTACAAAAAGGTTCATGAAGGAATACATGTGTTTGTATGCATAAGGAGAAAAAAATATTTCTTACGAGACCATGGTAGAAAGGATGGTTGGGACAATTTCTAGTTCCAACAATATGGATGGAGTTGCAGATAGCGATAATAATCCTTATAGGAATATGGTTAAATATGTGATGGAATCAATCGGGGTGACGCAAGTGAATGTCCAATAATAATGAAGAACCTAATGTAAATGTAACCAAGTCTTTGATATTTTAAAAGACCACAATGAACTATTATGGGATAATTGTTCATATCAAAGTAAATTATCAGTTATGGTATAAATATTCACCATCAATTCAGATTATATGTTGCGTGAGGCTTGCTATGATAGAATTATCAATTACACGAAAAACATTATACTTGAAAAGAGCAAGTTGAAATAAAACTTTCATGCTGTCGAATCCATGATGAAACCCTTCGGTCTAGGATACCAAAAAATTGACATGTGTCCAAACTTCTATATATTGTACTACCTTAAAAGTACAGAGTACATCAAATACAGAACATGTGAGAATCCTCGATATGAACATAGAATTAGTAAGGGATTAACTCTTGTCGTACACATAAAACATAGATACTTCATAATCAAGTTATTCATGTCATCGACAGGTTCATATCATATAAGCTCAAACTATTATATCTTGATAAGGATTCTAGAATTAGTTAACTAAAAACTCTAATTAATTTGTTAAATAAAGATTCTTTACATAAATCATTTTTTTATTTCCGTTTCGGAATAAAACCCTTCTCATATCTCAAAATTATAATAATAATAATAATAATAATAATAATAATTATTATTATTATTATTATTAGTATTATTATTATGCAATATATACATTTATAGATACGTAGATGACATGACTTTAAACTAAGTAATTAGCATGTTTCCAAAATGTAATTCCTTTCAATGTCTTCTCTTCTTTTTTTTCTTGATAGAACTAAATATTTGTACTTGGAAATTTGACAAATAACAGTGTGAAAATAACAGAGACGCGACAACAAGAGAGTGTTATACTTTTGATAGGGAACCTTGTGCCATCTATGTTGAAAAACGAGCCCATAATTTTATTTTATTTTTTATTTCAAGACGTTTGCAATTGCCAAGTGTTAAGTGTATTCGCTCTTATCTTGCTTTTGCCCTCCTCCAGCTTTCTTCTTTTGTGTTTTTTATTTTATTTTTCACAAGAAAGATTAGATAGCAGATGCTTTTCTTTATGTCTTTCTTTTTTCCTTCAAGTTCTTTTCATGCATGTCTTAGCAGATTCCTCATTCTTTGCTACATGCTATAATTCTTAATTGGTTAACATATTGCAGTTGATTATTTAAATATATATTTGTTTATTTCCAGGTACGATCTCTGCGATGTATTGGATTATGAAAACTCTCTCTGGCTCAACATCATTGGCCTTCAATCTAATCGCTCCTCTTTCGTTTTATTCCCAAATGGGTAGAATACTGATTGCACTTTTGATTAATAATGAACAATGAACAATGAATTTTAAATAATTTTTTTTATATATTTTTATATCATTTTAATGTGTTGATATCAAAAATAATTTTTAAAAAATAAAAAATATATTATTTTAATGTATTTTCAAATAAAAAACACCAAAAAACAACTTCAACCACACTTCTAAACAAACACATAATCCATCCAGTAGTTAGAAGTTGAATTTTATTATCACATTCAGATTTATACAATTAAGTGAAATGAAATTTATTAAAAAAAAGATACGTGTTTAAAAAATACCAAAAAATCACATGGGATTTATTTTAGACCACGTAAATCAATCTTCATATTTGCACAGCAATTGCCTAGTTTGAATGCATAGTAATATTAACCTTCACACGAGTAAACTTTTGGCAAAATCGTTAGAGAGGTTTGGTTCTGTTCTTGACTTTTTTAATTAAACTTTAACGATAGCATCTAAAAACATTATTAAAATTGATTTATATATATATATATATATATATATATATATATATATATATATATATATATATATATATATATATATATAGCATTTCCTTTAAAGGTTTTCAGAGAATAATCTAGCTTTTTATTGACGCACAAAATGACATTGAGATATTTTTCTGCACGGTCGAATAATCTAATGACAATTTATTGACGTTTAATTAATATAAGTAATTAGTCATGAGATTTCACATAAAGAACTAATTAAGCACATCAAATATAAAAATATATAGTTAGTAATCTGCAATAAAAAAAATTCATCACCTTAGTTTGTAGTGGGCCATTCATTTATTCCATTAGTTTCACCTATGGAATAATTGAGGTCCCATTAAAGTTAAGTTAGATGAACTCAATTATCACCCTTGACCCTATTTCGAAAAATGAAATCACAAAGCATTACTACTATGCATTATCACGTCTTAATCATAGTTAATGCCCTAATTAACTCTGTGCTCATATACAATAATACCCTTCTCAATGGACGTGGGGACGGTGACCTCGCTGCTTCAATTATATCCTTCGAGAAGAAGAAAAATCCGATCGGTGCTTTATGAGGTCGGCTTGAGCAAGAATCAAGCTCTATTACTTACATAAGAAAGCTCTTCGTATATAACTGCAGGAAACAGTTAATGCCCGTCTTTGATTTATGTTAGATCCATCGGTGGCAGGTGAGAAACCATTACCACTTTAAGGAATTAGTACATGATATTTTCTCTCTAAATGTCATCGATCCGAGTCTTACATGAGCTTCTAAAATTTTCAATTGATTATAAATTTCAGGACTCATAAAATTAGTGGAGATATGTATAAATTATCTTGAACATCCATGTTATATATATAAAAAAAAAAGAATGTGTACATTGGAACCAAACCAATCGGATCATCAGACCCATATATTGTAATAATAAATTTACAGATACGATTCACTCACTGAAACCTGGTGTGATATACTTACATGTGTTGATCAAGTCAATTCATGCATGAAGGAGTGACAGTAAAACGACCATTGCTGTGGCATGCGCAGCCATCTAAATCAGTGCCACTATGCAATATATGTTTGATTAGGTGAAAGCGTGAAGAGGAAGTCCCATTACAGCATCCAACAAGATCTGAATCAATATTTTCCTGTCGCCAATAGTTTATCAACTGTTATTTTGAATTCTACTGATGCATCCATGATGTGTTCTCTGTTGGCCGACTAGAAAGACTGATTATAGACCTCATGGGCGATCGGCAATGCTAAAAATACTAGAATCTGATTATCTAAAAGTGAACCTACTTCGCACTGTAATTAACAGAGGCCCCTCGAGAAACCCATTTCATCGTTTCTTGTGGTTGATTAAGTGATCTTCTATCGTGATGGAAAAGGAAAATTTGTGGTGACGAGGAGGATGAGGATGCCAATTATTGGATTGCGCTTGAATCACTTGTTTGACCCGTCAAATCAAAACATTCCAATTACAAATATAAAAAAAGGAATGCTGCTGAGAGTAGCCAGCTATCTTCACAGAAAGTCTTGAAAACTACAATTCACAATATCATGGACTCATTTATCTGGCCAGAAATCACCCATATATATTAATCATCTGTTTGATCAAGGCATTATTGGACCTTAATGGTTATCGCGATCGTAGGTACCCCGTATCATGATCACCAGCAAGACAAAGTTTTGACGCCCACTTACCCATTGTTGAACATTAGATACAATTATTCAACATCTTGACAACGATGACAAACAGAAGCAAAAGTGGAATCCAAATCCACATTTGAAAGTATTCATCACTTTATCATGTTAGAGAACATACTTTATAGTAGCGAATTCAACAATGAAATAAATATATTGTGAAAATGGGAAAGTAAGGAAATGCATTTATATTTTACGAATAAAAAAAGGGATGTAGAATTTTATCATTTAGTTCCCTTTTGTTTTATGGTAAAAGACAAAGGAAGATTTTAAAAAAAAAAACTAAATAATCAAATTAGCATCCCTATTCTAGCTCAGATTTTTTTAGATTCTCCACGTAAAAAAAAAAAAATTAATTATATTTTTATTTTAAATCATATTTAAAATACTATATTTTATAGCATTTTGATATATTATATGCAGTTTGTTTATGTGTTTACTTGTTTTATAGCTTTTTCCCATATAAATGTTTTGTTTGAATGTATGATTTATACATGTCATCGTTTATTTGAGATTTTGAAAAAAATATATTTATTTGTAATTTGATATCATTGATTTAGATTATTTGACTAAAATGATTTGTAAGTGATTTATATCAATGAAATAAGTAATGTCTTATTTAATCGGTATATTTTATATTCTGTCAATTGTTTTGTTAAATTTAAAGATTTAAAAAATATAAAGGGATTTGAGTCTTTGTAAAAAAAAAATGGTAATGATTTAAGGATACTATTAAATATATTGAATAAGTTTGAGTTAAACCAATTAGGTAATTTATTTAGTTCACATAATTAATTAATACATGTTGTCATCATTATTCTCTATGGATCTAATATAAGTTATGGATAATCATTATTCTTGATGATTTGAGGTTATTCGTTAGTGTTCTTGATTTAAACTTATTTGTTCATGATAATATGGCTTATCGTGGCTAAGAGAACCTAGTTTAAAGGTCTAAAATGTATTTTATAGGTTTGACAATGCATTTTGAGTTTTCTGGGCAAAATTAGGTTTGTGTTCTTCGTGTTCATCCAAAGAACATTATCTTCAGTACTAGTTTTGGATCCCATTTAGATTTGGTTTTGTTTTATGCAAGTTCATATATCATAATTATAAATAGCTTAGTGTTTTTATGCATTAATAACATGTTCTTATGGGTTTATAACTTAAAGTTTTGATTGTGAACTGAAACCTATTTATGATAAAACCATGCTTTTTAAGTAATAATCAAAGAAAATAGACCCTTAATTCTTTATCTATGTTTGATTGAGAACAAAATCATGCTTTTGGTTTCTTCAAATCTTGTCTAGTTTTATGCTCATGTTGTTGGGTTTGATCTTGAATATTCTTCATTTTTCTTCATGTTCTTTGTTTTTTATGACATTTAATTTGTTTCCATAAGAAGAGTTTATGGATTTTGTGTTTATTTTGGTTTTGATACTATTTTGGTTGAAATAGATTTTTGATTTCATTTTGGTTTCAAACCTTGTTTTAAGTTTGGTTCATGGTTGGACTAATGTTTTCAGGTCAAAATCGAGTCAGTTGGTAAAGGCCTGCTCAGCTTGCTAAATTTTTGCTATAGAGTTTTTTGGGTAGGGGGTTGTTTCGAAAACACATGCTTATACCTATTTTGATAGTTTTGTTTGTGAATAAAAATGGGTTTTGCCAAATTGACCCCAAATAATTTCCAAAACATTTTGAATACCAATTTCAAATATTTATGGGTCCCTCACATGGTTTCCACTATGTTAATCTAATATCAAGTTGTATAGTTATACTGTAAGATACAAATTTGGTATAAAAAAATCCTGATTTCCTCTAAAATTTTAGAAAATGTTCAAAAATTCAAAAAATACTTCCTTAATATTGGGTTGTATACTTACATTGTAAGATATGGATCCAATATTAAAAATACCTAAGTTTTATTTGAAAATTCCAATTAAAAAAAAATCAAAAGTTCTTCTCCTAAAAAAATAAAATATATTCATGCATACGGTCAAATCCTAAATACTTTTCATGCATACCTTCTAAACATAAAAAATATTTTTGAATTGTGTTTTAAGAATATAAAATAATATCATAATTAATTTATGATTATACATTAACTTCAAAAACTCTCATAATATTAAGTTTTTTTATTATTAATAATCAGATTAAATTGTAGACTTTATATTAGGAGGTATAAAGTTACACTATAATGTATACCCTTACCTTTTAAAAATACAAAAACTAGAAATAAATTTAATTTTTAAATTTGGCCTGTAGAAAAGTTTAATATTTAAATCGAGTAAGGTATATACTTTCTCAAGAAGGGAGATTTTCTTTGAACTTTAGATGATACCAACAAATAGAAACATACCTTGCATTAAAAATCAATCAACAATACAACTTATCATATATAGAGTGCAGAAAAGGTGATTTGTCTTTTTTTTACACAACTAGTCCCTTTATCTAAACTCCCACAGACCATTTGGTTTTCTAGTAACTATAATACTAGGTGGTGACTTTTGAATTTTAAAATCATAACTTTATGTTTAAAACCTAAAACCTCTGTTTTCACTAGGAGGCAAATTTATCAATCTATAGTGTATGTCACGATAGAATGGCAAATTGAATACGAACTTGTTTGGTAGATTGAACTCTTTTTTTATTATTTTCTTGTTTATTTTTGTTGGTTTATTAAATTTAATTATAGCATGTTTTTTTTACTTGCTACTTTAGTATGCATTTATACTTATGCATAAGTATATCGATTATGAATAGTGTCATCATACATATTAATTTTATGAATAAACTTAGATCTAGGTTAGGTGAGAAATAATGGTTTGTCTCATGCCTTTTGATTAGGGTTTGGATTCATCAAACATCCAAATATGATTTGAGTGTTTACTCAATAATAGTAGTCACATTATACCCCAACCATTCTTTATAAACCCCCTACACAGCCTTCATAAGAGGTGATCAATAGGAAAATCATAAACCCTTTTAAGACCAAGTAGTGAATTTACCCCTCACATAATAGCCTAAAACCTACCTTTAAGGTATGGACTCATTAATATTTTTTTTGCATTGAGTTAAACCCGGACAAAATCATGAGCTCTGTAGGATTCTCTTTGATCTAAAACCATGACTTTTGTGACTTTTTTTTTCTGTACAAGTAAAGATCCAAAATATTGCAATTAGTTGAAAGGGATAGCCCAAAGACCGAGGTTAGAGAATTGTCAAAACATAACTAAAGTGCATTACTCCATGAAAAATGTTAAAAAGTTTGTGCTAGTCTTGGGATATGTGGATGAGACTTTATTTGAGAGAAAATATAGGAGAATTACCCACCTGGTATTTTTAAGGCCTTGATGCATTTATAAAATACGGGTTATAAATATTTTATCTTTCAAGATATTGACACGACCCTTACCATGAAAGAATATGCCTAGATCTTGAACTTCCCTACTCACCCTCCCAAAATATATTTCAAACAAATAGTCAAAAATATAACTGTTAAGGTTACAAAATTGTTTTGTCTAGACGAAATTGATCAATACATGATGTGTAATAGAGGTTTTAAGTGGGAAGTGATTGAGAACAAGTTGAAGACAAAAGAAAATTAGGAGAAGAGAAGTACCAAATAATGTTTTTTCCATCTTTGGTTTAGTTTTTTTTTCGTTGGAAGCCACTAAAATCATCAATATTGAAGTTATTTATGCATTAATTGAATATAAGCAAACAAACAAAATTGTCAACTTCATTTTTTCAGCTAAAACTCTCTTATCCCAAAATCATTATTTTTCTAAGAATAACCCTACCCCATGTACCATCCCACTTGTTAACGCATGTTGTGTCTGAATGTATAAAGCATCATTATGGATAATGCTTTTTTTTTTTTAAATCTACTAAAACTTTAATACAATTTACTTTATACTTGGAAAATACCAAGATATTGATATTTTCTATTACAACCCAAACAACACCAAAAATATGATCTAATCTTCATGGACCTTATTCCATATCACCTTCAATCAAGATTGATATACAACATGAAATATGAATATTAAAGATAAAAATAAATGAAAAGGACAAGATTATAAAATATGTAACAAGAAAATTAAATGCATGGTATTAAATTTAAGGAGTTATAAAATGATTAATTTACATATAAAAAAATTAAAGATTCCACTAATTATACCCAAGGCGCACATGAGTACAAAATATGCCTAATACAATAAATACACCCCTAATTTATCAATCGTATCTTATAGTGTGTGATGATCTTATAATTAGAAAAATAAAATAATAAACAATTAGTTGAATAATAAAATTCACAAGTGCCCACTAGAATTTAAATATTTTTTTTATTAGTTTGGACACTCTAAATTTCTTTTCATTAATATAACGTCTATTCCCTTCAATCTAAAATTTCATTTCTTTACAAGCATAACCTCATTTCCATAGCAAAAGTCATATTCAATATCTATAAATACTTCTTCTCATTAGTTTTCTTTGATAATGGAAACAATATATTATTAACCTTCATTTAACTATGAATACAATAGATAGTGACTTTCACTCAATTTTGAGAACTACAAACATTAGCTTTCATCCATGTATAAGAACAACATAATAATGAATGGAAGCAACAAATATAACATTGGCTTCATTCCAACAATGAAAACTACAAATATTGGCTTTCATTTGGTATGAAAGCACCATAACAATGACTTTATTCATCAATGGATTTTGCCAAACTCGATTTTGACTACCTATTTTTTAATATTTTTTGCATCAATTTTGGTATTTTCAACGTCATCTCAAATAGGTTTTATTTCTTAATGTGTTAAGCTTTTAACATGTTTATTTTAAAATTATTGATGAATTTGACTGTAAAACCTGTTTTGTCGAGAAATCGCCATACCCTGTAACACCTCATTTTCATACCTTGAAATTGCACCATTACTTTACCTCCAACATGCCATTTCCATACTTTGCAAATGCAACATGCAATTTTCTTCAGTGCAACACCTCATGTCCTATAACACGCAAAAATATTTTCATTATCATTGTAGGCTATATATGTATATATATAGTGAGAAGAGCAAGGAAAAAAAAGAAAGAATAAAAAAAAAAAGGAACAAGAGAAATAAAAGAGAAAAAATAGAACATGGCTCAACAACCACAGGCCATTTATTATTCTCTCCCACCATAAACAAGTTATAGTTACACTCCTTTTCCAGCGATAGTAGTGGCACAACTGCACTCCTTCTTCTTCTCCGTTGATAGCAACAACAACAACAACAACAACACCATTTTTTCTCCTTGTTGCTGAAAACTTCATCTTCCTCTATCAAGCAACATTGACCATCATTCTTTCCACTAACACCTCCTCCAACACCATCCTGGCCTCTCTACACGGCGGCAGCAACAAGTGAGACGCTTTTTCTCCCTTCATACTCATTATCCCTGCTACTATTCACTACGAGTGAGTAGTAGGGAGTGAATTAATTCACCCATTTCGGCTCATTTGGATGAACAGATCATCCAAGAAAATATATAAACAAAAAAAATTAAAAAATTTGCATTTCAAAAAAATGTTTTGTTTTCATGCATACAACCGTATTCTAAAAATTTTCTAAGCATATTTTTCATAAAAAGACAAAATTACATCTTTTCCTATGTTTTAAATGCAAAATAAGATATCGTAACAAGTTTATGATTATACATTAGAGTTTGACCAAAATATCAAAAATCTTTCACCAACCATTTTGTTCATTTCTTTAAGCTATAGATTTTAATATTTGAGTGTAAAATTATTGACCTCACAAAGAGAGATCTACTTCAAACCTTAGAAAAGAGCAACAAATAGAAATATGACCTACAAAAACAATCAAATAACAATGCAACTTACTAAGGTAGGGTGCACTTGGAGTGATGTGTCTTTTTCTTGTACAACAAATCCTCTTACCCGGACTCTCACAGTCAATTAGGTTTTGTAATGACCTTAATTGTAGGTGATAACTTCTAAAAATTATAATTATAATTTTATAATTATAAAAACTTTCTTCCATGCCAACCCCCTGCCCCCCATCTCTGGGATAGGCCTGTGAAAAAACATCATCATGTTAGGAGATAACAAACATAACATTGGCTTTCATTTAGGTATGAAAACAACATAACAATGGCTTTATTAATCAATAGAAGCAACAAACATAACATTAGCTTTCATCTCATGATGGTAGGTACAAACATCTGTTATCCATAAACCTTTTATCATGATACATTTGTCACCTTTAAAAAGATTTATCAATTATAAGAAATTATAAGACTACTATACAAGATTAAAAAGACTAAAGTGCAAAACACCTATCTGAATTCTGATCTTCAGATGTGATACTGTATTGTTATTCTGCTAGTGCAGCCTCTCCTGTACCATCAAAGACAATAAGCACTGACAAGTTCCATAAACAGTAAAATCCAAATCCAAATCCAAATCCAAATCCAAATCCAAATCTTAATTAGAACAAAACCATAAAGTTTCATACATGTACATAATGTTTTCTTTATTATAATTTTAATTTTTTTTTTGATTTTTTATACAATTTTATAAAATTCAAGTCATGGATTTGACAATTTAAACTTGGTCAATATAAGATTTTATCTTCTTAATATTACAAGAAATTCATTTTGATTTTTTTATTTATCAAACTATATTTTATCATTTATTCAAATTATTTTTAAATCTATCAATTAACCGGGTGACACCAATTCAACCTCCTCGTAACTTCAATTATTTTTATCAAAAAAATTAATTTCCAACGTCTTAGATACATTTTATAAAATAACACGAGGGAATGATCTACAAGGATAGTACGAGGATTTTTTTTTTCCCCATATCATCAAATATTGTAACTACCAGTTCTGCTTTACGGCCTTGGCTATCTGGCGCTGCCTTGACGACGCAGGCCGTCACAGGTGGAATAAAGAATTCAACTCTGCCTTGCTCAGCATATTTCTCGAAGACCTTAAGCGAACACTAGGCCTCCAACTATACTTGAGTGACCATCAGTTCTTTGCAGGGTTTTTGTCAGCCCAGTCCATGAGGTGGTATTGCCAAACTCATTACGCAGCTTCGCGCTACTGAGACTGCACATTAAACAAATACGATAGGATCTTAGATTTTCTGAATAATAGCTATACAATTTACTTCATATAATTATTCAAAAACACAAATTCTTAGATAATCAAATTGTTGGGTCTGAGAAAACTCAAAACATATATGGTAGCTAATGGGCGATTTAGATAAAGAGCCACTAAAAAAAACTAGAAAATAAGCGGTACAAACTAGTAGCTTTTCCATATTTGATCTAGTTAGTTTCTCATCCAAAATTTGGATCATTGGTCAATATTTTCCAAAAATATGTCCATAAACATACTTGAAATAACTTTTTCATTGCATTTTTAATTGAACAATGTTATTACTCTATTATTGTAAGATGCATGGGAAACGAGGCTTGAGGTGATGTCTTTCATTATTGCATCTATGGATTGTGAGTCACATCAATACACCAAGAGTTATTTTCAATAACTTTGGTGATTTAATCATTAACCATTGAGGATTAGAATAGATAGGCTTGGAAGAATCTTGATGAAAAGACATGTGTAGAAAAATATATTGTCGAACATCCACCTCTGAATATATCAGTTTCTTGGGCTTCAATCCCACATCCTGGAGCTCAAAAAAACAGCGAGCAATTGCATGCTCCACAACGGAGGCTGAATATAGGGTCATTGCCAATGCGATCTCTAAATCAATGCTGCTGGCAACTCTACTCAAGAAACTTGTCTTCTCTGTTAAAGTTGCTCCTCGCTCCTTTGTGATAATCTTGGAGCAACACATCTTAATTTCAATTTCGTCAATCATTCACGCATGAAACACATTCATATGGACTTTCATTTTGTTAGTGATTTAGTGCAAAAAGGCAGCCTCCAAGTCTGTGCATACTCAAGATCAGTTAGCTGACCTCCTAACCAAGCCTTTGTCGAGACAATACACCGAGTTACTTCTCACCAAGAGTGGACTTGCCGATGGAAGCCCATCTTTGCAGGGGCATATAAGGGAAGTCTTCAAACACATGCAAGATCCTCCTTCAAGGAAAACAACAAGCATTCAGGCTAAAATTATGCATGATATTTTGCCATTAGTTGAGAAGTCAAATGTTATTGTAATTATGTATTGTAACAACAACCTTGTATTCTGTAATAGCAGCTTAGGTTTAACTTCAAGCATTTATGTAGGTGCTAAATTAAATCCTCAAGGTCTGTATATATATTACTACTTTTCATCAATAAAAAATGTGTTGGAAAATTATTCATTGAAATCGCAGCAATGCTTAATCCCTATAAACCAGTAGCCACTGTCTTTATACCCCTCTCGTCATATTTCTTTTCGGCCGAAGACTTGGCCCACTGCACCAATTTCTTGGGCCCAACTTTCTATTTAAATTCGTAATGTTAATAGAAAAATACAACAGATGATTTTTTTTAATAAAAAAATAATTGGGATTGGATTTATTATTTTTTAAAATTAAATAATATTTAAAAAAAAACTGTGCCATTTTAATAGCAGTAGTGAAAGGTACTTGTTTTTAAGAAAAGTCCTGAAAGTGTTTTTAAGCATTTGTTTATTAATTGTTTTTTAGTTCCTACTTCCTACGAATCGAATGAAAAGAAAAATGGTCAATTGCGCCTGCACTTGTCCTGACAGTGGAACTGGCATGGACTAGAAATTGGTGTGCGGTTTTATAAGGAAAGTTACATCAGAAGTTTGTTTCATAAATGAAACTTTATTGAAACAGTTTCACCAATGAAGCTTCTAACTGAAGTTATGGTATTTGGGGTGGCTGGTTGGGTAAGCAAACGTGAATCCTCCATTAATTTTCCTTATACATTAACAAATAACTAAAACAAAATGAAAAAAACTGTTCATGCACTGTTCACACACTCTAAAATCACTGTGGACGCGAGCTTTCTCCTCCGTGCGTCGGGCGAGTTCGTCCACCCTTTTTTTTTTTGTTTTTCCTGCCTATGAACAGTGTAATTGACCATTCCGGTCCGGTCCGGCCCGGTTCGTCCTCCGGGCGTTTTTTTTTCTTTTTCAATATTTCTTCAAACAGTGCAGTCACCGTTTTAGCCCTCGATAACGACAAAATAACGCATAGGGTGGGAGGGCTGAAACGGTAATTAGCCAATTTTTTATTATTTTTCGCTCCGGGTTACTGTTGGTGCGTCCCATCACGCGCCATCCATTTCCGCGCGCATGCGTGTTTCTGGCGGCGCGTGCAACGTCATACGGCGTCCAAAAATTATCAACCGCCGTCTAGAACGATGTTTCGCCATGATCTATTCCACATGAGACGGCGCGTGTAAACAGTTGTGCCCAGGTACGTGTCAATGGGCGTTTGAATTTCCCCCCCTCATTTCTCTCTCCTCCTGCGCATGCTGACATCAGCGAGACAGTTTTTTGGCAAAGTTCATTTCAGTCCCTGAATGCCCGAATTTGTTGTTCTGGCCCTTATTTCAATTATATTAGTTTTGATTTGTTTCAATTGCGTCCTTAAATTCAAAATCAATATAATATATAGTTTCAGTTTGGTCCTTCTACTTTTAATTTCTGGTTTGGTTGTAAATAGCTCAATAAATTCGGTACACAAGTTTTGATTTTTTCAACTTTTTCCTTTGATTTAAATTCATAATAAATGTGGTTTCCATTTCAGCCCTTGGACTTTTAATTTTTCAATTTAATCCCTTTATATTTGATTTTCATTTCAGCTCTTATACTTTTATTTTTTTATATTTCTAGAATATTCCCTACTTTTGTCCATGTATATATAAGTGTACTTAACACAACAACAACAATATTAATAATAATAATAATAATAATAATAATAATAATAATAATAATAATAATATTTTGATTGTTTTTCTTACTTACTCTTTTGTTAATGTTTTTTTTTCTCCGTGTAATTTAATAATTATTATTGTTTTGACAGTAATGGCAATGATATTTTATTTTTTTCCTTTTGTTAAAGTTTATATGATATTTTTAGTCTTTCATTAATTATATGTTCTAATATTTATTGAATATTATCTCATAGGAATATATATAGGGAGAAGAAAACATGACCTAGGATTTTTTGAATAAAAAAAATTAATATCAATATTCTTAAATACATTTAATATAATGATATAATCAATAAATCGGATAACATAAAAAAAATTTGTCTTCGAATTTTAATTTTGTGCTTGACACAATAATAATAATAATAATAATAATAATAATAATAATAATAATAATAATAATAATAATAATAATAATTTAATTGTTTTTCTTGCTTGCTCTTTTGTTAATGTTTTTTTTTCTCCGTATAATTTAATAATTTTTATTGTTTTGACAGTAATGACAATGATATTTCTTTTTTTTTTCTTTTGTTAAAGTTTCTAGGATATTTTTAGTCTTTCATTAATTACATGTTCTAATATTTATTGAATATTATCTCATAGGAATTTATATAGGGAGAAGAAAACATGACCTACGATTTATTTAACAAAAAAAATTAATATCAGTATTCTTAAATACATTTAATATAATGATATAATGAATAAATCGAATAACATAGAAAAAATTTGTTTTCGAATTTAATTTTGTACTTAACACAATAATAATAATAATAATAATAAGTATTATTATTATAATAATAATTAAATTGTTTTTCTTGCTTACTCTTCTGTTTATATTTTTTTCCCTCCGGATAATTTAAATTTTTTTATTGTTTTGACAGTAATAGCAATGCTATTTTTTATTTTTATTTTATTTTTTTGTTGTATCTTTTGTTAAAGTTTCTTGAATATTTTTAGTCTATCATTAATTATATGTTCTAATATTTATTGAATATTATATCATAGGAATATATATAGGGAGAAGAAAACATGACCTAGTATTTTTTGAATAAAAAAAATTAATATCAGTATTCTTAAATACATTTTATTTAATAATATAATGAATTAATCAAATAACATAAAATTTTTTTTATTGAATAGTATCGCCTCTAGATATATAAAGAGAGGAAAAAATGACTTAGGAATTTTTCTTAAAAAAAATAAATATCAATATTTTTAAATACATTTAATGTAATAATATCATTAATAAATGTTATAAAAAAATATTTGTATATTTTTATATTTATGTCAAATTAAAATATGTAAAACTAATTATATGTTTGAATATTTATTGAATATTATCGCCTAAAAATATATTAAGAGAGAGGAAAAATAACCTAAGATTTTTTGAAGGACACAAATTCATATCATGTTTTCTTAAATATATTTAATTTAATAATATGATTAATAAATCTTATATAAAAAAAAGATTGGCTTCAAAATTTAATTTTGTGTTCTTTTATTTAAGTAGGTTTATGAATTTATCTCCGCTTCCGTCGTTCCCGCCCGCTTGTCCTATTTGATTCAGTCAGTCGTCTGAAAGTGCTTGCGGGGAATTTCCAATGTTTTTATTTTTAATATTTTAGATTTAATATTAGTGGAAAAAAAAACATCTCAAAAAAAAATTGTTAACAAATTTACCTTCATTATCTACAAGCCAAATTAAAAAAATATACAAGTCACTTCCCGTTTCCATTAGACTGTTCTTTTTAGACGGCAAATAAATAATTATAACACACAAAAAAATTAAGTTTATGTTTTAAAAACAAATTCTAATATTTTTATTTCTAATATGTCTAATATTTATTGAATATTATCGCCTAAAAATATATTGAGAGAGAGGAAAAATGACTTTAGATTTTTTGAAGGACAAAAAATTATATTAGTATTCTTAAATATAATTATACTAACTAAATATTAAAATAATAAAATACAATACATAAAAAAACAATCAATTTTCTACATAGATAAAAAAAACCCGCCGCATCGCGCGGGTTAACCGCTCGTATTACCTAATATATAATAGGCGTAGTGTTTTTCCTGTAGCACCCGTACTGTAGCATGTGAGTATGTACACTGTGGATTGTAATAGTGTATTTTTGGGTCGGTTCGGTTCTCGGTTCGCTCGGTTCGGTTGGATTCCCGGTTTTCCCATTTTTTTATTATTTTTTGCACAGTGAAATAACGCTTTTAACCCTCGAAAAAAACAAAAAAAACGGTTATGGGTGGAGGGGCTCCGCAGTAATTGCACAGATTCGAACCGGACCGGTCCGGTCCGATCCGCCTACCTTTTCATTTTTTTAATATTTAACCGGAAATGGCTAATTACCGGTATAGCCCCTAATAAGACAAAATAGCTGACTTACGCACAGGGCTACACCGGTAATTAGCCATTCTTTTTTTATTTTTTTTCTTTTTACTGTCGCCGCGTGTGTCACACGTGGCCGACAGTATTCCGCCTCACGCCCTCTTTGAGTGGCGCGTGCGTGGTGATGGCGTCGCCGGAGATGGGCTACCGGCGTCTCGGTTGATGCGCCTCCGCCTGGTCTTCCTCCCGGTGCGGTGCGTTTTGGATGCCGACATCCGTGAACGCGGCGATACCCGGTTAAAACCGCTGCAGTCGTTTCTCTCTCTCCTGCACGTTAAAGTGTTGGGCAGTTCCCCAGTTTTCATGCGTTTTCACTTCGGTCCCTGTACTTTTAATTTTGTTTATGGTTCTGATTTTTATTATATAAGTTTTGATTTAGTTCGATTGGGTCCTTCGATTGAAATTAATTGAATGTTTAAATTTCACTTCGATCCTCCTTCTTTTAATTTTTGGATTGGGTTTAAATAACTCAATCAATTCAGTACAACAATTTTATTTTTTGCAATTTTGTCCTTTGATTGAAATTGATAATAAATTTGATTTTCATTTCAGTTCTTATATTTTTAATTTTGGATTTTAATCCCTTAATATTTGATTTTCCTTTCGGGCCTTATACTTTTAATGTTTTTTTTAATCCCTTGATTTCATTTTATGATTTAAATTTTCTTAAATTTTTTATGGTTTTTTTTGTCTTTCATTTTTTTTTTCATTATTAATACAATAACAACAACAACAACAACAACAACAACAACAACAACAACAACAACAACAATAATAATAATAATTTAATTGTTTTTCTTGCTTACTCTTTTGTTAATGTTTTAGAGGGTTTTTTTTCCTCGGGATAATTTGATAATTTTTATTGATAGCAACAATAATTTTTGTTTTTGTTTTATTCTTTTGTTTGATATTTTGTTTAAGATTTTAGGATTTTTTTTCTCTCCCATTTTTTCCCTTTCATTATTAACACAAAAATAAAATAAATAAATGATGATGATGATGATAATAATAATAATAATAATAATAATAATAATAATAATAATAATAATAATAATAATAATAATAATAATTTAATTTTTTTTCTTGCTTATTCTTTTGTTAATATTTTTGAGGGTTTTTTTCCCTCAAAACAATTTGATAGTTTTTATTGTGTTGATAGTGATAACAATGATAATTTTTAATTTTTATTGTATTTTTTTGTTTGATCTATTTTTGTAGTTCTTACAATTTTTTTAATCTTTCATTCATTTATTTATTCATTCATGATAATGATAATAATAATAATAATAATAATAATAATAATAATAATAATAATAATAATAATAATAATAATAATGATATTTTAATTGTTTTTCTTGCTTGCTATTTTGTTCATGCTTCTTATTTTTTTTCCTCGGTATTATTTGATAATTTTTATGGTTTTAGCAGTAATAGAAACGGTAGTTTTTATTTTTGTTTTTGTTTTATTCTTTTGTTTGATCTTTTGTTGAAGTTTTTAGGATTTTTTTTCCTTCTATTTTTTACCTTTCATTATTAACACGAAAATAAAATAAATAAATGAAAATAATAATAATAATAATAATAATTTAATTGTTTTTCTTGTTTACTCTTTTGTTAATGTTTTTGATGGGTTTTTTTCTCGGGATAATTTGATAATTTTTATTGTTTTGGCAGTGATAGCAATGATAATTTTTGTTTTTGTTTTATTCTTTTGTTTGATCTTTTGTTTATGTTTTTAGGATTTTTTTTTCTTCCATTTTTTCCCTTTCATTATTAACACAAAAATAAAATAAATAAATGATGATAATAATAATAATAATAATAATAATAATAATAATAATAATAATAATAATAATAATAATAATAATAATTTAATTTAATTTTTTTTCTTGCTTACTCTTTTGTTAATGTTTTTTAGGGTTTTTTTTTTTCTCTCAGAACAATTTAAAAGTTTTTATTGTGTTGACAGTGATAACAATGATAATTTTTAGTTTTTATTGTATTTTTTTGTTTGATCTTTTTTTGTAGTTCTTACAATTTTTTTAATCTTTCATTCATTTATTTATTCTTTCATGATAATAATGATAATAATATCAATAATAATAATAATAATAATATTTTTATTGTTTTTTTTGCTTGCTATTTTTTCATGCTTTTTATTGTTTCTCTCAGTATAATTTGATAATTTTTATTGTTTAGATAGTAATGAAAATAATAATTTTATATGTTAAGACTCCGATGTTGCTATTGCTATAATATTTTAAATTAATATTGCTTCCTTTTCCCCTTTATTTTTTTATTATTTTTATTTGCTCTTTGTATTAAATGATTTTTATAATTTTACTATCTACACAATAATGATTTTAGTGATTAATTTTTTTTTCTTATAAAAATATTTTGCTCTTTTTTTTAATGTTAGTTCACGCTCTTTTGTGATCTTTTATGATGCAATACCTACATTCTAAAAGATATAATTTATGCTTGCGTAACAAACTCTACTGAAAATTTTATACATTTTATCTCCTAATCTATAACTTTTATTCACTTATATCATATAAATTTATCGTTGTGGATTTAATTATGTTAAATTATATACACAAGAATACCCGCGGCAACGCGCGGGGGCATTTAGCTAGTATATCTATATATAGCTGGTTGGGTAATCAAACGTGAATCCTCCATTAATTATGCTTTATATATATATATATATATATATATATATATATATATATATATATATATGTTGTTTTTCAAGTATTTTTATTTATAAATATATTAAAATAATTATATTTTATTTTAGATCTTGCGAATCGTATTATGTAGCTTTGGTCTTGAGATGATGATATCACACGTTCCCATATAGCGTTGTCACCTAGTTATTTGGTATATGATCGCTTGGAAAATTGAAGTATATTGGTCTTGTCAAAGATTAAAAGGTAAGAGATTGGTTATGTAAAGAAAAAGCACTAGCACTCCTAATATATCTTATCTATGATAAATTGTATTATGTAATTTGATAAGGTTTACCGGTTTGATGTATATAATTTATACTATTAATTCTCATGAGTTAAACTAGTTATTCAATAATAAAATGTACGCAAACACCTATTTGTTTTGTATTTTTTTTTGCATGAAAATAACTAAATGATATATTTTTTGGTAGACTTTTACATTTGCGTTTAATAACATTTTTTGTGTTAGTAAAAATTTAATTTTTATATTTTTCTATGAAACAAAATAAGATGCAACACATAGATATCACATGTGTTTACAAAACAACGAAACATATATTCTGACAATAATTTAAATATATATATATATATACCAACTTAAAATTTACAAAAAAAAGGTCCTAGACATTTAAGGACAACGCTGGGAAGCTACCAACTGGTGCAATGAGTGGATCGGAAGCAACATTTCTACCATTCCCTTGAAATGGAGAGTTCAGGATTGAGGCTGGTGGCTTTAGGTTAGGTAAGGGAAAGGGAAGATGGTTGACCAAGGATTCAAGTGAGGGCTAGGGGAAAAAATATTGAGGAAGAAGGAAAGAGGTTGTCTGCTTTTAAGGGTGGTCCTGCGGTTCCTACTTTTAGGAAGAAGAAAGTTGCCTCACGCATGCCTCCTTAGGTACTGTTCTAGTGCATTATAATTTACTTGAACAGTAAACACAAAGGCAGCACAATGACTACACAAAGTCAGAGGATGCAAGGGGACTTACCTAGAAGCTGCTAGCTAGAGACGACGATGCTGGGACAGTGACAAGTGATGACAAAGTTGATGGTGGCTAATAGGAGGAAGTCTGATCAGGGGGAGTGGTGCTGGAAGTCGTTGGTTGATAAGGAGAGGCTGTGGGGAAGAGAGAAAAACTGGTAAAAAAGAGATGCTGTGTTTTTTGTGTTTTTTGTTCTGTTGACTGCCTCTATCCTCTTGCTCTCTTTTCTTTCCTTCTTTTCTCTCCTCCCTTCTCTCCTTTTCTCCCTACTTTCTCCTTTCCTTTAGGTCAGCAATGGGGATATATATATATATATATATATATATATATAGCCTAGACATAGCTCTTATTTAGGGAAGATTAATGCATTTAATCTAGGATGCAAAATCATATTTTTTCTGCAATTAGATAAACAAAATAGGAAAACAAATATTCTAGCTGACATTCTAATGATTTTTAGGTAGAAAAAACATGATTTGAAGCTCGAAGATCATTTGAGAAAATCATGGAAACCAAACGAAAAGTTTTAGAGAAAAGAAAAGAATTTGCAGGTAGAGTTTGTTTCGAGCTTACAATATCATAATTAAGTGATTAAAAAATCCACAATTATATACATGTACAATAATACTACAACTCAACTTTCATGAAAGATTTGAAGTAAGAAAAAATTGTTTTGAAGAACAGAATCTGCCCGCAATTTACATGGTCAAAAAAACCAAGTAGGACAGGACATTAAAACAGGAATATCTTGAGGTTGCGATATCGAAATCAAGTGATTCAAAAATCCAAAGTTATCTATAAGTATAGGACTATAACTTTCATAGGACCCAAGGTGAGAAAAAAATGTTTTGAAAAGCATAATCTACTTGCAATTTGCATGGTTAAAAATCAAGCAGGATTGGACATTCAAACAGGAATATCTTAAGCTTATGATATCGAAATCAAGCGATTAAAAAATCCAAAGTCATCTATACATACAGGAATACAACATTCATGAAGGATCCTAAGCGAGAAAAAACCATTTTGAAGAACATAATCTGCCTACAATTTGCTTGGTCAAAACCCAAGCAGGATTGGATATTCAAACATGAATATCTTGAGATTTCGATATCGAAATCATGCAATTCAAAAATCTACAATCATCTATACATATAGGAATACAAATTTCATGAAGGATCCAAAGATAGAAATTTTTTTCTTGAATAATAGAATTTGTCCATAATTTGTTTGGTAAAAAACCAAGCATGACTGAACATTCAAATAGGAATATCTCAAGCTTCCAATATTAAAATCAAGCGATTCAAAAATCCACAGTCATCTATACATATAGAACATTCATAAAGGATCTGAAGTGACAAAAAATCATTTTGAAGAAAAGAATATGTTCGCGATTTGCTTGGTCAAAAAATCATCTGATCTGATTCGAAAACTGTCAATGTCGATCATCCTCATCTGATTGAGAATCTGACATAAGAAAGTGGGCTCTAGGATCCAATAAAAGTTCAAATCAATTCTTGAACATGTTATGGATGACAAAATATATTTAGGATGGTTAGATATTGCACAAAATCAAATTAGATTCAAAGTTCAAGTTGGAAGAACAATTTGGTATTAGAACAGAATTGCAACAACAGCAAAATCAATTCAAATTCTTAGGGATTCATCCAACCTTAAAGACTAGATAAAGAAAGAATTACTTTAGCATTATGATGATTCCTGATTTATCTAAGAATCCTATCAATTTTGGCAGCAAAGTAGGATAAGAAAAGTAGAAAGCAACAAAGAAAGGGTTTGAAAAAATATTTTTATTCTTTATTTTTGTCCATCATCCTGTAATCATGAGTTAAACTCTTGCATTGGTTCCAAAGAGGTGTACATCAACTCTAAACATATATTGAAAATAACATAACTACATCAAAAATATGTTTTTTTTTTAAAAAAAAAAATACTTAAAAGATAGGGTAAAAAATTGGATAGCAACAAATGATATATTGGATCTACCTAGGTCAACATGAGTTAACCAATTAAACCATAACTTAGGTCATGAACTCCAATCGGTCTAACTTTGTTTTATTTTCTTAACCTATTTTTTTTATAAGATTAAAAAAGTTCTCAAAAACTAAGTAGCAATTTAATGTCAAGAATAATATTATAGAAAAAAAACAAAATAAATTATAAAAGTAAATTCTTAATATGTATTTTTTTTATTTGTGAAACAAAACAATGTTTTTATACTTTATAAAATAAATTAAAAAAATATATGAACTGATAAATAAAAAAGAATTGCTAACATTAATTAAATATATAAATAGATAGATAATCTGCAAATGGTATACATTAATTATCTCTTTATTTAAAATGTTTTCATTTATTTTATTTTATTAGCTAATTTTGTTAATAATAGCAAATGATTTCCTTTTCATAAAATCTTAATAGAAATAAAATTAATTCGTATAAAATATAAGAGAAAAGAATTAAGACAAATTCAAGTATTCTCTCTCTCTCTCTCTCTCTCTCTCTCTCTCTCTCTATATATATATATATATATATATATATTTCTATCAAAATAAAATTATTCCCACATTTCGATAAAAACAATCAAATCATTAAAATAGAGTATTTAAAAATTCCTTTTTTATCAATATAACTTTTCTAGAATATGTTTCTTCAAACAAACCAAAATAATTAATATTAAAATACAAACATGCAGTTAAAATAACTTTTTTCCATTGAATTGCATGCAAGGGAAAAAAAAGTCATATTTAAACTATTCAAAAAGTTGCATGAATAAGGAGGGTTTTTATTTATTTATTTTAAGTAGGGATGAAATTCAAATAGTTTTGTTCTTTCTGGTGTGAAATTGATTGATGAAAAAAAATGTTCAAAGTAATGTTGTAATCGATAGATTAAGTCTAATGATTTACAATCATATTGCAATGTCAATGTCATGTAATATCCCAGGCCGTCAAGTATAAGGAATCCCTCTCTCATCTATCCATGTGGAGAGTGCGTTAGTTACTTCTAAACGTTTTGATTCATGATGAAAAGGTGAGGCCTCTCTACTGACCTTAATCATGATCTTGCTCCCTTCTACATGTTATTAAGCTCCTATCATGGACAGAATCCATCAATAGAGCAAATAACTGAATACCTATCCTTCCTCAACTCAAAGAGCTTTCAATTTGGTCGGCCAACTCGTTGGAGACAACATGATCCCTTCAGCTCCTTCCAAAATACTCGTTGGCATCTCGTTAGACCCAGATCATAGCATTGAGCTCCTTTCATGGGCAACTAGAGTTCTAGCTCAATCAAATGACACCATTGTTGCCATTCATGTTCGTGGTCAGAATCTTTAGTACTACTTCTATGAATAAATAAATCTCCATGCATCATGACTTTGACTGTATATCTATGCGCATTGTCATCTCAGTTTCCTGCTGAATCAAATATGAACTAGGTTTTTAACCAATGTTTGCTGCATAGTTTTGCTAAAGTCAAGCTTTGTTTAAATGAGTTGAATTTCTCGAATAGATTAGTAGCCTACGTTGCTTCTACTTATACTTGGCATAGTAATGTTCTGCATGTTTGATAAAAAAAACAGTTGGTGAGGAGTCAAAGAAGCGTGGATTAATTAAGAAAAAACAATGGCAGATTTGACAAGCGAAAGCACATGTTATATCTGTTCTTGGAGAATTCGCCAGGACATGCCAGTCTAAGCAGGTATTTGACATTAGAACCTTCTGAATGAATGTTTGTCAATTGTTGAATAATGTATGTTCCAATATTTTTCTACGGAAATATCATTGAAATTAGAAATTATAGTGGATCAAATTTTTTTCCAGATAAATTTGGAGGCTAGAGTGGGATTTAGTTCTGATATTGCTAGAGCTCTGATCGAGGAAGCAAAATCCATTTCAGATGATTATCTTCTTCTTCGTGGCTCGAGAAACCGATCAAATAGGTGAGAAAACCATTCTAGTAATCAGAGAATGTCATTTATGCTTTGATATTATAGCTCATAAATAATAAACACTTCACTTTTTTTGTTTGCCTATATTAGAACTTGGCATGATATTATAAGGTATTATTTTGAGCACGCCCCAGGAACCTGCACAGTACTTTCATTAGGGAAATGTGAACCACAGAAAAATTCAGCAAATATAAGAGGTTGGTTTTACGTTAAGAGAAAACTCTTGTCGACGTACAGTATATAACTTACTCTAGAACACCTATCTAATGTTCCATTTATGGCAGAAAATCTTCAACCAAGTTCAAGGTGGTTGAATGGTAATACTCGCAGTGGCAGCACTTCCTCCTGTCAGAATTATGCGTGAGATGCTGCCTTGAAGATAAAATTTAGTCAGTTTGAAATGTTCTGTTAGTTTTGTATTTTGATTTCAAATAGCAGAGTTAATTTCGGCATTTGCTGAATATCTGCTATCATTTGCCAATAATCTCTCATGGTTGTTGAGAGTTTGCTTTTTATTACAATTCATGTTTCTGTAAGCCTATATAATAGGCATTTTCGAATTCAATAAATTAATTGATCTTTATCTTCAATTCCTCTGCTGTAGCAATTCCAGATTATAATTCAAACAGTACCTGTTACAAACAGCTACTGTTTAGATCATAATATTTCAACACCTCCACCATTGAAAATCACATCAGCTCAGAAGCAAAGAGACACAACTGTTCACCAAGAACTGTATTCCATCAACTTGAAGCAGAATCTCACAGTACAGAAGATGATACCTTCAGTTTGGGAGACTTGAGCACTACAGAGTCCCCTCCTCTGGCTACCAATATCAATGGCCATTCAAAGACAAAGAAGCAAATATCGACCTGTGAACTTATCTCTCCTCAATTTTTGCTTCACCTATGAGAAAAGGAAATAGGATTTTCTTGAACAAAGAAAAAAAGCAGAGTACTTTGCTAAAGTGCTTCACCTATGAGGAGATTGCCAGTGCAACGAATAACTTCCACCCAGGTAAACTTCCAGTAATGCTATGTGCTAGGTTGTCTGAATTAGAGAATCACGGATGAAATTAATCAGCAGGTCTAATGCTCGTTTGTTTTGTTTTGTTTTGAGCATCATCAGACAATATAGTCGGTCGAGGCGGGTATTCAGAAGTATATAGAGGTGATCTTTCTGATGGAAGAACTATTGCGGTGAAGATGCTAGCCAAGGACAACAGGGATGCTTACAAAGAGAAAGAGTTCCTCATGGAATTGGGCATTATTGGGCATGTTTGCCATCCCAATACAGCAAACTTACTTGGGTGCTGTGTTGAAAATGGACTCTACCTGATTTTCAATTTCTCTCAAAATGGAAATTTGGCATCTGCGTTGCGCGGTAAGAAGTTACTGCACTTTCTTCTCAATAACTCTAGAATGCTGCTACTCAAAAGGGAATTGAAAAATGCAGGTATAAAGGAAATGCTGGTCGTAGCAAAGAATGTACAGTAATAGAATATTTCTTGAGATTTCTGAGTGCAGGAATCGTTCATGGTTTGACGCAAAATTATGGATGATGAAATAAATTATTCCTGTTTATTTAAAAGATATTAGTTTTGGATGGTCATCAGGTAAAACAGGTGAGTCACTTCAGTGGCCAGTACGGTACAAGATTGCCCTTGGAGTGGCTAGAGGTCTGCATTATCTGCACAAATGCTGCAAGCACCGAATATGAGCCGCAGGTGAGTTTTGCATGCAACCTCTAGCACTTTTTTTAAAATTTTAAACTCAATGAAGGATGTTAAAGAAGATCACGCAATCTCACACAAAACAGGAAATTAGTATTGCAGTTATTGTTGATTTATTTACTTACCTATTCATTCTGTAATTAGCCGAGATTATAGGCAATAGAATAGGAAATTGGGATTACTACTCTTGTATAAATTTACATCAATTGTTCTTGTGAATACATATTACAATACAATTTTCAATCAAGAATTCATCAATTGAATTCTCTTCATGGTATCAGAGCGCTAAACCAAAATAAACCCATCAAACACAAACATCTTCCCTAGCAATAAAGCCATGGGAGATCACACCGAAGGCAAGACAACCGACACAGGCATGTCTTCAAGACCCAAATGGGAAAAACCCAATCATCCTCTCTATCTCCACCATGGAGACCAACCAGGCATAGTTCTTGTGCCGCAGTCCTTGGCAGAGGACAACTATAGCACTTGGGTTCAATCCATGAGCATGGCTTTAACGGTCAAGAACAAGATCGGATTTGTGGATGGATCAATCAAAGAACCAAGTGAGGATAATCTTGATGAATTACAGCAATGGAAACGATGCAACAACCTAGTCAAAACATGGCTATTGGGTTCGATGTCGAAGGACATAGCCAGCAGCGTCATTCACTGCAAGAATGCAACCCAGATGTGGGTTGATCTTCAAGAAAGATTCTCGCATGTCAACATTGTTCACCTCTTTCACATTAAGAATGAAATCCATGGTTGTGTACAAGGGAACATGACAGTAAGCTCATACTTCACTAAACTGAAAAGTCTTTGGGACGAACGAGATGCTCTAAACTCTATTCCCCCATGTGAATGTGAGATAAAAAAGAAAAATCGCTACATACCTTGAAACCCAGAAAACCATGAAATTTCTCATGGGTTTGAATGATGTGTATGCCACTGTCCACAGCAACACCTTGTTGTTGGAGCCACTGCCAACAGTCAACAAGGTGTATTCCCTTGTTCTTCGACATGAAAGGCAGACAGAGATTTCTAATGGAAGAATCTCCACTCAACCAGAAGCAGCAGCCTTCGCGGTGAGAAACCCACATCGCAAGCATGAATCTGAAGGAAAGGGGCTTCGCTGTGCAAAATGCAACAGGACAAATCATAGCACCAAAAATTGTCGTGCTCACCTCAAGTGTACCTTCTGTGGCTGGAAGGGTCATGCAATTGATCACTGCCGGAAAAGAATGGCAGCGGTAGAAGCCGATGAACCTAATCTCTCGAGAGGAAACCAGGTCTCGGCGCACGCCCAAGACAACAAAATGGCAACACCCAGCTTTCCTTTCTCACAGGAAGATTGTAAGCAGATTCTGCAAATGTTGAATAAAAACAGAACACCCATGGCCAATCACGTCGGTAATTACTCAACTCATGATTAATTGTCAGGTAAGGCTTTCTCCCTTATTTATAATGGTAAAACAAACACATGGATCCTGGATAGTGGTGCAACGGATCACGTGGTTTGTGACCCCAATTTACTCACACAGTCTAAAGAAGTTGAGAACTACACTGTTGAATTGCCTGATGGCTCATATGCCTCCGTGACACATATTGGCCAAGTCATATTCTCTCCCAATTTTATCCTTGATAATGTCTTATGTGTACCCCTTTTTCGGCTCAACCTGATTTCCATAAGCAAATTATGCTCAGACTCTTTGTATATCACAGTCTTCCTAAAACAATTTTGTGTTATACGGGACCTATGCTCGGGGAAGATGATTGGGATGGGATCTGAAAGGGAGGGACTTTATTATCTCGATCGACCAAAGAAAGGAACATGCAATTCTGCTCAAACCATAAACCCCGGTGTTTGGCATCAACGCCTTGGACATCCATCCAACAAAGTTTTTCAGCTATTTCCCCTTTTCAAAAAAAAAATTTGTGATACAATCAAGTGCTTAATTTGTCCATTGGCAAAACAAACACGGTCACCTTTTTCTTTAAGTTCAATTTCCAGTAAAGCATGTTTTCATTTAATACATGTTGACATTTGGGGTGGTTATAAAATTGCTTCTCTTACCGGTGCAAAATATTTTCTCACCATTGTGGATGACTTTTCTCGAAGCACATAGGTTTATTTGATGAAACAAAAATCCGATACAAAGGATATTCTCATTAAATTTATTCGCATGATTGAAACCTAATTTAATTCCAAGGTCAAAATTGTGCGTAGTGACAATGGTCCTGAATTCAAACTTGAAAGTTTTTATGCCCTCACAGGAATTGTCCATCAATCCAGCTGTGTTAACACACCACAGCAAAACGGTGTTGCTGAGCGTAAACATAGGCACTTGCTTAATGTGGCGCGAGCCTTACTTATTCAAGCTGGATTAACCAAAAAGTTTTGGGGGGATGCTATTCTTACTTCAGCATACCTCATCAATAGGACACCAACTCCTCTCCTTCATGGTCAAACACCATATGAGAAGTTATTCCATCAGGTTCCAAATTATTCCCACTTAAAGGTATTCGGTTGTTTATGTTTTGTCTCTACTTATGCACAAAGACCTTCTAAATTTGATCCCCGTGCATCGCGGTGTATTTTTCTTGGGTATCCTTACGGTCAAAAGGGTTATCGTGTATTTGATTTTGCTCAAAAGTACTTGTATCACGAGATGTCACAGTTTTTGAAGAAAAATTTCCATTTCAAAATACCCAAAATCAATTAAATTCCGTTGCAAACCAATCTTCAAACCCAAGTCCAAGCCCTCTTCTAATCTTTGATGAGGAGACATATCCTGAGCCCATAAGCACAGCCCAACACCTTGAAGAACACGGGCCTGCCCCAAGTCCACCAACAGAACAGGCCCTAGCCCCTTCAAGCCCGACACCAGTTAACCCATCCTCTCCTCAGCCACCAGTTTCTTCCCCACCGCAAATTCCTTCCCCACCGCAGCCCTTACGGCGTGGTGCTCGTCCAACCAAATCACCATCTTTTTTGCAGGATTTCCACGTCGAAGCAGAACTCCCTTGCAGACCTCCTCCATCATCTTCCACGAACGTCATCCAGTCACTAGGTACCCTTCATCCCCTTTCTAATTTCTTATCTTATCATCGTCTTTCCTCTCTACACAAAGCCTTCACCACTGAGCTTTCCCTCCTCAAAGAACCCACCAGTTTCTCACAGGCAATCAAAGATCCCAATTGGCGAGATGCTATGCGCCATGAACTTGCAGCCCTTCAGACCAACAGAACATGGTCTCTTATGTCCTTGCCTCCCCACAAACGACCCATCGGATGCAAATGGGTCTACAAAATCAAACTCAGACCAGAGGGGACAATCGAACGGTACAAAGCCCGTTTGGTGGTGAAAGGCTACAGCCAAATTGAGGGGATTGATTACAAGGAGACTTTTGCTCCTGTGGCAAAATTGGTGACAGTCCGGGTGCTTCTCAGTGTGGCAGCCTTGCAGGGGTGGCACTTGCACCAATTGGACGTGAACAATGCCTTCTTGCACGGTGATCTTGTTGAAGATGTATACATGACCTTACCACCTGGGATTCGGCCGAAAGGGGGAGACTCGAGTGTGCAAGCTACACAAGTCCTTATACGGACTAAAGCAGGCCTCCAGACAATGGTTTCTCAAGCTATCGGATTCCCTCAAAGATGCTGGTTTTCACCAATCACTGTTCGATTATTCATTGTTCGTCCAAAATCATCAAGGTAGCTTCATTGCCCTGCTTGTTTATGTTGATGACGTTACACTGGCTGGAAATAATTTGCAGGACATTGAGAACACTAAGCAATTTCTTTCCAAGAGATTTAAGCTCAAAAACTTAGGACAACTTAAATACTTCTTAGGCATAGAAGTTGCAAGGTCCAAATAGGAAATTGCTTTGTGTCAAAGGAAATATGCACTTGAAATATTGGATGATGCTGGGTTCCTGGGTTCCAAACCTTCATGGTTTCCAGTTGAACAAAACCTATCACTCACATAGACTAATGGGACACTACTAACGGATCCATCCTCATATAGACGTCTTGTGGGTAGGTTGATATATTTGATCATTACAGGACCTGATTTGGCATATGCAGTACACATGTTAAGCCAGTTTATGGAGAAGCCTAGGTAGCCACATCTTGAAGCAGCGCATAAAGTTCTTAGATATATCAAGAACACACCTGGGCAAGGCATCTTCTTTCCTTCCACAGGATCATTACAACTGCAAGCATTCTGTGATGCTGATTGGGCTAGATGTGTTGATACAAGGAGGTCAATAACTGGTTATTGCATTCTGCTCAGTCAAGCTCTAATTTCTTGGAAAACAAAGAAGCAGAATACAGTGTCCCGCTCAAGTGTAGAGGCAGAGTACCGTTCCATGGCCACTACATGTTGCGAGATCACATGGTTGAAAAATGTTTTGAAAGACTTGAGGATAAACCACACACAACCTGTCACACTCTTTTGCGACAACCAAGCTGCCATGCATATCGCCTCAAATTCAATGTTTCACGAAAGAACGAAGCACATAGAGATAGACTGCCACCTAGTACGTGAAAAGATCCAAGAAGGCATGATATGAACGGAATACATACGGACGATGGACCAACCAGCTGATGTGTTCACTAAGCCACTAAGTTCCACACAATTCGAAGTATTGCTCAGCAAGTTGGGTGTCATCAACATACACTCCAACTTGAGGGGGAGTGTTAAAGAAGATCATGCAATCTCACACAAAACAGGAAATTAGTATTGCAGTTATTGTTGATTTATTTACTTACCTATTCATTCTGTAATTAGCCGAGATTATAGGCAATAGAATAGGAAATTGGGATTACTACTCTTGTATAACTTTACATCAATTGTTCATGTGAATACATATTACAATACAATTTTCAATCAAGAATTCATCAATTGAATTCTCTTCAAAGGATTCAAAGGATAATCTCTGTTCCATTAATTCAACTTTTTATAGCAGCATGGGATCAATTTTTTGACTTTTTTTGGACGAGGAGGAACGACCTCAAGATTGATTGAGCAAGTTGATTCGAAACTCCCTTTGCCATTGACAGTCAGACAGTGCATCACAAGCTAATGAAGTAAACAATGTGCCCAAATTTTTATTTTTTTATTAACGTCGATATCTAGATCAACTTGTGCATACCTCGATTAATTACACAAATCTTGAATTTAAAAACAATATAAACATTTAGTGATCATCATATAAACAACATAGGACTCATACCAGAGATTATAAGAGGAGTAAATATGTCTAAATTTTAGATGGAAAGATTAATGTCATGTTTGTGAGTTTTTTTTTTCAGATGTATTAAAATAATATAACTTTTATTTTTATATTAATAAATTAAAACAATTAAAAAAATAAAGAGAATCAATAATATAATTGCACGGTGTCATGAGCCTAAGCCCATCTAACAATAATTAACAAACTTTTTTTTGGCCCAGCCGAATGGACTTACGAACATTTGATTGTCAGGATGCTTCGGTTCATGTGGTTTCCCTTTTTGTACGTGAACTGGTCTGCTACCTTTTTTCGTATAATCAAAGGTTATACTTGTCAATTATTTATTTTATTTTATTGGATTTAAGAAACTCCACCTTTTTGTAGGTATTTTTCACGGACCCGGTTAAACGAGTAAAATCTCATCAATTATCCCGCAATTTTACAAGGTCAGCATGTTCTAACTCGAATCTAAGACCTGCATGACAAATCTCAAGACTTTTGTTATCACGCCACATTCCTTGAGAATTCCTTGTCAATTTATATTACAATCACATTTGTTTTGTACTGAATAATTTATATTAAAAAATAATTATCTTAATATTAAAAGTCTTGCTTCTGAATAATACTTGTGTGATTACTTTTATTTTTAATCAAAGCTTACTATTAATTTCTCCTACTTTGATATTATGAACTAAGAAAAAAAATATTAACTAAAATATAAAAGGTGTGGTTGTTCTCCTGTATATTACACTGTAGCCTGTGAGGTAATGCACTGTGGATTTCAACAGTGCACAGACAATTTTAACCTTTATGACCCGGTTGTATTTGATGTTGGTTGGGGGCGGTTTTGGTTTTTCATTCTTTTTGTTTCTATTTTGGGTTCTTGGTAGCGCATTTCTCTTTCTATCTAGCTCATGAACATTGACAACCCTGGCGGAGGGACCGTTTTGTGTGAAGTTGGCAACAATGGAGGCTGGCTCCCACCGCAACTTACCGGTGATAGTTGCAGCACTTGGAGCTTTCAAGGGAGGAGTTTCAAATTTCCAGGCAAGCAACTCCTCTATATCTATAAAAGGCTGAAATTTTTAAAGATGAAAAGAAGAATTGAGCCTTTCTCCCTGAGGAATCCTCATTTTGTTTCTACTGAGTTTACCATTTCAAAACCAAATTATTTAGTCATTTAGATTAACCATTTACTAGATTCCTTTTGGAGAAAACAAGCTACACATCGAAGCAGCAAGATGGATAACACTGAGACAATGATAGATAAAAGGGAAAATAACTTAGGTGAAAGAAAATCCAAAACAAAAAATCACTTAACAACTCTTGCGCAGGCTAACCAACAGGCAATAGCTATCCACTAGCTAAAAAAAGTAGAGCTTAAAACTCTCAGCAGATCCAAAAAAAAATCTTGGTAAAGCAAGCAAAATAGAATACAATGGTCACCCGGATTCTGGGTTACTTATAAAAATACAAAAAAGGAAACTGAAGGGATACGAGAGACTAGAGAGACACATGTTAGAGAGAGGCGCTGTCATTTATGAGAGCAAAAGAGGAAGAGAGAGGCGGAAGAGGAATGGTGTAGGGTTTTTTAGGGTTAGATTTTCCCCCTTAAATGTGACAAAGCCCAGTATAAGTCGGCCCGACACCACTAACCAGGCCCATATTATTGTATATTATGTAGATTGAGCGAGTATTTGGTATTTAAAAAAAAAAAATTCTATATGCATCTGCAGGTTGCTAGGTCGTGGCTAGCTTGGTGAGCGTAGGTTGTCTAAACATTCAGGCCTAACCCTAATAGCCAGGACTTCTAGCTGGTTTACTCTAACCCAATCAATTAAATCTTTTTTTCAATAAGTCAACAATTGATAGAAATGAAATATAATGTGATTATAAAAAATTAAAGATATTAACTAAATAATAAAAGAAATATATGTGTTTACTGTTTAGTGTACTGTCAAGTGTGAGGTGATAAATTGTGGATTTCAACAGTGCAATGACTATTTTATAGGAAACTCATATATTTTATTGGAAACTCGACTCCATAAAAATTTTGTATTGATTTATTATTTTTTTTCAAATTTACATTATAATAAAAAAAATCTCATATAATTAATATTTTTATGTTAAAAAAAATATGGTTCTGGTCGCGACGAGGCGCGGGTAAACAGCTAGTATTATATATCCTCTGTGTGTGTGGTCCTCTAACTTCGCTTCCAAACTCGAATTATCCATAAATTAAGGCTAATTATATAAGCACCCCAAAATTTCTTTTTCTCCTGGTTTCAGCACTTTAACGACAAAAGTGTTTTAATTGGTATCTTTTTCTCTAAACCTATGTAATTTAATCAGTAGTATAACATATAAATAACATATAATTTCATTTAAAACAACTAAAAAGTCACTAGAAAATAAATTGAAAAATTGCATTGTGTTAATTTTATGGTATTGGAAATGATGTTTTCCCAATATTATCTTTGAATATTGATTTTTGCAGTGTATTTTATAAACATCTTTTTATATGATTTTGTGAACTCCTGTATTATTTTTATTGTGTTTGGGAATTGTTTTGGAGAGGGAGATAGAAGCAAAGCTAGCAAAAGAAAATAATTTTTCTTTGTTTCAATTTGTATGTCATTGAATACAAGTGAAAAGATTTCCTATGTTTGATTAGAGGATGAAAATGAGTGGTTTTGCTATTAGATTACATTCATGTTTTTGAATAAAGTTACATAAATAAATAGAAGAAATTAGATAAGTGGTTTACATCACGTCGCAAGATAAGTTAAAAAGAATTAATGTAGGAAAAAAAAGTCTAAATAATGATAACAAAGTCAATTAGGATTAATTTTAGTAACTTATGACCTGAAATATAAGATCAAGATAATTTATGTAAAATATTTTTTTTTTTATGAAAATCAAGATTCAATAACCTAATATCAAATATGAAACTATAAAAGTTAACAGGATTAAACATTTTTTATCTTATTTTTTTCACATCTTTTCCTAGAGAAATAATTCTTTTTTTTTTGTTGCCTCATTTTTGTTTATCAAATTAATCAAGATTTAACATGGTTATCAATTCACTCTCATATTATCAAATCATGTTTTGAGTGAAACAAAATTGGTGTGGCTCGTGGGGCCATAAAATGAAGGATATAGGAAACTGTTGCTTACCCACACTCATTGCACTATGGATTAAAGTAGTAGTCCATTGTGATAAAATGCTTTTTTTGTTATTCTTTTCAGATATATTTTTGTTAATTTCTTCTTTTTAATATAGGGTGATTGAAAATTTAGATTTGTAATTTTTTTTCATTTTTCTTTTTATTTTATATTAGATTAACATAGTTTATAGTTTTTGTCATATTTTTTTTGTTTTTTAATTGAACCTGGTAATCCACTTTGTTTTTCTATTTTTTTTCTCCTATATATTTGTTATTGAATTTTTTTATCATCTTATTTTAAAAATTTATTTTCATTTATTAGGATGATTGATAATATAACTTCATGATTTATTTTATTTTTATTTTGTATTTTTATACGGATAGCGTGGCTTACAAATTTACTAGGGTAACTCAGGTTGTCTCGGTTTATAGGTTTTGTATGATGTCTTTTTTTTTTTATCGAACTTTATTTTTTTATATTTTTTTAATTGATCTTATATAAAAGTACAAGAAAAATATAAGGATTAAAAAGGATAATTCAGAAAATAAGGGATATAATTGCCCTTTTCTCCAATACAGAGTTTTTTTCTTGAGAATAATACTAGTTATTTGACCTATGTTTCGCCACTAGTCGAATATTCTTTCTTTTTTGAAAGAAAAATGTATATGCAAACTTTTATGATGTATTTTTGAACATTAAAAAATCTCAAACGGAATTCAAAAGGTTCATACATATATATAACTAAAATAAATTAAAAACTATTTATATAAAAAACAATTATCAAATTTGATCACTAACAAATTATACTGGTTTGTTTTACACACACAAAAAAACCAATTTTAAAGCATATTTTGACATTCAAAAACTATAAAAACACCCCAAACACATTGTAAATAACCTCTAACAACTCAAAAATTATCTCTAAAACCCCTAATAAAAACCCTCAATCAAAAATTGTTTTCTTAAAAAAAACTATTAAGTCTGATCACTAACAAATCACATTGGTTTGTTTTAGACAAAAAAAAAAAAAAAAACTCATTTTAAAGCATATTTTGACAAAAAAAAACTATAAACACCCTAAACACATTGTAAAACTTATAATATAAACACCCTAAAGCTTATAATGTAAAATATTGAAGGACTAAAATGTATGTTTAGCCTTGATTTTTAGCAAAACCATCTTTTGTCGTATTTTTCATTTTAATACTTTATCTATGTACATTCTCTTTCCTTAAAAAATGCGCTTAGTTTGCCATCAATTTTGGCCTATATAGGGGCATTAAAATAAAGCTAAAAAATCACTTACGCAATCCACTATAATTTATTTATTGGTAAATAGTAGTATGAAGAACAATATTTTTTTCACACCTTTAAAAATATTATTTAATTAAGTCATATCATATGTGTAAATGATTTAGTCAATTTAAACAAAAAGAAGTTATCACAAGGATAGATTGGAAATAAATTTTATTATTTTATAAAGATAAGATTAGTTCAATTAAGGATGTAAGAATAAATTCAAAACTTTCTCTATTGTATAAAAATAGATAAAGTAATCTCGAGCAAATAAGACTATAATAATAGATCCAAGTCCAAAATATTTGAAGTATTTTCTTCCCCTCCATTACCCTTCTCTACAATCTTGAAGGGAAGGGAGAAGTTTTAATTGAAAAAGGAGGGGAATGGAGGTTAAAAAGCTCTCTTCACCTATTACAATGTTCTCCCTTTTAACTAACAAGTTCCTCTTCATTTCTCATCCCTATTCCTATAGAAACTGTAAAAAGAAAAGGGTTATAATGAAAAGGACGTTAATGAAAACACAGTAGAGTTTAAGTGGTGAAGTTAAAAATAAAATTAAAATTAAAATGTTAATCATGATAAAATGGCCTGTAATTTATGCACAAATTAGCCATAGATAAAATATAAAAAAGATTAAAACTCTTTGATTTGCTGGAAACTTGGCACGATATACTGCCTGTTTAGCACTGCGGTCAAACCGGCGTTTGGCAAAAAATCATTTTTTTAATTTTAAATGAATTTTTTTGTGTGTTTTTAAATCATTTTTGATGTGCTGATGTCAAAAATAATTTAAAAAAATAAAAAAAAAATATTATTTTGATTTATTTCTAAACAAAAATCATTTTTAAAAAACAACCACAACCGCCCTCCCAAATAGGCCTACCGACTCTACAGAAACCGAGTGTGTGCACCAACTTGTCATGGAGACCGGATAACCCAAAAACTCTGAGGATAATGGAGGTGGTTGACGGGTCCATAGTTGATTGAGTGCTTCTTCACGTAGTAGTGGATAAACACGGTAGACCCACAAATAAATTTCAGTGAAATGAATGGAGAGAAGTGGTGGGGATGGACAGCCATGGAAAGGCGGAGCCCACGGGGGATATGGCGTGGGCCGGTGGCGCACGTGAAGGGCATGATGTTGGGCCCACCACAGCGTTTTCATTTATGGAGACTACTTTTTGAGCCACCCACTACCTCTCTCACATACCCATAAAAGCCCCACATGCAAAACCGACACCTTTTCCATTTCTGGCGTCGCTATCCATTGCCGGACGATATTTTCTTCTCCCCCTTGCTCTGGGACAATATGCCCCGAACTTAATGACTTTACTTCATCTCTATTTTATTTCTCTTTGTTCAGATAATCTCAATTGAAATTATATAGACTTCACGAGACATTTTCCTTGCACTCCGTTTTTTTATAATATAAAAAAAGCATCAGTAATTAGCATGGACAAATTTCTTTTAAGTAATGTTAAGAAAAGATATTTATAAGATAATTTTGTGTTTAATAATAATGTGAAGTAATATAATTTTACAAAAATAATATAAAAAATTAAAGACAACAAAACCAGCAGATTTATGAGTAGATAATTGATAAAATCCATTAAAAATATGTTATTTATTTTCTGTAGCAAACTAATTGATTGTTGTGCTTGTTTTAACTATTTGACTAAATATTTAAATGACAGATAATGAAATTGCAATTGATAAAATCAACTAAAGATGAATTATTTGCTTGTTGTAACAAACTGATTGATTGCTATAAATTTTTAAATCCAAATTTTATTAGTTTATCATTATGATTGAAGACAAAACTAAAACAATAATATTAGAAGCATAAAAAACATATTATTTGATTGGAAAAAAATGAAAATAATTAAAGAAAAAAGGAAAAATTAGTAATACTATCATTATGAATATTATTATTATAATAACTTGATTACAATAAAATTATTAAATTATCTCGAAGATTAAAAAATAAACAAAAAACATGTTAACACATTCATAAAATTTATTGAATAATACAAAAATGTGAGGTTACACACATTAAAAATATTATAAAAAATAATATTTAATTTAAATAAATATACAAAAAATATAAATGAATTATACTAAGCTATGAAAAAATTAAGCACATTCAATATAATTAAAAAAAAATCGTTACTCCAAAGGCTAAAAACCTTAAAAATTCAAAGAAAAGGGATATTAATTAAAATATTAATTTAAAAATTATTTAAAACACACATAAAAAAGTTATCAATGTAAAATAAAATGTTTTTTGAAAAAAGTATCGACAACCGAGTTGTTGAGCCTGTTTGGCTCTGCGTTGCAACCTGCGTTCTGCCAAAAATTGAATTTTTTTTCTTTCATTTTAAATGAATATGTTTTGGTATTTTTAGATCATTTTGATGTGCTGATGTCAAAAATAATTTTTAAAAACTAAAAAAACATCATTTTAATGTATTTTGACATCAAAAATATTTTAAAAAATTATCGCAACCGCACTTCCAAACAGGTCCAAAATATAGTAAGTCGGACTTAGCGTTTGGTGGGATCAAGAAAAGGGCTATGCGTGGTCCTTTAGTTTTCTTTTAGTTTAATGTCGTTTGCCCTAGTTGCTAGGAACAAAAATAGATGATGTGTTTTATTGGAAATCTTGAATTCTACCATTGGTGTAGCAAACAATTGATGTTTTTATTTTTTTGTTGACTCAAAAAACTATTTTGATCCATTTATTTTCCAAAACACCTTAGAAATTTTGTTAAACCAAGTTCTCTAACAATAATAAAAAACTAAAAGAGAGGAAAATAAAGTTTGGTATCAATTTTTTTAATCATACGGACCGGTTTTAAAATGATTTAAAAGAGATTAAAATGCATTTTTTAAATAAATTATAGATTTGTAATCTATTTTACCTGTTTTTGTTACTTCAATCATCTATCTTTTAATTACCTTTTAATTCAACCCTCACCCTAAAAAAATATGCAATTTAAGTCTACTTCAGGCTCAAAATGGCTCTATTGTGTAAAGAAATTGAGGAATAAATTTTGTTTATTTTTATTACAATCTAGAATTGGAAGATGATAAACAATAAAAAAAACAGCTACTATGTTCTTCATACATGCTTTAGTTTTTGTTTATAATAGTGATAATATTTGTAACTATGTAGTTGAAGCAATTAGAATTGATTATTTTAATATGCCTATTATATTTTAAAAAATATTTCGTACAGGAGTATTTTTTTTTTTAAATAATATCTAGTATCAATTATAACTTTTAATTCTATAGTTAGATTGAAGTATTTTTTTTAAAAGATCTTGCGAGTCGATATTTTTTTAATTTTATCCAAATTCATAATTTTGTTTAGAAAAATTATTTTATTATTTTTTTTTAGATTAATTTTTATCTAAATTTATTATTCAAAAACAGGTTCATTAAAAATTGAGCTTAATAATTTGTTTTATCTAGGGTTATTATGCTCTCACAATCCAAGTCATAAATTTAGAAGATTAACCTAGATTAACTCGAATCGATCCAATATATTATCTCTTAACATTGTTTTTTTTTTTTAAAAAAAAAGATTTCATCTTGAGATTTTTAGTCAAACTATAATTTTACTTGTATTTAAAATTGAAATTGGTTTTTATTTGGGTTTGAATTGAAGTTACACTTGTTAAATTAATATTTAAAATATATATATATATATAAAGCCTGGCCACATTGAAATGGTCCGACACCAAAATATATAATTCCATAAGAGAAATAGAAGCCAACCAGAACAAAATTGATTGAACCTATGTTATCAATCAGTATTCTACTAGCATCCAAATCCCTATCAGAGCATCATCACTGCACAAATTGGTGGTTGCTTTCAAGAGAATCATGTTGAGAAGCGAAGAAATGGTCCCGGGTCAATTGCATCCACCAATTTGCGATCCTGTAATCTTCCACTATTAACAGATCCGGCAACCGTAAAGGCATGTCACGTGAAGAGAAGGGAAAAGTCTACTCGTGCCAAGTAAATAGCACGTGAAGCCTCCTTCCTTGCATGCACGAGACCAAGAAACTAATCTGTGTAATGAAGTCTCTATCCTAATCTTTTACTTCTCTTGCAGATCTAGAATGTGATTGGAGCTGAACTATGTCCTTTCAATGGTGACTATATAACCCAAGTCAAGTTCTTAAAATACTGGGATATTCAATAAGCTATTGCCCTTCCTATATATTTGGTTAAAACAATCATAGTTTTAAAATACTGGGATATATTGCATTCTCGCTAAGTTATTATTGGAATCATTGTTGTGTTTATATATATATATATATATATATATATATATATATATATATATATATATATAAGGGTTGGGGCACAAATGACATATAAAAAGGGTTGGGGCACAAATGATATATTCTGTGAGAGATGTTTATGTTTTAAAAATGACGCTTGCAATACTTTTCGACATTCAAAAAGGCATTCCCACCAACTCATTGGAAGTGTCATTGTGTTCTTTTTCTATTAGTGTGGTGGTCTTGGCATTGATTAGTTTGTTGTTGGTTAACTTTTTTTATTTTTTTTGTCTTTTTTTCCTGTAAATTATAGCTTGATCTTCTTTGTTATTATTAATTCAACTTTAGTTCTTATTATTTTTAATTTTTAGTGTTTGTTATCGATACTTTCATACAAGTTTTATTTGCTTTTAATTTTGTTATTCAATCCCATTTTACCATATATTGTTTTTTTAATTTGGTCCTCATTCTTTTGATTATTTTGTGCCTTTTTTTAATTGCATTTTCTTTTTAATTTCACCCTTCAATCACAAAATTATTTATTTATTTTTAATTTTAATTTTGCTCTTAATTCTTTAAATTACCTTTTGTTCTCTTGTTCAATTTTTTTTTTCTGAATTTCACCCTTCAATAAAAAGCAAGGTTTATTTTGTATTTCAATATTGATTTCTATTCCTTTAATTGTCATTTTTTCTTGTTTTAGATTATTTTTTTTTGTAATTGATATTTTTTTTTCAAGTTAATACTCCAACATTTAGCTTGTTGGGAATTAGTTCTCGCTGTTTTTTCAAATAGGATGTTTAACCCTAGGTCACGAGTTTGAAAAGTTAAAACAAGTTAATATTGCTTTTTTAAGAGAAAAATTTTTTTATTTTATTTTCAGCTTTTTGGTTTTTTATATTTTTTCCCTACTAAGTTATCCTTATATCATGACCTGAGCTACAAGTTTGATAGGTTAAACCGAGTTCACTCATCATGTATTCTTCGAGTTCCAGGTCTATCATGTGAACTCAGATTGACTTAAACTGTTTTTTATCTAATGTCATCCTTCTATATTTAATGGGTTAAAAATTGAGCTTCTTGTTTCATCTCACATCACAATTTTTGTTTCAGGTTTTCATTATCATTAACACGCGTGCACACACACACACACACATTTTTGTTTCAAGTTATTATTTTTTATTTTTCTTGTCATTTTATTAGAATAAAATGAATTTATTTGAACTAGTCTAATTTTGAACTTATAAGTTTTTTCTTCTTCTTTAATGTGTTGTAGAGCACATATTTAGGGCTAGTATATACTACTCTACTTATTGAATCATATTCCACGATACTTATGTTGTAAAAGCATTAAGAAATTTTTTAATAAAACATTAGATATCAATGGTTGTTGAATCATTATCGTCAAGTTTAAATCAATAATCCATCAATATAAATATTTGTTTATTATGCATTGACAACATTTTGAATTATTGTTCAAGTGATCAACAAAAATCCTCATTTCAAAAAACCAGAAAATTATATAAGTCATTGGAAAAACTATGAAAAATTATTTGTTTTATGGTAACAAATAATCAATAGTAAAATAACAATTGAACTATTTGTCTGATGGTAACAAATATAAATATTTGTTGATTATGCATTGACAACATTTTGAATTATTGTTCAAGTGATCAACAAAAACCCTCATTTCAAAAAACCAGAAAATTATATAAGTCATTGGAAAAACTATGAAAAATTATTTGTTTTATGGTAACAAATAATCAATAGTAAAATAACAATTGAACTATTTGTCTGATGGTAACAAAAAACATAAAAATAATTAATGGCCTTAAAGAATTGGTCCATATGGAAAGGAGAAAATTATTCAACTTAATGTTTGAAATTCAAATCCTATTGCTTACTTTTCAATGAAGTGGAATATCTAATTTTAATTAACCCTACACACTAATTTAGGTATTCTAAGCTTCAGATAGAGACACGGCTATTGTAGGAAATAAGAAGACAATGACCCCCTATGTTTATATTTGTCCTTGTAAGTTTAGAAATACTCCAAATAAGTCCTTAAATATTTGACATAATTATACTGGTCTTTGGATAAAATTAGAGTTTTAAATCTAAATTATGGTTTTTTTTCCTATTTAACTATTCATCATACGGCTTAGCATATAAATTTACCTATTTTTATGAGAAAAAAACTCTATTTTTCCCATAGGATAAGTGTATGAGTTATGGCTCAAGTAAAAAACAGAAGCCATGAAAACTTGCTATGAGGATTGAAGTTTTGAGAGCCATAGTACATGAAAAAAGAAAAGTTGTATTTCCCAACTAAAATACATAAATGTTAACCCTAAAGTATTGCGTTTTGACCCTTGTGGTCAAAATTTTCCGACAAAAAAAGTCCACTAGAGGTTTAATTCCTGCTGAAGTATAGGAAAACAAAGCCCAATTTAATATAAAATCCTCCTCAAGTATATGAAAAAAATTCAAAAAATATTAATTAATTCTAAAAGTTTTTCATGCATATTTAATAATAAAAAAAAAGAATTGATTTGTTAACCTTTTTAGAAAACACAAAACAAGTATCATAACCACTTTATAATAATCCATTAAGATTTGATCAAAATTTCAAAATACCATAAAAAATAATTTATTTAATTAATATTCAGGATATAAATTTTACAACGTTGTGTAAATCAAGATATTAAATTAAATAAATTAATAACAATAAATGTTACAAATTAGCTATAAATTTATTATATATGGGTATACAATCACACTGTAATATATATCGTCAAATATTATATATATAAAGTAGTGATAAGTGTCAATTTAAAATATGGGCGCTGGAACAGGTAGAACTTAACTTGATAAGGTAAATACTTCCTTATAGAGAGATATTTGTTTTGAACCAACAAATAGGAACATGACACAGAAAAACACAATCAATCAACAATGCGACTAACCATAGCTAATATGAATGCGACTAATATGAGATGATGAATTTTCTCCTTACACAACTAGTCTTACACAACTAGTCTTCTTATCTAAATTCTCATAAACTATTATGTTTCTTATGATCATGATACTAGGTGATAACTCCTTCAAAATTATAATTTCAAAACTCTTTCAATCTAGGAGACAAATCTATCATTTGATGTTTTTTTACACCAAAACACATATCATTTTTTTAAATAACAAAAAAAATTGAGTAGACCATAGAAAAATAAATATAAGCTAATTTTTCCTTATTTTCTTTGTTTCCCTCCCTTCTAATGGAACCTGATCTATAAAAACCTTTCTTCATGAAAGATAAGTTTTTTTTTCATATATTTCTTAAATCCATGTCTTTATATAAATGTTAACTTATGTTTGAGAACAAACAATTTGTTTCTTTGGTTTTGAAAATTGACTTTTATGATTGGAAACACACACTCATCTTTTCAATTAAAAAAAATATCGGGAAGGTCTCAACGATATGGACAATGAGAATGTCTTTGTCAATCAAAGAAGCCCTTTGTTTCAAACATAAATTAAATCCTAAGTAGCCTAAATTCTTATCTAATTAACTGTAAAAGTTCTGAATTTGATTATCCTAAATTCTTCAAGTGAGAGAAAGGCCAAATTCTTTAATTTATCATATTTTATACGAGTAAACTCTACCTTTTGATAAACGTATTTTGTGAGTCCAGATTAGTGGGTAGAACCCCGACTATTCTAAAATTTTATACAAAATACATGCTCTAACTCGAATTCAAATTCTGTTGTGTAAATCACAAGTACAACAAAGTCGTAAAAGACCTTATCAAGGGCTGCGGTTAATGCTGTAATTTTCCTTTTCTATTAATAGACTAGCTATCCTAAAACATGAACACTCCTTTTTTTTTAGTCAGGAAAGTTCTTTTTCTTATTAGGTTTGTCAAATTAATATCCGACTAGTTGGACTCAATCATTCATTGAACTTTGCTCTAGATAAATATTATCAAATATGCAAAAAAAATCAAAGTAGTTTGTATTTATATATTGGATTATTAATTAATTTTTTTAGTTTTGATCATTTAATTTATTTTATATTGTCAAAGTGGGAAATGATTGGTATCTTAGTGCCTGCAAAAATCATTTTTGGTGAATTTGAAGATTTATTTGATGCTTAAGAGAATATGTTTTTTAAAAGAAAATGTCAAATATTTTTAAAAGAGACTTATACAAATAAAAATGCATTGGAGAAAGATTCCATCCTCCTTATTTGAAAGTTTTTTTTTTTGTGTGTGTGTGTATTTATAACCCCATGAATATAGTTAAGAAGAGAAGTGGACAAAAATATAAAATCTCCCTCATAATTCTAATCTAATCATAAGAAGTTTTCTATTTATTAGAGAAAATATCTTTGATTTTATAAAAAAAAAAACAACAATTCATTTGACTGAGGGTAGAGATGTCTGATAACCTTGTTAGAACTATGTGTATGATTTGATTCAATATTTGACTAAACATAAAAACATCCAGATTCATACATGTTTGGGCTCAAAGAACACAAAACTTTGGAACTTTTCAACACTCCTGTATTTTGATCCTACCGCTTCGTTGAACCAAAAAAACATCAAATTTGGTAACTTTTCCATACCTATTGGTGGTTAATATTTAATTGTGACTAAGGTTTGTTTGTACGAGCGACTGTTCCCTAATTTTTTTTTTAATGAAAATCAGGTAAAAACATATATGAAGAATACTTTTATATAAATACACATATAATCGTCGATTATATGGTAAGGTTAGATTGAAAAATGCATTGGTAGCCTTTCAAAAGGGAGAAAGAGATCCGAGATCTTTCTGTAGAATCCCCCCCGCCAAAAAACAAAACAAGTGGAAGAAATAAGACCATGACCAAAAACTTTTCACTAACAGAAAAGGAGTTACAGAAGTCCCTGATAGTTGAAAAATAAAAGCAAATGGGACTTTTAATCTGAAAAGCTGCAGCAGCACAGTAATCAACGTTGAGGGGGGGGTTGCTGGGGTTGAGACCACCTTCGTACCGGCTGACAAATTATATATTCTTCTTCATAGTAATTAATAACTCATTAACCCCTCCTTAATCTGCAATCAAATCAAAACGAGGGAACGACACCGTATTGAGTATCGGCCAGGAAAGGGACAGAGCTCGTAGAGCTATATAAGCTATCCATATCGGATTCCATTTCGGTTCTCTTCGCGAATCGGCCTTTGATTCTCGGTCTGGTTTCTGCGTAAGCCTTACGTGAAGCATACCGTATGGTTTTTTCGAATTTACGGTTCTTTCTTCTCTCTCTATACCTTAAAACTCTAGCTTCGCGGTCAGTCCCAGCTAACTGAGTTGCTGCTTGATTTGTGCTGGAACCTGATGAGATGGGCATGCTTGGATTGGTAAAAGTAGTGATGCTTCGGCCGAAGGGATACGATATATCCGACATAGAATTCCCATCAGGAACAACACCAACATCGAGGGAAGACGAAGAAACCTGAAAAATCAAAGAAACGTTTCAGCAACTCTTCCAGGCTTGTAGATATTTGAACTTTAAGTACGCAGTTTTCGTACTTACGCTGTGGCTAAGAGAGTGAGAGGGGTAGCTGCTGAAAGAGGTGAGGTTCGATCTACAAAAATCAATATCAAAGCAATTTTTATGGTTGATCGCGGGAAGCGGAGCTGGTTTGTTTTGCACAGGCACAACGCTATCAGCTCCAGCGCCACCCCCACCAGGACTCTGCTTATAACTCCCATCCATGGGATTCTGATACTCGAGATCAAGAAAGGGATCCAGCTCAGAGAAAAACATATCTTCAGTCTTGGCAGCAGGATTCTCGATGTGGAGCTTGCAATTAAGGTCATGTGCTGTGTGATTACTGTGCAACAACCACGAAATACCCTCGACCTCATCGTTGTGATCATATGCAGGCACTAGAAAATTAAACTCCGAGGAAGTCCTTACAATCGATTCAGCAGAGTCATAAAAAGGCTCAACAGGGACTCGTTCATGACGGCGAGCAAGAGGGTTAGCAGAGTGGATGTCAGCATCGCAAGTAACACAAAGAGCAGCTGCATCAGCCTTACAAGTAACCACAGCTGGTGCTTGCTCGCAAACCTCACACATCCACACGCGCTCGTGCCTTGACATGATCTTGCTACTCACCCCACTATGGTGAATCTTGATGTCACAATTCAGACACAAAAAGGCAGAGTCCACCCGGCAAAACGCAGCTGCAGCTTCCGTTTTGCACGAGTCGCAACGTTTAGCCGCGGCACGCCATCCTCCGGTCAAGTTCCTTAAGTTCTCGACTACAATTCCCATTTCGTTTTCTTTCTGGTTCTTCCCAGTCAGTATCTGAAGTGAACAGGAAAACCGAAGGCGTTTTTCCTTTTGGGTTTCTGATTCTCCAAAATGCTGTAAAGAGAGAGTTATAGGATCTTGGTATGAGGGGGCTACGAGCGAAAACTCGAAGAGTTGGGTGTATTGATTACTTGGCTATTGATTGTTATTATCCATCTAAGTCAGAGGAGAGGAAATTTAGGCGCTGATAAGTAAGAGGATGACACGTGGAGAGTTCATTACCAAGAAGAAAGGTTTCTTATTATTTATTCATTCATGAGGAAGACAAATAATATTCGTAATATGTTATTTGGGTTTTGGTTTTTGAGAATTTTAATTGTGTTTATGAGAAGTTGCTGTCATGTGTCTGTGCCGACGTGGGACCCATGAGAGAAGGGGGGGATGTTGTGCTGACTGTCAGAGGCCGGGCCGGGCCTGGGTCGTTAATTGTTTTTTGTATATTTCTATTGTTTATATTATTTGATTTCATTTAACACTTGCTGAGGTAGATAATATAAATATTATAAACTCATTGAGATCTTTTCCTATAAAAAAAAAATTATCAAAACAAGAAAAAGTAGCTTTATTTTAGCGACGGGTGATGTTTGTGTGATTTCTCTAGGAGTATGGCACACGGGTAAAGAATATATATTTGTATCACTGAAGTTCGTTAAGCTTCTTACATTTAAGATTAGATAGAAGTTTAAGACTTTTCTTTTTCATATGCGAAGGATCTCCTACAAAGTCTAAAGAGAATATAAGGATAAAGATTGAGACAACATCTTGGATAATATTTTGTAATGAGAGTTTGGTCTTTATATATTTGGATGGAGTTTAGAATTTGTATGTGATCAATTTTAGTGAGATGTTAGTCCCATAATCCTTTTATTGGCCAGAGAAACCAACTATAAAGAGTTCAACTATGACTTTATCAGGAGTTGACGCAGAACGGAAGATAGTTAAATGATTTACCAACGTAAATCACATGAACAAAGAACTCTAGTGTGAAGAAAACTCAAATGTATTTTTCTCTAGTGTCCTCTGTTCTCAGCCGTTAAATAGGCGTGAGCAGATTTCAAAGATTACAACGTTATTGCAGTGATTCTGCAATATATTCTAAAACGGGAAATAAAAACAAAAGTAATTGCAGACAATTAATTGGAAAATGCATAACGAAAACAAAGTAATTGGAAAATGCATAACGGAAACAAAAGTATCTGTAGAAATAAAATGTAATGCATATCAGCTGGGATTTGAAATTTGCATGCCGAGAATCCAGCTATTAATTCCTGATCAACCTGCTGCCATTTGAATTGTGGTTTTTGGACTGTTCCTTCTTCTTCATTTTCTTGTCTAATGCTTCTTCGAATTCTGCTGCAAGCTGTTTTGCATCAGTCTCCTCTACTTGCAAAGAACTCGACCCCGAGTTATATTCCGGATAGACTGGAACATCTGCACAAAATTCATACAGGTCTGCTACATTGAAAGTGCAAGAGATGTGCATATCAGCTGGAAGATCGACCACGTAGGCATTGCCATTGGTCTTCTTAATGATTTTGTATGGATTGTATTTCCTTGGTTTCAACTTGTTATAGGCTCCAAGAGGAAACCGCTCCTTGTGTAAAAAGACCATCACCTCATCCCCTTTAGCGAAAAATTTTTCGCGTCTCTTGACATCAGCTGCAACTTTATATTTCGCATTCTTCCCTTCCAACCGAGCTCTTACCTCTGCTTGGACACTCCGCGCATGTTCAGCCAGATTTTTAGTAGCCACACTAGAACCAGTCATCTTGGGCAGGCGGGCTAAATCCAACGCATGTTTAGGTGATTTTAAATAGACCAGCGAGAAAGGAGATCTACCCGTGGCTGTGTGAATTGCATTATTATATGCGAACTCAGCCTGCGTCAAGGACACATCCCACTGCTTTGGTTTATCACCACAAGTGCTGCGTATTAGGTTTCCCAAAGTCCTGTTCAGATTCTCTGTCTGTCCATCAATTTGTGGATGGGCTGTGCTGCTGAATTTTAATGTGGTATCCATCCTTCTCCATAATGTGATCTAAAAATGACTAAGGAACTTTGAATCCCGGTCAGAAGTGATGGACTAAGGTACCCCATGAAATCGTACTACCTCTCGAAAGAACAAATATGCTACATGAGAAGCATCAAAGGTTTTTCGACATGGGATGAAGTGTCCCATTTTTGAAAATCTATCAACTACGACAAATACGGAGTCCACTCCCCGCTGGGTTCGCGGTAGTCCCAACATAAAATCCATCAACAAATCTTCCCATATCGCATTTGGCACTGGTAGTGGCATGTATAATCCAGTATTCTGGGCTTGCCCCTTTGAGGTTTGACAAACATAGCACTTACGAACCAAGCTTCCCACATCTCGTTTCAGTTGGGGCCAATAATACCTCTCGGCCACAGTGCTGATAGTCTTATCACGCCCCAAGTGTCCACTCAAACCCCCACCGTGTAGCTCTCGTATCAGCTTCTCCCTCAAAGAACTTCGGGGAACACAAAGTTGATTACCACGAAAAAGGTACTTATCAACAATATGGAATTCCCCCACTGTATGTTGCAGTTTGCATTTTCCCCACACATCAGCGAAGTCTTCATCATTCCCGTATAAGTTCTTTAAAAACTCAAACCTAACAACCTCTTGCTGTAGAGTCACTAGTAACTTGGCACGTCGGCTCAAGGCATTAGCTACTTTGTTTAGAGCACTGGACTTATGCTTCAAATGAAAGGGAATTTCTGCAAGTAAGTCGACCACCGGGCATGCATATTATTCAGATTTTTCTGACTATTCAAATATTTCAGCGCTTGATGATCAGTATATAATATGAAGTCCCGCTGAATAAGATAATGCTCAACGACGTAAAATTCCTGATCATAAGTGCTCCACTTCTGTCGTGCTTCACTGAGTTTTTCGCTGAAGAAAGCTATCGGTCTCTTCTCTTGTGATAGAACTGCTCCTACCCCAATCCCGCTGGCATCACACTCCACTTCAAATAATTTCTCGAAACTGGGCAAGGCAAGGACGAGAGTGGTGCACAACTTCTCTTTTATCATGGCGAAAGTTGTGTCAGCCACTACACCCCAATCAAATTTTCCTTTCTTCAGGCATTCAGTTATAGGAGCTAAAATACTGCTGAAATTCCGAATGAACCTACGGTAAAAGGTCGCCAACCCATGAAAACTTCTAACATCTCCCACTCTCTTCGGTGTTGGCCACTCGCGGATGGCTTTTACCTTTTTCGTATCTACCAATATCCCTTCAGAGCTGACTACATACCCCAAGAATAATAGCCTCTCGGTCAGTTAACTGCATTTACCAAAGTTGATAAACAACTTATTTTTGGATAATACTCCCAACACGGCTCGTAGGTGACTTATGTGTTCATCCTCGCTGCGGCTGTAAATCAATATGTCATCAAAATAAACGATTACATATTTTCCAATAAAAGGCCGTAATACTTGATTCATGAGCCGCATAAAAGTACTAGGCGCGTTTGACAGTCCGAATGGTATCACCAACCACTTCGTAGAGCCCATCCTTTGTCTTAAAAGCTGTCTTTCATTCATCACCTGGTCTCACCCGAATCTGATGGTACCCACTGTGTAGATCAATTTTGGAGAATAATTTTGATCATTCCAACATATCCAGCATGTCATCTAACCGTGAAATCGGAAAATTGTATCTGACTGTTATTCGGTTTATGGCGCGGCTGTCAACGCACATCCTCCAACTCCCATCTTTCTTCGGAACCAGTAAGGTAGGTACAACGCACATACTCATGCTCTCATGAATAAATCCCTTCTTTAGTAATTCTTCCACCTTCTCTTGTAAAATCTGATTTTCTCTTGGACTCATTTGGTAGTGCGGTAGATTTGGTAAGCTAGCTCCCGGAACCAAATCAATTTGGTGTTGTATGTCCCTCAACGGAGGAAGGTCATTTGGTAATTCCTCCGACACCAACGTGCTAAATTCACCTAAAAGAGATTGTACCCTTTTAGGTACTTCCTCCCCTCGAGCTCCCTTTTATGTTACCACTAGAGCCCGCACGACTACCACATGGACCTCTCGTGCTTCCTTCACCTCTACTTCCAAGTCCGGAAAAGAGGTGACTAATGAGAGTAATGAGTGATCCTTCACCGTAGCTTTACTCGTGACCCCTCCTGAATTTTTGCTTAGGCACCATAGCGATTTTTCTGCCTTCCCAATTTAAGACATAGACATTCTCTCGCCCTCGATAAGTCACATCCACATCAAATTGCCTAGGACGACCCAACAATACATGACTAGCATCCTTGTCGACCACGTCATAAGCCACTTCATCCTGGTAATGTTGCCCAATTGAAATACGAACTTTGCACACTTCGGTCACACTAACTTTAGGCCCCTTCTTGATCCACCCAATCATATAAGGCTTTGGGTGTTTTTTGGCCCTCAACTTCAGATGTTCCACTAGCCTTCTAGACACAGTTTTTGCAACTCCCCGTATCGACAATTAAATCGCAGACCTTGCCTTGCACACTACAGCAAGACTTGAAGATGTTGTTTCTTTGTGATGGATCTTCTATTTTTTCTGAGCACAAAACACGCTGGACCACGCAATTCACAAAGTCTCCCTCTTCCTCTGCAATTTCGACTCCTTCCAGCAACTCTTCCATTTCAGCATCTTTCTCGTTATTCAACTCCTCATCCTCTTCTACACCCACAAAATTCACGGCCCTCCTAGATGGACAATCATTTGAACGATGACTTGGCTGCCCACACCTGTAACATTTAAATCCCCCTGGTTTAGCATATGAATTTGGGGCCCGTGGGGCTTCTCTTGCAACTGTTGTTGGGTGAATTCTCGTCTAGGCACTGGTAGAAGCTGCACTTCGTTGGGTCTGGTTGGTAACCAGTTTGGGTGGGGTTTGACCCTCAGGTGAAGTGAATTTGCTTCTGTTTGTTGACGGGTATGACGAATCTCCCGTGTTTTTGAAATGGGAAATATGGGTAGGGGTCTTCTCCATGAGTTCTGCCTTTAAGGCCATATTATGTGCCTCATCAATTGTCCAGACCACCTGTAAACCAATTCTCTCTCGGATATATGATTTTAACCCCCCAAATACCTAGAAACTTGTGCTTCTGATTCACTCAAATTATTTCGAACCGAGAGTCTTGACCACTCCTCTGTGTAATCTGCTACTGATCGGTTCCCCTGCACGCAATTTTGCAAGCTCTGAAAAATGAACTGCTCATAATCAGGGGGTAAAAACCTGCCCATCATGAGTTGTTTCATCCTCCTCCAAGATCGTAGGGGTGCTTTGCCTTGGCGTCTCCTGTCCATCTGCAACCTTTTCCACCAAACAGCAGCCCCACTCCTTAACTTGTATGAGACAAGTTTAACTTGGCGTTCTTCTGCGACCTTAGTAAAATCGAAGAACCTTTCGACTTCGTAGATCCAGTCCAAAAATTCTTTGATTTGCAATTTCCCATGGAACAAAGGGATGTCAGCCTGTATCCTGTATTCAGGTTGATTTCATCCCTGCAATTGATTTTCAGGTGCGTCTGCTGCTTCTTCTTCTGAGTCATCATCACTGTCGTCAGCATAGGGTCTGTTTCTGGCGACTCTAGGGGGAGGTTCCACCCTTGAACGGTTGCGGGCACCCTCATTGGCAGGTGCCAGAGGGCCTCTAACCAACTCCTGGATCATGGCCTCCATCCTTGCCATTGCTTGCCTTTGTTCGTCAATTGCTGCCCACAGATCAGCATCTTTGTCCTTGCAACCAGCGTCACGGGGATTAGCTCTTCCTCCTTCGTTGTTGTTGGCCATTGAAACAAGGCAAACCTTGCTCTGATACCACTTGACGCAGAATGGAAGATAATTAAATGATTTACCAATGTAAATCACAGGAACAAAGAACTCTAGTGTGAAGAAAACTCAAATGTATTTTTCTCTAGTGTCCTCTGTTCTCAGTCGTTAAATAGGCGTGAGCATATTTCAAAGATTACAACGTTATTGCAATGATTCTGCAACATATTCTAAAACGGGAAATAAAAACAAAAGTAATTGCAGACAATTAATTGGAAAATGCATAACGGAAACAAAGTAATTGGAAAATTCATAACGGAAACAAAAGTAACTGCAGAAATAAAATGTAATGCATATCAGGTGGGATTTGAAATTTGCATGCCGAGAATCCAGCTATTAATTCCTGATCAACCTGCTGCCATTTGAATTGTGGTTTTTGGACCGTTCCTTCTTTATTTTCTTGTCTAATTCTTCTTTGAATTCTGCTGCAAGCTGTTCTTCATCAGGAGTTGTTTGGATTTTGTAGACATTAGTTGCCATGATAATTTGTTGAAGGTATTTAGAATATTTGATGTCGTGAATCTTAAAGAAAGTTAAACTAGAAAATTGAAATACACCATTAATTAGCCGGGATAATATTGATAGGCTGATTCTTTTCATCAACTTTTTTTTATATATATAAAAAATGTAATTTGATTTTTCAAGTGGAAAGATAGAGTCGTGTCGAGATGAACGGGTTCATCAATAAATAGCGCACCATCCTTGAATATGCTACCTCTCTACGGTCGAATTTTGGCACCCCTTCCTTTTATTTCCGTCTACGGTTGAATTTTGGCTCCAAATATGTGAAGCATGTCATTTGAAGCATCTAAACCATGAATATCACGAGTGTCGTTTGATTTTGATGAAAATCAGAAGTTAGAATTGAAGAGAATGGTTGGTTTAGAAATTTATTTCCTCGTATCATAACCTAACAAGAGTTCCAATTGCAGGAAAATAATTAGTAAATATAATCATAATATATATTAAGAGATAATAAGAGGTAATCATAGATAATTGCTTCAAATAGAACTTAGGATTCAGAATTTAGAATTGTCAAATAATGCAGGTTGAAGTTATCTCGGATAATAACAACACAAAAATCACATAAGATTTAATGATCAAAGAAAGTTGAAAATATCAACCTTAAATTAACAATTTTATTTCTTAAAAAATAAAGTATGTTGTATTGTCTTCTTAAGAGATTTATATTACTGTTAAATAAGTCAAAAAACCTTACATCTCCTGGAATTCAACAAGGATTCTAAAACCATAAAGAAATAAAAAAAACAAATTAAAAATTATAATACAAAAAATCATTGAAAAAATAGTAAACAATTTTATAACAAGAGCATCAATACTCAAAACATGAAAGATTTTATAGTTTGTTCAAAGACAAAGTGTTTAGTCTAAGAAAAGTTGCTTATAGAACACTTACAACAATTATGCCCTAATGTTGTCTGTCTTCAAATTGGTTGATCGCGAGGACACTTTCTTTTTCTGCCTGTCAGCCATGCAAGGACAATCTCTTCGTCCACCTCTTTCGACTAAAATTACTGCAAGCCCTCATTTCACAAGGAGTTTGCATTCCACCTGTTGGAGAATAATATAAATCATATTTTGAAATTTCAATTATAAATTTAAGTTTTTAGGTGAGATAATTTCTTGATATGGTATCAGAGTCTTGTTGACCCAAAGGTCATGAGTTCAAATCTCACCACCTCCATCGTATTTGATAAAAATCAAACACAAGGTAGTGTAGGCCTGTGCAAGTTTCAAGCTCAAAAGGCTTTTACTTGATGAGGTATGTTGAAGAATAATATAAATCATATTCTGGGACCCTACTATAAGCTTAAGCTTTTAGGTCATGAGTTTAAATCTCACCACCTCCATCCTATTTGATAAAAATCAAGCACAAGGTAGTGTAGACCTGTTCAAGTTTCAAGCTCAAAAAGCTTTTACTTGAGGAGGTGTGTTGGAGAATAATATAAATCATATTCTGGGATCTCAATTATAAACTTAAACTTTTAGGTGAGATGGTTCCTTGATACCACCAACCCACTACTGCTAGTTTCTGCTTGCTTTTGTCGTAACCTTCTTACTCTATCGTAGGCATTTTTCAAATATCTTTCTTGGTCCTGATCTTTTCCTCCCTCTTCAATACCTCCTTGTCCCATGATCAATTTCCAAGAACTGCAAACTCAATTTTTCGAGGTCCTCCCATATAACTTCGTCCTTCGCCAAAGATTCGTATTGGACTAGCACCGCCTATCTAACGCGATATCCTCTTCTAACTCTTTGGTATTCTAGGGCCTTAAAAGGCTTAAGTGTTAGCTACCAATCTTGTTTCATGTCTGGTAAAACTGAGATGCTAACTTGGTTATCTCATATACTGCGTTTAAGGTTGTTAAACATGGGAAACCGGGTAAATATATGCTTATTCGGGAGGCTCCAACTTATATGCCACTTCCTCAATCTTCTGAGTGGTGCGATAAGGCTCATTGTTGTGGAAGCTCAACTTGTATAAAGCCTTAAGAGAAATGGATCCCTGCCTGTTTAATTGGAGCTTTAAGTAGACCCGATCCCCGACTAGGTAGTGCTCTTACCGCAGTTGTTGGTCAACATAGGACCTCATACATTTATTGGCTTGTTCTAAGTTTCTCTTAAGCTCATTAATCAGCTCGCCTCGATCCTATAAAACCCTATCAACCTCATCATTAGGAGAAGATCCCATCGTATTACTAATTAGGGCCAATGGTGTTCGTCTACAGAGGTACTTTTTGTTTGAAGCATGGCACGTTGTATTGTACCAATATTATACCCAAGCCAGGAAATCATCCCCTTGATAGGGGTTATAATGGATGAATGCCTGAAGATTAGACCCCAGTGTACAGGTAGTGACTTCGGTTGACCATCCATTTATGGGTAGTAAGTTTAACTCATAGCTAGCTTCGATTCATGCAAACATAATAACTCATGCTTGAAATTACTATGGAAAGCTCAATCTATATCAGTGACAATAGATCGTGGGATTCCATGCAATTTGACCACATGGTTTATGACTAACTATGTCACACACTTTGTTGTACAAGAATGTACCAAGCTATCAAGGAAACTAATGAATTCAAACAAATGCCAATTCAAGCTCAACTGTCACTATGATAATTACCAGATTTTGTGCTTTCCATATCTCTGCAAATATTACTATTAATTGTGATTGTAAATACCTTTCCGTTACAAAATCAGAATGCGTAAATCAAGCTTTCAGGATTGTATAAAGCATAATGAAAGATGAATAGAAAATCATGAGTCTCAAACACAACAAACAACAATACAAATTTGTTATATGGTTTCAGAGCAAAAAAATCTCCAATGAGCATTCTTCCTCCCTGCTTCCTGCAAAATGGCCACCATTTATGCATATACCAATGATTCACCCAACCTACCCATCATCACAATCAATGCTGCCACCATCATCAACGAAAAACTCACCCCTACTACCTTCCCTCAGTGGAGGGCTGAATGTGCAGCATTGTTAATTGGGCATGATCTCATTGACTTTGTAACTGGTGTAAACAAATGTCCTACCATTGATGAAATGAATTTCAATGCCTCCAAAGCTACTCCAAAAAAAGTAGCTTTAATGATCTTAAGTAACTCAGCAAATCAAAATAAGTTCAATTAAATAGATAACAAAGCTTGTCAATTACATCTTTATGTGATTCCTACATTAGTTAGGTGACAACTCTTTGTCTAAATATATCATATATGTTTTTCTTAACTACTACCTCTAATCTCTAATTGTATATGATCATAAGCAGCTCATACAAATAATATAAGTTAGTTAAGTTGGACCTAATTTTACAGCATTAAAAATATTTTATTAATATAAGCTTGAGTAACTCAAAAAGCTATGTACAAAAAGCACTTTCATATCATACTTATAAAATTGAAAGGTATCAAACCATATCTTTAACTTGTACTCAATATATTAGTGATGCATTGATGAGGATCACTCCAACACCAAGCATAATCACGCAAATGATCCATTGGTGGTGCCAAGTTACAACAACTAGGGAAAATAGCTTAAAAAGACATTGAATAGGCTAGTTCACAACACATGGAGTAAGATGGACCTAAGGGAAAAGAGGATGCTTATGGAGTTTAAATAGAAGCCTTTAATTCATCTAATCAAAGTCCAAGAAGAATCTCATTCAAGTTCTAAAAATGGTTGATGTATTAAGTCTTATGATAACCTTGATTTAGGGTTATCTTTCCTATTATGACATCAAGTCCAAATCTAGATTAATTCCTATAAAACAGAGAAATTTTAGCATTCAAAAGAAAAAGTTTTCTAGTCTAGAAACGAAACCTAAAAGTCAGCAACATTCAAGACCAAATAAATTTTCTTTATTTTTATGTTGCAACAACTTAAACTTTTTATCTAAATTTGTATTATCTTTTAGGGTTCATAAACATCAATTGGGCTTAGATACTTAGGTATTTGGATCTGATTGTAAATAAGCTTTATACAAGTCCATAACTTTGGGTATTCTAGGGTTTATATTAGGTTAAAAAAAAATATGTAACCTAAGTTTCAGATCATGTTTTTTGCTCAATGATATTCAAATTACAGCTACAACTTTTCAGATCATGTTTTTTGCTCAATGATATTCAGATTACGACTACAAGTTTGAGAGCTTGTAAGGGTGACAATTCTCTCTTCCTTAGTTATCTAAAGGACTGAAAATAACTTATTGAGGTTCAATTGATTTCGTGGTATCAATCCATTCTTATCATTCATAAATTGCTATTTGTAGGGTGAGGGTATGAATCCAATAGTGTTGGTGCCTAGATATAAGTTATCTATGTGTCACACTCTTATCAAACTTGATTTATTTGGCTTTCAGGAATTGGTGTCTTTGCGTGTTAACCTAAAAAACTTGTGATTTAAGTCATGAGACTAAGATAACTTTATAAAAAACAAATTAAAAAAATTTAAGTGTAAATACCCAATAAAACTTAACATTGAAAGATAAATTGAAATTGAAAAAAAAATAAAAATTGTTTTGAAGAAAGGGCAAAATAAACCCCTTCTCTTTTAGTTTTTTGTTGTAATATATACATTTAACAAAAATATATAGGGCAAAAAGTAAAATGCTATTTTCCATGTGATTCATTTTTTTATTATTATTATGGATAGGGGTGCATAAATTTATTGTTTAGGAACATCAAAATACCTTTTTTTCACATAAAAGAAAAAAAATACAATTGTTGACTTTTAGGGACTTTTTTGAAGCTTCATATTTTATTGCATAATAAGTTTACAAAATTACACCTGATTTTAAAATTAATTGCTATTTTAGGCGAAGCTTTGGTCTTTGAATCATAAAATCACAGATATAGTAGTGCTAAATGGCCTAATTACTAGAAGATGCCCTAATCACATATTTAATCACAAAGTTATTTTCCTTGAATTAGGGTGTTCTTGTACAAAGGCCTTTTTCCAAATGAGGAATTTTATCATCTTATTTCTTTCGTATACCATTGCCTCGTACTCTTATTTTTCTTTATCTATTGTGTTGGAAATCATTTGTCGCGTAATCAAGACATTCTCATAATTTGATATCAGAGCTTCACTCCATTAATGAGGTTATATCCTTCTGAATTTTTTGTTTATTGTTGATTTTGCAAAAAACAATTCTTAATGTCCAATTTCTTCATCTCCTTGAATATGCGGCATATAAAAAACAAAAGGATAAAAAAGTGTTATTTTATTCTCATAGTATCCAAAATATAATATCATAAAAAAATAAAAAATAAAATAAAAAAACCTCGTTCAAAGATCTTTAGTGATTTCTATTGCAGAACACTCAACAAGGGAGAATTGGATCAAATGATTTTGGAGTTAGCTTAAATTTTAAACTCTAATTACTCAGGTCATAATCACACCAAATATTAATTTTTGTGGTTAATTGGATATCGTTTGTTTAAGTTTCAAATTTTAGGTCTAATTAGATCTGATTCATAAAGTTTTTGTGTTAGCATATCAAACCTTATTGCGAATTGCTGAAATTGAATAATTTATCTATTAGGTTAAAATTGTAGTTCATCACAAATTATAGTTCAATTTTACATCATTTACCTTAGGCTCCAAATTTGAACTTAACTTATCGTAAACGAGTTTTTTTTTTTTTTTTTTTTTCAGGTTTGAAATTTGTTTTGTTTATGTTGTTGTCATTTCTTGCATCATATTTATAAAATATATAACATATTTGGGTGTCGATTCATCATTTTGCATATTTCATTTGTGTTTTTTTTTTCGAGTCTTCACTTTCGATTATATTACGGATAAATTTGCTTGCTACAAATGAGACTATCATCGCAACTCTTCTTTGCTAGTTTTCTATGTTTTTATTGTTTCTTGATTCATGTACACCTAGTTTATTTTAGATAGATGGAGACCACAATAATTCGGGTTAATGCGATTAAAGATAGGGATGCTACAATTGCTAGATTTCTTAATGGATGAATAGAGACATTGGATATGTTGTAGAATTACAACATTATATGGAGTTGGAGGATATGGTCCATATGGAAACAAAGGTGGATAGGGAGAAAAAAAAGGGGTAGCACACATTTTTAGACAACTTCGGTTTCATCTTCCTCGGTATGGATGATGAATCTGCAAGGGTCGATCCACCTAAGGCTAAAAAGGATGTTCATACGATTGAGAAAGGTAAATATTAATCTCAACCTACTCGTGACATAGATATTAAATGTTTAAAGTGTTTAGGGAAGGGGCACATTGCTTTTTAATATCGAAACCAAAGAGTTATGTTTATAAGAGACAATAGGGAGATTGAATCTAGAAGTGACATATCTATCAGTGAATAGATACCACTTTTGGAGGATAGTAGTGATGAGGAAATTGCATATCCTGATGAGGGGGAGACCTTGGTTATAAGACGTGCATTGAATATGCAAATCAAAGAAGATGATGTATAACAACAATGAGAAAACATATTTCACACTAGATGCCAGATACAAAACAAGGTGTGTAGCATGATAATCAATGGTGGTAGTTGTCCTAATATAGCTAATGATACTCTTGTGAAGAAATTTAATCTAGTTTGCAGCCCATATCAAATTTTATTTTAATGTAAAAAAATTTATTTATGTGTTCTTTATGTATTTTTTAGCAACATAAAGAAAAATATGTATATATACATAATATATCCAGATACAACCCAGATAATCAATAAAAATATAGTTTGACTAAGACACAATAAAGAACACAATATTTTTAAAATATTTGAAAGAAAACATATTAGATCAATTATAATAGACTTGAGTTAACTTGTCAAATCTGTTACCTAGGTCATGACACCCTAGTAATCTTACAGAAACAAATTAAACTCAATTCTCAATGAATATAATGTTGAAAAGTGAAATAAAAAATAAAATTCAACTAAAAATAAGTAGGGTCAAACCAGGTTAACCTCTTAAACATGGATCATGAGATCATTATAATCCCATTAAGAGCGAATTATAAAGCTCAATCCCAGATGAACCAAATTTTGAATGATGAATTCACAAAAAACTTAATTAAAAAATACATGAAAAATCACTTGGGTCAACCGACTAAACTCGTGACTTAAGTTATAAGATTGAGATAACCTCATACAACGCAAACTAAAAAAATAAATTGAAGCTTAATGTCTAATGAACCAAATATTGAATGATGAAATTGAAAAAGAAAATTCACTAAAAAAAGAATAAATATATGACTAGAGTCAACCTAGGTTAATCTACCAAACTTGTTTCAGGAGATGGAGATAGCTCAATAGAAATCAAATTTGAAAAATATCATAAAGTCAAATTCCCAATCAACCCAAATTTGAAGGATGAAATTAAAGAAAATAACAAGAAAATAACTTTAGTCAACTTAGTTAATCCGTAAAACTCGCAACTAAGGTTATGAAACCATGATAATCCCATAAAAAATAAATCAATAAAAAACTTTAAACCTCAATTCCAAATAAAGTCAATATTAAGGGATAAAGTTGAGAAATTAATAATTAAAAAATAACTAGAGTCAACACTACTAACCCTCAAAATTCATTATTTAAGTCATGAAACCCTTTAGAAATCAAATGAAAAAACAGAAACTCAATTCTTAAAGCCTGACCAATCAATCAAATGAACAGCTCTAGCAATATGTGTGTGTGTGTGTGTAAAACTGAAAAAAATATTGATTACTAGTCTAGTTAATCAATGAATTAGGCAATGTTGATGAGAATGGTTTCTGTGCATATTTTCACAATCAGTGGTTGAAAAAGAATTCCTTTTTAGCCTACATTTACATTTAACTACAACGTGAGAACGTGAAGAATGGGAAGATTAACATCACCAAGAAATAAAACCTGATGATCTTGCTGATTTGAAGAGCACAATTGAGGGCTGAAATCCAAGGAAATCATAAAAAGGAGAAAAAGAAGAAAAGACACATTAAATTTGTTGTACACGGTGATGTGCCTTGATGAATATATCATCTCTGTGAACATCATCTGTATAATTATATGCATGTTAAGCTTCTTTTGAATGTTGGCTCAAGCTATCTAACTTCATTTAGCATTTTTTATTCAACCGAATTAACCAAGTAAACAAATGGAACATCTGCCAAGTCAGTAACCAAAATCTAATCCATTAACATTCATAATCAAAACCCATCTGCCAAAACACTTAACAATTACAAATGCAAAAAAATCCAACAAAATTAGAAATATAAACCTGGACATGGAGACCGCGAGGCAGGAGAGTATTTATTGTGCCAGCAGCGGTTGTTGGGGAGAGGAAAGGGAAGATTAAGGATGCTTCGTTGCGGTGGTGATGGGTCTAGTATGTAATTGAAGATCGGCGACGGCCAGTATAGAGATCGAAGAAGAACTTAATTTGCTATTCAATTTTGATTCTTGAGGTCTCTGCAAGTATATGAGCGAGGAGAATGATCGATGGATCGAAATGCGAAAATCAACGGTCTATCTCTTAATGTTACGGCTGAGATTTAAAACAATATTTTAATCAGCAACCGATAAAAATTGTAGATTTCACCAGCAACGGACTATCTATTGTAAATTTGGACTATTTGTTGCAGATTTGCTAAATACTTTTTTTTCTGAAATAATTTATTAGTAGTGACTGCTCTTAATGTTGATCCGTTGTTGCAACATAAAAACTTTCCGCTCCCTTTTTTAGTAGTGACTGCTCTTAAATGTTGCTTCCCCTTCACTTCTCTCTTTTTCCGTCTCATGATCCATTCAATAATACCATTAATATTTATAAACTGATTGATTAAAATCGACAATCACATTTAATATTTGAACTGATGGTGGTTGTGAAACATTTGAACGGTGGTTCTCTTGTTTATTTTATTGAAAGATAAAACCTTAACAAACAAACAGAAACAACAATTGATGACATGCTAATAATGAGCGACGGTTTATTCTGTCTCAAGATTTCATGATCACCAACTAGATTGGTAGTTCCTTTATTCACTATTTCCCATCACAGCATAGGGCTTAGGCACAAGGCAGAGAGGATCCCTTCTGTGCGTAGCAATTCCGGGTAGCACATGATCAATGTCTATATCTTCCCTCCTCATCCCGGCGGGCATTTCCCAATCAAATTTGTGAAGAAGATTAGCAAGTGAAAGCTCCACAGTGGCAATTCCCATGTCTAAACCAGGACAGATTCTTCGGCCTGAGCCGAACGGTATTAGCTCGAAATGATGTCCTTTTAAATCAATAGAGCTACCCATGAATCTATCAGGATTAAACTCATTTGGGTTCTCCCAAGCTTCCGAGTCCCTTCCAACTGCCCATGCGTTCACATAAACTAAGGTCTTGGCAGGTATTTCATACCCATCTACGTTGCACTTCTCAGTCGTTTCTCTTGGGATTAGTAGTGGTACTGTTGGCTGCAATCTCATTGTCTCTTTGACCACAGCTTTAAGGTAAGACAATTGTTCAACATCATATTCATTCACAAAACCTTTATTTCCTTTTACGGTCCGCACTTCTTCTTGGACTTTTTTTAATGCTTCAGGATTCTTCATTAGAAAGCACATCGCCCAAATTACAGTAGCAGCACTTGTATCTGTTCCAGCCACAAATATGTCCTGCAATGAAGCCAAGAACAGAGTACATTATATTTTAAACCATTAGTCCCCACTCAGTGAAAAGCAATCTAATCATGCTTGCAACTTTGAATATCAAATTGAAGGGAAACCCTTGGACTTGAGAGAAATGAGGATACGTACCATTAAAATTGCTTTGATGTGATCGAATGTTAGTTGAGTTTTATATGGGCGATCCTTGTATATTTGAAGCAAAACATCAAGTATGTCCTCATGCTCGGGCTTCGATCGGTTTGGATCCAGATGTTCATCAATGATTTGTTGGTAAAAAGCATCAAATTCTTTGAAATTCTTTTCGAGACGACGGGCTAGTCCAGTGAGTTTATCAACCCATCCCATGTATGGAAAATAGTCTGAAAAGAAAAAAATAGAAAACATAGCCTCCGTTTCATTAAGCAAATCTTGGAACTTACTTTTTTCACTTCCTCCATCCTCGTAACTTTTCCCGAAGGCAATTCTACATATTATTGTGCTTGTAAGAGACATCATAGCTTCTGTCAAGTTGAAGGGCTCAGAATCCAGAGATGAAATGGAAATATTCCCAATCATATGTGAAACCTCTTCTTCTCTAATTGGACTGAAACTTTGCACTCGAATGGAGCTAAATAGGTGAATTACACATATCTTTCTCATCTCCCTCCAATAAGCACCATATCTTGAAAAAGACAAGTCTGAGCCATTGTAGGACAATTTTTGCTGGCCAGTCAAGACAGGCCTGCTACAAAATTCAAGATCATGGGTTTTCAATATCTCTTTAGCCATTTTGGCTGAACAAGCTACTAGGGCTCTTCTGAAACCTAGCCTCAAGGTAAAAAGGGGGCCATATTTTTGAGAGAGTCGCCATAGATGCTTTTGAAGGTTGCTGCTATCTAGCTGGTGCAAGTTACCTATCAAGGGAAGACCCCTGGGGCCAGCAGGGAGACGAGATGTTTTAGTGGTTGTATTTTTCTTGAGAAGAAACCAGAGAAAGATGGGGAGGGAGAGAATTACGAGGAAGAACAGTGAAACCATAATGATCCTGTTTCTATGGAGATTCAATCGATCACAATGGGACAAGCTTCACAATAAATAAAAGTCAAGTGGCTCAGTTGTTTTTTTTTTTAAAAAAAAAAATAGGCTGAAAGATCCAAAAAATATTCTTGATATTTTGTAACTTACAGTAGTAAGCACAAATAATACAAATGCTATAACCCTACAAGCTAAAGATTTCTTGTCTCATGAAATGCGGTGATGAATTAATTTTTGCATATAATAATTCTCATAATTTAAGCATCAATCATCCTTCATCACACAAGTTGAGTATATCTGAATCTTAGTTGTCTCATATTGACTGCAATTTTGCTGTAAACACATTGCTAACGTCTACATCACCACGTCGAAATCATTTGCCCACAGTGGCCTTGCTCCATAACTTTGTATTGAAACATCGTTATAGCCTGTGAGGTAAGTAGGCCATACAGCATGAGCCTGAGCCTCTTCAATCAGTTCCACGGCTTACGAGACCATTTAGAACAGTCTTTTACTAGTCTGAAGTTTGAGGTTGAGCATTTGTAATAGCCTCAATCAACTGAACTCGTAAAAACTAAAACTTTAATACTTTCACAAATACAAACTCTTCAAGCTCAAGACTTTCATTTCACGGTTACTCATTTTTAACTTGGAATTATCAAACCAAATCCAAAATGCGCTCCGACCTCCATGTCTTCTCACAATATTCCCCGTGAGCTATAAAATAGCTAGTCAGCCTTGGCTCATCCTGGTTGGGAAGCTGTAATGGAAGAACTTGTGGCCTTACATCTAAACCAAACCTAAAAACTCATTCCTCGTACCTTAGATATATATGCCATTAGTTCCAAGTAGGTACTCCAGATAAAATTCAAACTTAATAGATCCTTAAATGAACTAAAAGCTTGTGCTGTTACAAAGAGCTTATGATTAAATTGATTATACTGAAACCTTGTCTCTAGTTATGAAACTAGGAACCATTCGAATGATTGTCACCATAACACATGTTCAACAATGCTTCATTCATTCATTCATGTTTACAATAAATAATAGGAAGAAATAGAGAGCTCTCTGGCGTGAAGACGGAGAGATAGACACTCGAAGAAGGAAGTAACAATGGATGGTCCAGAGATGATCTGTCGAGAAACAACAGATGATTCAACCGAGGAAACTGATTTGCTATTAAGATCAAGTAAGAAAGTCAAGATTGGGGAAACCAGTGGACTGAGTTACGTTGACAAACTTATGGGGGAAACCATGGAAACACAGACAATGGATGAAGACGTTGAATTAAATGACTGCATATCTGATGATGATGATGACGACTCTGATGAAGAAGACTGTCCGGTGATAAAACTCACCGTGGAGGAGAAGAAACGAATCCGGGCACAGTGGAAACAAACTCTCATAATCAAACTCATGGGTCGGAAGGTGGGGTACATGTTTTTCATGCAACGTCTGAAAAATATGTGGAAACTTCGAGGAGATTTTACGTTAACAGACTTGGGTAATGATTTTTATTTGGCGAAATTTGCCAATACTGATGATAGAGAACATGTGCTATTTGGAGGTCCTTGGATGGTGACGGATCATTACCTAACGGTAAGAACATGGCACCCCAACTTTGATCCAGTAGAAGCAACAATCGACAAGGTTGCGGTGTGGGTTAGGCTACCGGACTTGGCACTAGAATATTATGACAGCTCGGTATTGTGGAAGATAGGGAATAAGATTGGAAAAACATTGAAGGTGGACAGAACTACCTCAGTAGGCACGAGGGGGAATTTTGCAAGGCTATGCGTGGAGGTGGACCTCACAAAACCATTATTGGCTAAATTTAGACTTCGTAGGAGAATTAGGCGTATAATGTATGAGGGCTTACATCTAATTTGCTTCCATTGTGGCCAGTACGGACATAAGCAGGAAATATGCCCTCATGCACCTCAAGGGTCTCAGGATGAAACAACTGTAAGGGAAATGACTGGTGATCCTTTAGTCCCTATTGTCAGACCGGAAATTATGGAGTCCTTTGGTTCATGGATGATTGCTGACCGGAGAAGCTGTCGGCCTAGCAAGAGAATGGTGCCGGAGGAGAAGAAAGGAAATGGAAAGGGAGGAGAACTCGCCGTTAATCAAGGAAAAAATTCAAGAAGTGCAACGGATAGCCAATTAATGATTTCTACCCGTTATAACGCGTTAATGGCGAGAGATGGGGATACTGAAGATATCGGAGCTGGTGATAACGGAAGAATGCAAAATAAGGAAAGAAAGGAAGGAGGCAATGCAGCTGATGCACAAATTGGAAGACCTTTGGGCCAAAAGAAACTGCAGGCCAACAGTGGCCCAAGGGAACAAAGAGGAGCCGAAAATACACAAGAGATACGGGCTGAGAATAGCCCAAAAGATACAAGGGCTGAGAAAAGCACTCAAGACTCATGGGCTGAGAGGAGCCCAAATAAAATCCAGGCTGAGAATACCCATCAAGACACACGGGCTGAGACCAGCCCACAAGACACACGGGCTGAAATGAAGGCAACAGACGCTCGGGCGGAGAGGAGGCCTGTTGGTACACGGGCGGAGAAGCGGGCTGTTGTTACACGGGTAGAGAAGAGGGCTGCAAACAGAAACAGCTACAACGCCATTTCAAGCCAAAATCCAACAATGACGAAGGTCTCTGCAAAAGGCAAGGAAAAAATCAACAGCGCGCGGGAGAATTCTAGCATGGTGACTCAGCGAGAAGAACAGATGCATCATGGATGTCAAACGGAGCATGAATATTACAGGAGGGGAACAACTCAACCTCGGGAAAAAGAGACACAAGGTCAAGTGATGAAACCGCCAGATAAAGGAGGGTTGATGGAAGAGCAAGCTGAGCTAGGAGAGGAAGGAATTTCAATGATGGATACTCACAACCATGAAGAGGAGATGATGGTGGAAGAGGGAGATGCCCTCATGGAAAGTACAGGATGAAGGGAATTTTCGTCCCAGCCAGTAAGTATCATTATATTATTTATATCATGAAGTTCTTCTTTTGGAATTGTAGAGGTGCTGGTAATGGAGAGTTCTGTGCAGTGATTCATGATTTTAGGAAAAATCATAACTTCATAATGGCAGTGGTAGAGCCGAGAGTTAGTGGGGTTAGAGCTGACAAAATTATTGATCAATTGAAATTTGAGGCTAGCTTTAGAGTTGAGGCTCAAGGGAGGTCTGGTGGTATTTGGGTACTGTGGAATAATTCAAATATTAATGTTAAGATTTTGAATTCTAATCGGCATCTCATACATGGTATTGTTGATGAAGGGAGAGCCGAGTCTTGGATTTTTACTGTGGTTTATGCTAATCCAAATGCGACTTTAAAAAAGGAGTGTTTTGAAAAAATTGCGGAATTGTCTAGAAATATTAGACTTCCATGGATGGTTATAGGAGATTTTAATGAGATCATGATGGCTAACGAAAAATTGGGAGGAGCTGCCATAGATAATCAACGATGTTATCGATTTGCTAGGTGGGTGCAGGAATGTCAATTGATAGATTTGGGAAGTAAAGGTCCGAAATTCACTTGGAGAGGGGGTTGTAGAAATGGGTATGGAAGAGTTTATGAAAGACTGGATAGGGGTTTGGGGAATGATCAGTGGAGACATTTGTTTTGTAATGCAAGTGTGTTTGTTCTTCCAAGGTTTAAATCGGATCACCATCCTTTACTGGTAGACCTGAATGTTATGGGAGGCAGTCTTAACAGATCAGAAAGACCATTCCGTTTTGAGGCAGCATGGATACATCACAATGAATTTGCAGAATTCATGAAGGAGAATTGGGAGCCCACCTCTCAATTACCGACATCATTGGGAGATTTGACAACTAAATTAAGGATTTGGAATAAACTTGTTTTTGGCAATATTTTCTGGAGAAAGAAAAGGGTCTTGGCAAGACTGGGTGGTGTTCAGAAAGCAATAGAAAGACGAGGGAATCAATCTTTATATCAGTTGGAGGAGGAGTTATCAGCTGAATATGGCCAAATTATCCATCAGGAGGAGATTCACTGGTTTCAGAAATCAAGATGTCAATGGATTTTGTATGGAGATAGGAACACTTCCTATTTCCACACAAAAACCATTATTAGAAGACAAAGAAACAAAATAAAGGCTTTAAAGAATGAGAATCATGTCTGGGTATGGGAAGAGGATAGGCTGAAGGAAATGGCAAAAGATTTCTTTCACAGATTGTTCATGAACGAAGCCGAGAACTATCAGGGAACTAGAAGACAGGAAGGGCAGTTTCCGATAATTGAATCCCAATATATGGATCAATTAATAGATCCAGTTCTAGACGGGGAGATTAAAGCTGCTATGTTTGACATGAAGCCATACAAAGCTCCAGGGCCGGATGGATATCAACCAATTTTTTATCAGTCTTAGTGGCAAGTAGTTGGCCAGTCAGTTTGCAGGTATGTCAGGGATATTTTTGAGGGGAAGATTGATGTTGCTGATATTAACCATTCTTATTTAGTCCTCATCCCAAAAATCCAGATGCCGGAGTATCTTCACCAGTTTAGACCAATTGGTTTATGCAATGTGATTTTTAAAGTAGTGACTAAGGTGATAGTGGGGAGACTGAAAGAATTAATGCCGAAACTGATTAGTGAAGTTCAGAGTAGCTTTGTTCCAGGAAGGCATGTTACAGATAACATCATTGTTGCCCAGGAAATTATCCATTCAATGCGAAGAATGAAAGGGAAAAGAGGAGTTATGGCTATTAAGGTTGACCTTGAAAAGGCCTATGATAGGCTAAGCTGGAGTTTTATCCGAGATACTCTTTCTGATGCTAGATTACCTAGTGATATGATAAGAATTATCATGCAATGTATAGAATCCCCAACTTTTAGTGTTTTGTGGAATGGTTGTGCATCTCAGAGTTTTGTCCCAAGCAGAGGTATAAGACAGGGAGATCCATTATCGCCATACATTTTTGTCATGTGTTTAGAAAGACTATCTCAAAGGATAAATAAGAGTGTGGAAGATGGCAGCTGGAAACCGTTTACAGTAAGAAAGAATGGCTTGAAGATCTCCCACTTATGCTTTGCGGATGACATGTTATTGTTTGCAGAAGCTAGCTTGGAGCAAATGAATAGAGTTAATCAATCTCTTAATGAGTTTTGTGCAGCATCAGGGCAGCGAGTTAGTGTTGCAAAGACAAAAATTTTCTTCTCCAATAATGTTTCAAACACATTGGTGAATAATATTAGCAGAAATAGTGGTTTCATGGTCACGAAAGATTTGGGAAACTACCTTGGAGTCCCTTTACTTCATCAACGGGTTACTAAGCAAACTTACAGCTATTTACTGGAAAATTTGCAACACAAGCTAGCTGGTTGGAAGGCTAGTAATCTTTCGCTAGCAGGGAAAATCACTTTGTGTAAATCTGTGCTATCAACTATTCCTTTATACTCAATGCAGGCTGCTGTAATTCCAAAACATACCTGTAAGGAGATAGAGAGGATTTGCAGAAGGTTCATTTGGGGCCATCGAGAAGGAAGAGATAAGATCCATCTTGTCAACTGGACAAAGATGTGTCAGCTGAAAGAAGAGGGTGGGATGGGAATAAAGAAAATGGAGACAATGAATAAGGCTTTTATAATGAAGTTAGCTTGGGGAGTAACTCAAGGGAATAGTCTGTGGGTGAGACTTCTAAAGGAAAAGTATATGAAGTTCAATAGAGGTGATGATTACCCGAAGGCTGCCTCAAGGGATTCAGTGCTGTGGAAAGCAATTTGTCAGGTCTGGCAAAAGGTGCATCAGAATACCAGCTGGAATCTTGGGAATGGAAAGCAAATATTATTTTGGAAGGATAATTGGTTGGCTAATTATGGTCCTCTTATTAACCACATAAGTGGGGAGATCCCGGAAGACAAAATTAGCTACACAGTGGCTGATATGGTGAATGCTAGAGGAGAGTGGAAATGGGAAGAGTTTGCCCACCTAATCCCCATTCAAGTGATGATGGGAATTGCTGGTAATATTCCTCCGGCGCAGGATATGATTGCCGACACCCTAATTGGGAGCAATCAAAAAATGGATGCTTCACGACACACACTGCGTATAAGCTGCAGGAGGACAGGAGACTAATGGATCACGACCCCATCTGGAGGGTTATCTGGCAATGGAAGGGAATGGAACGCATCAAGATTTTCCTTTGGACGGTGGCTCATAATTCAGTTATGACAAATGAAGTGAGATGGAGAAGAAGACTTATAGAAAATCGTTGTTGCAGCCTTTGCGTTCATGAAGTCAAAACAATAGCTCATGCTTTAAGAGATTGTCCTAGAGCCCGTAGGATATGGGAGGCCTTTGTCAAGGTAGAGGATAGACAACTTTTGTTCAGCCAAAATTGGTATATATGGATGTTATCAAATCTGGCTATCAGAAGAAGAGATGCAGGCAGTGTGAATTGGCCTTTGGAATGCGGTATAATTTTATGGTATATATGGAAAGAGAGATGCAATAGAGTGCTTGGCTCAACTCAGGGTAACTGGTATGGAACTATTCAGGCGATAAGAAGAATGGTCTCAGATAGTAAAAACATTCAGATGAATGGATTGGGAGAGGGCAATCAGAGTAAGGTGATCCAACAGGTCGGGTGGACTTTTCCAGCTAATGATTGGATTAAGCTAAATGTGGATGGGTGCAGTAAAGGAAATCCAGGTGCGGCAGGAGCAGGAGGAGTTATTCGGGATAATATGGGGTCTTGGATATTGGGTTTTGCGAGAAATAATGGAAGTTGTTCTTCGGTTACAGCTGAATTGTGGGCTGTTTATGTTGGTTTACAACTTACTTGTGATAGGGGTTATAGAAAGGTTATTTTAGAGTCTGATTCTCGGGTTGTAATTGGGCTTATAAATGGGGATACAGTGAGCATGGACATAAATTTCAATTTAGTCATGAAAATTAAGGGTATATTGGGTAGAGATTGGGAGGTTAAAAGCTTCCATGTCTATAGAGAGGCCAATTGTGTGGCTGATTGGTTAGCTAATTATGGGATAACGAGGGATTTGTTAGATAGAGAGTCTGATGTGCTAGAGGATCCTCCGGCAGGAGTTTACACTTTGTTGTATTATGACCTGATTGGGTCTACTATTCCCCGTTTAATTTAGTAGGGCTTAATGCCCCGATTTTTACCAAAAAAAAAAAAACAATGCTTCATTCGATAACTTGACATAAAAAATGCATTTTTCCGTGGTCACATCTTTGAAGATATATATATATATATATATATATATATATATATATATATATATATATATATATATATATATATATATATATGAAATAATTACTAGTAATAGCTGATCCACCACATCCAACATATATTTAAAAACTTCATGAGACTCTTTATGGACTCAAATAAACACTTTACGCTAGGTTTAGTTTTATCGTTTTAACATATTTATCCTTATATATAGTTTTATTTGTAGTTTAATTAATCTATCTTTTTTTTTCATTTTGACAATGGCTCACTAGTTTTTCTCCACATATATTTTTCTTATTGATCTATTGAAGCACTTGTAGCAAACTTTATTCAACTTCTGATTAGTGAATTTGTAATATAAGATTTGGGACTCGTTAGTCATTTTCTTAGCAATGACTTTCTAAGACAACTGATGTAATCATATTATTCGATAGTTTCACTCACATTTAACTAGTATTTTGCCTATGTTTTATATATAAAATACTTTGATATTCTTTGTTTTATGTTTTGAAGGCACTTTTGAATGAAAGATGCAAAAGACAATAAATTGAATGTAATTGGTAGATTCAACTATCAGTCAATTTTTGTGCAAAGCGTGAGCTCTATAGGTCAAAATGAAGTGTCCAGTGGCATTAAAAAGCTAACATTCATACCTTTCTGGAAATCTAAATCAAGAAAAATTAATAAATAAATAAACAACATGGAAATTGCAGCCTTCGAAGTCAAATCTTACATGCCACTATTTCCCTTCACCCACTCCGACTTTATTATCTTAAGGTATAGAAGTCCAATTGATGCAAACTCAATTTTGTTGGATTCTTAACTCCAATTCATATCAGCTCTCAACATTCCAGCCCAAAATAATGTCATATGATGGAGATATGATTTTCAAAGATGACAACTAAATTCTGCCAGCAACTAGGTTTCGTCAAGAAACATGTTCAAATTGCGTTTTGAAGCATCCAAACAGATATCCAACTCTTTATTTTAGCAATTCAGCTCCTCTAAGTCAAATTGAAATCTCTGCCCAATAATTTGAAGTATGTATTCATTGGCAAAAACAATACACTTCCTGTTCTTATAGCAAAGGGTATGACAAGTGCGCAAAAAGAAAAAACTAGTGAAGTTGTTGTGTTCTCACACGACTACTATTGGATGAACTTTAATAAATACAACTCTTAAATGTTGTTGCCCCTCCACTTCTCTCTTTTTTCATCTCATGATCCATTCAATAAAACCAATAATATTTATAAACTATTCAATTAAAATTGACAATCACATATAATATTTGAACTAATGGTAGTTGTGAGATAATTGAACGGTGGTTATCTTGTTTATTTAATTGAAAGATTCTCATGAATGGAGCATTTGTAGCAGAAACCTAGGCTATAAATTCTATTTTCAAGGGTAAAGGACATATTAAAACATGGCAACAAGCTTTTAATGATAATAGGTCCATTCAATTAAAGATATCATAGTATATTACAATAGAAAACTTAATAAACCAACATAATAACAATTCATGAGATGCTAATGAGTGACGTTTTATTCTTTATAAAGATTTCATGATCACCAACTAGATTGGTAGTTCCTTATTTCCCATCACAACATAGGGCTTAGGCACAAGGTTGAGTTTTATATGGGCGATCCTTGTATATTTGAAGCAAAACATCAAGTATGTCCTCATGCTCGGGCTTCGATTGGTTTGGATCTAGATGTTCATCAATGATTTGTTGGTAAAAAGCATCAAATTCCTAGAAATTCTTTTCGAGACGAAGGGTTAGTCCAGTGAGTTTATCAACCCATCCCATGTGTCACAACGATAATTTTTCTTCGCGCTTGGCGCCCTGCCATTCCCTTTTGAGGAAACAACGACATGCAGTGATAGAGGGGTGTGTTTTATAGTCATAAAAATTACCACTATAAATATCAGGAGTCGCCACCTAGTATTAAGGTCACTAGGAACCTATTAGACTACGAGAGTCCAGGTAAGGGGACTTGTTGTGCAAGGGGAAGACGTATCACCCCCAGTGCACGTACTTAAGGTAAACTACTTTACTGTTTGATTGTTTTTCCTAAGTCATTTTTATTGGTTTATTTCTAAGGTTCGATGTATATCTCTCTTCATAAGAGAGTCTCGACCTCATTGGAAGTTGAAAACCTAACCTTTCTATCGTTTGGAAATTTCCACACTGCATAAGAAAATTGTTTTTCCCAAGCAATTTTTATTAGTCTTTTTCTAAGACTTGACATAGATTTCTCTTCGTGAGAGAGTCTCTACCTCATTGGAAGTTGAAATCCTAACCTTTCTACTATTTGGAAATTTCCACACTACATAAAAAATTGTTTTTCCTAAGCCATTTTTATTGGTCTTTTTCTAAGGTTCAACGTAGATCTCTCTTCGTGAGAGAGTCTCTACCTCATTGGAAGTTAAAAACCTAACCTTTCTATTGTTTGGAAATTTCCACACTGCATAAAACTTCTTCTTTTTTTCTGCGGGTGTACTTTACAATGTAATTTTACACCCTAATAGATAAAACAAAATAATATTTTTTTTTTGTTTTTTGATATTTTGGTCGAATTCCAATGGATAATCATAAACTGGTCACAATATCCAATTTTATTTCAAAATATGAGAAAAATACAACATATTGTTTTACAAAAAATATGATGGGAAAAACATTGAAATCTGGGCGTATGCACGGAAACAACACATTTTTATATATTTTTTTTGAAATTTTTGTATTTTTATATTTTTTATATTTTTTTGCTTTTTTTGAAGGGAAAAAAAATAAAAAATAAAAACAAAAAATAAAAACATTTGTGGGCTGCACTATCCAACCTTCATGGGCCGAGAGGCCCAGCCCTTGGTAGGCTGGTTGTCCATCCCTAATGAGCCAAGATCCCATCATGTAGTGGGCTGGCATCCAGCCCTTATGGGCCAAGAGGCATATATTTTGGTGGGCTTGTCTGTCAGGCCTGGTGGGCCTAGAGGCCCATCCTGTGGTGGCCTGGCTTCTAGGACGGTGGGCTACAAGCATATGAAGAAGATAAACAGTAGGTGGCACTTGGTCGAGTTTGACGTTCGGCATACCTATTACTATCGCCGTGTAGAGGAGGCCGAGGTGGTTCTTCCTGTGGTGGTGGCGTAAAAAATGGAGGCCTGTGGTGGCTGGTGGAGGCTTCAGAGTTGGCTGGTGGAGTCGTCGAGGTTGGCTGGGTCACGCTGCTGCTACTACTGCCTTGCCGGAGGCCATGGCTAGGTCGTTTGTGTGGAGGAGGAGATGACGGTGGTGAGGATGGTGGTGACAGGCGGCGTTGATTACTATCGGAGGAGGAGAGAAAGGTTGTTTTGCATTGCTGTTTTTTAGAGAGAGAAACTCCAAATGGAGGAGAGAAAGAGGGGAGTTATAACGGAGAAGAGGGAGGAGTTGTGATAGGGAAGAGAGATGAGCTGCTGGAGTAGCCTCACCGGCGATCAGGAAGGGTGAAGGAGGAGGTTTGGGGTGGTTGCACTATAATTTTACTATTCTATTATCTTCCCCGGTTTGTTCAGCCTTTTCGCCCCCTGTTCGCCTGTCCCTTTCTTCTGTAATTCTCCCACTATTTATAGGCTCATCTTGCAACTTGCAGGTAAGGGGTTGATGTCCAGAGCATGGTGTTTTTCAGTGGTAGGTAGCAGGGCATGGTTGCCAGCATATCACAGGTATGGCTGTCGGCAACGCCTCTGTCTACTTTATCATCATTTTTATTTTTATTTCTTTAAGTATAAAATAGACTAAACAAATAGGTTGTTAAAAAAATAACTTTTTCGACGGGAAGAACGATGCTTTTATCTACAATTTTGGCTTCCGATTTCACCCAAAACCTTTTGTCACCGAAAATTCTGATCTTCTCAATTTAACCCAAATTTGGCTTCCAAACTTGATTTCTCACCAATTAAACCCTTAATAAAATTAATTTGACTCACTTAAAGTATAATTAAGTCCCTGCGCTTAATTAGATCCTTCAATTGGGTTCCAAATTAATCCTTAAACATAATTACACTTTAAATTGGCCGACGATTAAATAAAATTGGCCCATAAAAATATAATTATGTTTTTGTCTTAAGTTTGAAACAAATTTATTGAATAATAAATTAGTTTAGCATTGAATTTGTATTTTCCTTCATTTCTGGCCAAAAGAGCTGCGATCGAGCCCTCGAAAGCATCCAAAATTTTCACCTTGATTTTTCTGATGACACCAACCCCGTTTATTTTATTTTATTTTATTTTATTTTTATTTTGGGTAGGTTTTTTTGGGAATAACCCAAAATTGGGTTATGACACCAGTATGGAAAATAGTCTGAAAAGAAAAAAAATAGAAAACATAGCATGGGATTTGTTAAGCAAATCTTGGAACTTACTTTTTTCACTTCCTCCATCATCGTAACTTTTCCCAAAGGCAATTCTACATATTATTGTGCTTGTAAGAGACATCATAGCTTCTGTCAAGTTCAAGGGCTCAGAATCTAGAGCTGAAATGGAAATATTCCTAATTATATGTGAAACCTCTTCTACTCTAATTAAACTGAAACTTTGCACACGAATGGAGCTCAACAAATGAATAACACATATCTTTCTTATCTCTCTCAAATAAGCACCATATCTTGAAAAAGCCAAGTTTAAGCCATTGTAGGACAATTTTTGTTGGCCAGTGAAGACAAGCCTGGTACAAAATTCAAGATCATGGATTTTCAATATCTCTTTAGCCATTTTGACTGAACAAGCTATTAGCAAAGATGACAGCAACGGTAACTTCATCAATCACAGTAACGGTAACAAAGAATCCCTGCATCTCAGCAACACAGATGACAACAATGCAGGGTCTTGAAATATCAGAATTGGTAACAAAGATAGAGCAAGATTATGAAGCATTAAAGATGATCATATCCACAACAACATCTAAGGAAACGTGGTTGGTGGCCATGACTCTCAAAGGCAACAAAATATCTACAAATATGGAAGATCAACTCATTTCAGCAAACTAACATCTGTAGAATAATTTCTGACAGAACAATAATCTTTCCTTTCCATATGTATAGAGATACATGATCTCTCTTTCCTTATGTGTAAAGATGTATTAAGCTTATAAAATGAATTCTCAGCAATGTAAAACATACACACGAAATATATACAAAAACCTTTTCTTCACAGACAAATCCATTTTTCCTCTTGGTATCAGAGCAGGAACGATTCTGTCCGAACACCATGACTTCCCTCTCTCTGAATGTTGGAAACTATGTTACACTCAAACTCACCCAATCCAATTATCCATTATGGAGAGAACAAGTCTTAGGCTTGGCTGAAAGTCAAGACTTGGTGGAACACCTTACCAGAGAAACAACAATCCCAACAAAATATAGTATTCCCACAGAAAACCCATGATAGATCATTGGAACCCTCTCTGAAGAGGCATTAGGTCTTGTCATTGGCTTTGATACATCACTCACAGTATGGGAAGCACTGAAAGATGCATATGCACAAGATTCTCAAGAGAGAGAATTCACACCACGACAACAACTGACTTAACCGAGGAAGGATGACAGCAAGACCATTAGAGATCACATACAAACTTTTAAAAGTTTGTGTGACAATCTTGCTGGCATCGGAAAACCTCTACCAGACAAAGAGAAAGTATTTTGCCTCCTAACATGCCTAGGTCCACAATATGAGACCTTTACAACTACAATGTTGAAACCACTAAGACCAACCTATACTGAGTTGGTCTCACAACTCCAGAATCTTGATCAGCAAAGAAATTGGTTCTTCAACCAACAGATTCGTCATTCTCTTAACTCACTCCACATCTAGCCTTCTATGGTCAGCAAAGGAGACAATCTCATAATATTATGATGAGAATTCACAATAACAACTTTACTTCAACAGGACGTGGTTTCCAGGCACAACAATCTCGAAATCCAAGCCAGAATTACACAATGAATGCAACACCAGCTGCACAGCAAAGACGACCACCACCACCTGGAGAAAGACGAATGACGACAGCAGAACAAGATCTTCATCGCAACGACACATGCCAATACTGTGGAAAAATAGGTCACATTGCTAAAATCTGTTGGTGGATTCAAATAGAACAATTCAACATGATGAAGTTCCACAAGCACTTGTTGCACTTACTCTAGATAATTCCATCATAGAAACTGAATGGACTGCTGACATAGGAGCCTCAAACCACATGATAGGATCCCTAGGTATGTTAACTGATATACATGAATATTCTGGATCTGATGCTGTTATAATTGGTGATGGATCTGCTATACCCATCATAGAAACTGGAAAATTAGAAATCAAGCAAAAAAATATGAAAATACCTCTTTATGATGTTCTGTTAGTACCAAGTCTGAAAAAAAATCTGCTATCTATAAAGCAATTGACATCTCAATTCCCTGTTAATTGTGAATTTTCTGATGTTGATTTTTGTGTTAAGGAACAGAACACAGGATACCCTCTAATAACAGGGAAACAGAAGGGTGATTTGTATACCCTGTCCAATACACCAGAAGCATACTTCTCCTACCGTTTTCGATCTGGTAATGCAGACCTTTGGCATCAAAGACTAGGACATCCTCAAGCATCTATTATTCCGTTACTACAAAAAAGGGACTTATTACTGTCACAGGCTCTTCAAAAATAGAACATCTATGTGATAGTTGTCAATTAGGCAAATTAAGTAAATTTCCTTTTGCTTCTTCTGAACATTCCAGTTTGGATATTTTTGATAAAATTCATTGTGATTTGTGGGGACCTGCTCTTGTGTTATCTCTCGGAAAATTCAAGTTTTATGCATGTTTAGTTGATGATTTCTCTAAATACACCTAGATTATACCATTACAACACAAATCTGAGTTCTTCACTGCCTTTATAACATTTGAACAATACATTGATAGACAGTTCAACAAGAAGATTAAAATCTTCCATTCTGACGGAGGAGGTGAGTTTATAAATTCCAAATTATCTACACATTTTCTTGCCACAGGTACACTTCATCAAATCTCTTGTCCCTATACGCCAGAACAACAGGTATGGTTGAAAGAAGACACAGAATCATACGTGAACTAGGTATGACAATGCTATTCCACAGTAATGCACCTCTTTATTTATGGATGGAAGCTTTAACCACCGCAGTATTTTTGATTAACAGACTACCATCTTCAGTTCTCAAATTTGACTCTCTTTATTTCACTTTGCATAAAACACAACCTGAATATACCTCTCTTCGTGTGTTTGGATCCAAATGCTTTCCATACACTTGGAATACAAAAAAACATAAATTTGATCCAAAAACAGTTTTATGTGTGTTTATAGGTTATAGTGACAAACACAAAGGATATAAATGTTTTCATCCACCAAGTCGTAAAATTTTTGTATCACGACATGTAGCTTTTGATGAGATGATTTTTCCATTCAAACCTTCGGCTACAAGTAAAACTACATCACAAGCTCATAACATATTTCATTTATGGTTACCATGGTCCCCTAGTCCAGAAAAACAAGGGAAAACAACACACGACTTTGATTCACTACATTGCATGCCACTTCCAACTAATATATGTCACACACAGCAGACTGCACAACATTTATCCCCTGCCACAAACATTGATACTATGTTCAATACTCAAAATCCCGAAGCTATCCCAATACACTCAACTGAAATCCAACCTGTTTTGGCAACTACACTGGAATCCAATGATCTCTCGTCAACACAACTCAGTCCCCCTACACCATTACCTGAACTGCATACAGAAACCCCTGTAACAGAACCCCTTTCTAACACTAATCACTCTATGCTAACAAGATCCATGCATGGTATCATTAAGCCCAATCCTAAATATGCACTCACAATAACCATCTCTCCAACCATTCCCTGTGAACCACGAAACATTAAAGCAACTTTATCTCATTCAGGTTGGAAAGCTGCAATGGAAGATGAACTCATGGCACTTCATAAAAATGAAACTTGGAAATTAGTTCCACGCACACATAACATGCATGTAATTGGATCTAAATGGGTTTTTAAATCAAAACATAAATCGAATGGTACATTAGATCGACTTAAGGCATGGTTAGTTGCCAAAGGATACCATCAAATAGATGGTATTGACTACACTGAGACATTCTCCCCAGTCATAAAACCAGGTACGATTCGTATGATTCTAATTATTGCTCTTGTAAAACACTGGCCTATCCGTCAACTTGATGTCAAAAACGCATTCTTACATGGAACTATTATCGAAGATATATATATGGCACAACCACCAGGTATGATTGATCAGCAGAAACCTATGCATGTATGTAAATTACAGCGAGCTCTCTATGGGCTCAAACAAGCACCACGTGCTTGGTTTGATCGACTTAGTAAATTTCTTATCTCCTATGGTTTTTTCTGTAGTTTGGCTGATCCTTCTCTATTTGTCTTTCATTCTGCTCATGGAAGTCTTGTCTTACTTCTCTATGCTGATGATATGTTGCTTATAGGATCCACTACAGATCTCGTACACTCCTTCATTCAAATATTAAGTCTTGAATTCTCCATGAAAGACGTGGGACCAGTGCACCACTTCCTAGGTGTCGAAATCACCTCCACTACAGATGGGTTACATTTCTCTCAGTCACATTATGCTCTTACAATTCTTGACCAATCCAACATGCTTCACTGCAAGCCCATGATTACACCCTTGGAAGCTAAAGTTATTGTTCCTCCAGATGCTCCTCCCCTTACAGACCACAGTCACTATCGAAGCATTGTGGGTGCCCTTCACACGACCAGATCTCTCTTATAGTGTTAACTATGTCTCACAATTCATGCATAATCCTACGATGGCTCATTGGAAGCTGGTTCAACGCATCCTGTGTTATCTCAAAGGAACAGTCACCATCGGTCTCCATCTATCATCTAGCACAACTCTTACATTGCATGCCTTTTCTGATGCTGATTGGGCTGGTTGCCCTACCATCCACTACTGGCTATTGCACTTTTCTTGGTTCCAATCTTGTTTCCTGGAGTGCAAAAAAATAGCACACTATCTCTCGATCCAACACTGAAGCTGAATATCGAGCAATGGCCAACACAGCTGCTGAACTCACATGGCTCTCCTTCATTCTTAATGACCTTCGTGTCTCACTGCCCAGTCCACCAGTGCTTCACTATGATAATATCAGTGCCCTTTACATGACTATCAACCCTGTTTTTCATACTAGGAGCAAACATATTGAACTGGCCTACCACTTTGTACGAGAACATGTTGCTCTTGGAGTACTTGTCACCAAACATGTGCCTTTAGCTAATCAGGTTGCTGACATCTTCACTAAACCTGTCACCAAGGCTGTACTTTCTTCTTTTTTCACCAAACTGTGCCTTCAACCCTGGCTCAGTTTGCGGGGGGATATTAGCAAAGATGACAGCAATGGTAACTTCATCAATCACAGTAACGGTAACAAAGAATCCCTGCATCTCAGCAACACAGATGACAACAATGCAGGGTCTTGAAATATCAGAATTGGTAACAAAGATAGAGCAAGATTATGAAGCATTAAAGATGATCATATCCACAGCAACATCTCAGGAAATGTGGTTGGTGGCAATGACTCTCAAAGGCAACAAAATATTTACAAATATGGAAGATCAACTCATTTTAGCAAACTAACATCTGCAGAATAATTTCTGACAGAACAATAATCTTTCCTTTCCTGTTGTATAGAGATACATGATCTCTCTTTCCTTATGTGTAAAGATGTATTACGCTTATAAAATGAATTCTCAGCAATGTAAAACATACACACGAAATATATACAAAAACCTTTTCTTCACAGACAAATCCATTTTTCCTCTCAAGCTACTAGGGTTCTCTTGAAACCTAGTGTCGAGGAAAACACTGGGCCATATTTTTGAGAAAGTTGCCATGCTTTTGAAGGTTTCAGCTATCTAGTTGGTGCAAGTTACCTACCATGGGAATGTTGAAGAATTTGGTTTCACTTTAGCTACAATATTAGGGATAGGTTTTTTATTAATGTTAGTTATTTAATGACAGCCTTTAGTGTTTTGGTTTGATTGTTCTTTTCTGCTTTCAATTTTAAATCTTATCTATGATAAGTACACTAAAGGAGTTTATGTTTGATTAGGGTTCTTATTCTTGTAAACTCTTTGATTTCATCTATAAATAAAACTAAGTGATGACAGTAACCTCACCTTGATTTTGCTCCTGATTTATGCATTCAATTGTTCATCGTGTTCTTTAATTCTTTAGCTCTTTAAAAGGATTGCTGCAAATAATCCAAACAGTAATAGTTGAGGTAATTTTTTAAAGTGTTTTTTGATTAGATATGCATCAAAATGATTTTTTTTTATTTTTTTAAAATTATCTTTAACATCATCCAATCAAAATGATTTAAAAACACCAAAACTTTTTAATTTCATATAAAAAATAAAAGTAAAAATAATTCATTTTTTTCACAAATATTTTTGATACGCAATGTCAAACACCAAAGTGAGCTTCTAGAAATTGAACCACAATATCTTTAATCAGTCTGAAGTTTGAGGTTTAGCATTTGGAATATCCTCAATCAACTGAACTCGTAAAAACTAAAACTTAAATACTTTCACAAATACAAACTCTTCAAGATCGAGACTTTCATTTCATGGTTACACATTTTTAACTTGGAATTATGAAACCAAATCTAAAATGGGCCCTGACCTCTATGTCTTCTCACAATATTCCTCGTGAGCTATAAAATACCTAATCAGACTTGGCTCATCCTGGTTGGTGTTCTTTTTCTTGTTTTTTTTTGTTCTTTTTCACCTTTGACAACTTTGCCCATCTTTTCAACAAGCATCACTTCTTCTTTCTTTTCACATAATTTTCAACCATAATTCCATTAGATATCATAAGTATATGCTCTACTAATCCTTGTCCAGGGGAAAAGAGGAAAACATATAAAAAGTTTAAGGCTTATACATGGATAAAGCAAAGAAAGGATAAACAAGCTCAAAAGGGGCTCACTAAAGATAATATGCTTTAGGTTGGCTTTTTGGCTCAAGCAGTTAAAATTCCTAATGCCTTTATCATCTTCATGCATTTATGTAATGTGAATGTAATCTCAATAAGATATGAAGCAAGTTCTAGAGATACATATCATTGAAAGAATGAACAATCAAAGAATATAATGTTGAAGGCTCAAAAGCTTATATTGGTATAACACTATAAAGTCAACATGACATATTTTCAGAGTCAATCCCTAAACCAATTAAACATTAAAACTTGCATGCGCACTCATTCATTTGATTTATGTATTCATCTATCTCACTTAATTCTCATACATAATACTCATATTCTCAAAAACCAATGGGAGTTAAAAAGACCAAACAATTTTTTTTTGGTAGAGCAACAAAGAAAACTAAAATTCTCCCAATACCCCCACACTTAAAACACAACATTGTCCTCAATGTTGAAATAAAAGCAAAGGAACATAAGAGAATGACATAAAATAAATTAAAATGCAAAAAAATAAAAGATAAGGAAAAAGAAAGCAAATCTGATTTTTTTTTTGTGCTGGGTTGCCTCCCAGTAAGCGCTTTTGTTTTATGTCATTAGCTTGACATGTGGCATGCTCATTCTTCATAGATTGATTCAGCTAACTCTATAGAAGCGGTGAGTTCTGTCGTCCAACCTTCATAGAAAGGTTTCAAACGATGTCCATTGACCTTGAGTACTTTGTTGGTTTCTAAACTTGTAATTTCAACTGCACCATAAGGAAAAACATTAGAAACAACAAAGGGTCCAATCCAACGAGAGTGTAATTTTCCAGGAAAATGTTTCAAACGCGAATGATATAGAAGGACTTTGTCTCCAACATGGAACTCCTTTCTTGTAAGCATTCGATCATGAAGATTCTTAGTCTTTTCTTTGTAAATCCTTGCATTCTCGTAAGCATCTTTTCGAATCTCTTCCCACTCTTGTAGTTACAGTTTTCTTGCAATCCCAGCAGCATCATAATCCATGTTACATTGTTTAATGGCCCAAAAAGCTTTGTGTTCAAGCTCCACCGGTAGATGACATGCTTTCCCATAAATCATTCTATAAGGTGATATTTCTATAGGTGATTTATAAGCAGTCCGATAAGCCCAAAGTGCATCTCCAAGACATAGACTCCAATCTCACCGATTAGGTTGCACTGTTTTCTCTAAAATGGACTTGATTTCTCGATTTGAAATTTCAGCTTGGCCATTCGTTTGAGGATGATATGCTGTGGAAGTTTGATGAGTCACATGATATTTGCGTAGCAATGCTTCCATGGAACGATTACAGAAATGAGTGCCACGATCGCTAATGATAGCTTTAGGGATTCCAAACCTGTCAAATATGTGAGTCCTAACAAAATCTAAAACAACCTTAGCATCGTTAGTTCGTGTGGCTTTCATAATCAACAGCAAGAAGAATTTCAACAGCAAGAAGAATATAAAGATTGCCAAAAGAAGAAGGAAATGGACCCATAGAGTCAATACCCCAAACATCAAAAATTTCACTTACAAGAATATTCGTTAAAGGCATTTGATTCTTATGAGTGATATTACCTGTTCTTTGGCATTTTTCACATGATTTGCAGAAGTGATATGCATCTTTAAAAATAGAAGGCCAATAGAAACCACTTTCAAGTACCTTGTGGGCTGTTCTTTTTGCTCCAAAATGCCCACCACAAGAATGAGAATGATAAAAACTGAGAATGGAATGAAATTCATCTTGAGGTACACACCTCCTAACTACTTGATCCGCACAAAATTTCCAAAGGTAAGGATCGTCCCAAAAATAATATTTAGCATCAGCTCGTAACTTATCTTTTTGGGGTTTAGACAAACCTGGAGGGAATTCTTTGGTGACTAAATAGTTTACCAAATCAGCATACCATGGTCTTGTAGAGGAATACAACATATACAACTGCTCATCAGTGAATGTCTCTCTTATTGTTTCGATCTGTATATCCTCAGTCCTCATTCGGCTTAAGTGATCAGCCACATGGTTTTCAGCACCTTTTTTGTCTTTGATCTCAAGATCGAATTCTTGTAAAAGCAAGATCCACCTAATCAGTCTTGGTTTGGACTCCTTCTTCTTCAAAAGATACCTGAGAGTTGCATGGTCAGTAAAAACAATGGCTTTTGTACCAAGTAGATATGACCTGAATTTTTCAAGAGCAAACACCACTGCAAAAAGTTCCTTTTCAGTTGTATGGTAATTGCATTGTGCTCCATCCAACATACGAGAAGCATAGGCGATAACATGCAAATTCTTCCCAATTCTTTGCCCAAGCACAACTCCTATCGCATAGTCACTCGCATCACACATTATCTCAAAAGGTTCATCCCAATTTGGTGGTTGGATGATAGGGGCAGATGTGACACATCTCTTAAGCTCATCATGGGCATCTTTACATGCTTGATCAAACACAAAATCCACTTCTTTGGCTAATAGTTTGCACAAGGGTGTCGTAGTCTTCGAGAAATCTTTGATAAAGCGTCGATAGAAACCTGTATGGCCTAGAAAAGAACGAACTTCCCTCACGCATGAGGGGTAAGGCAATGATGAAATAACATCTATTTTAGCTTTATCAACCTCTAATCCACGTGAAGACACAACATGCCCAAGAACTATTCCTTGTTCTACCATAAAATAACACTTTTCATAGTTCATGACAAGGTTAGTTTCAATGCACTTTTTCAAGATCAAAGATAAATTTTCTAGACATCTAGCAAAAGAATCACCATACACCGTGAAATCATCCATAAAAACCTCGATTATTCTTTCAACATAGTTAGAAAAAATACTCATCATGCATCTTTGAAAAGTTGCAGGTGCATTACAGAGACCAAAGGGCATTCTTCTATATGTATATGTACCAAATGGACATGTAAACGTAGTCTTTTCTTGATCCTTAGGATTAATAACAATTTGATTGTATCCACTATATCCATCAAAAAAGCAATAAAAAGACTTACCTGCTAGGCGTTCAAGCATTCTCCATCCAATTGAGATGCGAAAGATTGATCTTTGCGTGTAGAAAGATTGAGCTTTCTGTAATCAACACACATTCTCCATCCACTTGAGATGCGAGTTGGAATGAGCTCATCATTTTTGTTTTTCACCAACGTGATTCCGGTCTTTTTGGGCACCACATGGATTGGCGCGACCCATTTACTGTCAGTGATGGGATAAATGACTCCTGCATCTAACAGCTCCAAAATTTCAGCTTTCACTACCTCTATCATAGACGGGTTCAACCTTCTTTGCATTTCCCTTGTTGGTTTTGTGTTGTCCTCCAATAGTATGTGATGCATACATATTGAGGGACTAATGCCCTTGATGTTGGCTAAAGTCCATCCAATGGCCGTCTTGTGATCACACAACAACTTCACAAGTTTTTCCTCTTGCATACTTGTCAAACCTTTTGCTATGATAACGGGAAGTGTATTGTTGTCGCCAATGAATACATACTTCAAATTATCGGGCAAAGGTTTTAATTCTAACTCGGGGCCTGTAAAATAGATGGCAAAAGCTTTTTATGTGAGAGTACTAAATCAACAAAGACATTACCATGGGGAACAGTTTGCAAAGCTTGTAAGGCCAATACTGATTCGTTCACTTTTTGGGGAACACACACGTGCCTCTCCATCTCTTCTATCTTGGTGAAATCATAGCCATAGCCTAAAGCTATGCGTAATCCGTCTTCGCAATCAAAATCACAAACTTGCTGCACACACTTATCAATTTGATCATAGCATGTGATAGAATAAACATTGCTATAAGGATATTTCATTGCATCATGAAAATTGAATTCAATTTTTTCATCTCCTACCTCCATAGACAAGGTATCCTTACCACAATCAATCTTTGTGTTGGCGGTTTTCAAGAATGGTCTCCCAAACAATATACGAGTGCTGGTTGATGAATCACAAGAATCATGTTCCATATCAAGAATATAAAAATCACATAGAATAACCAAACTATCAATCTTGACCAGGATATCTTCTATCACACCAAGTGGGTAAACAAAACTACGATCCGCAAGTTGTATTACAATGCTAGTTTTATTCAAAGGCTCAAGACTAAGAGAATCATAAACATGTTTGGGCATAATACTAATGGATGCACCTAAATCACATAAAGCTCTTTTAAAACTAGCATTACCAATAACACATGGGATAGTAAATGCCCCTGGGTCTTTTTGTTTCAAAGGCAGAATCTTTTGAACAACGGCAGATACAACTTCACCCATACTTACCTTTTCATGACCTTTCAGTTTGAAAGCTCTCTTGGTAGTACACAACTCCTTCAAGAATTTTGCATACTTGGGAATTTGCTTAATAGCATCAAGCAAAGGAATGTTTAATTCCACTTTCTTGAAAACCTCTAAGATCTCTTTTTCTTTGTCTTCTTTCTTTGACCTAGAAAAACTCACAGGAAAGGGTGGATTTGTTTTAAAACTGGAATTAATTGAGTGAAAAGTTTCCTTTGGAGTGTTTGTCTTTGTTTCTGTTTGTGGAGGAGGAGGATGTTCTTTCTTTGTACTCAATTCAGTTTCTATATCTTCTTCCTCCTCCATCTCAATTTGTTTCAACTTTTTTCTCTTCAAGTTCTTTCCCACTTCGCAGCATGATAGCACTAACATTCTCTTTTGGATTCAATGCTTGGGAGGGCAACTTTCCATTTATTTGTGCTTCCAATTTCCCTACACTTGAAGCTACTTGCCCCATTTGCTTTTCCAAGTTGTGAATACTTGACCTTGTTTCCTATTGAAAAGACATGACATTTTGTTGCAAGGTAACAGTATTAGAAGCCAAATTTTTCATCATCTCACGAAGATCATCATTGGATGATGACCCCATAACATTGGAGTTTGTGAATGGAGCGGGTTGTCTTGCTTGATAATTTTGTTGGGGCTGAAATCCATGTGGATGGAACTGTTGGCCTAGATTGCTTTGTTGGGATGGGTTGTTGTAGCGTAAGTTGGGATGATCTCTCCATCCGGGATTGTACGTGTTGGAAAAGGGATCATATTTATGCTGGGGCTGTCCGTTGAATGCTCCATCAATTGCATGAGCTTGTTCAATGTAATCTTCTTGCATTGTTGGGCACATATCCGAAGCATGTCCTTGTAAGGAGCATATGCTACAAACTTTCACCTGCTGCACATTTCCACAAGCCAAAGAACGCACAAGAGAAGTAAGATCATTAACTTTATTTTCAAGGTTAGAAATACTTACCTCATTTACTCATTTGTTGGAGAGGTCTCCACGAGTGCCAAACTGTTTTGAGTTGGCTGCCATGTTTGAGATCAATTGGCATGTAGCCTCGGGTGTCTTATCCACCAATGCGCCTCCACTTGCAGCATCAATGATACTACGGTCAGTAGGCATCAATCCTTCATAGAAATATTGAATGAGCAGCTGATCGGGTATTTGATGATGAGGGCATTGAATACATAGTTGCTCAAATCTTTCCCAATACTCAGAAAGTGTCCCTCCATGAGATTGTCGAATCCCACATATTTCTTTTCTTATATTGGCAACTCGAGATGCTGGAAAATATTTCTCTAGGAAAATCTTCTTCATAGCATTCCAAGTTCCAATAGATCCTAGGAGAATAGAGAAAAGCCATGCCTTTGCTGCCCCCTTCAAAGAGAAAGGGAAAGCTTTCAACTTAACTTGTTCTTCATCAACTCCATTCGGTTTCATGCCAACACATACCATATGGAACTCCTTGAGATAAGTATGAGGATCTTCTCCTGCAAGACAATAAAATGTTGGTAACAAATGTATAAAACCAGATTTGAGCTCAAGGTTTACATTATTGTCAATGCTTATGCACAATGGTTGATTTTCCATGTTAGGAGCAGCAAGCTCCTTGATAGTTTGTTGTCGTGCAATAGCCATGGTGTTGAGGCGAGCTTCCTTTCTCAACCTGCATAAAGTGCTTTCTATTTCAAGATCAATCTGCACTTGAATTTGATTAGTAGAACGGGTCACAAGCATAAATTCTTAAGAAAACTCAAAAGAAAGTAACCACACAAGAGATCGAAAACAATGCAAATTGTACGAAAAATTTACGGTTGAAAACTAAAACTGCCTAAAAACACTAGAAAACAATGGAATTTGGCCTCACTATCTTGTTCAAAACGTCCTTTTCCTTCAGAAAACAAAAGCTCGATACCTAATTCCACCAAAAACTCTGTTTTGAACAGTACCGCTGCCGCAAGTGAACAATACCGTCGCAAGCAAAAATTCTATTTCTTTTTTTTTTGAATCACAGCAAGTAAAAATAACAGTACAAGCACAACAATCAACTAAAATTACCTCCCCAGCAACGACGCCAAAATTTGTTGCGATGTCGCGGTCGCACAAATTAATTACTCTAGCTTTAAAACACACAAGATAGTATAGAGCAAGCAAGGGGTCGATCCCACGAGGAAGTTTCAAGTCAGATTTTTATGTTGTACGTTATGTGATTGGGGGGGATTTGGTTTGTGATTATCTAAACTATGGCAACAATTAAACTAGCAAACAAAATCAATTAAAACCGAAACTTATCAAGAAAACAAACCTTGGTCACAAGCATACATCCACCTACGGAAATTAGAACCGATCCTTGAAACAAAAAGTGCAATTTATGTTTTGAAATTTTATCTTTTCTTAACGTGATTAATTAACGGATCCGCCGTATAACTAATCCTAACCAGCAAACAATCAAAGTGTCCGCACTAATGATTCAATTTAATGGTAGCTTTAAGAACTAGATAATTTCATCAAGATTAACATACAAGTTGTCCGCAACTTGTGTCAATTTATTCATATGTTCTCCCTAAGTTCAATAATATAGTTCCGCCACAATTATCAAGTTTAGTTGCTTCACAAGTTCATATATCACAACTCCGGTTTTGATATTAAACTTAGCAATAGATTGTTCACAACAATAACTTAGAGTACGCTCTAGCAATCATCAACAACAATCATAGGAAATATGCATAGGAAAACAATCATACTCATTCATAACATAAACTGAAAATAGAAGGAAGAATAAATCTCACGGTTCTTGAAATCCGAAGGTTTTTGTGTCCTTGCAACCAAGCACAAGAGTCTAGCCTTGCATGTTTATTGAACAACTAAATAAAAAGATGGAAGAAAACATGATTTAGGGTTTGTAGGAGGAAGATTTATGTTTTTTTTTTGGTGCTGGCCGCCACTTCGTTGCTCCTCTTCTCCTTTATATATGCTTAGAAACCCTAGTGTCTATTTTACAAAATAGTCCTTACTTAAGTTGGCAGAATTTAGTTGTCCCTTGTAAAATTCATATCTCCTGAATCCACGAAAATTGAGTTTGCATCAATCGGACTTTTGTAGCTCGAGATATTGAAGTTCGAATGGACAAAGGTTGATATCGGCAGATTGCATGATTTGACTTTGAAGGCTGCGATTTCCATGATCTTCCTTATTTTATTTCTTCTTCCTTAGCTTTCCATAAATTTATGGATGTTAGCTTTTGAATGTCACTGGAATCACTTCATTTCGATCTCTAGAGCTTCCATTGTGCACAAAACACCGACTGAAGGTCAAATCTGTCAATCACCTCCAAGTACCTCCTTCTTGCATCTTTCATCTAGAAATGCCTTCAAAATATAAAACAAAGAATATCAAGGCATTTTATACATAAAACATATGCAAAACACTACGTAAATATGGATGAAATTATCAAATAATATGGTCGCATCAGTTGGAAAGCACAACCTTCCTAGTGATAGTGTTATACATTCTATAAGCTTTTGACCCACTACATATACCCAAGTGTACACATTTAGTGATTTTGTCATCCAATTTTTTTCTTTTTTATCATGGTTGTGTACATATCCAATACACCCAAATACCTTAAAATGTTTCACTAATGGCTTGAGATTACTCCAAGCTTCTTTTGGAGTCCTATCTCTTACTGCAATGGTAGGAAGTCAATTCATCAAGTGCACTACCCAGTTAACAGCTTCTGCCCAAAATTCTTTTGGAACCTCTTTCTCAATCATCATACTTTTAGCTAGGTTCATAATGGTCCTATTTTTCCTCTCTACAATTCCATTTTGCTGTAGTGAGTTGCCCCTTCCCCTTGTTGCTCTCACATCATACACAATTTTTAGGGCTTGATCTTCTTCTTTGTGCTCTCGCATCCTCTGTTCATGTATCAGCAGGCTGCCCTGAAGGTCATCAATACGCAAGGTGTCTAGATCATTAGACTCCTTTATTGAACACACAATGTAGTTGAATTTAGGAGTCATACACCGTAGAATTTTACTAACCACAATGCTTTGTTGTACCTTTTCACCATGAATTTTCATCTTGTTTGCCACTGTCAGGGTTCTTGACAGGTATTTGTCAACCCTCTCAATTTCCTTCATGCTCCACTGTCAGGGTTCTTGACAGGTATTTGTCAACCCTCTCACTTTCCTTCATGCTTAGTGTTTCAAATTCTCTTCTCAAAGCTTGCAATTGTACCCTTCTCACCTTTGTTGAACCCTGGTACTTTTGTTTCATCGAATCCTAGATGGCTTTTGATGTTCCCTTGTCAAGAATGGTCTCCATGATCTCTCTGTCTATGGCTTGGAATAGAAAGTTCTTGACTATCAAATCCTTAAGCATGGCTTCTTCCACGATTTTCTTTTGCCCTTCACTTGCACTAGGACCTCGTATCAGGGTTGGTACTCCTTCATCAACCAAGCTCAACATCTCTTTACTTCTTAGAAAAAATTTCATCATCATGGACTAGTGATCGTAGTATCCAGTGAATTTGAGAATGACAACTAGTAAAAACTCTTCCGAGGTAGACATCTTCTTCTATACTCACTCGCTCTGTGTTTCACTCACCCTATGTCCCTCTCACTCTCTTTGACTCTCTTTGTTTAACCCTTTCTCTTCCCACTTAGGTCCCTTTCGGAAGATCCGAGCTCTGATACCAATTGTTGAATTCAATTGATGTTGAATTCTTCAATTGAAAAAGTTTCTCACTCAATTGATAGAGTTTCCTCTTCTCACAATTACAGAAAACTTGCCAATCTTTATTCATTGAATGCACAACCCTTTTATAGTTTCTTGAACACACTAATCTTCTACTAACTAATCTCTAACAAACTGCTAACTGAAATCAAAAACTACTACTAACTGAATGATACTAACAAACACATTAACAGCCTGTCAGTGATCAGTTAACAGAAACCCTAACAAACCCAACAAAAGTACCCTCATTTGAAGAGGGTGAAATTGAATGCTGATGGATGCAATAAATGTAATGTTGGGGCTGCTGGATGTTAGAGTATTGAAGATGTGTTCTAGAATATTATATTTGTAGTCTAGAGTATGAAAGATGATATGAGATATATGTATAAATAGAAAGATGCACACACAACAAATGAATGCAAAAACAAAATATCAATACAACAAATATTCAAATTTCAGTTTCCCTCTCTTTTCTCTCTTCTCCCTCTTCCGGTCTCTAAACTCATTCTTTCCCTTTCAATTATTTGCAAACTTTCTCAATCCTAACATGGTATCATAGCTACTATGCTAGTGCATGAATTGATCCAAGCTTCCGCAATCATATCCTTAAAAAAAAAATCTACTGCTGAAGAAAACACATCGTTCAAGTTTTTCTTTATGATCTTTTGCAACTTCTTTAGTTGAGACTTTTTTTTAATTTTTGAGCTAAAGATGAAGATGATCATCTGTGTCGCTATTGCTCCTTCTCATGTAGTTGCTTTCTTGTTCATTTGAGAGGCTAGTATGAGCTCTTTTAAGCTTTAGCAAACACGCTCCAATTGCAATATGCACGGTCAGGAGTTCTCTTCTTCAACATCTGTTCCTCCTCCAAATTTCAAAAAAAAAAATGAAGCTAAAACAGAGCAGTAACAGAGTGAGAATCATTGTGAATCGTGAAGCAGCAAAACATGCCTCTGTCTCCAGCCACCACGTTTCTCCCTCCACCATAGCCCCGTCGTTTCTATCGAATAGTGAGCTTGTTCTGTTCCAGATCCAAATCGACAGCAACGCCTCTTCGTCTTCTTCACCAGAAGAGGCAACAACTAAAAATGAAGAAAGCACTAGCAGTTTTGCTCGTTTCTGGTTTGCCTCCTCAATCATCTACTGCAACTGAAGAATCTCATAATCTTTATTCTGGATTTCAGATTGGAATTTGTTCACCATAACCTCATATGTTTTGAGCAGGCTCTGCTGTTCTTGGATCTCTAAAAAAAATGCTTGAAGAAATAACGTGTCCTCTTTAAATCAATATGTGAGGCTTCTAAACCTTCTAATCCAGTGCCTACATATGATTCACAGATATGAGATCAACTTGTCCTCTTTAACGTGTCCTCTTTAGATCAACTTGAGAAGGAGAGGGACTTTTACTTTGCAAAGCTATGAGATGTTGAGCGTTTATGTTAGAGCCCTGGGATTGAAAACCTACTAGTGGTTGTAGCGATGAAGAACATCCATTATTCTACTGATGATGATGCCTCAGTATTGGCAGAAGCTCAAGCCATGGTGTCACTTCACCAGCAGGAAGCAGAGTACTTGAGTCTCATTGCTGAGCTGAACTGGAGCTTGGGTCAATAGAGGACTGACATTGTAGCTCTACCAGAGAAGGAGGCTTAGGCTGAGGCATTGACGGAGTCAGGTTTGTGTGTGTCAAGCCCTTCCAACTCTACTTCATTTTGTATGTTGTTAAGGTAAGATGAATTGAAAAGATTTGGCAAAGAAGAGAGAAGCAATTGAGGTGACTGAGAGGAAAAACTTATGAAGTTATTGTGTTCACAAGACAAACAACATTGAATGGACTTTAATAAATACTGCTCTAAAATGCTGCCGCCCTCAACTTCCCTCTTTTTCCGTTTCATGATCCATTCAATAAAACCAATAATATTTATAAACTGATTGATTAAAATCGACAATCACATATAATTTTTGAACTGATGGTGGTTGTGAAACAATTGAACGGTGGTTCTCTTATTTATTGCATTGAAAGATTCTCATTGAATGGAGCATTTGTAGCAGAAGCCTGGGCTACAAATTCTATTTTCAAGGCTAAATGACTTGTTAAAACATGCCAACAAACTTTTAAGAGGTCCAGTCTCTTAAAGATATCACAATATTTATCACAATAGAAAACCTTGGTAAACAAACAGAAACAACAATTGATGAGATGCTAATAAGTGACGTTTTATTCTCTCAAGATTTCATGATCACCAAATAGATTGGTACTTCCTTTATTCACTATTTCCCATCACAGCATAGGGCTTAGGCATAAGGCAGAGAGGATCCCTTCTATGCGTTGTAATTCTGGTTAACACATGATCAATGTCTATATCTTCCCTTCTCATCCCGGCGGGCATTTCCCAATCAAATTTGTGAAGAAGATTAGCAAGTGAAAGCTCCATGGTGGCAATTCCAATGTTTAAAAAGTCTATAAACCAGGACAGATTCTTCGGCCTGAGCCGAACGGTATTAGCTTGAAATCTTGTCCCTTAAAATCAATAGAGCTACCCAGGAATCTATCAGGATTGAACTCATTTGGGTTCTCCTAAACTTCTGAGTCCCTTCCAACTGCCCATGCATTCACATAAACTAAGGTCTTGGCAGGTATTTCATACCCATCTATTTTGCACTTGGTCGTTTCTCTTGGGATTATTAGTGGTGCTGTTGGCTGCAATCTCATTGTCTCTTTAACCACAACTTTAAGGTAAGACAATTGCTCAACATCATATTCATTCACATAACCTTTATTTCCTAGGCTCAGAATCCAGAGCTGAAATGGAAATTTTCTAAATCATATGTGAAACCTCTTCTTCTCTAATTGGAATGAAACTTTGCACACGAATGGAGCTAAATAGATGAATTACACATATCTTTCTCATCTCCCTCCAACAAACACCATATCTTGAGAAGGCCAAGTCTAAGCCATTGTAGGACAATTTTTGCTGGCCAGTGAAGACAGGCCCGATACAAAATTCAAGATCATGGGTTTTCAAAATCTCTTTAGCCATTTTGGCTGAAGAAGCTACTAGGGTTCTGACAGTAAGGAAGGAAAATAGGTAAATTGTAAAATCTTTATTGAATGAATATTACTTTTACACTACTCTATGTTTATATACAGAATAGAATTTGTAACGTTATAGGTTCCAATTATAATTAGGAAATTTACAGCTGTAGAATAAATCAATTCCTAGAATCTCTCCCATAAACTCTCAATGACAGTAAATGCTAACACTCCCCCTCAAATTGGTGCAAAGATGTCTTCGATGCCCAACTTGTCAAGTTAATGAAAGATTTTGCTGGAGACGGCTTTTGTAAGGATATCTGCGAGTTGATTTTCTGACCTTACGAACGGAAAATTGATCACCCCTTCTTCGAGATTTTGTTTAATAAAATGTATGTCTATCTCGATATGTTTTGTGCGGTCATGTTGAACTGGTTTGTGAGATATTTCAATGGCAGCTTTATTATCGCACTACAGGTTCATCCTTGATTCGGGACTGAACCTAATTTCAGACAATAACCTCTTGAGCCATAATAATTCACATAGTCCCTTTGCCATCCCTCGAAACTCGGCTTCTGCACTTGACAAGGCAACTACCTTTTGCTTCTTGCTCCTCCATGTGACTAAGTTGCCGCCAACAAATGTGAAGTATCCCGACATAGACTTTCTATCAGATATACTTCCTGCCCAGTCAGCATCTGTGTTCCCTTCGACCGCTAGATGACCATTTCTAGAAAATAAGCGGCCTCTTCACGGAGCTGATTTTAAGTAACGAAGTATTCTAGTTACGACATCCATGTGCTCTTCATTCGGACAATGCATAAATTTGCTGACTATGCTCACTACATAACAAATATCTGGGCAAGTATGTGACAGATAAATTAATTTCCCCACTAGCCGTTGATACCTTTCCTTATTAGTTGAAGCCCTTTCTGTAGAGTCCCCAAATTTCTGATTCTGAATCATGGGGGTGTCGGCCGGTTTGCAGTCAAGCATTCCTACTTTGGTTAGTAGGTCTAGCATATACTTTCTTTGTGAGAGAAATATGCCTCGGTTTGACCTAGCTACTTCGATCCCCAGGAAATACTTTAGTCCTCCTAAGTTCTTCATCTCGAACTCGGTAGCCAATTGTTTATGTAATTTTAAGATTTCTTCTAAATCGTCTCCAGTAATGATCATGTCATACACATAAATTATCAACGCAGTCACCTTTCCCTGTCGTTGTTTTAAGAATAGAGTATGATCTAAGTTGCTTTGTTGAAAGCCATATTTCTTCATTGCCATACTGAATCTACTAAACCACGCGCGTGGTGATTGTTTTAGCCCGTATAATGCCTTCTGTAGTTTGCAAACAATTCCAATGTTTGGGGATGAGGTATATCCCGGTGGGATGTCCATATATACTTCCTCCTCCAGGTCTCCATGTAGGAAAGCATTCTTAACATCAAATTGGTGTAGTGGCCAATCTAGATTTGCTGCTAATGATAACAACACTCTAACAGTATTTAATTTCGCTACCGGAGAAAATGTCTCCTGATAGTCCACTCCATATGTCTGCGTATATCCCTTGGCTACCAGTCTTGCTTTAAACCGCTCAATGGTTCCATCCGCTTTGTGTTTGATAGAGAAGACCCATCTACACGCAATTGTTTTCTTCCCCTTCGGTAGTGGAATAAGTTCCCATGTTTTATATTTTTTCAGTGCTTCCATCTCTTCTTCTACTGCTCGTGCCCATTTAGGATCAGTCAAGGCTTCCTGAATTTCATGCGGGATATGATGAGCTGACAGCTTATCGGTGAAGTCTCTAAGAGGTTTGGTCAGCCTTTGAGTCGTTACATGATTAGAGATAGGATACTGTGATTGTTTTCCCTCTGTGCTGGGAGAGTATCGAGCTAGAGGCTTTCTCTATTTTTTGTGGCAGGTAATTTATAACCAACAAGAGTATCCAAAACAGGATTAGAGGATGGAGAAAGAGAGTTTACCTCATGGATATTCTCTGGCGAGGAATGATCATCGTCGAGTACAAAGAGTAGAGGGGTTTGACTACTAGGTGTGTGTTCTGTTGCATTTCCCATTTCAGCTTCTTCATCCACGGTATCTACTGCCAAATCTGCAAGTAAGTCATCATCTCCCATGTCTGCAGATACACCCATATCTTCCTCACTCGTGGCTGCTGCCTTTTTTGTTTCCATATCTTCTGATGGACCAGCATTACCCTTGGCATCATCTTCCCTTTCCACGTCCATGTCTGCATGTACACCAGCATTGCCCGTTACATCCCTCTCTGCGTCTGCACGTATTGTTGGTTCTATATTTAGGCAGTTCCACCACTTCTCTTCTTCCGTCCATGTCTCCCCTTGAAGCTGAGAAGTGGACACTAGGAGTAATAATTTTCAGCTTCTGAGAAGGTGACATCCATTGTGATGTATGTGCATTTTGTGACAGGAATGTAGCAACAATAGCCCTTCTTTGATGCACCATATCCCAGAAATATGCACCGATCAGCACATGCATCTAGTTTGGTTCGTTGGTTCTTGTGTAGATGAACAAACACTACACATCCAAATACACGTGGGGGCAGCATTAGTATAGATGGTAGTGTAATATGAGTGGCCAAAACTTGCAGCGGAGTCTTAAATTCTAAGACTTTAGAAGGCATACGATTCATTAGGTGCACAGCCGTGACCACAGCTTTATCCTAGTAGCTGTGAGGGATGTTTGCTCCAATTAGTAGTGCACGGGCAGTTTCTAAAATGTGTCTGTTCTTCCGTTCGGCTACACCATTTTGCTGTGGTGTTTGACTGCAAGAAAATTCATATAGGAGACCAGCATTGTGGAAGTATTTCACAAAGTCTTGATTGACATATTCCCCTCCATTATTCGACCTCTAAATTCTGACTTTTGCTGAGAATTGGTTCTGTATCATAGCATGAAAGGCACAAAATACACCAAAGACTTCATTCTTATTATTAAGAAAATATACCCACGTCATCCGGGTGCAATCATCTATAAAAGTCACAAACCATCGTACACCATGAACTGTGGTGATAGGAGATGGTCCCCAAACATCCGAATGGATTACCACAAAAGGAATATCGCTTTTATTAGAACTAGCCGGGAAGGATACACGGTGGCTTTTCACAAAAATGCATGTATCACATTTGAGTTCTAAATGTTTTTGACTAGAAAATAAATCTAGAAATAATTGCCTCATATAGTTGAAGGACGAGTGTCCCAACCGAGCATGCCATAGCCGAATCTGTTTTTCTTGTGCAGTGGCTGAGTTCTTCACCATATTGATTTGCCGATACTAAAATCATCTATGTAGTATAACCCCTCTCTCTTAGTACCACGCCCAATGATCTTCTTCGTGAGAATATCCTGAAAAAGGCAAAAAGTTGGATACATTAAAACAAGGCAGTTCAAGTCTTCAGTAGCTTGTCCCACATAAATTAATTTAGTTGTAAGAGATGGAACTAAAAGAGTATTGGTTAAGGATATTGATGGTGATAGTTGTACTGTCCCAGCCCCTGTGACTGGATAAAAAACCCCTTTAGCATTTGAAATATTGTTCCTTCTTGGCTTTATATAGTCAGCAAGATCGTCTGGATTGTAGGTCATATGGTCTGTTGCACCAGAGTCTACAATCCAGTCATCATCTCTTTGTTCTGTAGAGACTACAAAAGCACTGCTGGTATAACAGCAGCCGTTACCTTTATCACTGCCATTAATAGCTGTTTCTGCCTTTGTTTCCACACGGGGAATAAGGGAAAGTTGAGGTTCTGCATATGCTATTGCTGCTCGTCCAGCTCCTCCATTGGCTTCTTGTGATTTCTATGCTTTAAATTCATTCCACCATTCTGGGTAGCCATGTAGGTTGAAACACGTTTCCCGTGTGTGTTTGATATTACCACAATGGGAGTAGCCATGTCCCCTAGACCGATTTTTGCTTCCCCCTGGTGCGGCATATCCTGGTGCTCTTTTGGTCATGTGTAGCATTTGACTTGGTTTTCCACTTTTCGTTGCCATAACCGAAGCAGTAGGGTCACCATTTGTTTCGAGCATGACAAATTGTCTGATGTCTTCTCTTCGAACATAGGCGTAGGCCTGTTCAACAGATGGAAAAGGTTGTAATTGAAGAACATCACTCCTAATTTTATCAAGCCGATCATCCAGTCCATCAAGAAAAAACATACACCCGATCCTCTTGAAGCAGGGTGTTATGTCTCTGTACATCAATTGCACACTCCATTGGGTTTGGTCATCGGTAATCAATTTCCCTCCATAAGCCCTGAAGACCATTGTAGTATGCCTCAATGGGTTCCCCATTTTGTTTCATTCGAGTGACCCTTCTCTTCAAATCGTATACCTGCGATTTGTCATTCCCATCAAAATAAGTTGTAGTAATTGATTCCCATACCTGTTTTGCTGTTGGAAATCGAATAAAGTTGCCAACTAGAGAGGGGTCCATTGAGTTAATCAGCCAACCCTTTACAATAGAGAGGGGTCCAATGTGGGATCATTCGTTTCTGGTTGCGGAAGATCACCATTGATGTATCCCAGTTTGTCTTTTCCGGAGATATACATCTCGACAATTTGAGACCATAGAGCATAATTAGTTCCATTGAGTTTGATAGTAATCGGTGTAGCAGCATCATATGTTACTGCAAGGGTCGGGTTCAGGCTTTGTCTCAAAACACGGGTCATTCTTGTAGTTAAATCTTCAAGGATAGCCTCTGTTCCTTGTTGATTCTGTTCTACTAAATCAGTAGGGGTTGTCATTGTTTCTACTAAATCAGTAGGGTTTGCCATCGAGTTTCTTTTTGTGGTATAGTTGTTGTCTGCAATAGCAGCTTTTCACAACTCAAAGGAAAAATAAAAAAACTAGGGTATTTGCTCTGATACCATGACAGTAAGGAAGGAAAATTGGTAAATTGTAAAATCTTTATTGAATGAATCTTATGTTTACACTGTTTTATGTATATATACAGAATATAATTTGTAACGTTATAGGTTCCTATTATAATTAGGAAATTTACAGCTGTAGAATAAATCAATTCCTAGAATTTCTCCCATAAACTCTCAATGACAGTAAATGCTAACAGGTTCTCCTGAAACCTAGCCTCAAGGTTAAAAGGGGGCCATATTTTTTAGAGAGTTGCCATAGATGCTTTTGAAGGTTGCAGCTATCTAGCTGGTGCAAGTTACCTATCCAGGGAAGACCCCTGGGTCAGTAGGGAGACGAGATGTTTTAGTGGTTGTATTTTTCTTGAGAAGAAACAAGAGAAAGATGAGGAGGGAGAGAATTACGAGGAAGAACATTGAAACCATAATGATCCTGTTTCTATGGAGAAAGTGGCTCGGTAGTTTTTTTAAAAATGAAAAATAGGCTGAGCGATCCAAAAAATATTCTTGGTATTTTGTACAGTAGTAAGCATAAATAATACAAATGTTATAACCCTACAAGCAAAGATTTCTTGTCTCATGACTTGCGGTGATGAATAAAGTTTTCCATATAATAATTCTCATATTCTCATAATTTAAGCATGAATCATCCTTCATCACACAAAATGAGTATATCTGAATCTTTGTTGTCTCATATTGAGTCCAATTTTGCTGTAAACACATTCATGCTAACGCCAACATCACCACGTCGAAATCATTTGCCCACAGTAGCCTTGCTCCATAACTTTGTATTGAAACAACGTTATAGCCTGTGAGATAAGTAGGCCATACATACAAATGTTGTCAATACCGTTTCGGTTGTCGTTCCGGTTGTCCTATTGGTACAGAATGTTTCGGTTTTGGAGCATTTCGGCGTACCGTTTCGGGGTTGTACTGTTCATATATAATTAATTATATATATATGAAAAAAATTAAAATATTAATTTAACAAACATAATTAAAATTCAAGATAAATTAACTTTAAATTATACAATATAAACACAAAGTCAAACAAACATAATCTCAAAATTAGAAACACAATCACAAGCTCATCAAAATAAGGAGAATTTAAGGCCGGAACGACACACCTGGAACGGTACCGAGACGTTCCGGCCGGTATTTCCGGAACGGGCCGGAATTAAAACTGAGATGAAAATGACGCTGTTTTGTCTCGGTATAGCATCAGCACAGAGGTTTGCCATCTCAGAAAAATAAAAGTCGGAATTTTCTGCAGGTCCTTTTTTCTACCATGCAACCACATTCATGGGAACCAGAATCAGGATTTACATTTTGCTTCACTTTTAATGCATTTTGAGAGAATTTGGAACGATTGTTAATCTTCAATGAACTCAATAACACGAAGGCCATATTGAAAATACTTCGAGGAGAATTTTTTCAGCCCCCCTTGAAGGAAGGTAAATCCAATTGGCATCCCTTTATTGCTAACGCTGTTTGCCAAATGGCTACATATTTTCTGCCACATTCGATGAGCCAAACTTATGAACATGATCAGCTAATCGACTCTAGGAGGCCCATCAATTTGGTCTGTTTGAGATCCATGGTCAATATATCTGTCTTGGAGCATCATAGGCCTCCACTGCACAAACATATTTAAAAAGGAAAATTACAATTTGTTAGCAATTTGTTAGCAATTACAAGCCGAGGAAATGACCACCAAAATGGGAAAATGAGAGAGGGTGAGTGAGAAGATCAGGTGGTTAGAATTACTTTGATTTTCCCATCTAACAGTCCATTCAGGCTTAAGAAATGAGAAACATGAGAGCTGAATCCTACGATGGATCCTTCTTCGACCTTGATGAGGACCTCATGCTCTTGAGCTAGCTGTCTGATCAACTCTCCATCAAGAGGCCAGCTTACATAATCTTGCGTCAGCCACTGTTGGTATGATGCCCTTCTCTTCAAGAAGCTTTGCTGCTTTAATACAGCCTTGATCTACTGTTCCGTAGCCCAAAATAGCCACCCTGCTCCCCTCTCTAAGCACTCTCCCCTTGCCAACCTGTAAACCAACTTCTTGCTTAGCAAACCATGCAAATATCATGCGTGAAAGCAGAGAAATGGATAGCTCTCCTCTAAGTCAAATTGAAACCTTTGCCCGATAATTTGAAATATGTGTTTATTGGCGACAACAATGCATTTCTTATTAGCATAGCAAAGGATTTGACAAGTGCCCAAGAAGAAAAGCTTGTGAAGTTGTTGTGTGATTACAAGACTATTATTGGATGGACTTTAATAAATACAGCTCGTAAATGCTGTTGCCCCTCAACTTCTCTCTTTTTCCGTCTCATGATTCATTCAATAGAACCAATAATATTTATAAACTGATTGATTAATATCGACAATCACATATAATTTTTGAGCTGAGGGTAGCTGTGAAACAATTGAACGGTGGTTCGCTTGTTTATTTTATTGAAAGGTTCTCATTAAATAGAGCATTTGTAGCAGAAACCCGGGCTAAAAATTATATTTTCAAGGCTAAATGACATATTAAAACATGCCAACAAACTTTTAATGATAAGAGGTCCAGTCTCTTAATATATTAAAATAGAAACCTTAATAAACAAACAGAAATGACAATTGATGAGATGCTAATGAGTGACGTTTTATTCACTCTCAAGATTTCATCATCACTAACTAGATTGGTAGTTCCTTATTTCCCATCACAGCATAGGGCTTAGGCACAAGGCAGAGAGGATCCCTTCTGTGCGTGGTAATTCCGGGTATTACATGATCAATGTCTATATCTTCCCTCCTTATCCCGGCAGGCGTTTCCCAATCAAATTTGTGAAGAAGATTAGCAAGTGAAAGCTCCACAGTGGCAATTCCCATCTCTAAACCAGGACACATTCTTCGGCCTGAGCCGAACGGTATTAGCTTGAAATCTTGTCCCTTAAAATCAATAGAACTACCCATGAATCTATCAGGATTGAACTCATTTGGGTTCTCCCAAGCTTCTGAGTCCCTTCCAACTGCCCATGCATTCACATAAACTAAGGTCTTGGCAGGTATTTCATACTCATGTATTTTGCACTTCTCAGTCGTTTCTCTTGGGATTAGTAGTGGTGCTGTTGGCTGCAATCTCATTGTCTCTTTGACCACAGCTTTAAGGTAACACAATTGCTCTACATCATATTCATTCACAAAACCTTTATTTCCTATTGCGGTCCAAACTTCTTCTTGGACTTTTTTTAATGCGTACCATTAAAATTGCTTTGATGTGATCGAACGTTAGTTGAGTTTTATATGGGCGATCCTTGTATATTTGAAGCAAAACATCAAGTATGTCCTCGTGCTCGGGCTTCGATCGGTTTGGATCCAGATGTTCATCAATGATTTGTTGGTAAAAAGCATCAAATTCTTTGAAATTCTTTCCGAGACGACGGGCTAGTCCAGTGAGTCTATCAACCCATCCCATGTATTGAAAATAGTCTGAAAAGAAAAAAATAGAGAACATAGCCTGGGATTCATTAAGCAAATCTTGGAACTTACTTTTATCACTTCCTCCATCCTCGTAACTTTTCCCAAAGGCAATTCTACATATTATTGTGCTTGTAAGAGACATCATAGCTTCTGTCAAGTTGAAGGGCTCAGAATCCAGATCTGAAATGGAAATTTTCGCAATCATATGTGAAACCTCTTCTTCTCTAATTGGACTGAAACTTTGCACACGAATGGAGCTAAATAGATGAATTACACATATCTTTCTCATCTCCCTCCAACAAACACCATATCTTGAGAAGGCCAGGTCTAAGCCATTGTAGGACAATTTTTGCTGGCCAGTCAAGACAGGTCTGCTACAAAATTCAAGATCATGGGTTTTCAATATCTCTTTAGCCATTTTGGCTGAACAAGCTACTAGGGTTCTTCTGAAACCTAGCCTCAAGGTAAAAAGGGGGCCATATTTTTGAGAGAGTTGCCATAGATGCTTTTGAAGGTTGCAACTATCTAGCTGGTGCAAGTTACCTACCAAGGGAAGACCCCTGGGGCCAGGAGGGAGACGAGATGTTTTAGTGGTTGTATTTTTCTTGAGAAGAAACAAGAGAAAGATGGGGAGGGAGAGAATTACGAGGAAGAACAGTGGAACCATAATGATACTGTTTCTATGGAGATTCAATCGATCACAATGGGACAAGCTTTTCAATAAATAAAAGTCAAGTGGCTCAGTGGTTTTTTTTATAAAAAAAAATAGGCCGAATGATCCAAAAACATGTTTATTTAGCAAAATAAAATATGTTTTTCTTATTCTTGCAACAAACGCATTCATAAATTTAATCCAAAAAATATTATCGAGATAAGATCTAGCTTAAACTATTTAGGATTATGTTTTAAAAGTATTTTTGTAAACAAGCTGAAATTTTTTTATTTTATTTTTTATTTTAAATTAAAAAAATAATGTATTTAGATCATTTTTATGTATTGATATTAAAAATAATTTTTGTTTAAAAAATAGCATCGTTTTGAAACATTTATGAACAAAAATACTTTAAATAATAATTTCAACCACACTCTTAAACAATCACTAAAAATTGAGATTAAGCCTTTGTAATAACCTCAAATAACTGAAATCGTAAAACTAAACCTTTAATACTTTCACAAATACAAACCCTTCAAGCTGGAGACTTTTTATCACATGGTTACTCATTTTAACTTGGAATTATCCAACCAAAACAAAAATAGGCTCTGACGTCTATGTCTTCTCACAATATTAAATACATAGTCAACCTTGGCTCATCCTGGGTGGAAAGCTACAATGGAAGAACTTGTAGCCTTACATCTAAACCAAACCTGAAAACTCATTCCTCATACCTTGGATATAAATGTCATTAGTTCCAGTAGGTTCTTAAGACAAAATTCAAACTTGATATATTTTTAAATCAACTAAAAGCTTATGGTGTTACTAAAAGCTTATGATTAAATTGATGAAATTGATTACACTGAAACCTTGTCTCTAGTTATGACACCAAGAACCATTCAAATGATTGTCACCATAACACATGTTTAACATTTGGGGAGCACTTTCACCCCTTCGGGGCCCACCCGGTGCGAACGTGGATTAGTCTAGACCAGTGTCTAGGACACCGCGTGGTTTATACCAAAAAAAAAACAATGGTTCATTCCATAACTTTACATAAAAAAAAAAAATTTTCCATGGTTATATCTTTGAAGATATATATATATATATATAATACTTTACGCCAGGTTTTATCGTTTTAACATATTTATCCTTACATATAGTTTTATTTGCAGTTTAATTAATCTATCTTCATATTTTTTTAATTTTGACTATGGCTCACCATTTTTTCTCCTGATATTTTTCTTATAGATCCATTGAAGCACTTGTAGCAAACTTTATTCAACTTATACTTAATGAATTTGCAATAAAAGATTTGGGACTCGTTCATCATTTTCTTAGCAATGACTTTCTAAGACAATTGATGCAACTATATTATTCGATAGTTTTCACCCACATTGAACTAGTATTTTGCCTATGTTTCCTTGATATTCTCTATTCTATGTTTTGAAAGCAATTTTGGATGAAAGATGAAAAAATGAATAAATTGAAGGTAATTGACAGATTTGACAACCAGACAATTTTTATGCAGAGCGTGAGCTCTGAAGATTGAAATGAAGTGATTCCAATAGCATTAAAAAGCTAACATCCACACCTTTATGTAAATCTATGGTAAGAAAAATAAATAAATAAACAACATGAATATCATAGCCTTCAAAGTCAAATCTTGCATTCTTCCACTATTGACGTTTGACCACTCCAACTTTATTATCCTAAGTTACAAAAGTCCAATCGATGCGAACTCATTTTTGTTTTATTCTTGACTCCATATCCTATCAACGCTCAACATTCTAGCCCAAAAAATATCATATGATGGAGATATGATTTTTCAAAGATGACAATTGAATTCTAACAGCAACTAGGTTTTGTGAAGAAATGTGTCCAAACTGCGTTCTAAAGCATCTAAAGAGACATCCAACTCTTTATTTCAGCAATTCAATTCCTCTAAGTCAAATTGAAACTTTTGCTCAATAATTTGAAATATGTGTTCAATGGCGACAACAATACACTTCCTGTTAAAACTTGACTAGGATTGTTCCTGATTTTTTGAAAACAAACTTGACTAATTCAACACATTAATTCTAACTCTATCATGTACTGATGTTGATGAATTCTAACACTCTCCCTCAACATCAGCTTCTACACTCTTAATCATACCAAGTTGTCGACAGAAATTTTCAAATTTGCTGCTACGTAAACCTTTTGTAAATAGGTCTGCAACTTGATCTTCTGACTTAATTTGCTTCAGTTCAACCTCTTCTTCTAGAACCTTTTCTCTAATAAAATGGTAATGCATTTCCACATGTTTTGTTCTTGCATGAAACACTAGATTTTCTGTCACGCGAACAACTAATTGGTTATCACAATACAATAGAATTGCATAGTCCATCAATTGAGGTAGATCATTCATTAGCCCCATTAGCCATGTACTTTCTTGAGTTGGCATTGCTGCTGCACGATATTCAACCTCTATTGTTGACAGAGACATTGTCGGTTGTCTTTTGCTACACCAAGAGATTGATCCTAACCCAAGTCTAAACACATACCCAATGGTTGATCTATAAGTGTCATGATCTCCTGCATAGTCAACATCACATTAGCCAACCAGTTTACACTCTTCACCAATCTTGTATAGCATGCCATACTCAATTGTATCCTTCATGTACCTCATGATCCTTCAAACTACTTCTGAATGAGGCTTCTTTGGGTTTTGAATGTATCGACTCATCACAACTACATATTGGGTCTAGTTACAGTTTGGTAGAGCAAGCTACCCACCAATTGTTGATACATTGTTGCATCTTTCAAATCCTTGCCTTCGTGAGCACACATTTTGGTATTTGGATCAAGTGTTGAGATTGACTTACAATCTAACATCCCGAATTTAATCAACAGATCTTTGGCATATTTTTGTTGACATAGAAGTACTTTTGTACCTAAGCAACTTATGTTTAACCCAAGAAAATGATTCAATTGTCCTAGTTCTTTCATATCAAAATCAACTGATAGATTCTCCCTGGTTTGGCATATTTCTTCAATGTCATTGCTAGTGATGATTATATCATCAACATACACGAGTAGTGTTGCTACCCAATTTTTTACCCACTTATTTTTATGTTTAGAAAAAAACAAAAAAATATCAAAAAAAGACAAAAATCCAAAAAATCTTGGTACAGGGGCAAAATTGAACAAATTGAGAGTTTAACTGTCAATTGAGGGTTAAATCGCGCAAATCAGAAATCAAGGACAAAAATAAAAATATCGTGCAAACTTAAGGATGCTTTTAAAATTTTGACTAGGACAAACTCTATAAATAGAGTTGATTAGCCAAAAAAAAAGACCAAAAAAAAAGGGAAGAAAAATTTTTACACACAAAAGAAACCCTAAACCCATCTTTTTCCCTTCCCCGTGGGGCTCCAGCCGCCAGCCCCTTTTGGGCAGTTGCAACCCCCATGTTTTCCTCTCCTCTCCTCCTCCCATGATCTCCCTTCCCCTTCCTCTCCTACACCTCAGCCTTCGGCCAGCCTTCCTTTCCACTTCTCCCGGCCAATAACCACAACATCATTCCCTCTCCTTCACTCCTTTTTTCCTCTCCTGCTCCAAGCCATCCACCATAACAGCAGCCCCCTCCACTCTCTTTTACTCTCCTATAACTCAACCTCGGCCAACCAACTACAGCCCCTCCTCTCACTCTCTCTTCCCTCCTCCCATGTCATCAGCTCCTCTCTTCGTAAATCCCTGCGCCTCCATACAGCGACCAGACAGCCTTCCCACCCTCCTTCATAGACCATCAGCCCTTCCCCTCCTCTACCTTCACTCTCCCTTGTAGAGCCTACAACCCTCAACCACTCTTTTCTACTTCAACCAGCTGCACCCCCTAGTCATCCCTCTTCCTCTCCAGCCATAGCTAGTCACCTTCACAACCACATTCCGTCTACCTCTCCTACTCCAGCCCCTCAGCGCCGCCGATAGCCCCTTCCACGACAGCATAGCCTCTTCCATGACAACATAGCCCCGCCGACCACACAGATCGACCATGCAAAGCAGCCCACCATCCATTTGAAGAAGAAGCCAAGAAGAATGGACGAAGAAGAAAAATAATAGATCCGAGATTTGAAGAAGAGAATGGAATTGATTTTTGTGTTGTATGTGTTTGTGTTTGTGTTGTGTTTGTGTTTGTGTTTTTGTGTTTTTGTTTTTGTGATTTAAAATAAACACATGTTTTTATAGTTTTATATTCTTTCTTTTTTAACAAAACAACATAAATAAATGAACAAATAAAATACAACACATACACATTCTCTTTTTTCATTAGTTTTTCATTACATTTTACAATCATATAACATGTACAAGAAATAAAACATAATAAGAATTTAAAGAGACACAAAAACATCTAAAAATTACAAAATAAATCTCCTCGGAACACTGTTTACGGTGGATGTAGTGTAGGAGCACTGACGAGTGATGGGTGACCTACCCGAGTGAAAGATGGTGAAGAGGGTCTCATTATAACAGGTGACCTACCCGGATGAAAGATGGAGATGGACTCATTATGACGAGTTACCTACCCAGGTGAAAGATGGTGAAGAGGGTCTCATTATAACAGGTGACCTACCCGGATGGAAGATAAGGATGGTCTCATTATGACGGTTGACCTACCTAGGTGAAAGATGGTGAAGAGGGTCTTATTATAACGGGTGACCTACCCGGATGAAAGATGGAGATGGTCTCATTATGACAGGTGACCTATCTGGGCAAAAAATGGTGAAGAGGGGGATGCAATGCATGATGATGTATGTATACTTACCCGAGAAATATAGGTCCTTTTCTCCGATGCCCCATTGTCATAGGATGCCTTTGCCTAATCTCCAAAGCTTTGCTTGCTTCTCTAATTAGATGGCTCATTGAAGTTTGTCATATGCATTCATCCACTCAATGTAAACGCATTGCTTATTCTGGGCTATATGTGATGATTTCTGCTTTCATTGCTTATCAAGTCTAACATTGCCCCCAAGTGTGGTGTTGCTTGATTCATCGTGAAAGAATGTAACAAGTCATCTATTTTCTTGGATTCTCTCAATAACAGTTCTTTGATTTGTGTGTGTTCTGCTAGCAATCATTGTAAGGCTTGCTAATGTTGTCCTCATCTTAGATTGCTAATCAGTCATGGAGTTTTTCATCAATTGAATCCTATTTCTTCTACCATATGTCATCATTAACCTTCATGGAATTCTCAAGTCATCCAGAAATGCATCCAAAACTCATCATTGCCTACTCAATGTTATCCACAATAAATTCCTCTTATCTCGTGAGAAGAGATGTAATTTTTTCATCATCCGCAATCATGCGATGAATTGCACCTTGAATTGATGCAACTGTTCGGTCATGCAATTTGAAACTCTTCATTGTAGACTCAATTTCTTCTAAACAAATTTTTCTTAGTCCATGCAAAGAATTATAATGATGTCATTAACGAGGTTCTTTCTATCTACCATACTCATGGGTGAACTGAACCTTAAGTCGTGGGCTTCAAAATTAATTATTCCCCAATCAATCTTGGTGGCATGCATCATCTTTAACATTTATCACAAACGCAACTCAGAGATAACATCTTTCTTTATATCACCCACATGTAGTGAACTGAAGATTGAATCGATGAACTTCAAAATAGATTATCCCATAATTAGTCTTGGTGGCACATTCACTCTTCAACATTTATCAAACTGCCTCCATGCGATAACATCTTTTTTGGAGACAACCAAATCCAGGGGTAAGCCGGTATTTCAGAATCTGAAGATGCCCTTCCAATGCAATGTTATTCATGATCACTATTGGAGCTTGTTAAACCATCATTCTCTATTAAGCAATGTTGTCGTGAGTTGAATCTATTGGTGCTCATTGATGAATTTCACTGAATCATTATTTGCTTGTGTTTCTTTGCCCCCAAGCTGATGTGAAATTGTTTGCAAGATCCACATCGTGGCCTCTAGTTGTTGAGATTTCCAATGATAATGAAAAATTGTCAATGTCAAGGATTTTGCAAATCTAGTCAATATTTTCTTTGTTTGTAAATCTTTCTTGTTATGAAATTAAGTCACCAATTTCAAAGATCATTTGCATCTAAAGTCTAATTCTTGAAATAAAATCAAAGACATGTGATTTGTTGAAAATCAAATTCATTTGGTCAAATATCCAACACACGATATTCAACGCATGTAGACCTATAATTATCTTGTATTTTGCAAACAGTAATTGACCCATTGTGAGATTGAAATCGTTTTTCTTTTTGGGTTTTTTGTGTTTCAATTCTAATCTCTGATTTTGGGGTATGTCATTTGATGGTACATAATGAAGTGATAATTTGTGGTTTTCAAACAATGAGAGTGTTGAGTAAAGACCCGAGGTTCAATTGAAAATTTGTCTCATTTTTTAGCACTTACTTTATCAATATGCATAACAACTCGTAACTTAGTTAGTGAAATTATAACCCTTATGGAAAAAATTCTAACAATTTTGAGAGCATGACTTATCAGTTAAAATTGCTTGCTTGATCAAGAAGGACTTTTAAAGGCATGTAGCAAGGCTATGGTTCCTGGCTATAAAAGAAAAGGACATTCATAGGCTCAAAAAGGTATTTAAGGGTTTCAAAGACCAAGGATCACCATTAGCTAGTCATTATCTCTCTTTCTCTTACTGTGTTTGTAGAAGAAATGACATAAAAATATGTTAATTATCTTAATGTGATTTTTTTTATCAATCATCCTATGCTAAGAAACTCCATAACCATTTTTTTCATTGACAATTTTGAACTTAAAAGGGAAATACTAAAACTTAAACCATCATTTGTCATCTAAGGTTATTCCATCTTTTGTTGCATTCAATAGAGTCTAACAAAACAATTCTGCAAGATCTTCATTTTATGGATAACTTATCTTGAAGACTCGATAATCTCAATAACATTTCTTCCCATGTGAGGTTCGACCACAGATACCAACGGACATGGTATAGTCCAATTTTTTTTTCTTTTTCTTTTTTTCTTTTTTTTTGAACTTGTCCTTGACATCGACTTTTGATTTTTGTTGTGTCTTTTATCAATTTACTTGTTCTCCAATGTTGGGTTTTTGTTCTTAGCATCCCCTTTTATGTCGATTCTAATGTTGTCACTATCTTTCCAAATTACAAATCTCTTATTTGCCCCCAATATGAGGGTGTGATCCATGTCGGGGTTTTTCAAAGAAATATCATATCAGGTTCAAATGAGGATTAACAAAGGATATATGTTTCAAGAATAGTGAAGGGAATAAACAAAGATGGTGTTTTGTCATTTCAAGCAAAGTTGGTTATAACTAATAAATTTTGACCTCGTCCAATGCAATGATTTGGACGTGCAAGAGTCATGATTCACGGGTCCATAACTACCAAATCCATTACATGTTAATTTGCATACTAATAAAGCTTAGTTCTATGTTGTGGTTCAAAACTCAGTGTATGGGCTCAAAAAAATTATTTCATCACCTCATATTTTTCATCATGTCATTTAACAAAACTTGGGTCCATTCTACAATCAAAATACTTTTAAAATTTAGGAATGATAAGCTTTAAATTTTGCATGTTGGAGTTTGATCAAAATATTTTGTCAAAAATAAAAATGTTAAACATCTCTTGATTTAAAAAAAAGACAAGGAAAACACATGCCTTAATGAAATGAGGATTTAGCCCCAAAACAAAGTGATAATTGATGAAATTCCATAAGAAGATTTTGACAATGTGACACTTTTCTCAGACTTTTCAAACAATCATTTATGTCTTATCACTTGTCAATGATCTTTGTTATGCTTGTGAAGATTTATTGCTGACACCGTCGATGATAACATCCTCCACAAAACTTGACTTGACTTTTGCCGATTACCTTCCATACTTGATTACTGAAATTCTTGCAACTATTCATCTCTCTCATCTGTATTATGTAGCATAAGGAAGGCATAAAATTTTCAATGTTTTGCTCCACCGCGCTCTTCATTAAACATAAAAAGTGAATTGAGCTAGGAAGCACTCTAGACAAACTACCAAAGTGTGCAAATCATGAACAATTTCATCATACGAAGAAAAGACTCCTTTTGCGGCAATTTTCTTTGTCAAGCAAAGTAATCTTGTAGTGCACATGCTTTGATCTCTCAAACACCAGACTAGGTTTGACAATACCATGTTGTGTTTTCACATTGTGTTTTCACACTCAAGATATATAACTTTGCTTTAAAAGACATAATTGTGTGCAAAATAACATGGTCTATTATTCATGGCGGCATAAAACTCCTTGATTTGACATTGCCACAAGAACTCTACATGACCAGGAGAGAAATCAAATGATACTTAAATTGATTGACAACTTCTTTGACTAATGCTTGCTTTCTGAAAATGGATTCGTATATGAACTACTCGCACTTCTTAAAAGGAAACCTGAATTTTCCACAATCTCCATGGATGAATGCATTAACACTTTGCAGATGATATGTAAGCATATATCCCAACTGATTTCATTAGAGAGCAGAGAAATTTGTTGTTGGCTTGCAGAAAAACATGAATGATGTTTCTATATCGGTGAGAATTCTTCTCAATAATGTCAAATGTCAACGAATCTTGACCCTAGGAGGATGATAGATTGAGGGACCCTTATTTCAAACTGTGGGAATGCATTTTGAAATGTATATGCATGTTTTTTTAACAGGCTCTCCCTTCAAGGAGTGACACGTGGTTGTAACAATTGCATGATAAACAAAAATTTTGATTTTTGCTTAAACTCTACAATGAAAATTTCTTAAGTAACGACCACTGTGTCGCCCATAAGTCTTGAATTCAAGATGCTTCGAGAAGGGTTTGCCTTAATGCCAAAACACCTTAATGATTGGTTCTAATCTTTGGGCAACAAATGGTGAGTTGCTACTTTGATTTCTAAACAAGGTCTCTTGTCATCCCAGTGATCACCCTCATGAAGGCAATATGGGGGCTCAGTAGGTAATGGGATGACACATATACGAATCACTACCAGTCTAAGCACTCACCGAAGAGTTGGGGTTCACACAAACTTAAACCTTGACTCACTTCATAAGGCATGCTGGTTGTCCCCCACTTAACATAAGATCGCAAACCACAAGAATATAGCTCAAATAAATTAACAATGCATGGACATATGTGTCATCACCCCATTTTGGGCCCTTCCCCAAATCTTTCCAAAAATACAAAAATAAAATAAAAGAGGGCGGATGTCGGTAGGCAAATCAAGGCAGAAAATTTTGATGTTTTTGAGAGCTCGATCATACCTCTTTTGTGCCCAGAAATGAAGGAAATGCAGATTAAGGCTAACGTAATCGGATAAATCTGCGTAGAAATTAAGTCAAAAGATATAATTGTATTTTTATGTGTCAATTTGATTTAATCGTTGGCCAATTAAAATGTAATTATGTTTGAGAAATAATTTAAGGTCCAACTGAAGGGTTTAATTAAGTACAAGGGTTTAATTATACTTTAAATTGGTCAAATTAATTTTAAATTGACCCAATCACCGTCTCAGGCAAAGGCAATAGAGGCAGCAGTAACTGCTTGCAGTTGCACCAATCATCTTCCGATGCTCACTCTGGCCACCACAGGCCACCATTTATGACGCCACCACGACAGGAAGAACCACCTCAACGTGCTTTACACAACGATATTAACAGGTATGTCATTCGTCATACTCCAAAAACACCACATTCACTGTTCACATTCTTCTTATGCACGGGGGAGTGAATTAATTCACTCCCCCGTACCACTGTTCTGCATTATGCAGAATAGGGCTTGCTGGGCTGGGGACGAGGCCAAGCCAGGAAAATGGGTGGTCGTTAGGCCCACCATGGGTTAGCAGTTCAGCCCCAAATGATGGGCTTCTCGGCCCATCAGAGCTGGGCAGCCAACCCACAAAAAAAATATAATACAAAAATACAAAATTTGCATAAAAAATATTTTTATTAAAAAAGAAAAATATGTTGTTTTCGTGCATACGACCAACATGCTAAAAAAAATATATTCTGATTTTAAAGAAAAATGTATTTTAGCATGGATTTCGTAAACACAAAAATTGTTTCTCGCATTTTTGGATTTTACAACATGTTTGAAAAATCCAAAGGGTATTGGCCAATATTCCAAAAATATCAAAATCTTATTTTTGGTGATTCGTATTATTGATTGTTGATATTTGGATAAATAAATCCAAAAAGGGATAATATCCAAAATATTGAGGGGATAATTCATTATTATTCATTGTTGCTATTTGATAAATCATAAGAAGGTTAATATCCAAAATATCGGCGGGGATAATTTGTTATTATTCACTATTGGTATTTGGATAAATAAATCTTAAAAGTGTTAATATCCAAAATATTCACGGGGATAATTTGTTATTATTCACTGTTGATATTTGGATAAATAAATCCTAAAAGGGTTGATATCCAAAATATTTTTACGAGAATAATACGCCATCATTATTTAACCGACATATATATTTTTGAAAGATCAACACCATATTAAATCATAGGCAAACCAAAACACCAAGCAACTTACCTTAGGTAGGGCGTACTAAGGGTGTTAAAATCTTCCCTTTACAGAACCAGTCCCTTGCCTTAGAATCTCTGAAATATCAGTTTTAGGTTTCCTTGTTACCATAATACCAGGTAGCGACTCCCTTTTTCACAAAAATAAAGATAAAATTCAACATGAATTCCTCGCTCACGGTGAGAGTCGTCATGACGCCACGCTCTCGTGGAGGGTGCAACAAGATGGCAACTCCACTAGTGACCCTTGGACTAGGCTTGATAATTTGTTTGTTTATGCTATGTTGATTTCTTGATTTTTTTCTGTTGGTTGCTATGAATGGTTTATCTTGTTCAAAAGTTTTAGCATGCATCTTTACATATTCTCATGCATGGTGTATCGAATATAAAACAAAATGTCCCGTCATGCATCACCTTTATTATTATTTTTTGGCACACACATAAACTTTAAGTTAAGTGGGGGACTAGCAGCTTACCTTATGACTTAAGTTTGTGTAAACCCCACCTCTTTGCTGAGTGTTTAGACTGGTAGTGATTGGTATACGTATCATCCCGCTATTTGTTAAACCCCCATATTACCTTTATGAAGGTGATCACTAGGACACAAGAGACCTCTTTAGAAACCAAGTAGTAAACCTACCCTATGTCTCACATAAAGAGATTAGAACAAATCATTTGGGTGTATGCTCCCTCTATTTAGTTTTGCACAAGGCAAACCCTTCTCGAAGCATCTTGAATTCAAGACTTCTAGGCGACACATTGGTCATTCACATAGTATAGAGCAAGCAAGGGGTCGATCCAACGAGGACAATTTAGTTCAGATTTTATGTTATATGCTATGCAATTGGGGAGGTTGGAAGTTGTCTAGGCTAGGCTAAAGCAAACTAAGCGAAAATTATATAAAACTTAAATTTATCAATAAAGCAAACCTTGATCGCAAGTCAACATCCACCTACATAAATCAGAACTGATAATGGAAAGGACACATCAATTAATATTCTGAATATTTATCTCTTCTTAAAATTGGTTCATTAACGGATATTCTAAATATTTATCTCTTCTTAAAATTGGTTCGTTAACGGATCCACCGTATAACTTACCCTAACCATCAAACAACCACAGTGTCCGCACTAGTAATTTCATTCAATGACAGTATTAAAAACTAGATAAATTGATCAATTTAGAAACATAATTGTCTGCAATATATGTTTAGTTCGATTCAATGTTCTCCCTAAGATTAATAACATAAATCCGCTACAATTATTAACTTAGTTGCTTCACAAGTTCATATATCACAACTCCGGTATTGATATCAAACTTAGTAATAGATTGTCTACAGTAATAACTTTGAGTCCGCTCTTAGCAATTAAATAAACAATCATAGGAAAATAAGCATAGGAGAACAAACATATTCATCATATAATCTGAAAAATTGAGGTAAAAATAGATCTCACAATTCTTGAAATCTAAAGGTTTTCATGTCCTTGCAACCAAGCAAAAGAGTCTACCTTGCATGTTTATTTAGCAACTAAATAAAAAGATGGAAGAAAACATGATTTAGGGTTTGGAGGAGGAAGATTTGTGTTTTCTTTGCTACTGGCCGAAACTTCCTTGCTCCTCTCCTCCTTTATATATGCTTAGAAACCCTAATATCTATTTTACAGAATAGTACCTCCTTAAGTTGGCATAATTTAGTTGTCTCTTGTAAAAATCATATCTCATTCATAACACATAATTTGGAGCTAAACTTTGAGTCTTGAATCCAACAAAATTGGGTTAGCATCAATCGGACTTCTGTAGCTCCAAATATTTAAGTTGAAACAGACAAATGTCGACATTGGCATATTGCAAGATTTGACTTTGATGGATGTGATTTCCATGCTCTTTCTTATTTTATTTCTTTTTCCATAGCTTTCCAGAAGTTTATGGATGTTATCTTTTGAATGCTGCTGGAATCACTTTATTTCGATCTCTAGAGCTTCTGCTCTGCACAAAACATCAACTAAAGGTCAAATCTGTCAATTAACTCCAATTACCTCCTTTTTGCATCTTTCAACCAAAAATGCCTTCAAAACATAAAACAATGAATATCAAGGCATTTTATACACAAAACATATACAAAACACTAGGTAAATATGGATGAAACTATCAAATAATATGGTTGAATCAATATCATAGTTCCTTGCTTCACTGGTACTTTTTTCTCCTTGATTGGTCTTTGCCTTGTCTTCATTTCTTTTAGTTATGTCGTTGATGTGTTGTTTAGGCTTCTACCTGCCTTTATGTATGTAAAATGCTTCCACTTCACCCTTAAGTGACACTTCTCTCATTTGTATAGTCAAGGCTTCTTGACCTGCAAGGAGATTCCGAAACTCAACAAGTGATGGTTGATTTTGCCATGTACTGCAACAACAAAGCTTCTGAATTCTGGTCTTAAACCATGGATGATTATTCTTTTCATCCTGGTTTCATTAATTGGAGCTTCTACATCCAATTCAGATATTTTTCAAAATAATGTCTTCACCTTGTGAAAAAACTAAGCAACAGTTAAGTCACGCTAAGCTACTGATAACAACTCACTCTCTAGAAGTTAAAGCGTTGTATTATTCTTCTTTGAGAACAATTTGGCAAACGTATTCGAAGATTTATAAGGGATTTTGGCATCTCGAATATGTTTGATTTTTTATTATTATTTAATTTTTTCGTAGTTCTCATTAAGTATATTTTAGATTTTTATGAGTATGTTTTTTTAAAAAAAGAATAATTATTATGTTCCTAGTATAAAAAATAAGTGTATATATAAAGTTCTTTAATTTAATATATGTTTGATATAATTTTGTCATGTTTATTTTTTTATCAATTATGTACAACAAACCTACACTATAATTATATGATTTTTTTATATTGATTTTCTTTTAATGTCATAATGTATTTGTTTTAGAAAAAATATGATTATGAATTTCAAATTAGAAAGATGTTTTATCAATGACTATGTTTATTGACCACATATAATTATTAGGAATATTCATCAAGATCATTACTAGATTAGTTGTGACTAAAATAAGTTGGATTTAGTGTGCCATAAATAATACCATGCATGTAAGTATAACATTAACTCATTCATACTCTAACTTGATCAGATCTAAATACACAATAATTGGTATTTAAGGAAGAACATGTAACGACAAGGATTGTTCAGATCTAACACCAATTCATAATTTAAATACCTCCATATGAAAGAGAAAGAAAGAGGGAAAAAAGGGTCTTGAAATTCAATGCCACTTCATTGTCAATGCAATGATTTTTTTTTTGTTTTATTGAGTTGTTTTATATCTACAAAATTTTTTATTCGATGATAAGAATACATTTAGACCACCTTGTTTGTTGATGAGACTACATTATTTGTCAATATTATTCTTTTATTTTTAAGTTTAACAAATATCTTCTTGCTTCCGATGCCCTTTTCCATTATTTTCAGCTCTCATAAACATATAAAACCTTCACATCTTATCATTTAACATAATCAAAACCCATCTACCTCATCAAATCCATATTTTAAAAATTGGAAATTTTATCTACAAACTAATTTTCCATCCATTATCTATATCAAATGTCAGCATGTCACCACCATTATATTCAATTTTTATAAATCCTAATGTATTGTAGCACACCAATATCAACAAAAAAAATCCAGGACTACATTATAATGAGGTTTATAAAATGGACTACATTATAATTTATTATAACAGATTTCAACTGCAACGGATTATCCATTGAAAATTTGATAAAAAAAAAATTTTCCAAAATAATTTATTATTGCACAACATATTCGGATGCTGATTAATTGCAACATCAGTAACATAATTTTTCTGTAATTGCCCCTTTTTTAGTAGTGACTGCTCCTAAATGCTGCTGCCCCTCCACTTCTCTCTTTTTCCGTCTCATGATCCATTCAATAAAACCAATAATATTTATAAACTAATTGATTAAAATCGACAATCACATATAATATTTGAACTCATGGTGGTTGTGAAACAGTTGAACGATGGTTCTCTTGTTTATTTTATCGAAAGATAAAACCTTAATAAACAGACAGAAATAACAATTGATGAAATGCTAATGAGTGACGTTTTATTCTGTCTCAAGATTTCATGATCACCAACTAGATTGGTAGTTCCTTTATTCACTATTTCCCATCCCAGCATAGGGCTTAGGCACAAGGCAGAGAAGATCCCTTCTGTGCGTAGCAATTCCGGGTAGCACATGATCAATGTCTATATCTTCCCTCCTCATCCCGGCAGGCATTTCCCCATCAAATTTGTGAACAAGATTAGCAAGTGAAAGCTCCATAGTGGCAATTCCCATGTCTAAACCAGGACACATTCTTCGGCCTGAGCCGAACGGTATTAGCTCGAAATGATGTCCTTTTAAATCAATAGAACTACCCATGAATCTATCAGGAATGAACTCATTTGGGTTCTCCCAAGCTTCTGAGTCCATTCCAACTGCCCATGCGTTCACATAAACTAAGGTCTTGGCAGGTATTTCATACCCATCTATGTTGCACTTCTCAGTCGTTTCTCTTGGGATTAGTAGTGGTACTGCTGGCTGCAATCGCATTGTCTCTTTAACCACAGCTTTAAGGTAACACAATTGTTCACCATCATATTCATTCACAAAACCTTTATTTCCTATTACGGTCCGAACTTCTTCTTGGACTTTTTTTAATGCTTCAGGATTCTTCATTAGAAAGCACATCGCCCAAATTACAGTAGCAGCACTTGAATCTGTTCCAGCCACAAATATGTTCTGCAACGAAGACAAGAACCGAGTACATTATATTTGAAACCATTAATCCCCACTCAGTGAAAAGCAATCTAATCATGCTTGCTACTTTAATTTCATTATTTAATATCAAATTGAAAGGAAACCCTTGGACTTGAGAGAAATGAGGATACGTACCATTAAAATTGCTTTGATTGTAAGTTTTTCAATTAAGCTTCTATTTCTTGTAGAAATGTTCAATTGATTGTTTTGGTTTAATTTGCAGATGTTTTGTTTTTGTTTGAAAGAAAGAAAGGATTTTGGCCGAGAGCTTTGGGAAGAGATGGTTCTACTGACTAGAGAAGTCAAGTTGATCTTCTCTTCTTACCATTGAGTTAGTTAAACTGAAAAAGCATTACAATAGAATCTCTATTAATCAACTCTGCTCCTGCTTTCTTCCACTTTTGTTGATGAGTTTAATATCCACGTAAGCAGTTTAATCATCAACACTCCCTCTTAAGCTGCTTACTGGTTTGACACCAAGCATAGACCTTAATTGATTAAATTTATCCTTAGGTAAACTCTTAGTGAATATATCTGTCACTAGATCTTCACTTCGGCAGAACTTCATGTCAATTACACCTCCTTGAACTACCTCCCTTACAAAATGGATTTTTCTATTAATATGCCTTGTTTTCTGGTGAAATACTGGGTTTTCTGGTGAAATACTGGATCTTTGTCATTGCAATTGCTGACATGTTATCACAGTATAGTAGTGTTGCCTTTGTTTGCACTTCACCTAGATCATCAAGCACATCCCTTAGCCATATTGCATGTGTAGTTACCTCAGAAGCTGACATATACTCAGCGTCTACCGTTTACAATGCTACCATGTTTTGCTTCACTGAAGCCCATGAAAATACTCCACTTACAAAACCAAATGCATAACCAGAGGTTCTCCTACTATCATCTTCACTTCCTCCCCAATCTGTATCACAAAACCCCACAAGAGTTGTTGACTTATGTTTGGAATACTCTATCCCATAGTCAAGAGTTCCTTGAACATATCTAAGGACTCGTTTTGCAACTCCCATATGTTTCTTTGTGGGCTTATTCATGTATCAAGACAACAAACTTCCCACCATTTTTCTATACACGTTCTCATCTGCATACTCCCTTCCATCCTCCTTCCTTAGTTTCTCACCAGTAGGTAGTGGTAATGAAACCAGTTTGCAATCAGCAAGCCTGAACTTCTCCAGTAAAGACCTTGCATATTTGCTTTGCTGAATGAAAATGCATTGATCAGTCTGCAAAACTCTCATTCCCAGAAAATGATGGAGAAGAACAAGATAAATCATCTCATACCTCTACATCATTTTCTTTTGAATTCATTAATCATTTTTCATTGCTGCCTGTGTACACGATATCATCTACATAAATTGATACAATGATATGGTTTCCTTCACTATCAAACCTTGTATACAATATAGCTTCACTTACGCTCCTTTTGAACTTGCACATAGTGAGATATGCATCAATCTCACTATACCAAGCCCTAGGGGCTTGTTTAAGACTATATAGAGCCTTTTCCAGCTTGTATACTTTGTGACCTGCCTTCTGATCCACAAACCCTCGGGTTGTTCAACAAATACCTCTTCATCAAGCATTCCATTTAGGAATGCTGATTTAACATCTAGGTGGAATAGTTTCCAGTTCTTCGGACTTGCAAGTGCTACTAGAGTCCAAATTGTGTCCAACCTAGCTACTGGTGCAAAGGTCTCATTGTAGTCAATTTCTGGTTTCTAAGCATACCCTTTTGCTACATGTCTAGTCCTGTACTTTTTTATTGTTCCATCTAGGTTCAGCTTGGTCTTAAACACCCATTCGACTCCAATGACAGCTTCTTAGTAGGCCTGTCCACCAGCTCCCATGTATCATTTTTCTTAATCATCTCTAATTCTTCCTTCATGGCTTTCTACCACACTACTTCTCCAGTTGCTTCTGAATAAGATTCAGGTTCTTCCATGCTCAAGTTACATCTAGCATATATATCCTCCAATATTTTTAGCTTTACTAGAGTGGATGCATTAGACCTTGACCTTGAGCTACTGTCTTCATCAACCTCTCTGTGTTCTGCAATTTCCTGAGAGCATTCACCATTAGTTGACTGAATGCTTACAGTTTGTGCTTCTTCTTCATTGCCTTGAAGCACTAGATGGAAAGGGATAAAGTTCTTATCCTCTTCATGCCCCTTCTTCCATGAAAACTTATTGTTTTCATAAAAAAAAAAAACACTACAAGATAAAACAATTTTCCTAGATTGCAGAATGTATATTTTGGAATCTTTTTCACAACTACCATAGCACATGAATATACCTTTCTCAGCTTTACCATCAAACTTCTTTCTTAGGCATGCTGGAACATGAGAGCATCTCCAACCGAGCAGGCAAATGGAGAGCCAAAGCCAAATTTGTGTACCTTTTGGCTTTTTACGCAATTGTATCATCTCCAACGGAACATCTATTTTCACAAGCAAAATGGTTATTCCATTGTTGAGTAGCTAAATATGGATGAGCAAATGGAAAAAGGCAAAAGTAAATATTATCGTTTCCATATTCATCTTTTGCGTAATTAAAACATCAAAGCATACATCTTCTTGAATTGAAACTGAAGCCTTCGAAGAACACAATTTCTATCTTCGCCAAATCCTGAAACTTTTAAAGATTTCTCCATTTGGGTCTTCTGATGCGACCATATTATTTGATAGTTTCATCCATATTTACCTAGTGATTTGCATATGTTTTGTGTATAAAATGGCTTCATATTCTTTGTTTTATGTTTTGAAGTCATTTTTGGATGAAAGATGCAAAAAGGAGGTAATTGGAGTTGATTGACAGATTTGACCTTCAGTCGGTGTTTTGTGCAAAGCGGAAGCTCTAGAGATCAAAATGAAGTGATTCTAGTGAAATTCAAAAGATAACATCCATAAATTTATGGAAAGCTAAGGAAAAACAAATAAAATAAGGAAGATCATGGAAATCGCAGCCTTCAAAGTCAAATCTTGCAATCTGCCGATATTGACCTTTGTCCATTCCAACTTCAATATCTCGCGCTACATGCGTTTGATTGATGCAAACTCAATTTCAGTGGATTTAGGACTCAAAGACCTATACACGCTCCAAATTGAAGCTCAAAACGAGGTGATATGAAGGCGATATGAATTTTACAAGGGACAACTAAATTCTGTCAACTTAAGGAAGGACTATTTTGTAGGTTTCTAAGCATATATAAAAGAAGAGAGGAGCAAGGAAGTTTCGGTCAGTAGCAAAGAAAACACAAATCTTCCTCCTCCAAACCTTAAATCATGTTTTGTTCCATCTTTTTATTTATTTGTTCAATAAACATGTATTGCGGACAATTATGTTTTTTAATTGATCAATTTATCTAGATTTTAATGCTGCCATTGAATCAAATTACTATTGCGGACACTGTGGTTGTCTAATGGTTAGGGTAAGTTATACGGCGAATCCATTAACAAACCAATTTTAAGAAGAGATAAATATTCAGAATATAAATTGATGTGTCGTTTCCATAATCAGTTCTGATTTCTGTAGGTGGATTTTGATTTGCGACCAAGGTTTGTTTTATTGATAAATTTCAGTTTTATATAATTTTCGCTTAGTTTGTTTTAGCCTAGCCTAGACAACTTCCACCCCCCTCCCAATTGCATAACATATAGCACAAAAATCTAAACTAAATCGTCTTCGTGGGATCGACTCCTTGCTTGCTCTATACTATCTTGTTTGATTTATTTTAAGCTAGGGTAATTAATTTGTGCGACCGCGACATCGCAACATCTTCATAAAATGCTCTGTTTCTTCAAATTTGTCGAGGTTGAGGAGAGCCCATGTGAAAATTGAATGAGTTTAAGAGAAAAAATGAGAAATCAATTCGTATTTGAGGTATTTTGAGAGAAAGTGGAGAAATTGGTTGATGACGATGATGAAGAAGAACAAGAATTATTTTGGACGATACATCTTAATCCAAAATGGAAAGAATAAAAAAAAGGAGGAATGAATGATTGAAGCTGTTAGTATTTATTTATTTATTTCTTATGCAGTGTGAGAACGAGAGAGAGATGAAGTTAGGGTTTGGGGTGGTGGGAGGTGAAAATGTGAAGGAACATTTGGCTTTTTTGATTGTTAGTGTAATTTTATACGAGAATATAATTTCTTGCTTAAGGATATTTTTTCTTTAAATATTTTAATTTAAATTGTTGTGGAATTTTTTTAATTTAAATATAATTAAAAAATTAATAATAATATTATTAGAGGGTTTTTTAAAAGCAATTATTTAATTATATAACTTACTCCTATTAATTGTATAATTAATTGCATAATTAAACTATATACCAAATAATTGCACTATATTTAAAATAATATAAAAAAATAACTCTCCAAAATAGCTTTTACCATTGGAGTGCACATCAACAAAAAAGCCATATTTACACTATTCAAAAAGCCATTTTAGAGATTTGGCTCTCCAAAATGGCTTTTGCCATTTGAGTTACTCTGAGTATAACATACACATCCAAACACTTTGAGATGTTTGATGCCTGGCCTTCTCCCTATAAATGCTTCAAAAGGTGTCAAGTTTGACACTTATGTTGTATAACATCTATTATGCAAATACACAGTTGTGTTGACATCTTCGGCCCAAAACACAACAGGTATGTCCTTCTCCTTCATCATTGATCTAGCCATCTCATATATGGCTCTATTCTTCCTCTCAGCCACTTCATTTTGCTGAGGGGAGTATGCAATGGTTAGTTGTCTTTCTATCCCTTGATCTTCACAGAATTTCTGGAGTTCGATTGAGGTATACTCACCTCCTCTGTCATTTCTCAACCTCTTTATTTTGAAGCCACTTTGCAATTCAACAAATGCTTGAAACTTTTTGAACACATTTAAGGCTCCTGATTTATACTTCAAAAAACATACCCAACACATTGTTGAAAAATCAGCAATAAATGTGATAAAGTATTTGTTACCTACACTTGATTCATGTTGCATTGGTTCACACAAATCTGTGTGAATCAATTCCAGTGGCCTAGTTGCTCTCCAACTTCATTCTTTAGCAAATTTCTCCCTTTTATGTTTCCCCAGAACACATCCCTCATACAGAGCATCTATATTTGTTAAAGTAGGCATTCCAGTAACCAATCTCTCCTGCTGTATTTTCTGCATACTGTCAAAGTTCAAGTGACCAAGTCTTTTATGCTAGACCTATGATTCTTCAGCTACTGATGCCTTTCTTGTTATAGGTAATATGGATTCAAAGGAAAGAGGGAAACATTTATTCCCTTTCATGACCACCCTTGCTAGCACATTTGTAAGTCCCTCGTCATAAAAAAAAATCGTTTTTATTCTCCCATCAAACTACTTCCAATTCCATCATGAACTAAATTCATAATACGTCAAGGATGTGGAGTAAAATGAAGTAACTAGTTACGATATATAATTTTCGTTTTAAAACATTAGAAAGATGCAACATATTTTTTTACGAAAAATACGATGGGAAAACCTTGGAATTCGGCCATATGCATGATAACAACACCTTTTTATATATTTTTTAATTTTTATATGTTTTTAATAAAATAAAACAAAAACAAAAAAAAATCACTCGGCTGATTGTCCAGCCCTAATGGGCCGGATTGACAGCCCACTGTTCATGGGCTGGGCCTCCAGCCTAGGTGGGCTTCCAGCCCACCTCCCTTATGCGTTTGGGTCGGGAACAAAACCAGCCCACTTTACGCAAGCCCGCATGAACATTGGGACGTGAATTACATCCCACTGCATGCAGGCGACGAGGCGAAGAAGATGATGAATAGTTAAATTTTTTAGTGTGACAAAAGGTGTACTTGTTAGGACCGTTGGGTAGAGGAGGTGGAGGTGATGATTCCTGTTGTGGTGGCGTCAGAAATGGTGCTCTGTGGTGGCCGGAGGAGGCATCCAAAGGTGACGGGGCTCACGTTGCAGCTGCAGCGACCGTGGTTGTTGCCTCGCCGGAGAGTGTAGTTAGGTTGCTAGTGTGTAGGGGAAGTTCACGGTGGTGATAAGGGTGATGTTGGGTGGTTGGGTGGCCTCTAACGGTGAAGAGAGAGAGCTCGACATAGCTGGTTTTAGAGAGAGAGAGCACCTGCAAACCAAGAGAGAGAGAAGGAGCTGGTTGCCGAGGGGAATGAGGGATGATGGTGTGATTTTTGTGTGATATTTCCCTATTTTTGTGTGATATTTCCCTAAAATTTCTGTAAATTTCCCTAGAATTTCTCGTTTCTTCCCTCGTATTTTCTCCTCTCTTTTACGTGAAAATTTTGCCCCTCTTCCCCTGTTACATAGAATATTTTTTCTCGTCACCCCTCTCTCTCTACATAAAAATCCTCATTTTTTTTATCTTCTCTTCTATTCAATTCCCCTCTCTCTCTCTTGTGTAGTCTGTATTCATTTTGAAAAGCATCAAAAAGATGCTTTTCAAAACATGGTTGAACCTTAGGAATTTAGTGGGACCCACAGAAAAAAATTGGGATCCGTTTGGTATTAGCAGCGTTTGGCCCCGCGGTGAGCCTCAACCGCAAGTCGCACCGCGGGGCCAAACACCCACTTAATTTGCTTCAATTCAACCTCTTTTTCTAGAACCTTTTCTCTGATAAAATGATAATGCATTTGCACATGTTTTGTTCTTGCATGAAACATTGGATTCTTTGCCACGTGAACAAATGACTAGTTATCTCAATACAATAATTGCATAATCCACCATTTGATGTAGATCATTCATTAGCCTTATTAGCTACGTACTTTCTTGAGCTATCATTGTTGTTGCACAATATTCAAACTCTGTTGTTGATAGAGACACTATCGATTGCCTTTTGCTACACCAAGAGATTGATCCTGCCCCAATTCTAAACACATACCCTGTGGTTGATTTATGAGTGTCGTGATCTCCTGCATAGTCAACATCACAGTAGCCAACCAATTTACACTCTTCACCATTCTTGTACAACAGGTCATAGTCAATTGTGTTAGGATTGTGTAATTGATGAAGAAGAAACTGAGAGAGAATAGAGGAGAGAGAGAGAAGAGAATTTGAATTTATTATTTTTGTCACACTGAATATGTGTTACAATAGTTACACTATATCTATACTCTAACATCCCCACACAATCTCTTGCTTTGGTAAACCAACCATGAGATTGAAGCAATGAATACAATTTGAGTTTGATTGAAAGATTTGAGAAATTGAGAGATTGAAAAGAAGAAGAAGAAAAATGCTCAGATGGCAGAGAAGAGAGAGCATGGACGCAAGAAATTTCATTTGTCTGTGAAAACAAATTGAGAATAGAGAGGATAGCATTTGTATTCTATATTCTACTTGTTAATGAATTTCTTAATCTGTGTAAAAATTCATTTTTCCACTTGTAGATGATTTTTTTTTATACACTCACAAAATGTCAGCAAGAGCACACACAAGATAAGCCTCAGCCGCCTAGGGTTTTTCAACTTATAATCCTCTCTTAGCAGCAGCAGCCACCACAGCAATGAGTATGACTCTTGATGAGGCGCTTGGTGATTCAAATCCATATTATTCAAGAGTACTAAGAGAGAAAATTGCAGTAAGAGAGGTTGCAAACAAAGCTGCGGAGGCTCGAAAAGTTGCACTAGTGGAAGCATCTTGATGTCGGATACTAAAAGCAGCCAGAATCCAAAGCAAGGAAGCAGAAAAGTTGCTGCTAAGGTAGAGAAAACTGCAGCTGAAGCTTTTGAAGCAGCAAAGGCTATGGAAGTAATCATGTTCGATGTACCAAATAGCCCCCAGCTGTCTAGAAAACTCTTGAGCTCCAGCTGTAGAAGTTACTTTTTTGACATCATCTATTCCTTCATGTATCCGCCTGTGTTTTGCAAGTAAATGGATGTGTTTCTCCTCAAGATTTGCATACTGTTCAAGCATGCGTGCATGTCCTTCCATGGCCATTTGTATTGCTTCCTTCAGCTCTTCTACACATTTCTTCTTTGTATCCAGTTCCTACTTTATTTTTTTAGCTAACGTCGTGCTAGCATCAAGCTCGGCTCTCAATTATTCTACAAGAAAGATCCATTTGCTCTAAGCATCCATCCAGTGTGTTCTCTCTATTTTGAGTTTCTCCTTCAGGCTCTCCTCTAATGATGATTCCTTTTCAAAACCAGAAGTAATGCATGAGGACCCAAACACCACCATTTCTTTTCGTGATTCTTCTATTATCAATTTATTGGCAGAGGAACTAAGAAACCTTTTCTCTCGTGCTGGCTCCTCACAAGATTCTAAAGTGTTTCTAGAAGGTTTAGCACAACTCGAAATCAGAATTTCATGATTCTCCGTTTGTAAAGGTATTGTTTCTTCCATGTCAACATCTGTATCCTCAGTCCCTTGTTCTATGATAGATCTACCTTCACCAACATACTTCTCATTTGCCGAGCCTACTGGTTCTAGGCCTACTTGAATGCAGAGCTTTTCAACAGCTTCCTCTTCAATTTCCATCATCTCATCACCATCTTCATCTACTTGAGGTAATCGAGGCTGCTGAATTTCAAGTTGAATCTCGAGTTCATTAACTAGAGATGGAACTTAAGCTTTGCAGGCAACGAATATTAGGATAGATAATCAGTTCATTTTCACTACTCTCTGCTCTCTGGACCTAGAACAGAGGAACAAATGCAAAACAAAAGATTTGAATAATGCATAGAAGGATCAAATTGCATAAGCAAGGATTGGATCACTTAATTCATCTGCGCAAGCATAAGCAGCTCTAATACCATGTTAGGATTGTGTAATTAATGAAGAAACTGAGAGACAACAGAGGAGAGAGAGAACAGAGAGATTTTGAATTTAATTATTTTTGTCACACTAAATGTGGGTTACAACAGTTACACTATATTTATACTCTAACAAATTGTACCCTTCACGTACCTCGGGATCTTTCGAGCTGCTTCCAAATGAGGCTTCTTTGGGTTTTGCATATATCAACTCATCACATCAACTGCATATGAGATATTGGGTCTAGTTACAGTTTGGTAGAGCAAGCTACCCACCAATTGTCGATACATTGTTGCATCTTTCAGATCCTTGCCTTCGCGAGTGCACATTTTGGTCTTTGGATCCATAGGTGTTGAGAATGACTTACAATCTAACATCCCAAATTTTTTCAATAGATCTTTGGCATATTTTTGCTGACATAAAAGTATTCCTCTACGTGTGCGGCTTATCTCTAACCCAAGAAAATGGTTCAGTTGTTCTAGTTCTTTCATATCCAAACGAACTAACAGAATCTCCTTGGTTTAGCAAATTTCTTCAATGTCATTGCCAGTGATGATTATTCAATGTCATTGCCAGTGATGATTATATCATCCACATACACGGGCAGGATAGCTAATTTCTCACCATTAATTTTAACAAACAAACTGGAATCTGCATAACTCACTAAATATCCACTTTGAGTTAAAATTCAGCAATGTTACCATACCATGCCCTAGCTGCTTATTTCAACCCGTAGAATGCCTTCCTTGGTTTACATATATAGTTGGGATGACTTTGATTATGAAAACCTATAGGTTGATTCATATATATCTCTTGATGTAACTCTCCATGCAGGAAGGCATTCTTCACATCCATTTGCCACAATTTCCATTCTTTGTTAGCTGCAACAACAAGTAAAACTCACACAGATATAAGTTTTGCAATTAGACTAAATGTTTCCTCATAGTCTAGTCCATATTGTTGAGAAAATCCTCGTCCTGCCAGACGAGCCTTGAGTCTTTCAATTGTTCCATCTGTGTGCCGATTTATTTTATACACCCATTACCAAGACCAAAGGATGTAGAACCCATTTGTAGGAAATGGGTTCTACATCCTTTTGTCTTGGTACAAGTTCCCAAGTCTAGTTTTGTTTTAATGCTGTAATTTCTTCTTCCATAGCTCTATTCCAGTCTGGATTCTGAATAGTTTCTGCAAAATTTCTTGTTCTTTTACATCTTCTACTATGGTAGCATTAACATATTTTGAGTTTGGCTTCTTCATTCTTGTTGTCCATATACACCAGTCTTCCAAGGGCCTTGAGTTTCAGTATCATTAGTTACATCTTCATATATGCATACCTGGATTCGACAGATTGCAACTCATCTTTAAAACCTTCTAAATCTGGTAATGTCTCTTGCTCTATGGACCGCCATGAAGATGATTCATCAAACACTACATTCCTGGATGTGTAACACTTTCCAGTTATAGGATCACAACATATCCATCCTTTTCATTGACTATCGTAACATACAAAAATACACCTAACAACCTTTTTGTCCATCTTGCTACATAGATGATTAGGTACAAAAACATAACATACATATCAAAAGACTCAAAAATAACTCACTGTGGGTTTCATGTTCCACAACTTTTCAAATGGTGATAGAAAGTTTAACTTCTGCTGAGGAAATTTGTTGATTATAAATGCTGCAATCTTCATTGTTTCTACCCATAATCTTCCTGTAACATTATTTGCATGAAGCATACTTTGATCTGCTAAATGCCTGTTCTTTCTTTCTGAAAAACCATTTTGCTATGGAGTGTTTACACATGTGTACTGATGGTGAATTCTACATTCTGTAAGAAAATAAGAGAACTCATCTGAGTATATTCGCCCTCATTGTCAATATGTAGACAACAAATCCTTTTTATCAACTTCTGCTTCTGTCACTTTTTTGAATTCTTTAAACCTTGAAAAGGTTGCAAATTTTTCCTTCATAAAATATACCCATACATATTTTAAGAAATCATCAATGAATGTTACCAAGAATTTCATCCCATTAATGGAAGCTTGCTTAACAGGTCCAAACACATTAGAATGAATGAGTTCTAATGGTCCTTTTGCTTTCCATTTTGATTCTTCATACGACAACTGATGTGCTTTGCCATACTGACATCCTAAACATATTGTACCAATCCTCACTTGAAGTTGAGGAAGTCCTTTCAGCATTGACCTTTTCATCATCATATTTAGTTTAGAAAAACTCACATGACTTAGTCGTTGATACCATAGATCTATTATCTCACTCTTTCTTGTCTTGTCTATGTATGCTATTTCTACATACATCACATACATTGATTCCAGTCTTTGTCCCTTTTTCACTTGTTTGTCTAAGCTCTCAAAACCATAATAAACTTTTACATCTTAAGGATTGAAGAGAATAAAATGACCTGAGGATGTTAATTATGCTACTGAGAGAAAATGTTTCCTCATACTAGGGACGTGATAAACATTTTGTATTGACACATCATTGGTATTATACTGGGAAGAGACTATTGCATCACCAATATGAGCTAAGTGTAGCTTTGAATTGTTTGTTGTGACTACCACATGTTTTCCTTTATACTCCATCAGATTCTAGATTTTTTCTTTGTCACATGTCATATGATTTGAGCAGCCTGAATCAATGATCCAATCCTTCTCATAATCAATATGTTCAGATGTTGTTGCTATACAGTCTGCTTCTTCTATAGCTATGAAGAATGCATGAGGGTCCCACTCATCTTCGTGTTTGAAAGTAGCAATATTATCTTTAGGAGGCTCCTTTTTTAGCTAACAATCTTTTTCCATGTGGTCCTTCCCACAATTATAACTTTTCCCTTCAAATATCCTTTTGACACTATAGTTCCTTGCTTCACTGGTACTTTCTTCTCCTTGATTGTTCTTTACCTTGTCTTCATTTCTTTTAGTTGTGTCGTTAATGTGTTGTTTAGGCTTTCACTTGCCTTTATGGATGTAAGGTGCATCCACTTTACCCTTAAGTGACACTTCTCCCATTTGTTTAGCGAAGGCTTCTTGACCAGCAAGAAGATTCTCAAACTCAACAAGTGATGGTTGATTTTTCCATTCTTATACTACAGCAACAAAGCTTCTGAATTCTGGTCTTAAACAATGATGGTTATTCTTTTCATCCTGGTTTCATGGATTGGAGCTTCTGTATCCAATTCGGAGATTTATCAACATAATTTCTTTACCTTGTGAAAAAACTGGGCAACAGTTAAGTCACGCTAATCTAGTGACAACAACTCACTCTCTAGTAGTTGAAGCTTTGTATCATTCATCTTTGAGAACAATTTGGCAAGTGTATTCCAAGCTTCATGAGGGATTTTGGCATCTCGAATATGTTCCAGCACATCTTAAATTGTTGTTTTCAAAACAAACATTGCTTTGCATGCTTTTATCTTCCATTTTTGTAGTGTATCATTTGCATCCTCAACCTTTGGTTGTGTAATTTCACAGCCATTCACAACAAATCTTGCCCTTACATGTAAGACATCATACATGTTGACCAAGTATAGTAATTTTGATTTTTGAGCTTTTTAATCCCACCAATGACTTGAAGATCACCCATTTCACTCTCTCTTTTTCTTACGTGTTAGACTCTCAAATACCAGCTTTCAAGAACTCTCTCTTGAACCATGCTCTGATACCAAATACTGAAATCCAATAATCAAAAAGATAAATAAAGAAGGAAAGAAACACTCTTTTATAGATGGATGATTCTAATGCATTTGCTACACGCCTTTTTATAGGCAAAATAATTAACAGTTTCTCTGATAAATTAGATATAGAAGGGAAACAAATTATCCTAAACATACTACAACAATCTCCTTAAGACTAGGATTATTCCTGATTTATTGAAAACAAACTTGACCAATTCAATACATTAATTCTAACTCTAACACGTGCTGATGTTGATAATTCTAACATAAAATAGCTAGTTAGACTTGCCTCATCCTAGTTGGAAAGCTGCAATGGATGAACTTGTAGCCTTACATTTAAACCAAACCTGAAAACTCATTCCTCGTACCTTAGATATAAATGTCATTAGTTCCAAGTAGGTACTTGAGATAAAATTCAAACTTGATAGATCCTTAAATCAACTAAAGCTTATGTTGTTATAAAAAGCTTATGATTAAATTAATGAAATTGATTATATTGAAACCTTATCTCTAGTTATGAAACAAGGAACCATTCAAATGATTATCACCATAACAAATGTTCAACCATTGTTCATTCCATAACTTTACATAAAAAATGCATTTTTGCATGGTCACATATTTGAAGATATATATATATATATGAAACAATCACTAGTAATGGTTGATACATATCATCCAACATATATTTAAAAACTTCATTAGACTCTTTATGGACTCAAACAAACACTTTATGCTAGGTTTTATTGTTTTAGCATATTTCTCCTTATATATAGTTTTATCTGTAGTGTAATTAATCTATCTTCTTCTTTTCTTCATTTTCACCATGGCTCACTAATTTTTCTCCTAATATATTTTTCTTATAGATTCAAGCACTTGTAGCAAACTTTATTCAACTTCTAATTAGTGAATTGTAGTAAAAGATTTGGGACTCGTTTCATTTTCTTAGCAATGACTTTCTAAAACAACTGATGCAACCATATTATTTGATAGTTTCACCCATATTTAACTAGTATTTTACCTATATTTTATATATAAAATACCTTGATATTCCCTATTTTATGTTTTGAAGGCATTTTTAGATGAAAGATGCAAAACGGAGTAAATTAAAGGTAATTGACAAATTTGACCGCCAGTCAATTTTGTGTGGAGCGTGAGCTCTAAAGGTTGAAATGAAGTGATTTCAGTGACATTAAGAAGCTAACATCCACACCTTTCTGGAAATCTAAGAAAAGAAAAACAAATAAATAAATAGCATGGAAATCACTACCATCAAAGTCAAATCTTGCATACTGACACTATTGACCATCGGACACTCCGACTTTATTATCATAAGTTATAGGTGTCCAGTTGATGTAAACTAAATTTTGTTTGATTCTTGACTCCAATTCCTATCAATGCTCAAAATTCCATCCCAAAAAAATTTCATATGATGGAGATATGATTTTTCAAAGATGACAACCGAATTCTGTCAACTACTAGATTTTGTAAAGAATCGTGTCCAAATTGTATTCCCATTATCATAGCAAAGGGTTTGACAAGTTTGCAAGAGGAAAAAGTTGTGAAGTTGTTGTGTTCACAAGACAAACAAACATTGAATGGACTTCAATAAATACTGCTCTAAAATGCTGCCGCCCTCCACTTCTCTCTTTTTCCGTTTCATGATCCATTCAATAAAACCAATAATATTTATAAACTGATTGATTAAAATCGACAATCACATATAATTTTTGAACTGATGGTGGTTGTGAAACAATTGAACGGTGGTTCTCTTGTTTATTGTATTGAAAGATTCTCATTGAATGGAGCATTTGTAGCAGAAGCCCGGGCTAGAAATTCTATTTTCAAGGCTAAATGACTTGTTAAAACATGCCAACAAACTTTTAATGGTAACAGGTCCAGTCTCTTAAAGATATCGTAGTATATATTACAATAGAAAACCTTAGTAAACAAACAGAAATAACAATTGATGAGATGCTAATAAGTGACGTTTTATTCTGTCTCAAGATTTCATGATCACCAAATAGATTGGTACTTCCTTTATTCACTATTTCCCATCACAGCATAGGGCCTAGGCACAAGGCAGAGAGGATCCCTTCTATGCGTTGTAATTCCGGGTAGCACATGATCAATGTCTATATCTTCCCTCCTCATCCCGGCGGGCATTTCCCAATCAAATTTGTGAAGAAGATTAGCAAGTGAAAGCTCCACAGTGGCAATTCCCATGTCTAAACCAGGACAGATTCTTCGGCCTGAGCCGAACGGTATTAGCTTGAAATCTTGTCCCTTAAAATCAATAGAGCTACCCAGGAATCTATTAGGATTGAACTCATTTGGGTTCTCCCAAGCTTCTGAGTCCCTTCCAACTGCCCATGCATTCACATAAACTAAGGTTTTGGCAGGTATTTCATACCCATCTATTTTGCACTTCTCAGTCGTTTCTCTTGGGACGAGTAGTGGTGCTGTTGGCTGCAATCTCATTGTCTCTTTAACCACAGCTTTAAGGTAACACAATTGCTCAACATCATATTCATTCACAAAACCTTTATTTCCTATTGCGGTCCGAACTTCTTCTTGGACTTTTTTTAATGCTTCAGGATTCTTCATTAGAAAGCTCATCGCCCAAATTACAGTAGCAGCACTTGTATCTGTTCCAGCCACAAATATGTTCTGTAACGAAGACAAGAACAGAGTACATTATATTTGAAACCATTAGTCCCCACTCAGTGAAAATCAATCTAAGCAACTTTAATTTCAATTCTGAATATCAAATTAAATGAAAACCCTTGGAGTTGAGAGAAATGAAGGTAGGTACCATTAAAATTGCTTTGATGTGATCGAACGTTAGTTGAGTTTTATATGGGCGATCCTTGTATATTTGAAGCAAAACATCAAGTATGTCCTCATGCTCGGGCTTCGATCGGTTTGGATCCAGATGCTCATCAATGATTTGTTGGTAAAAAGCATCAAATTCTTTGAAATTCTTTTCGAGACGACGGGCTAGTCCAGTGAGACTATCAACCCATCCCATGTATGGAAAATAGTCTGAAAAGAAAAAAATAGAGAACATAGCCTGGGATTCATTAAGCAAATCTTGGAACTTACTTTTTTCACCTCCTCCATCCTCGTAACTTTTCCCAAAGGCAATTCTACATATTATTGTGCTTGTAAGAGACATCATAGCTTCTGTTAAGTTGAAGGGCTCAGAATCCAGAGCTGAAATGGAAATTTTCTCAATCATATGTGAAACCTCTTCTTCTCTAATTGGACTGAAACTTTGCACACGAATAGAGCTAAACAGATGAATTACACATATCTTTCTCATCTCCCTCCAATAAGCATCATATCTTGAAAAAACCAAGTCTAAGCCATTGTAGGACAATTTTTGCTGGCCAGTCAAGATAGGCCTGCTGCAAAATTCAAGATCATGGGTTTTCAATATCTCTTTAGCCATTGTGGCTGAACAAGCTACTAGGGTTCTTCTGGAACCTAGCCTCAAGGTAAAAAGGGGGCCATATTTTTGAGAGAGTTGCCATAGATGCTTTTGAAGGTTGCAGCTATCTAGCTGGTGCAAGTTACCTATTAAGGGAAGACCCCTTGGGCCAGGAGGGAGACGAGATGTTTTAGTGGTTGTATTTTTCTTGAGAAGAAACAAGAGAAAGATGGGGAGGGAGAGAATTACGAGGAAGAACAGTGAAACCATAATGATCCTGTGTCTATGGAGATTCAATCGATCACAATGGAACAAGCTTCTCAATAAATAAAAGTCCAGTGGCTCAGTGATGTTTTTTATAAAATAAAATAGGCTGAATGAACCAAAACTAGATATTTTTAGTAAAATAAAATGTGTATTTCTTATGCTTGCAAGTTGCAACACACGCATTCATAAATTTAATCCAAAACATATTCTTGAGATAATAGCTGGACATTTTGATTATTATATTGTTGCCAGTAAGCTACATTCAATGCAGCGACCACCGAATGAATGGATAGGATCGAACTACCTATGATTGCCTACAAGCTCTAGCATTCTTGGAGCTTTCGCTGAGGATTTTTATTAGATTTAGTCGTCGGTTCAACAAATTTATTGTCGATGGTCCAAATATCAAGGCAAAGACGTCTGTAAATGCATATAACTGGGTCACATTGAGAAAATTGAATAACTGAGGTTGAAGAAATTAATCAATTGGTAAGAATTTTTTATTTTCAGTATATTGTTGGTACATACACTATACAATTTATACAAGTAAAAGTGTATCAAAATCTTATTCTATTGCCTACAATTGTGTTGAGTATTACATGGGAAAGGAAAGAAATAAAGTTGTGTTAATTACAATAATTGAGATAGTTGACTATCTATTCTGGTGCTCTATAATTTCAACACTCTCTCTCAAGTTAGTGTGTATTTTAATTACACCCAACTTGTCAAGTAATGTTTCAAATTGTGTTAAACTTAATGGTTTGGTAAATAAATATGTCGATTGTTCTGTAATTCGAATGTAAGATGTTTGGATCATTCCTTCTTGAAGTTTTTCTCGTATTAAATGACAATCGATATCTATGTGTTTGGTTCGCTCGTGGAAGATGTTCTTCAACCATTTGATCTCGCAACATGTGGTTGTCATGGATTTGTATTCTGCTTTTGCACTTGAACAAGATATTGTTGTTTGCTTCTTGGTCTTACATGAAACTGGTGTATTTCCAAGCAAAATGCAGTAGCCTGTGACTGATCTCCTTGTGTCTCTGCAGCGAGCCCAATCAGCGTCACAAAATGCTTCTAGTTGAAGTGAACCCGTTGATGGTAGCAGAATTCCTTGTCCAGGTGTTCATTTGATGTACTTTAGCACTTTATGAGCTACTTCTAGGTGTGGTTGTTGAGGCTTTTTCATGAATCGACTTAGTATGTGGATGACATATGTCAAGTCTGGTCTGGTTATAGTCAGGTAGATTAATCTCCCAACTAATCTTCTATATATTGACCCATCTTCTAGGAGTTCTCCATCAGATTATGTGAGTGATATGTTATGTTCTAACAGAGATTGAGATGGTTTGACGCCCAAGAATCCAATGTCTTCCAAAATTTCTGGTGCATATATTTTGTTGTGATAAGCTAATTCCATGTTGTGATCTTGGAACTTCAATTCTGAGGAAGTATTTAAGTTTCTCCAAGTCTTTAAGTTTGAATTGCTTGGATAAATGGAGTTTAGTATCTTCTATATCCTGTAAATTATTCCCAACCAATATCACATCATCAACATATATAAGTAAAGCTAGAAAATTACCTTGACAACTTCGGACGAATAACAAATAGTCAGATAGGGATTGATGAAATCCTGCAGTCTTGAGTGCAGTGGATAGTTTGATGAACCATTGTCTAGAAGCTTGTTTTACCGTATAGAGATTTATGAAGCTTTAAGACATGTGTCTCCCCCTTTCGTCCGACACCCGGAGGCAATGACATATAGACATCCTCATGTAGATCCCCATTTAGAAAAGCATTGTTGACATCGAGTTGGCATAAATGTCAACCACGCAAAGCTGCCACACTGAGTAGTAATCGGACAGTGACCAATTTAGCTATTGGGGTAAAAGTTTCCCAGTAATCAAGCCCTTGGATTTAATTGTAGCTTTTAGCCACCAATCGAGCCTTATAATGCTCAATCTATCTGTCGCACCCTTCGTGAGAGCGCGGCGTCGCGACGACCCTCCCCCAAGCCGGGAAATTCATGTTGGGTTTTATCTTTATTTTTTGTGAAAAAAGGGAGTCGCCACCTAGTATTATGTTTACTAGGAAACCTAAAATTGATCCTTCAGAGATCATAAGGCAAGGGACTAGTTGCGTTTAGGGAAGGTTTTAGAACCCCTAGTACGCCCTACCTAAGGTAGGCTGCTTGGTGTTTTGGTTTGTCTTATGATTGCTATATTATTAATCTTTCAAAAATATATTGGTTAAATGATGATTACGTATTATTCCTTTAAAAATATTTTGGATATTACCACCTAAAGGTTTCTTTATCCATATACCAACAGTGAATAATAACGAATTATCCCCGCGAATATTTTGAATATTAACCTTTTTAGGATTTATTTATCCAAATAGCAACAGTGAATAATAATGAATTATCCCCGCCAATATTTTGGATATTAACCCTTTTAGGATTTATTTATCCAAATACCAACAGTGAATAATAACGAATTATCCCCGTCAATATTTTGGATATCAACCCTTTCAGGATTTATTTATCAAATATCAATAATGAATAATAACGAATTATCCCCATCTATATTTTAGATTTGAACCCTTTTAGGATTTATTTATCCAAATACCAACAGTGAATAATAACGAATTATCCCAATCAAATATTTTGGATATTAACCTTCTTAGGATTTATTTATTCAAATACCAACAGTGAATAATATGAATCACCAAAAAAAGATTTTGATATTTTTGGAATATTGGCCAATACCCTTTGGATTTTACATACACGTTGTAAAATCCAAAAAATGCAAGAAATGATTTTTCTTTGCGACATTCATGCCCAAACACTTTTTTTCTTCAAACTTTGAGATAATATATATTTTTTGAAAGAAAAAGAATTTTTAAAATATGTTAGTGTATTGGCCGTATGCAAGAAAACAACACATTTTTGTCTTTTTATAATTTCCTAAAAAAATATTTTTTATTTGCAAATTTATATTTTTTTTTATTTTTTTCTATTTTTTTTATTTCTTTTTCGGTGGGCTGGCTATCAGCCCACCTAAATTCGGGCTGGGCTGACCTTACCTCAGGCTAGGCTGCTACCCTAGATGGCTAGCAGCCCAAACTCCATCTGGACTGGGCTTCTAGCACAGACGGGCTGGAAGCCCGTCTTAATGATGGGTCAGGTCGGGCACAAAGCGAAGATCTATGGTAGAATGGAAGATTTTCGAGTGTGATGAACGACGTACCTGTTAATACCGTTGGGTAGAGGAGGTCGAGGTGGTTCTTCCAGTCATGGTGGCGTTGGAAATGGTAGCCTGTGGTGGCCGGAATGGGCGTCGGAAAGTGGACGGGTCACGTTACAACACTTGTTGCTGCTTCTGTTACCGTCGTCTGGGATCGTGGTTGGGTCGCCGGGTTTGAGGGATAGTTGCTAGTGATTACAAGGTGGCTCTAGGTGGTTGAAGATGGTGGCATGAGGAGGGGAGAGAGATGCCGGAGTGCCTGGTTTTAGTGAGAGAGAGTCGACTAAAACGACAGAGAAAGGAGAGGAAAGGAACTGACGACGCTGGGGCTGGTGAAGAAGATTGCTTGCGTTTTTTACATAAATTTTCCCTCCTGATCCACTACTCTTTTTTTCTCCTCTTATTGGATCGTTTCTTTCCTCCTCTCTCTCCATTTTTCCTCTGGTATTTATAGCCATGAGAGGCATCCTTCGGTTGTCCATGGCGTGCAGCGAAGGGTTACCGCCGCCTGAAAATTTAATACAGGGCACGCCTAAAAATGCAGTGCAGACACGCCTAAACAATGCAAGTTTCAAAATATTTAGGAAGGTAAAAGTGTGATTTGGTCCCCCAATTTATAATTGCTCTAATCGATCCCTCAATTGGCTTTAAACTTTCAATTTTTGTGCAATTGCATCCCCGTTAAAATTTCAAAAGTAACCTTAGCTTTGCACGCCTTTTTATTCTGGTCCTTGGTTTGTGATTTGCGTGCTTAAAACCTTAATTGACCATTAGACTCTCAATTAGCTCAATTTGGCCCCCGATTTTGCATAATTGGTCTTGAAAAAAATTCAATTCGGTCTCCGAAAATTCCAATCTCATCAGTTGAGCCCGAATTAAATTCAAGAACTTGATTTCTCATTCACTAAGCCCTTAATAAAATTAATTTAACCAAATTAAAGTATAGTTAAGTCCTTGTACTTAATTAAATCCTTCAATTGAACCCTAAATTAATTCTCAAACATAATCACACTTTTAAATTGGCCAACGATTAAATCAAACAGCCCCATAAAAATATAATTATATCTTTCAACTTAGTTTTTACGCAGATTTATTAGATAATAAATTACTTTAGCCTTCAACTTGTGCTTTTCTTCATTTCTGGGCACAAAAGAGGTACGATCGAGCTCTCAAAAACGTCCAAAATTTCCGCCTTGATTTTTCTGCCGACACCAACCCTATTTTTTTTATTTTTCCTTATTTTTGGGTAGATTTGGGGAATAACCCAAAATTGGGTTATGACAATATCCATCAGCCTCCATTTTGACTTTATAAACCCATTTGCAACCAATAGGTCGTTTATTGGGTGGTAAGGGTACCAAACTCCAAGTTTTATTTTCTTGTAAAGCAGCAATTTCGTGTTTCATTGCTTCACACCATTACGGATAATGGACAGCCTGTGAAAAACTAGATGGCTCTTTGAGAAGAGTGAGGTTAGTAGTAAATGCTTTATGATTATAAGAAAGATTAGTATAAGATGAATAATGAGAAAGAGGATGAATAGTAACTAGAGAGACTACCGAGTTCGTAGATGATGTCAGGTCTGGTTTTGATGGAAGGGTCATGGCGAGGTGAAAATCCTTCAAATATTGTGGTGCGTTTACAAGACTGCTTTTTCATCGAGGTGGTGGGTTAGGTTCGGTGGGGTGTGGAGAGGTAGTTTGGAGTGTGGGATTTGTATTTAGGGAATGTGTTGGTGAGGTAGGTTCAATAGTTGAATGTGGGTTTGTATGTGAGTGGATTTGTGGAGTAGAAAGATATGGCCTAGCTGGAAAATCAAGACCAATGTCATAATGAGGAGAGGAAGTGTGGGTGGTGTCCCAAAAAAAATAGGGTATTAAGTTGGTCATGTGAGGTGTTGTTGAGGAACAAAAAGATGTTTTCATAGAAAATGACATCTGTAGAGACAATTAATTGTTTCTTGCTAAGATCAAAAACATGATACGCTTTCTGGCCATATGGGTATCCGAGAAAAACGCATCGTGATGCCCGAGGGTCAAATTTTGAGCGATTTTGTGCGTGGGTAGAAACAAAACATAAAGAACCAAAAACTCGTAAATGTTAGTTTGGGGTTTTGTTGAATAATTTTTCGTATGGTGATTTTCCTTTAGATATGGGGGTTGGTGTTTGATTTATGAGATAAGCGGAAGCAAGAATGGAATCTCCCCAAAAATGTTTACACTATAAAGAGAATGTGGGATGTGTGTATATATATAAGGAATAAAGCTGTTGACACTTCGTTGATGGATCATTTTTGTCCTCTTGACTTGTAGCAGTAACAGACTTTACATTTGATAGGCAACCTACTAGGTCAACAGAGGCCATAAATCCCTGGGATAGGGGACCAATAGTTATTTTTTAGGCATATATATATTATACAGATGGGAAGAAACAAAAAAAAAAAATACTGCGCATCTATGAGTGGAAAAGGTTAAGCTTGTTCGTGTATCCTTCTACCAGTGACATAGCAGTGGATGCAATATGCTTTGAACTGAGCCCTGCCTCTTCAATTTGGTCTGTTTGAGATCCATGGTCAATATATCTGTCAGGGAGCATCATAGGCCTCCACTGCACAAACATATTTAAAAAGGAAAATTACAATTTGTTAGCAATTACAAGCCGAGGAAATCGAATAATGACCAACAAAATGGGAAAATGAGAGGGTGAGTGAGAAGATCAGGTGGTTAGAATTACTTTGATTTTCCCATCTAACAGTCCATTCAGGCTTAAGAAATGAGAAACATGAGAGCTGAATCCTCCGATCGATCCTTCTTCGACCGTGATGAGGACCTCATGCTCTTGAGCTAGCTGTCTGATCAACTCTCCATCAAGAGGCTTACAGAATCTTGCGTCAGCCACTGTTGCTGTGATGCCCTTCTCTTCAAGAAGCTTTGCTGCTTTAATACAGCCCTGAACTACTGTTCCATAGCCCAAAATAGCCACCCTGCTTCCCTCTCTAAGCACTCTCCCCTTGCCAACCTGTAAACCAAGTTCTTGCTTAGCAAACTATGCAAATATTATGAGTAAAAGCAGAGAAATGGAAAACTGATTCTTTGTTTAGATACCTCTAGAGGAGTTCCTTTGTTGTTTGATGGAAGAATGGAACCAATGCCATTTCCTCTGGGGTATCTAAAGCAACTAGGTCTGTCATCGATGGCTGCAGCAGTGGCTACCATGTGAGCTAGTTCAGTCTCGTCCGATGGGGCCATGACCACCATATTAGGTAGACTAGCCATGAAAGTTGTGTCGAAGGCACCGCAATGGGTTGGACCATCTGCACCAACAAGGCCAGCCCTATCTAATGCAAATCTTACTGGAAGTTTTTGAAGGTCTACATCATGAACTACCTGCATCACCACCACCAGCACCAAGAAAACTTTCATTAAAGATGTGCACCAGAAAATGCCACAAAATTAAATAGGCATCTGTAAACATAATTCTACTAGTGTAACTGGCAAATTAAAAGATATCATATTGTGAAAATATAAAATTTTCGTGGAAGCTTTCTCTCTATAAGAATTACTTTTACATAGAGATACAGATATTTATTTTATTCACCTGATCATAACCCCTTTGCAGAAAAGAAGAGTAGATGGCACAGAAAGGCTTAAGTCCTTCAGTTGCCAGACCAGCAGCGAAGGTCACAGCATGCTGTTCTGCTATACCAACATCGAAACATCTGTATGGGAATCTCTTTTGGAACAGATTAAGTCCTGTTCCTCCTCCCATAGCAGCATGGATGGCTACAATTTTATCATCTTTCTCTGCTTCAGCTATCAAAGACTCTGCAAAGTACTGAGTGTATGAAAGAGTATCTGATTTCGACTTCAATTGCTTCCCTGACTTGGGATCAAATTTCACAACTCCTATTGAAAACAAGACTTGTTTGGTTAATTGGAAAAGAATGAATTCACAGACAAATATTATAAAATTTATTATTATTATTATTTTAAGGAACAGGATGTTGTACCATGCATTTTATCTGCTGCTACTTCAGCTGGAGTATAACCTTTTCCTTTCTCGGTGATAACATGAATTAGAACAGGTCCTGGCGCTGGCATTTCCTTGACCTTCTCTAGTACATCAACAAGGCCTTCCACATTATGGCCATCAACTGGACCAATATAATATAGTCCTAGCTCTTCAAACAGGCATGCGCCAGATGCTCCTGTCATTCCTCTCATATAGGAATCCACTTTAGCTGCAATTTCCTGTGTTTGCCCCCCAATTTGTTTCGTGATACCCTGTTGATTTATTGAGAACAGATAAAATGATTTTGATTGAGTCCACAGATTCGAAATCTATTGAATCGAAGAGTTGTTGGGATTACACATGAGCTAAGAGATTCTTTCCATCCAAGAAACAATTGTTAGACCACGATATAATTTTTGATGTGGTATTAAGCTTGAACTTGATGGAAGAGCTCAAAACTAACCTTTGCAGTTTCCCGTAATTGGCGAAACTTTCTACTTGAATGTAACTTTGTCAGTGCTCTGCTCAGAGCGCCAACAGGAGGTGCAGGGCCATCCACCGTTGCAGTTGGCAAAGAAACTTGCCTGTTGTCATTCAAGATGATAATAAGATTTGAATCAAGATAGCCTGCATTGTTCATTGCCTCGTATGCTTGTCCAGCCGTCATAGCACCATCACCAATAACTGCAATTACATGGTTTTCCTTCCCCAACAAGTCTCTACCAACAGCCATACCTGAAAAAAGTTGGAATTCAAATAAGTTTATAATCAAATCAGGCTATAGATCACAGTGTCTTCACCTGAACTATATATCTTTTGTATGCTTACACAACTGCACTAATTGTTAGATTTGAATACCATTGAGATTTCTCGTTGGGAGTAGTATTTGTTGTTAAAAAATCATCTCACCTAAAAACTTAAGTTGTTAGGTGAAGTCTCATAATATATTTTATATTATTCTCTAACACATCCCCTCAAGTTAAAGTCTTTTGGGCTTGAAACTTGTACACAGACTCATGTCACCTTGTACTTGATTTTTATCATACAGAATGAGGGTGATGAGATTCGATTTCATGACTGCTCGGTCAATAAAGTTCTAATACCATGTTAAGGAACCATCTCATCTAAATGTTTAAGCTGTTAAATAAGGTCCTATAATATATTTTATATTATTCTCTAGCTTTTGTCACGGCGACATGGAAAAACAATAAAGAATTAGTATTACCTAAGGCAGCTGAAATACTTGTAGAGCTATGGCCAGCTCCGAAGGCATCATGTTCACTTTCCTCCCTCTTTGGGAACCCTGCAAGGCCAAATGTTTGACGAATTGTATGCATCCTGGATCTTCTGCCAGTTAAAATCTTATGTGGATAGGTCTGCAAATGCATAAAATTCAGTGAGCAATAAAAATTTAGCAAAACAGAAAAATTACATTTGTCAAAATCTTGTAGTTCTTCAAATCCGAAACAGTTCACCTGGTGACCAACGTCCCAAATGATTTTGTCTTCAGGAGTGTCGAATACATGATGAAGTGCCACTGTTAGCTCTGCCACTCCTAAGCTTGAACTTAGGTGACCTCCTGTTTTAGACACTGTGTATACTATCTCTTCTCTTAATTCATCAGCCAATTTACCAAGTTCCTGCAGTTTTATTAGCAAAACATCATTTGAAATACTGATTCGTGCAGGTGTAGTTCCCAAACCATTTTAATTAGTTCCTTAACTAACAAAAATTTCTAGATTTCTATTTACATGGCTTGTGATGTACAAAATGTCACGTCAACAACTTTTTCTCTTTTTAACTTGATGTCAACAGCTAGACGACCATGAAGAAAACTTGATCCAGTTTTCTTACCTGAACGGATAGATTCTTCATGTGAATTGGATAGTTAATGGTATCAAGAACTGGAGTGGAGGGCTTATTTCCAGTGAAGCTGAGGGACCTTTTCTGCCTTGTCTCTTGGTATCTGTTCAGCTGATCCCTTGTATTGTCGTCCGAGGCAGCTAGTATTACTCCATTGAACTGAAAAGTACAAGAGAGGAGAAAAAGGTCATCATGCATCGTTTTTCTCATATTTTTCAAGAATCAGAATAAGGGTGCGCGGGCGGCGCGTGGGTGAAGGAAAAATCATTTCTTTCAGAGTAATTATAGCTACCTTAGGGAGATTGATAGAGGGGGATTGAGAAGAATGAAAATTATTTGGAAGAAAACTTGATCCAAGGACTGAAGAAGTTGCCATTTCCTCCTAATATGCAAAAGATGATAAAATAAAAATTAAAGGAAGAGTTTTTTAGCGGTGGCAAGAGCCAAGAGGTGCTTTGGCGGATGCAGCTGGAGAGGTGATCCAGTTCAAGGTTAAGCAGGAGCTTTTATAGGCAAAATAAACTGGAGTGAGGACTTCATAGTCATACCATAACATTTTGCAGCCACTGCATTTCAAAATAATTTTTAAAAATTTTAATTTTAATTTTTAATTATTATTTAAAAATAATTAAATTATTTTAATATATTTCTCCATAAAAATAACTTTCAAAACTGACGAATACTGCTGGGCTGAAATTCCATTTCCAACATCGGACCGGAGTTAGCACCTTACCGACTTGCATTTATTTTAAGATAATTGATATAAGCTTACGGTTCCTCCGTCAATTATGTTATTAGATTATCTGGACGTTGATGCAGCCGGCCACAGACAGAATATAAACCCAAGATTCAACGAGCTTAATTTTTCCACGATTTGATTCCTCTTGATGGAGAGTTATATGATAAGAGAATAAAAAAATTATTGGTTATAATTTTTAAAATAAAAAAAAATCAAAATAATTTTCTATGAGGAAATCCAAATGGAATAAAGTCATAAAGTTGAGAAATATTATGTGGTCTGAAATCCCTCCCTGCATTCATTAATTTTTTTTAATTACAATTGTAGTTTGGTCAGGTAATGATAGAAAAAGTCAAGAAGAGCATCCATGTAAAACATTCGATTAAATAAATTGGCAACTATATAAAAGATTTATATTTAAATAATTTTAAAAATGAAAATTTTATCCAAAGAAAAATAGAGTTAATCCTAATAGAGTTTTACTTAGATTTGATCTAAGCTAATCAAATTACTTAAAGTTTGTGTATATAACTTTCAAATCAATTTCAAATAAGGCATATCTTATATTAGATTCTACGTAGCGAATTGATTAGCTTGACAGGTAAAACTAGTTTTAATAATAAACCATGTTTATCTTTTAAATTATAAGAAAATGACGATGAATTTCACAATAATAAATAATATTAGTAGTTAGTCATGAAACATGACTTCCTCGCTAGGAATAAAATCTTAATTCATGTAATGTTTTTTTTCTTTTATGAAACCTTGATTAAAGTAAGGTTGCTAATTTAATTCTCTCTTTTTTTCAGAATATATATTGTTCTAATTTAAAAAATAGAACAAATCAGAACATATTTCGGGATTGTTTGGCTCAGTTTTTAGAAAATAATTTTGGAAATTTTTTATTTTATTTTTTATTTTAATTATTTTTTGATATTTTCATATCACTTTAATGTGTTAATTTTTAAAAAAAATTATAAAAAAATATTATTTAGATATATTTTTTTAACTAAAAACACTTTAAAAATACAATATTAATAATTTCTACATTACTCTTCATCTCTCTTGTAATCTAATTTTTTTTGTTTTACTTTAAAAAAATAATATTTAATTTTATAATATCAATAATAACTATTCATTAAATAAAACTGAAATTTAATGAGAGTAAATATTGTTATAATTAAAAACACAAAACACCTACCGATTGAATTGATGATTGTACGAGATGAGGGTGGCCACGTATAATTTGCTTTATTTGTGTGAAACGTTTATCACATGGATGTCTGACGATGCCGGAGAAGACATCGAAAATAGAAAGGTACCAAACGAGGTTCAGTTTTGCTGTCAATTCCATTTGTACTTCATTTTTTCAATTACAATAAAATATTTTAATTTTAAAATATTTTTTTATTGTTTTGGAATTATACTGCTTATCTATATATATTAAAGTAAAAAAATTAATTTAAATTCAAAAATAAAATTATTTAAAATTATACCGTTTAAATTTCAAACATAAATAATAAATAATAAATAATAAAAAAATAAAAATTGAATTAATACGAGTTACTACCGAGAAAGGAACACGGTCTCCCAATGTTTCTCACATGTTGATCACGACAGAAATGCAAAAAAGCTGACAATTCAGGTACTCCTAACTTTTGCAGTTGTCTTTTCCGGTGTGTAAAATGCCGGAGCTGAAGTTTGGAATAATCGATCATGCAAAATCAATTCACGCGCCTCAAATTGACTGCATTAATGCATCTTGTCAGTTCAAGATTCATTAAGCTGACACCTATCCAATTTGGATCTTAAGTTTAATCAGTCAATCGCTTGGCTTTATCAATTGAATCAATCAACTGTTTATTTATTATGGATGAATATCCGAAAATCTACAGGAACCGGTAGTCGGTCGACTGATTGACTTGTCAACATGAACTGATTTAATGCTATTTTAAGAGCAAAAACAACTTCAGAATCATCAGTTCTAAATCATACTCTTATATGTGGATTAAATTCTTTATATTCTTGTACAAGAGTACACATTTTCATTCTCACACCACCAGGTAAACACTTTCATATCTTTTAAAAGATATTAAATGATGTATAAAGATCATATATTATCAAATTGAAAAATCTTTTCTATTAAGAAAGAATTTTATGACAACAACATCCTACTTGAAATAGGGGTAGTGTTATCACTGAGGAAAAGATCTTGAGAAGAGGACATCTGTAGGTAGTGTATCTCATTGTTTCCATTTATATTTTTCAATACCAGTGAAATCTTTCTACATACATTAATATTTTTAATGTTATAGTATTGTTTTATTGTTCAGCTTTGCCAAGTAGTTGTCATCAAGCAACAAGGACACTACAGAGACTTTAAATTAGATCACCACCACACAATATATATGCATCAAGTGACTGTTCATAATTTATACTCCTCCAACACATAATTAATGTACAAATTGATCAAAAATTATATTTGACATTAGCACATGAAAATGATCTAAAAACACAAAAAAAAATTAAAATAAATAATAAAACTAAAACATTTTCAATTTTTCTTCAAAAACTCTTTTAAAACATAGTGTCAAATAAGGTTTTAATCTAAAAAGATAATTAATTTATCTCTCTGATCAAAAAACAAAAAAAGAGGAAAGATCGATCACGGATAAATGATAAAAAATTTAGCCTTACAATTTTTTTCTTGAATTGATCTACTGTTTATTTTTATATACAGAGAAGGTAGTATAACAGCAGCGATGGTAAAATTATTTGATTGTTATTTTTACGAACAATTTGAAAACATTCTTCAAAAATATATTAAAATTATATTTTTATTATTATTTTTAAAAATTATTTCTTACATCAATACATCAAAATGATATAAAAACACTCAAAGAAAATAACTTCAAATAAAAAATACAAATATATTTTTTAAGACTTTCTTCAAAAATGCCAAAAGACACTTAATATGATGGATCATAGAAATGATGACATGGTTTAAGACAAAATTTTCTAGTTAAAAGAACCTAAAGGAGCTCATCCGTTTATTTTAGATGTAGAGATAATTCATTGTGGATTCAAATAGTATAATTACTATTTTACCCCTCAGTGCGCCTCAAACTTTGCCTTGGAATCAGGAGTATTTTTTAATTTTCCACGGGACTGGTTGTTATTACCAGATTGTTTGGGGGTATTTTACGCGTATTTTTACACAATTAACATATTGTCTTACCCCTTTCATCAGATTATGAACAGTAACATCACCGGGGTTAATTTTGATTTTTTACAGCTGTTTGTACAATGAAATTATGTCAAAGGGCCTAGAAAAGACAAAAACAAAGACATGTTCGCGGGGGCCTTCCAGGCATTTCACATTTTGTTAAAATGAGTAAATACTGTTATACACCCGGAAAAGACAAAAGTCAAAAAATAGTTGTAGGGGTGCTTAAGTAATTTGCTCTATTTTTAATGATTTTCACCCAGACCATTATGGGCGCGTCGACGCTTTATTCCATCACGTCCTCTCCCGTTGGCGCGTGCGGAGTCATACAGTGTTGGAAAATATCATTATGGCATCTCTGAGGATGCACCACTATGTTCTCTACCTAATGAAGTGGCGCGTGACATCCAATGATGGACGTTTAGGCGACAGTGGTCGGTTGAACTTTTTATACCCTTTTCTAGACAATCTTACATTTCATTCCCCTCATATTATGGTTGATTGATTGCAGTCCCTTCGCTTTTGATTGTTTGGTATGGAGCTGATTTGTGTAATAGAAGTTTTGATTGGTTTCAATTTAGTCCTTGAATTGAAATTGATTATATATTTCGTTTGTATTTTGCTCCTTATTCTTTTAATTTTTTAGTTTTGTATCAAATCCTTTAATTTTTTTTGGTTTAACAATTTGTATTTATTCAATTATATCCTTCCATTAAAATTAATTATATATTATATTTTCATGTTGGTCCTTATACTTTTAATTATTATATTGAAATTTAATTATTTTATTATTATTTATATATTTATGCATTAATACATATTATTGTACATGTTTATGAGAATATGCTTTGTGTTTAAGTTTTGAATTCTTTTTTATTTTCTCTTTTGTTGGGTTGTATTTTTGTTTTCTTTAACTTTTAATTTGTTAGTAATCGTTAGAAAATCATATTTTTTTAAAAAAAAAGTCAAAAGTTTTTTTAAGGCTAATAATATTTATTTTTTGTTTTGTCATTTATTTTATTTGTTTGCTTATTCTTTTGTTATAATTTTGAGTTTTTTTATTCTTCAATGTTAAATGTTTTATTATTATTTATGAAATAATAGTAAGAATTATTTTTAAAAAATTTCTCTTTTCTTGGGGTTGCCTCTCTCTCTTTTGTTGGGGTTGCCTCTCTTTTTATTTAGTCATTAAATTTTAATTTGCATTTGTGATGATTTTAAAATTATTTTTTTTCTTCAGGTCAAATATTTTTTTAAAAGCTAATAATATTTTTTTGTCATTTAATTTCCCTTTTGTTATGATGTTATGCTTTTTTGTTCTTTGAGGTCATTTTTTTTAATTAGTTATCAATAATAGTAATAATTATTTTAATGTTTTTTAAAAAATATTTTTTAAGGCTAATAATATTTATTTTTGATTTTTCATTAATTCTTTTTTTTGCATACTCTTTTGTTATCTTTATTTATTTATTTATTCTTCAATTTTTCACTATTTATGCAATAATTATTATTATTATTATTATTTTAAAATGTTTTTTTTCAAAATAATAATTTTGTTCGAAGTCATTTGTTATAATTTTTAGTATTTTTTATTCTTTGAAGTAATTTTGTTCTTTTATTATATATGCATAATAATAATAATTAGAGGTGTGTTTTTTCTTACTTACTCTTTTGATAAACTTTTCTAGTTTTTTTATTCTTCAGGATAAGTTAAATTTTTATTTTTTTAACAATACTAATAATAATAATTTATGGTGTTATAAAATTGATGATAATATATTTTTTTAACAATAGTAACTCATAAAATAATATAATATAAGAAGATCAATAATGACAAAAACAGCTATACTAATCATAATAATACTAATTATAATTGAAATAATATCCAAAAAAACAATGATTTTGGTTATCGTGATAATTATTGTCATAATAATTACAACGATTATAACAATACTATCAGTAATAATCAAAATATTAATTATTTACAACAACTATTATAATAACAGCTATAATAATTATGAAAATTATAAAATCATGATAATAATAATAATAATAATAATAATAATAATAATAATAATTCATTAGTCGATGCTGTTTTTATTCAAAATTGACATGCACGAATTTTTTATGTATGATATTTCAAATTTAATATCATATAACCAAAAAATATACGAAACCAAATATAGACAAAACGGTAGGAAAATTGAGCCAAATTATTTACAAGTGCTTCGATGCACATAAACAATCTACTGATTAAATAATTATCCAAACAATCAAACAATAACAACATTTAATAACTTCGATGTGCAAAATAAATAGCCCATTTGAAACGGATTTTATTGATGATAATTTAACTATTAAATTTTATTTAATCAATGAAAACACACATAACAATCAATCAATTTGCTATATAAAAAAAACCAGCACAGCGCACTAACAAGCCAACCCGTGTCTCCTAGTTAAGAGAATTTGGATCGCAAAGAACCACAAACGTGATGTTTATGCAAAGACATATGATAAGTCTTAAAAATGTAATTGAAATTAGATACAAGCACATGCAAGAAAAAACTTCAACTTGCGGATATTTAGTTAGAGAGATTATATAAAACGATGCGATCTTGCTTTGTAGAATAGAATATGTAATTGATAGTGATATGATAGCTATTTACGCAAAAGCCAGCCAACGGGAATTTTCTTTGAGTATATCCATGGGAGAGACTATTTTTTTCTTCTTTTTTATTTCCTGGGCAAACGAGATAAATAGTTTAAAACTAAGCAGCAGGCCAACGAGAGTGTAACCTGCAGCAGCAACAAAACAACAACCAAAAACACATTCCATTTATAGTTTCTGTACACATCCATCTCTGAATATTATTAGAAAAATTTCAGTATAGATCCACCTGCACCTCTTCAAAGATTAACAATTTGTTCATTGAGTCCCAGATAATCCAAGTGATGCAAAATATCGATCATACCACCCTAAACTCTCCTATGGCATTGAGGAGAACCACTAGGAATATATAGCTTTGCCAGGCGAAAAACAAGGTTGTCCAGATCCCTAGGCATACACCATTTCAGCGTTGCCAGACGTTGCCAAATTTCAGCGTTGTCTACTTTGCCAGCATCTGATCAAAGAAAGTATTACCAAGGAACTTTGCCATATTTAACCAATATCTCCTTAAAAAACACCTAACATTCCAAGCCACTAAAGGGAGGTCATAGGGTTAAAACGTGCAAACTAATATGTGGCTCTATCTCTGATCTTCCATGGTCTGAGCGCATAAAATAATACACTTCACTCATCTTTACCCGATACAATGGCCATATTCATATCAAGTCGAGAGTTCAAAGTGAAGACTACTTTGGATGCCCCCATAAATTAAAATCCTGTGAGATTACCCAAGTTCCTTGTAGGGTTTTGAAACTTTAAATAGGAAAATAATTTTAGGGTTTTGAAACATTAAATAAGAAAGGCATTAATACCCTTAATGACTTAATATTAAGGATAATTGAGTTAAGGATACAATAGTAACTAGTAAAATATAAATAGAAAAAGAAGAGAAGAGAAACAAATCTGAAAATTGAGAGTGAGCCGAAAGAGAGAAGAAAGGAGAAAAAGAGAAAAGAGGAAAGGAGAAGGAAGGAGGAGAAATAAATATTAAGGTAATGTGTATGTGTTATTATGTAAAAGTATTGTTTAATAGTTAAGCTAATTGCTTGCATTGGTGATTAGGGTTTGAATATTTTATTTGAATTTGATGGATGAATGGATTAAGATTTTAAGGGTTTAATGGTTTGACTAATGGTTAATAGGTTTGATTGTAAGTGATTTTGAAGATTTTGATGTGTTTGGTTTAAGAAAATATTGAGAAAAATGGTGAAATAATGTTGAGGAATTTCGAAAATCCCTTGCTGGAATTCTAGGTTTAGGTTGAGGATGATGAAAATTCATTTTAGTCCTTTTGGTGGAAAATTACAGTTTGGTCCCCGAACTTTGGAAAATTACAGTTTAGTCCCTGAACTTTAGAAAATTGCATTTTGGTCCCTGGAGTGAAATATTAGTATTTCAAATTGGTTTGATGGATAATTGAAGTTTATTTGATGAATTATTATCAATTTAGGAATTGTGTATTTTGAACTAGATTTTGGAAGAAACCATTGTTTTTAGGTTTTGCGAGAAATTGATAGTTTAATTCAAAACACATAGGATTATGAGTAAACTCTTAGATATGTTTACTAAAGGTATTCTATTTCTTTTGAGTCATTTTTGAGTATGTATTTCTTGTATATATTCAGATAATCCTGATATTCTGCCCGCGGTACGTCAGTAAGATTCCGTCAATATTCTGCTTTTGAATTTCGATCGCTTTTGAGTCAGGAGAGTGGATAATATTTAATATGCATGAGAAATATTATAAATATTTGATTTGTTAGTATTTGGATTATGCTTCTTGATAATATATACGTTAAGTATTATTCTTGTTACTAAGCATAATCAATTATTGAATATACGTTCTTGATATGAGCCAATATTTGTTTGTGAATTGATACTCCTCATTTGATTGATATCATGAGTTGAGCCTTGAGATATGAATATGTCTGTTTGATTATGATATATATATACCTACGGTATGCCAGTCAGAATACCCACGCTAACAGGGGAATGTTAGTCTTTGTGCACATCGTATCTGAAATCCTAGTTGGTCGGGGAAGTCACCAACCTGTGCGGATTGATCATCCCACAGTCTGGAGCCTCATGCTCATTGCATTATGATTTTCTGACGAGTTATACTTATTATCTTCTTGATATGACCTATTTGAGAAATTTTCTTGTAAGAACCCCGAGCCGATTCGATAATATAATTCTCATTGTTGTATTATCTCGCATGTGTATATTAGATGTTATCTACTCACTGAGTTGTTGAACTCACCCCCTCATTATTTATTATTTTCAGGATCGTAGCTCGTTAGCAGGTCATTAGCGTTGAAATATCAGAACTTATTATTTGGTTGTAATGGACATTTTTATTTTTATGTCTAGTTAGCGCTCCACTATTATAATGAGAGTATTCAGCTTTTGTATTAAGACATTCGAATTATGTTATAAAGTTTACTTTGTTATTTCCGCTGCGTTGAATTCTGAAAGTTAAATGTTAAGTTTGTGTGTAAGTTTGGGTTCGCATAGGTGTGGAACCTTGGAGGGGAACCATATCTATGTGCCGGTCACGGATCCGGGAATCGGGTCGTGACATTCCTCATCAGTGAGGATTTCATGCTCACGTAGTCCGCCTCTGAAGAGATAAACCCAATGAGACTTCTCTTTAGCCATTCCGTATCATATTCCCTCGTACTGTAAATCATAATCATGGCCTCTTTCTTATCCACCACGACTGTATATGATCTACCATCCCTGAGACAAGCGTTTAGAGAGGTTGTAAGGGGCTCACGTTCTTGAGCTTAATATTACACGTCCCCATCTGATGTTGTTGCTGGTATTTGGCAATATTGTCAAGTATATGGTGACTGCATCAAAGCTAATAGCTTTCAAACGATTCAAGCACAACCTTTTCAGAATCCTTAAATAGTAATGTGACAAAACCAAACTGTGTCACTTTCTTTGTTACCCTTGTTGAAATAGAAAGAGTATCATCTTTCCAACTTTCTGAAATGATTTCATAATGTCCTCATAATTGACCCAAGTATGGAAATGTTCAAAGAAATATTTCTTTCAAACAGTGGCATATATATGGTTTTAAGATTGGTGTTGCTCATAAGGATTTAAACTTTGCGAGTGGTGTTTCAAGGATTATTTGAGATTCAGGGTATTTGAAGATGACGGTGTGGGGTTATTTGAGTGTGGGTTTGGGGTTTTGTGGATAAAGATTAGAGAATAGAAACTTGAATTACATAATAAAGGACTAAATGATCGTCAACTATCTTAAGTTCTTATTTAAAACGAGATAAACTTCTAATCTACAAAAATCTTAGAATTAACTATCGTGAATTATTTTTTAATAAATAATACATTTTTTCAATTAAGTTTTCAATGTTGATAATGTTGGATAATAATATAAATCATATTTTAGAGTCTCACCTAAAAGTTTAAGTTTTTAGGTGAGATGGTTCCTTAACATGGTATCAGAGCCTTATTGACCTAGCGGTCATGAGTTCGAATCTCACCACCCTCATTCTATTTGATAAAAATCAAGCACAAGGTAAAGTGGACATGTGTGCAAGTTTCAAGCCCAAAACGTTTTCACTTGAGGGGGTGTGTTGAAGAATAATATAAATCATATTCTGGAGTTTCACCTAAAAGCTTAAATTTTTAGGTAAGATGGTTCCTTAACAGATCATACATAGAAGATATGTGATCCAACCATATTACTCGATAGTTTTGTCTATATTTATCTAGTGTTTTTTCTGTGTGTTATATATAAAATATCTTGATACTCTTTGTTTTATATTTTAAGGGTATTTTTTGATGAAAGATTTAAAAATAAGAAAATTGACAGATTTGATCTTCAGTCGATATTCTATATAGAGCTTGAGCTATAGAGGTCGAAATGAAGTGATTCTGGTGGTATTAAAAAGATAACATCCATAACTTTCTAGAAATCTATGGAAGGAAAATTATAGACAAAAAGATTATAGAAATCGCAGCCTTCAAAGTCAAATATTGCATTCTGATAGTGTTGACCTATGGTCATTTCGAAATGAAGTGATTCTGGTGGTATTAAAAAGATAACATCCATAACTTTCCAGAAATCTATGGAAGGAAAATTATAGACAAAAAGATTATAGAAATCGCAGCCTTCAAAGTCAAATATTGCATTCTGATAGTGTTGACCTATGGTCATTTCGAAATGAAGTGATTCTGGTGGTATTAAAAAGATAACATCCATAACTTTCCAGAAATCTATGGAAGGAAAATTATAGACAAAAAGAGTATAGAAATCTCAGCCTTCAAAGTCAAATATTGCATTCTGATAGTGTTGATCTATGGTCATTTCGACTTGAATATCTTGCGCTACAGAAATCCATTTGATGCAAACTTAATTGTGATAGATTCCTAACTCAAAGACCTATCAACATATAGAATATCAGCATAAAACTATGAAAAAGAAAAATAATAATTAATTGTGCTACGTCTATGGAAAGTGGCATTAAAAAGATAGCATCTATAACTTTCTAGAAATCCATGGAAAGAAAAATAAAGAAAGAAAGAATATGGAAATCATATCCTTCAAAGTCAAATCTTGCATTCTACTAGTGTTGACCTTCGGTCATTTCAACTTGATTGTGTTGGATTCCTAACTCTGAAATATGGGTTTTCTATGAGAGAAATATGAGTTTTCTAAAATGACATGAATTCTGCTAGCAAACAAGTTTTGTGAATAAACGAGTTCAAATTATGTCTCAAAGCATCCAAATCGACATCCAAGTCTTTATTTTAGCAATTTAGCTTCTCTAAGTCAGATTAAAGATTCCATGCAAGGCTATTTCTTCTTGTTAGAAAAATAGTAATTGAAGTATTTAAATATAAAAATATCTACTTAAAGAAGGACTATTTTGTAAAGTAGGAATTAGGTTTCCTAGGTTATAAAAAGAAAGAGAGAAAGGAAAGAATAAGAGAGAGGAAGGCGACAAGAATAGAGAAACACTAATACTCTATCAAAATCTCAAATTCAAGCTTTCTTCCATCATTTATAGTAATTGTTCAATAGATATGCAAGACTAAACTATTTTTCTTGGTTGCAAGGACACAATTTTTTTTAAAATTCAAGAGCTGTGAGATTTATTCTTCCATTTATTTTAAATTTATATGATGAATGAATATGTTTGTTTTTCTATGTATATTTCCTATGAGAACATTCTTTAAGTTCTTGTTGTGAATAATTTTTTGCTAAGTTTGCTATCAAAACCAAATATATGATATATAAACTTGTGAAACAATTGAGCTTAATAATTGTAGTGGATCTACATTACTCTAAGGGAGAGCATTCAAACAAATCAACATGAATTGTGGACAATTATATTGTATAGGATAATCAATTTATCTAGTTCTTAAGGTTATCCTTAAACTAAATTATTAGTGTGGACATTGTGTTGTTTGTTGGTTAGAATTAGTTATACAACAGATTTGTTAACTAACTAACTTTAAGAAAAGATTAAAAAATCAGAATATAAATTTAATTTTCATTTCATATATCAGTTTTGATTTTCATAGGTGGGATGTTTACTTGCGACCAAGGTTTGTTTTCTTAATAAATTTTTGTTTTATTTAATTTTGATTTATTGTTGAATTTTGCTTTAGTTTAGATAATCACCAACCAAACCCTCTAATTACATGAAAATTTGAACCAAACCTTCCTCTTGGGATTGATCCCTTGTTCTATACTATATTGTTTGTGTTTTAAGCGAGGGTAATTAATTTGTGCGACCAAGACATCGCAACAATATGGGACATTCTTAAAAAAGCTATATGTTTCTCACTAACCTAAATTTAAAATGTGACACTTGCATGGTAATGTTTGTGTCGCATCATAAAATAATAATGAAAATAGTAAAAAAAACTACTATTTACCCAAAACGAAAAAATAAGTCATATAGCTTATTTTAACTAAAAAGGTTGGGATGCTTTTAAACCATTTAACTAATCTAAGTTACCAACCTTTGACAAAAGTTAATATTGTTTAAATGCTAAAGTGGTATCAGTGTCCGAAGACACACAAGTTAGAATTTCTGACAGTAAATATCAGTTATTGTCTATCGTCAACTTTAAAGTATAAAGGGACAAAATATCTTGGTATTATGAAACTTAAATTCAAATAACTATATGGGATCTTACTTAAATAACACTACATGTATAACTTAATTTAATTACACATGAAATTGATAAATATTTATATTTTTATGTTTAAATAAGATATTAAATCAAAATTTTAATTTAATTATAATATTTGAATATATATATATATATATATATATATATATATATATATATATATATATATATATATTTAATTAATAATTTTTACTAATTTACTGCAGAGTATATCTTTTCAAAATTTCACCTTAATCAAGAAAGTTTACTCACACTCTTTCTTTCTTGAAGACATTGAGTAGAAGGGCAAAAGAAAAGGTACAATAAAAATTGCTTCTACATTATTTCATGATGGCAAAGAGGATAATCGCTTTTGAAAGAAAAAAGTTGTGTCTCTAGTTTTCAGCTAAATGACCAAATTCTTGTAAGAGTTCTTTTATTGGTTAGTGAAGCACGAGGAAATTAGATGTGTTTGTACCATGTTTCTAAGCATTAATATTAATATTATATATAAAAAAATTATTGACTTATGGTTTTTTTTATTATTTTTTAATAATTATGTTTTTTAATTTTATCTTTTAATATTAGATTTATTTTTTATTCAATACACGGATCACAAATTTGATTGTTTAACCTGATTGACTCAAATTTTTTATTTAATTATTGTTTTTTGCTAGTTTCTTCCTTTAATATTGGGTAAATAAGAATTAAGCTTTATAGTTTATTTTATTTGTTTTTATTATGTTATTACGGTCTCATGAGCCGAGAATAATGCTTAAAGAATTAACTCAAGTTGAATTTGATTGTTTTTTATATCTTTTTTTTATTTGAATTTTTAATTTTATTATTCAATATTGGATCAATTAAGAATTAAGCTTTATAATCTGTTTTGATTTGCTTTTTTTATAAGGATATCTTGGTCTCTCACTACCAAGATCGTTGGTTTTGATATTTTAACCTCGGTTAAATCTAGTTATCTATTTTTATTTTAAGAGGTTATTTCAACTTCATGGCCTAGGTTACAAGTCTTTTAACATTGAATTTGTTTTTTATTAGATTGTCCACGTCTCATGATCCAAGTCATGGATTTAATGAGTTGGCTTAGCTAACTTGGATTCTTTTTTAATTGACTTTTTTTTTCCTAATTTCATCACTTAATATTATGTTTTATTGGGTATTAGGCTTCATGATTTATTTGTTTTTTTTTTAGATTATTTTCACCTTATGATCTTAGAATAGTGCTAAACGAGTTGATCCTATTTGACTTTACTCATTTTGTGTTATTTTTTAATTAGAATTTTTATAAATTTCATCGTCTAACATTGGATCTAACAATGTCAATTAGGAATAGAGTTTCATATATTTTTTATTTATTTTTTACAATGTTATCTCAATCTCATGATCAAAGTTGTGAATTTAGGAGGTAATATAGGTTAAATCAAGTTTTTTTTTTCTTATGAGATTATTTCAATCTTATGACTCTAAGCATGACTTTGGCATATTAACTCAAATTGTTTTTTATGTTTTTTTTTTTAATTTCATCTTTTAATATTGGATTGATTACAAATTGAATTTTATAATTTTGTTTTATTTGTTTCCTAAAGAGTTATCTTGTTATCATAACCTAGATTTGACATAAAAACTCAAGTTATTTTTTTTTTAATTTTATCCTTCAATATTAAACTAATTAAAAATTATACTTTGTAATTTTATTTTTATTTTTTTTAATTTGCATTCTATTAAATTATAATAGTCTCATAACTCGAATCATAGATTCAATATGTCAACTCAAGTTGACCCAATTCAATTTCATATATTATTATCTCAATGGATGTCATCTTGAAAAGATTTTTATGTCAACCTATATTTTTATAGGTTAACAAAATTGCTTTTAAATCCACAAAATCAACCAAATTGTACCAGGTCAACCTTCATTCAAAAACAATTTTTCACTAGAAAAAAGATATAACATTTAAATATTTTTTTATATTCACATGCCAACTTGTACAGAAGGGGCTTGGATGAGTGACGAGTTTAAGACAAAGGAATATCAAAACTGAAACATCGCTATCATTTTCAAACAATACAATAAATGGTGGGGTAAAATCGAAATGGATAAACTACACAGCAGATAGTGGCAATGAAATGGAATGTAAAATAACATCAATCGAGCTAAATGGTTCTTCTTTGGTGAGAATTTTACAAGTATATTGGTGAGAAAAATCAGTGAAGGTCAAATGGCATAACTGCAACCATGAATGAATTTCTGTTACCAGCCAAACCAACTAGTCATGGTAAAACTTGATAAATTCTTGCTCAGAGAAACAAAAACAAGCTTCACATTCTTCTCTAAAAGAGTTACCCACCTCCAGACTTAAGTGTATTGCTCAACCTACAATAACACATGACTCTCCATTAGGCTCCTAATACAAATAACATCTGAGGAGAAAACAAAACTGTGAAGCCTTCAGAATTTAATATCTGCATTAAAAAAAAAAAGGTGCGCCATCAGTCCCTGGATTTTGTTGATATAAAAATTTCTTCCGAGAGGCAGAGATAGTTATAGAAACTGCTGCTGCGCTTTCCTTCTCACAATTATTGCTAAAGCACTTTGAGTCTCCCGGGGTTTTGTTTTCTAGTAGATGATTTTTTTAAAATTTTTTTCTTTTGAAACAATTTGCCTGACAGTGATGGATATAGACTTCCCATTTAATCATTCTATTCAAGCATTGAACAGAAGATTGAATTGAATGCTTCTATTGTTTTAAATGCTTCAACGAAACTATTTCTCCTTAAGTTCCTATGGGGTGTTCAGAAAAGAGAAGTTCCATTTGGTGAAATTGGATCTGGGATCTTAAGATTGGAAGCTGAGTAAAATTATTTATCTTGACTTACCTTGGTCTTGGATAACAAAGATTTTGGAGACTGGTTATTTGGAAAAAGGTGAGTCGGTCAAAGGGAATGGTTTCCAAAGTACAGGAGACTAATGGGATTAGTATTCAGAAGTTTGAGATTTTCTAAGCATATTTGTAAAAATGAAGTCTATGGAAAGCCTATGAGCTAGAATTCTCAGCATCTTCAAAACCATTGCCAGAAATTCATTCCAATCCATTGGTAACTTAACTTACCAATCCAAACCTTCAAAAAGACCTTCTCCTTTAATGGCAGAAGTTTTAAAAATTGTCCATTGTCGATTCTTAATCTTGTGCAACTCCAAAGCCTCAGTCACAGTCGCATCATCAAGTGCACCAGGAAGATCCTATATAAGCCAAAAGAAAATAGAAAATTAAAGCATACAGAGAAAGAGAGAGCAAAAGCCTGATTTGATAGAAATATTTAATGCGAAATTTATTTATGGATATGAAGCCTAATAAAGGGAGCATCTTTCCTTGACCACATCATAAAAATATTAGACCTTTTGTTTTCACATCCAATAAAGCTTTTTCATTTGATTTTGCAAGTATCATTAGAATTAAGTCTTGTTTCTGCCATATGTTTATTAAAAACAGAAATAAGTAGACAACAACACAAACCTGCTTGTTTGCAAAGACAAGAACAATAGCACCTCTTAACTCTTCCTCCTGCCAGACAATTAAATATGTAAGCTTGCTCTATAAGATTACACTAAATGAATGAAAATGTACCTTATCAAAGACAGCTAAATATCTAAAAGCAGAGAGTTGAGTTGCTTAAATTTACATTATATAGGAAGCACGCACGCACGCAGGAACACTAAGATGTTGTTAGGTAACAAGGAAAGGAATGACAGGAATGGGAATGAAAGTCGTATTCCTGTCCGTAGGTGTTTGCTTAAAAAAAAATGAAAGTTGTATTCCTTTTTTGGGTCCACTATGGCTTCATAATCTTTACATTATGTGTGCCAAGGGTTTAGGTATAGGATGTACCAATAACAGTTTGTCAACTACTCAGATATGAGAATAAGTTAGGGATAAAAGTACCTCTAAGATTGCATGAAACTCATCTTTAGCTATCATGAGCCTGTCAGTATCACTTGAATCAACAACATAAATAATGGCTTGTGTGTTGGGAAAATAGCATCTCCAGTATGGTCTGTTGCAAACATAAGCAGCCAGTGAGTTTGTGAAATTGATCTAATAACCCATTATCTCACAATTAATCAACATAAATCATGTACCACTCATGGAAAACAAGGAAGTGATAATCAATTATCATAAAAGTATGTGACAATATCATTCTTAATCTTTTACAAGGAAGAATATAGTGAATCATGTCATATATCATCGGCTTGTGATTTTAACATTGCATGGCCAATAACAAATAGTACATATCACAAGGCATCTCATGTTATAGTTCCCTACCAATATAAAGCACTTGTGAAAAAAAGTAGAAGGAAGAGGCAAGAAGTTACCTGATGCTTGTCTGCCCACCTGTACCACAAACAGCATAAATGCAATCAGGGAAAGGAATTAACATGCAATTTTATATCATGCACAACTTAATGAAACAAATTAATTTGTAACTACATTTGCTTCGGAATAACCACTGAAAAGATGACAGATGGAGTGGGAGTAATGGACTAGCTGGTGGAAAACAATAATTAGATGGTGTTGGAACAATTAATCTTCTCAAAGAAGAGTTGGGATGTGTGTCAATAAAAAGTCCAGCTCAAATGATTATGGGACATTGACATGTATTCAGTATAAGTTCTTAATTCAGTATCTGTGTTGAGGTGTTGCTTCTTCTAAGTTGAGGATGGGAGTATAAAGGTCTTCACAGCTCAGAGTTCAATGCAGAGTCATAAGCAATCACAATGGAAGTGACAGATGATTTTGAAGACTTTTACAGCTAAAAGAGGTAGAACCCTTTTTTGTTTGAGTCTTTAGTTTAAGAATTGTAGCTGATTGTAATATCACCGGACCAAACATAATTATTACAATTCTTGCAAACAAACAACTTGTAATCTAATTCAGAGTTTATTTTAATTCAGGGTTAGATGAGTCACGGTGCATACAAACACCCTTTATGAGCAAATAATTAGAAATATACCTAAACAAATGAAAATGCATAGAAACAACTAGAATGTCTGAGTAAATAACACCGCACCATCCATCGCTTTTTTCTAACAACACAAGCAAGGGTGCAGGTTCTCACTTTTTCCATTCCAGCCAGAAAAGAATCATTACAATTTCACAATTCTAGGGAAAGCAGCAAGACATCAAAACTTTACTAGTTTTACGTGTATTCTGTTTACACCTTTTCCATTCCAACCAGGAAGTTCCCTTCAAATTGGTTTTCCATGGTATATAAAGCATATAAATAATGGGGGTCCTAGAGACATGGAAGTGACATAAAGGGGTATATCAACAGCAAAACCTATTCCCCAACATGAAGATACCATACATCCATTACCTCAACCACCAAAAAAACGATTAAAGGAAATTTATTCACAATACAACAAGCCTAAAATCTCCATTCTTTGGTTGGTAATAGAAAGTGCCCAAGCAATAATAAACTTCAACCTGTTCTTACACTGAGCAATCAGTAATCAGCAAAGATTCACATGTTCCACACATAGAAGCTACGGTTGCAATGAAAGTAAAATCTAGCACTGGTTTACAGATCAAGGGAAACAAATAGGCTTACCGAGATCCCATACTTGAAATTTGATATTGTTGTACTGAACTGTTTCGACATTAAATCCAATTGCTGTATTAGGAAAACAAAAAATTCAGTGAGGAATTAAGAAAAGAGTAACAAATTACTCGACCTCATTACAGCAAAACAGTAACAGCATTTTAAAAAAAAATGCAATTCCAATATCTAAGTTCAACCATTAGCTAAGCCATTGAAGGATAAATCATCAATGTAACTGAAGCCAATGCAAATGGGTCGTAGACAAACCATAAAACAACGCATCACATCTCATCTCACAAATTATGTCAATTTAGGATTCATACTCTCATCAACCAATCAAACATCAAATTCTAATGAAAATAACAAAGAAAATACACTAACTTGGAATGGTGGATACAACTTCACCCATCTGAAGCCGATCTGCATCAAAAAGAAAAATCGAAACACACAAAAAAATATCAAAATTCAATAACTACCAGTTACTCAAAATCACTAAAAAAACAAAGGTTGTCACTTAGAATCGGAAAAAAAACATACAGAGAATTGTAGTTTTGCCAGCATTGTCAAGACCAAGAACAAGGATCCGAGCCTCTTTGTTGCCAAATACTGAGGAGAACATTTTAGAAAAGAAGATTCCCATCTTATTAAGTCCCAAGTGGGAGACAAGATAAGGGAGATACTTTCAGCGCATCAATGGATGAATAGAAGGTAGAATTTCAATCAGATCTGCAACACAGAGTCCTTTCCCTCTCTGCAATCAACAAAATGAAAAAAGAAAAAGGAAAACAGCAATGTCAGAATGGACTGATTTGTTTGCAAGATATTCAAGCACATGAAAAGAAACGCGCCTTAAGAAAAAAGGAGGGTCTGCTGGCGAAGGATGTTAAGATGTGTACGATTATGGGTCAGAAATATAAATTTAAGAAGTCGTCTGTAATAATTACAAAACATATAATAGGCTTGGGGTTTTGCACTGTTCACACTCTCACAAAACACTGTGGATTGTGACAGTGCACGCCCGAAATTGGCCTTCGTCCACGCGGCAAGAGGAGGGGTTTTACCGGGGCTAATTTCGGTTTTTCCTTTTAATTTTCTTTTTTTTTTTAAATAATCAGTTATGAACAGTGTATTGACGATTTCGACCCCGGTAATAAGACAAAATACGGCATCGGGCTGAGGGGCATAGGCGTAATTGCGCGCGGCCGGACCGGCCCGGTCCGGTCCGGTCCGCCACAACTTTTTATTTTTTTTTTATTTTCTGAAATGGCTAAATACGGTTTTAGCCCCTAATAAGACAAAAACACTGAATTGTGGTGCAGGGGTGGAACGGTAATTGGCCCTATTTTTCAAATTTTTTAATCGGCGTCTGTCACGGCGTGAGGCGCACGCGCCAGACGGTTGTCCGCCTCACACCCTGTTTAGGCGGCGCGTGCGGAATCCTCCGGTGGCCGTAAATTGTCTCTCGGCGGACAGAACGATGCGTCGCCACGTGTTCTTCCACCCGCGGTGGTGCGTGTAACCACCAAATGTTCGTGGACGCGCCGGAGGCCGGTTAAAGCCGCCGGCCACGTTTCTCTCTCTCTGGAATGTCAAAGTTTCACTTCGGTCCTTCTACTTTCAATTTCCGGGTTAGTTGTATATAACTCAATCAATTCGGTACAAAAGTTCCGATTTTTGCAATTGTGTCCTCTGATTTCAATTGACAATAAATGTAAGTTGCATTTCAGCTCTTTGACTTTTAATTTTTTAATTTAAGCCCTTGATATTTGATTTTCATTTCAGCCCTTACACTTTATTTTTTTTTAATCCCTACTTTTGTCCATGTATAATAATAATAATAATAATAATAATAATAATAATAATAATAATAATCATGATTTAATTATTTTTTATTCTTACTCTTTTGTTATTTTTTTTCCCTCCCGATAATTTGATAAGTTTTTTTTCCAGTAATAGCCATGGTAATTTTTTTTTATCTTTTGTTAAAGTTTCTAGGATATTTTTAATCTTTCATTTATTTTTGTTTCTTTCATTATTAACATAATAATAATAATTATTATAATAAGAATAATAATAATAATAATATTAATAGTGATTATTATTAATATTATAAGAATAGTGCTTATGTATTCTATTATTATAATAATAGTGATTATTTATTCTTTCATAATAAAAATAATAATAATAATAATTTTTAATTGGTTTTTCTTGCTTGCTGTTTTGTTCATGCTTTTTATTTTTTTCCCTCAGTATAATTTAATAATTTTTGTTTTTTTTATTCTAGCGGCAATAATAATTTTAGATGTTAAGACTCTGATGTTGCTATTGTTATAATATTTTAAATGAATATTGCTTCCTTTTCCCTGTTGTTTTTTTTTATTATTTGCTCTTTCTATTAATTGATTTTAATAATTTTATTGTCTGCACAATAATGATTTCAGTAAGTTTTTTTTTCTTATTCAAATATTTTGCTCTTTTTTATAATGTTAGTGCGCGCTTTTTTGTGATCGTTTATAACGCAATACCTATATTCTAAAAGATGTAATCAATGCTTAAACTCAACTCAAAATTTTAAATATTTTATCTTTTAATCTATAATTTTTATTTACTTATATCATATAAATTGATCGTTGTAGATTTAATTGTGTTAAATTATATACAAAAAAATACCTGCGGCAACGCGCGGGCAATTAGCTAGTAAAGTATAAAATTGGGACAACAATTTAAGCTCTAAGTAATGGTCCGGCGAGTTCTGAGTTAGTGAATTAATTCGTATTGATTTGGGTCAATTATTTTTTTATAAAAAAAATCATTTTAGAAAAAAATAAAAGGAAAAAAATGATGGTTCTAAGTATATTTTTCATAAGTTAACGGTTTAACTCGGGATTTTGACCTAGATTTATAACTAGTCAAATTATGGGTCAATTTGATGAATCAAATTTTAAATAACTAGAGAGCAAGTATAATTATTATTTTTTCATTTATTTTGAAACTTTAACACTCAAGAACATACTCTAATATAATTAGATTTGAGACAGTAAGTGATCTTGAGCAATCAAGTGTTAATCTAACATGATTAAAGCATGATCTACCTCAAATAGATTATATGAGTGGCATAACAAATGATTTATAAATTGGGAGAACATTTATAGGTCCAAGAGGAGGTCTAGTCACCCTAAACTAGAATAATGATTCAAAAGGTCATTAACATTTTATTGAACTATAAAATCAAGCTAAGATATTTTTAGAAGATTCCAAGGGTTATTTTCCTTCTAGTAGCCAGCAAATTGCTATATGGATGGTTAGAGTTTTATATATTAAAAATCTTGCTCGGGCACTTAGTTTTGGCAAATTTGTTATTTTCAATTTTTATGCATTGTTTTGAATTTTATGGTTGCTTTCTTTGTATTTTTAGTTTGTTTCTTCATTGAGGTAGAGTTTCTAACCTATTTAAGGGTTTATAAGCCTCTTAAAAAGACAATTTTTTGACTAGAAACAATTCAATTCGACAACTTTTTTTAATATCAAAACAATAACATATTAAAACAACCCGGGTCAACCCAAGTTAACATATAAAATCTACAACCCGAGTCAAGAGACTGTGATAACCTCATAAAAAGTAAATAAAAAATAAATTGAAACACAATTCTCAATCAACTGAATGTTGAATAATAAAATTAGAAAATATTAAATAAATATATAAAATAAAGACTCAGGTCCATTCAGGTTAAAATGTCAAATCTAGATCATGAAACTGGAATAACTTAATAAATAACATATCAAAATAAATTATAAAACCTAATTCCCAATTAATCAAATGTTGAATGATGAAATTAAAAAAAAAAAAACTCGAGTTAATTTGAGATAACTTATATCACATAGTGACTTGAATGAGACCGGATAATCTTATAAAATACAAATTGAAATAAATATTATAAAATTGTATTTTAAACCAACTCAAATATTGAAGAATGAAATTGGAAAAACAAAAACAATCACAAAAAATGATAAAAAAAAAAAAACCTATGACATTTAGGTTGTTTTGTAAAACTTGTGAATCGAGTCATGAGATTAAGACAATATTATAAAAAGCAAATTCAAATAAACTGTGAAGCTCAATCTCTAATATAAATAGATAAATTGAAAGAAAAAAAGGACAAAATATTATTTCAATTAATAGTATTTTATGACTTTCCCTTTCAATTAGTTGTAAATTGGTTGTTGTTAAAGATTAGACAAGGGTTCATTTTTGTTATAAAGTGATTATCTATATCCATGTTTGTTGTTATGTTTATAAAATACATTCAAGTCTACTTATTCTTAAAATTAAAAATTTATATGTTTGGTAAATAATTTTTTTTAATTTGAGGAAACATTACCGCTCGAAAAATACACTTTATGAATTCAGATGAGCAAATAAAACCTTAGTTGTTCGGATAAAAATTAATTCAAAATAGTAATGTTTGATTACTGTTTTGAAATAAGAAAAAATAGAGATATTTAAGACATAAATGTATTTGGTTAAAAAAGTAAAGATATAAATATAAAAATTAATTTTTAACCTAAGTGAGGTCCTAAAATATAATTTATATTATTCTTTAATATTTTAGACAAACAATATTTAATGTTTCTTGTTGCATTGAAACTACAGTCATAATAAATATTTATGTTTTGCACTTGGAATTTCTTTTGTGTACATTATATTGTGTAATCTTGTAAGAATAAACACAATTTCGTAATAAATGTTATACTATGAGTAAAATCTCGCCATTTTTTAATATTTTATTATTTAGTTTCTGAACATATATATATATATATATATATATATATATATATATATTAAAGATGTGATAAGCAAGTAATGATACTATAAATAAAACCTTACCTCTTATGAAATATATGTACCTCGTAGAAATATATGCAGTAATGCAAGTAATGATTGTTTTCAAGGAGAATATTTAGCCTAGTTTTATGCTAGTGGAATAAAATGGAGGGGGTGTGGTTGATTTTGAAAGTGTTATTTTAATAAATATATTAAAATAATAATTTTTTATTATTTTTTAAAAATTATTTTTGACATCAGCACATTAAAATGATCTAAAAACATTAAAAAAAATAATTTTAAAATTTAAATTGAGAGAGGGGGGGGGGGGGGGGGGGGGGGGGGGGGGGGTTGATTATGTGCATGTTTGGGAGTATGATTGCGATTGCTTTTGAAAATATTTATTGTTCATAAATACATCAAAATGATATTTTTTATTTTTTAAAAATTAGTTTTGACATCAGCACATCAAACAAAAAATTAATTTAAAATAAAAAAAATAATTTTTTTACTCCCCTCCCCCTAACAAAAACAAGAACAATTTAGATTAAATTATCTAAAACAATCAAAAGATTAAACCTTAGTGTCAACATCTAACATTAAGTCCATTAAAATCGATCATCATTGCAAGCCATATCAATTCAGCTTTGAATATTCACATTTGAAACTATTTCCCTATCTTTCCTAACTTTCCTTAGTCATAGTAGATTAGAAAACAAGTAATCAAATTAACTCTAACTATTAAACAGCTCAAGAGAAACACTAAAATCTAATCTAGGAGCAACCTTAAAAATTAGATAGAGTGATGAAACTAAACAATAAAAGCTCAAATGATTGTATTTAATTTAGTTGAATATTCTTCCTAATATTTACTGATTTTTATACAGCAAATCATTAAACTTTAGTTGCTTCACAAATCAAAAAAGATTAAATAATTATAAATTTGATATCTAACCTAGTAATGGATTGCAATAAATAACAAACTTGTAGTTCTAGTAATTAAAGTAGAAAATCATGAAAAAAAGTCACCAAAAAACATTCAATACTCAAAGCATTATCTAAACAAAAAAAAAAGAAATTATATCTCAAAGTTTATTGACCAAAAAAAAATACAGTTATACAGCACCATCAGGAAAGCTCAAAGAAGAAAAAATAGATAGGAGAGAATAAAGGAGAAAAAGGGGAGAATCTAATTTGATCTCCCTCACCTCTTTTAAAAGTTATTTTTTTTAGAAGCCTACAAAATCTCCTAAAAATACTTTTAATATTATCCTCCAATTATAACCACCAAATCTAAGTAGTTAATAAAATTATTAAATAAAAAATAGAGTCTTATTATAACTAGGAAAGTGATGTCTTCAACTTGAATTCATGGTTCAAATCTAGAACTCCAAAAACAAATCAAATCATAATATATTTGCTTGCCAAAGACATTCCACCATGTTACAATATAAGTGCAACAATTTTATACCCAATTTCAACCTCAATGTAGTTAATATCTCTTAAAAATAAAACCATGAAAGCTGTATAGTTATGGCTTAAGGTTCCATAAAAATTTGAATCAGCTTAATTGGAGCTTGTATGAGAGATGTATGCCCACATTACAAATCTATATCGAAATTGTCTAAAATCTACCCAATTAGCTTTGTTTTTCCTTTAACGTCTTTATTTGCATCCTAAATCAAAATATAAAAATATTGAGTACACTTAGGCACCAAATAAGTATAAGACTATACATTAAGGAAGAAAACATGACATTTTGCATTCTCATCAAGCCATTTAAGTCGAAGATCAATTGAAATGAGAGGTATGACATACTATAAACATTAAAGACATTAAGGACTTTATAAATTTGTTATTTTAACCAAAGTTATTAAATTCATTCCGTTCTGGCCGGAAGGGACGAAAAATTCCGTTCCATTCATAAAACCGGAACAAAACGGGGTCATTTTTACTCCGGTTTTAATTCCGGTTAGATCCGGAAATTCCGGCCCAATTCCGGCTGGAACGCCTCGGTTCTGACCCGGGCGTTCCGTTCCGGCTGAAGAGCGGAAGCTGGACTCTGGAGATTGGACTTTGGAGTGGAGACGAGTATTTAATGAAGAAGAGTTGAGAAAAAAGTGTAGTTGTCCGATGTGGGACAAGAAGAGTGAAGATTTGGAGTGAAACTGTCAAAGTATTTAATGAAGAGAAGAATTGAGAGTGTTTTACTTTTATTTGTCCGATGTGGGACACATTATATTGTCCCACATCGGAACAATTTGTCCAGCCCACATCGGAACAATTGGATAAATTATATATATATATATATATATATATATATATATATATATATATATATATATATATCATGGAATCGCTCTTGAAAATCAGTAATATTAACTTTAAAATTTATACTTGATTTTTTTTTATTTTTTACTTTAAATTAAAAAATTTTGATGTTTTTAAATCATTTTCATATCCTAATGTAGAAATAATTTGTTAGAGTTGGAGCTAGTACTAGTAATATCGATGTTGAGTATTGACACTAGTATTAGTACTGATAATCCTTTCAATAATAATACTTTTGATAAATGTATTAAAAATAACGAGGAAAATGACGGGCATGGGACTGATTTTAATTTATATAGCATATCATCAAAATATTTATTTTAAATTTGTTAGTTTTTACCTAATGAAATTCTATGGACATAATTGTTTTGTAATGTATTTTTAAATTATTTTGAATTATATATGAACCTTAACTGATGAAGTTTTATAGCCATAATTATGTTGTATTGTATTTAGAAATATTTTACTTATGATTTTACGATTTTTTATTTATATCATATTGTGTTCCGAATTTTACTTATTTATTTTTTTCAAAATCTGTTTTTTTCTTTTCTTTTTGAACATATGATTTTCAGTACTATTCTCTTTGTAATTATCTTACTATGGTATTTACTATTTTTTTGGGATGCATAATAAGAAATTCTAATATTTTTATATTAATGATGTAGAAGATGTTTGATGTATTTTTCTTTTATTTTAGAACATTTTACTTTCATAATATTTTGGAATTTTAAAGATGTTTCTAATTTTGAGATTATGTTTGTATTGTAAAATTTAAAGTTCATTTATCTTGAATTTAAATTATACTTGTTAAATTAATATTTTATTTTTTTCATATATATAATTAAATAAACATGAACAGTACAAAACCGGAACGGAACGCCGGAATGCACCGAAACCGGAACGTTCCGTTCCAAACAAAAACCCGGAACGGATTTTACAACTATGATTGTAACATATTAAATAACTATGTAGCATAAATTGGATAAACTAACAAGAACATTAGAAGATACTTGGTTATGGTATGGTGATGATCCTTCGACCTATCTAAATCTCGATTCAATTTGTGATTAAAGATAAGATCATTTGGTGGACTCTATAAAAGTCAAGTGTATAGTCCTTGTAATACTACAATTGAGGACTTGTTGATGAACCATAGTATTTCAACTATTGGATGCTCGCCATTAGATCACAAATGGAGGATACATGTGCTGGCTCTTATTTGCTGCAGAGACCTATATCCTCCTCCTCTTTTAGTGCCTTTATTCTAGATTAATTGTACTTAAATTTATAAATGTTAAAGTTGTTATAAATATTTGAAATTTTTTTTTAAGTAATTTTTTTTCTATTTAATAAAATTTTTGAAAATATATATTTTTAAGCTATTACTAAAAAGAAGTACCATAAATGTCACAAATATTATTTATTTATCGACAAAATAACAAATGATTTGTTTGATGGTCACTTGCCAAAACCATAATGGCAATAAAAACCGACAAAAAAATCATTGATGGAATGAAATACTATTTTTTCTGTTTGTGTTATGTTATATTCAACGATGAAAGTACCGATGAAATGAAGCAGGTAAAAATTATTTTTATGTGCTTTGTTTGTTAATCAATTCATTTGTAAAGTTTTTCTGATGGATTATTTCTATTTGTGACAATTTTCATGCTAATAGACTGTGAATATATATTCTGATAGAAAATCCTGCTGATAAGTCTAAAAATTATGGTAGACTTTTGTTGCAGAACAATTTTCAATAAAGTCTTAACTCTAAAAGTGAATGAAACCGACTTTTAATTTGATCTTAAATATATCTATAAACCATGTTTATTTTTAAAACAAATATTTGTTTTGGTAATAAATATTATTTGAGAATTAATGTATATTTATTTGTCATGCGATGCTAGGCATAAGTGATAGTTGAGAAACAAATAAATTTAGGCATATATATAACTAGTTCTTATGAGTGCTTTGATTGATTGATTGATAGAATATTCTTGTAAATCTAAATGGAGGATAAACGATGATTTTATAATATAGTTTGACCGCAAGAGAAAAAATAGTAATTTAAAGCAATTACAATTTCTTAAATTTAAAGTCATCACGCATCTTCCCCACACCATGATACAATTATTTAACCCAAAAACAATTTAAAAGTATGTTGCTCCATGCATTCACCTAACCTCATCTTGTTCCTATCATCCTGGTCCTGGCTATTTACCTTCCACAAGAAACAAGATGCCGAAAGTCAGAAATATCGTGATTTTTATTATGAGACCATTTATTATTACTAAATAATAAATTAATCTTCCCCATGTGATTCCATCAACCCTTCCACCCTTGCTTTGGTCATTACGCATTGGCTGGGGGTTAGATAGCTGTCGCTGCTTTCAACAACGTTTTTCTTTCCCTAATATATATATATATATATATATATATATATATGGATCAAAACTAATAAAACAATTTGGGAAAAGAAGTTTGTGTGGACATAAAAAAAACTTTACTTACTTTATATGAAAATAATATTTTTTTTATTTTTAAAAAATTATTATTGAATATGAAACCACTAAAAAGAATTTAATTTGAAGTAAAGAAAACAAATTATTTTCTTAAAATTATTTTTGAAACACAAAAATAAATAGTCTTGTAAAATTCATCTATCTAGCAAATCATTTCATTTAGTTTGATAAATTCGCAAACTAGGTCATTGATTCAACAAAAGTTAATAGCCTAGTTTTTTTTTTTTTCAAAATTCATTTCTAACTAAACTTTTTGTTTAAAAAGAATAGATCATACAACGAGGCTGAGATATTTTTTTGATACTAACCAGATCCTATGATAATTTTTGATATCACAATAAGCATATAAAAGACAAATTAAAATAAATCAACTCTAAATTTCCATAAACATATCATATATCATATGAAGACTAATTGTTTTTTTAAGGTGAAAATCCGAAAAAAATGTGGATTACTGTTGTAATCCACAATGCTTATTGATGTGGGGAAATATTATTTCTTACAAACCTTTTATCTTTCTTCTTATAGTATGTTAAGTGTTGCGGTAGCAATTGTTTTTTAAAATAGTTTCAAATTGAAAATATATCAAAATATTTTTTTAAAAATTTTGTTATATTAAAATATCTGAAAAAAAACAAAAAAAAAATAATTGAAATCAAGGAAAAAAAACATTTTAAAACGCAAAACAAGCTTGCTCTTAATACAAAATATCGGTGAATGAATGAAATGCGACATCAATGAAATAGGTGATGAAAATGAAATTGTTCATGTCTTTTGAGAACCCATTTAAGAATGGGTTAGATGGAAAATTAAAATTTGAATAGTTTTTCTAATTTCAATTAAAATCCAAAAGTGAAGTGAAGAGCTGCCATAGATTTGGTTGACGTTCAAATATTTATCCAAACTAGCAAGAGGTGACCTCCACAAATAAGTATACTGAAGACTGCATGTTACAGCAACTCCTAACTTACCATTCAAAACAGTCTGGACCGACTGAGCCAACTAACAACTAGTCATCGTTTCTTCTATGAGAGAAACTCAAATATGAATTCTTCTATGCCTCCAGCAAATACACGCGCGCGTTTATATAGAAAGAGATAAATGGGAGCCAGAAACGAATACTTTCCTTCAGAAAACAGACATGAGAATTGAGAGCCATGTAAATGGTAGTTGCTGGGAAGAAGAGCACGTGTTGACCTCCATTCTCAATCAAATTAGCAACCGGTTCGAAGCAAAGAGGTACAGATGCTTGTGATCCATATCAGTAGAAAAAACCAGGGGAGGAACAGCTGTTACTGGTTGAAGAAGAAGAAGAAGAAGAAGAAAGGAGTCGGTCGGTATTGTGTCGTGAAATATGGGATACGGAAATAATCTTGGCAAGTACCAGGTCGGCCGAACAATCGGAGAGGGGACATTCGCGAAGGTTAAGGTCGCTGTGGACACCACCAATGGCCATCACGTTGCAATCAAGATCATGGACAAGAACATGGTCATGGAAAGCGATCTCAAGAATCAGGTGAATCTCTCCACTTTCCTGGGCTAGGGTTTTGATGGCTAACAAAACCAAACAGGCTTCTTTCTAACACATTTAATTCCAGGTACAAAGAGAGATAAGAACTATGAAACTCCTCCATCACCCTAACATCGTACGGATACACGAGGTACGTCAGCTAGTTTCATGTAGTGTCACGTGACCTCAACTACCGGCAAGTCGGAGAGCTTTCTCAATCCTTTCTGGTGTTGAATTACAATTACAGGTTATCGGCTCAAAGACCAAGATTTATATGGTAATGGAATACATCTCAGGAGGGCAACTCGCAGACAAGTTGGTAAGGATGATCGAAGTAGCAGCATCTGCAGTTTGTACAGTAAGTGTTTCATCTGACATTTCTAATCCTGTGCACACCCTGTTTGCTCAGTCGTATGCCAAGAAACTAGATGAATCAGAAGCAAGAAAAATCTTTCATCAACTGATTGATGCAGTGGACTATTGCCATACCAGAGGAGTTTATCACAGAGATTTAAAGGTACAAAAGACAACGTTCATCGCAATATCTGGCAATTCTCTTGAGAGGTATTTACACAAACTAATGAACATCTTGTGTACAGCCAGAAAACTTACTTCTGGACGGCAAAGGAAACCTGAAAGTCTCTGACTTCGGGCTAAGTGCGTTTCACAAGGTAATGAAAGTCTAGGAACCTTTCTTCTATTCTTATTTATTTGCAAAGTTAGTTCGTACAATTCCCATTAACATTAGCTGGATATGTATGATCGACAGCCGGCTAGCATGCTAACAACAGCCTGTGGGTCTCCATGCTATGTAGCACCTGAGGTAAGAAGCAACTTTCCTGCTTTACCAAATTCCTGAAAAACATTCTCAGCTGGTAAAGTCTGAGAAAACAAGGGAGGTTGAGGGATAGGGAATAGTTAAACAAAATTGGACCTCAATTCTCCTCAACACTATAGCTAATGGTGGGTGATTTTCTTCTAAGCAGCTTATTGCGAATAAGGGTTACGAAGGAGCAGCTGCAGATGTTTGGTCCTGTGGGATAATCCTTTTCGAACTACTGTCGGGATATCTACCATTTGACGAACGCAACCTCATAATGTTATATAAGAAGGTATTATAGTGTATATGTGAACTGTTAATCTCTCCCAGGTGAGAAAGAAATCACTCCATTGACGACCCTGTTTGTGTAAAGATATCTACAGCTCAATACACATGTCCAGAGTGGTTTACAGAAAGTCAGAGGAAGCTAATATCAAGAATATTAAATCCGAATCCTAGAAAGGTAATCCAAGGAAAGATTTTATGCTTAACAAATACTAAGATCATAACAGAGAAAAGAATTTCATCATCCTTCATTGCAGAGAATAACAATATCAGAGATCATTGAAGATGAATGGTTTCAGATAGATTACGTGCCTTCTTGTGGATATGAATGCGAGGAGAAAATCTTCCTTGATGATGTTAATACTGCTTTTGATGCAGATGAGGTACTCTTTCATAAACAGTAAAAGACAGCCAGTTTTATGATTTCACCTCTATACCTGAAACTGAAACTCTAAGCAGGACAATGCCGCAGAAACAGAGACCCCTGAATCCTCAAGTTTCATAAATGCTTTCCAATTGATAGCAATGTCCCATGACCTTGATTTATCAGGTCTTTTCGAAGAAAAGGCAAGTCTATAACCAGAACTTGACTTAATCACTGCAAACTTCCTTTGTTCATTTGGGAATTTCATTCAATCTCGTCTCTTTCCTAGGAAGACAAGAAGCAGAAAACCAGGTTAGGCTCTGAGCACTCAGTTCATGAAACCATAAGGAAAATCGAAGCTGCTGCAACGGATGTGAGTCTGTCAGTCGAAAGGATGAATAATTCCAAGGTAAAAAAACTCGTTACATTCCTGATTCTTCATCTAGAGAGATCTTCTCCATTACAGAGTGACTAATGACTACACTATACCATATCAGATGAAAATGCATCAAAAACTAAAGATGAAAAGATGTACCAGATCATATTATGACCTATCAGCAGAGGTAAAATGTTCCACACAGCTTCAGGATTTCAGATTCAGGAGTTTAACATCAATAACGGTCTAATGATTCCGTGTCAAATGTCAGGTGATTGAGGTTGCTCCCATGAATTGCGTTGTAGAAATATCAAAATCAGTAGGGGAGCTAAGAGTGTACAAAGAGGTATGAAAGCATTCTGCTGAGTTGCATTATGTCACTTTCTTGGAAAAACAACAAGTGTTGATTAGATATGCAGCATAATGACTATTACTGAGTTCATATCATCATTCTCAATGAACAGTTCTGCAAAAGTTTATCGAGTTTGCTGACAAAGAAATCAGACGAATCATTGCAAACACAAGGATCAGAAAAAACAAGCAGCAATAAAAGTATTCAAGATATAAGAAGGTAGTGTAAGACTCAGTAATACAGTTTGCCTTTAATAGATTCAAAAGGATTGCCTATCGAACTCATTGGAAAATTTTCAAACTATGCAGTTGTGAGGAGCAAATTGAAAAGGAGACCAATGTCCTTCAAGGCTATTCCACTTCATGATGATTGCCTTAACCTGCATTTGACCAGGCATTCACTAGTTCATGAAGAACCTAAAAGTCTGGGATTCTTTCTTTCTTCCTTTTTGACACTAATACCTCACTCCAAAATGTATATTTGAGGCCTTAATTCTTCTCTAATATTTTCAAATAAATAAATGACACAAAGAAATAATTCCACAAGTACCTTTATTAGACCAATCTCAGCCTTGATTTTATCTGTTGACAGCATAAGAATAATATTGAAGCAAGATAGTAAAGCAAATATTCAGGCAAACCTAATTAGCTAATTCAGTCAGCTAGCAGTACTTGTTCCAAGGGGATTTTGATGAAGCATTCCCGTGTAAGAAATTCATATTTCTTGAATATGTCTAGAACACATCAAGATTCAAACGGATTCTAAACGCATACTTCACATTCTTCCCTTTGTTGTCCATATGCTGCCAATAGGACACATTCAACCTCATAGTATGGAAATGGCATGCACATCCCTTTTATCTATCAAATCTCAACATGAGCCTCAATTGAGTGAACAGGCAACAAAATCTTTATGATGTGAGGCACACTCAGCAAAAGTCATGCAATTCGTAAAATTAGAGCAAAGCAAGGCGAAGCCAAGTAACTCATCCCAGTGAAAATTTGGCATCATGTGCATATGGTGGTTCTATTCTGATGCCTCCGATAATTCATCTGACAACCTCATATTTTCAATTGGATACGATATTTACATGTTTGAGATGTGCACTGCAATTCTATGACACAACAAGGGAAAATAGGGAGTCAATTTCTTGATGATGTTCATAAAAGGTCATCAAAACACGTCAGTCAATCCATGCACCTGCGAGCATCTAGAAACTATAGTAATCATGGATGTTCATAAGAAAAAAAATCAACCTTCCCAAGTGAATATTCTTACAATTTGAACTCTCAAGCTTACTTGGGAACCATGATCCATAAGATTGTGCAGTATCTACCCTTTAGTCATGGCATGTCAAGAGAGAGCTCCTAGAGTTGGTTGTCGGTCTTCTGGCTGTCTAACATACTTTTGAAATTTCAGTTGATTGACTTAACACAAATAGACACAACTCATATGAGCACCAAAATGACTACGTGATCAGGAAAGAAAGAGAGAGAAAACAGCTCCACAGCCTTTTCTCTCTTTATTTAATTGCTTGATGTATCTTTTATTGGTTTCTATTTTCTTAAAGTTCTTTTAAGTTGCATTTATATTTGCACTATTTAATTAGGCCATAACACAAACATGGCCTACTGGTTGCTGCATAAAATACACAAGTGACTTCTCAATATGACTTTAAAAGGCATATTGGTCACAATTTACTCAGTTAGACCTTGTACTTATGCTAAGACATCAGTATTTTATCGACAATGCCTTAAGAAATACATAGCTTAGCTAATCTGAAGAAAAAAACTGTTTGTTTATAGTAACATATACAGTTAAGCAAACAAATAGACGAACCTATTGGGATTTAGATAGCAACAACTCTGCAGTACCCCTGGTATCTCCTCACTGACATGAAAATATACACTGCAACATGTTCATATGTCACAATGTACACAAATAAATAAAAAGAAGAAGAAATCATCGATCATGTTAAAAACCACATCAGCGCCATCAGAATTTACCAATTGGACTTCACCTGAATACATGAGCAAGAAGATGACAAAAATGAGAAGAGCACAAACACATCAAACATTATTGGGTGTCCATAAATATCTATCCCAATCACATGTTGGTGGAACCATTATAGAAAAGAATGTGAATTTATGCCTATTGGTGACTGTTGAAGTCATCAGCAATTGAACCACTAAAAACCCATGGCTTGTAATAGGATATGCTAATTAACTTTTGAAATTTGCAATAAAATATGAAAAGTAATAGAACAGTCTAAAAAGCTCTGCAGAAAGAAAAACTCCAGAGGCTATGGAAAAACCAATCGGCTATACAGCTTGCCTGAATGGTATTGTGAGAAATATACCGTTGTTTGCTTTTGTGAAAGCTAACATCTACACATTCCCAAGGTACTTGAGTCAAACCTTTGATCATCTCTTCTACATATTGGAAGAGAGGATGCTCATAGAACAAAAGTGCAATGAAAACAAACAAACTAGACAAATTAGGAAAAGGGCAGAGAGATCAAACTCAATTGATAGAGAAATAATGACCAGGCACCAAAAAAAACTTTATGCATCCAACTTAAGCTGTATAAACTTACAAGCAGTACCAAGGTCTAAGCCCAGAAAAACAATAAAATGTTCTTTTTCACTCTAAGTAACATTTGAAAATAGAGAAGAAATTTTTTTACCAACCTCCCAAAGTGGTTGTTTTCTCTCCAACAACAATAGTTGTTCTGTCAGAATGATGATCCATTCTTTCGTGCTCCATGTATACAATATGTGGATATTTGTGATATGTCACAAGATGAATGGACTGTAGATGAAGATGGGAAATAAAAACACTATGAATTAGTTTCTTCAATCAATAAAAGAAATGTATGTCTGTGGGGGGGGGGGGGGGGGGGGGGGGGGGAGGACAGCCTTTGGGAAGTTCATTCTACCGATGCCTGATTGATGATGTCCTCCATCATACCATATCTCAATACAAGTTAAGGCAAATGCACTCTGATATAAGGTTAGAGTTGAGAACTCAGTCATGGAAGGTATCCATAATTAGAAAGCAAATTTGAGTAAGGAAAAGGATACGATCGTATTTTGATATACCATACAATGCTAGAATGAATGTAAAGGTGATCTACATGCCATAAACAATGTTGCCAAATATTTATTCTCAATAGACTCCTTGGTGGCCTATTAAAGATAGCATGGTAGATATAATCACATGAATCTTAGACCATGAGAATCATTAACCATTTGAAGGAGAAGAGGTTTCCCATTATCACTGTCCTGTTCATCCAACTATTAGGTGTGCAGTCTGAGATGCTCTTCTCTCAAGGAAAGGAACACCACAGAGAAACGGGAGCCGTAGAATCAGCACAAGAACTGCATTACAAATACAAGAAATATCACGGTAACAGAAGCTAATTATTCAAAAGGTTTCCTGAAACTAGAATAGAAATTGCGAATCACTTAAGCTTCTCAAGAAGAATGTCATTTGTATTAAAACTCTATTTTTTTCATCATATATTTTAGTCATGTCAAGATGTCAACCTCCAATCACTTATTAAGGACCCTAATCTGTTCTGAACAATGATCTAATTCGGAAATCCCACTCCGCATCCAAAGTACCAGCACTGATTAATCATTTCTCCTAAACATTCTAAACAGTTGAGCAAGGAAAAAAAGAACAAAAATAATTATTTAAGGCACAAGAAGTAAAACAATAGAAGAAGGCAAGATATACAAGAGTCAAGAAGACAGTCAAATGTTATTACGTTTGCAACTTCCTCTCATCGAAAAAACCCTTCTTCTCCTCCACGAGCATCAACAGAAGCTCCAGTCTCCTCTTTCTGATGACAGCCCTTGTCTTTCCTCATCCACTCTAGTCCAGCGACAACATCTTCCTCTCCTCCATAAGCGAACCAGCAGTAACAGCTTTTTTTTCCCTCTCGGCACCACCACCAATAGTTCCTTCAGCTCACTACAGGCGACCAGTAAAAGGTCTTCCTGTTTCCGTTGACAGCATCAACTTTCCTTCTCTCCACCGTAAGCCAGCAACAGCTCTTTCCTCCTCCACCTTCTTCCTGCTCCAATAGCCTTCCTCTTCCTCTCGCAGATGACATCGACCACCATTCTTTCCATCACCACCTCTTACGTCACCGATCAGACTTTCTCATCATGATAGCAGCATCAGGTAGCCCCCTGCTTTACCTCCGACACCACAGCTACTATTCACATGGTAAACAACAGGCATGTGATCGGGCTGGACATAGCATCTAACCCAGTTAAACACCGGGTCATTTAGGCCGAACATGGCTGGGCTGACTCATATGGTAGTGCTAGACCTAACCCGAATTCGATGCATATTTTGAAAAACATATTACGATTTTCTTGTATATTTTTTTTTGATTTTATATAATATCGGGTCGTAAATTTATACTATAAGTTACGGATCTCACATTAAAAATATCTAGTTTTCTCTGGAACTTCAAAAATATCAAGGGATATTTTAAAAAAAAAGTGATTTCATCACATTTTTTCCCTTCAGTTTTGCTCAATGTCGATTTGTATAATCACACAATAATATACAAAGTCGGTATAAAATACATGATCTTATCTGGAAAAAAACAGAAAAAAAATCCTCATTTCAAAAATAAGAAATATTTTGTTTTTGTGTATACAATCGAATTCTAAAATTTTATGGGCATATTTTTTGAAGAAAAAAAATTGAACCTCTTCTCATGTTTTAAAATGCAAAAAGAATATTGTAATCAATTTACGATTATTCATTAGAGTAAATATCAAAAACCTTTTATCAATCATTTTGTTCAATTGACATAATATAATTTAGTTGCAGATTTCAACATCTAGGTTTGTAAAACTACACTATAGAGTATGCCCTTAGATATTGAATATAAAAAAAAAATATGATGCTAAAATTTAGACTTTAAAACGATTAGATTTTTTACCCAATAAGATAAAAACTTTCACACGAAAAGAGATCCATCTTGAACCTTAGAAATACCAATGAATAACTATTTGACCTAAAAAATAATGAGACAATAATACAACTTACCTTGATAGGATACACTACAGATGATACATCTTCCTTATTGCACCGCAGGTCCTTTTACCGAGACTCTCATAGACCTTTAAATTTTTAATGACTTTAATATTAGATGGTGATTTCTAAAAATTATAATAATCATTTTATAATTATATAAAATCTCTTTCACACACACTCCCATCTCTGGGAGTCTCGAGAAAATGTCATCGCTACAAAAATTAAGAAAAGTAACAAAACTTTTCTCAAACAAAGAGCACAACAAGAATTTGAATTGAAAGCACTGGAAAACATACTTAATATCTATAACATTTTAATCCATACCAACATGGAATCCATCAAATAATATTAATAAAATCATTGTGAACATATAGTGAAAAAACATGGAAGGAATTACAACCCTATATGAGTGGAATATCATAAGAAAAATGCAAAGCCTGAGATTAAGTTGTTAGATGAAAATAAAAGGTGAAAGCTTGCATTCAATCTACTCTAGGAAATCTAGATTATAAACTTTGAAACAATAGGGTAAACAAGCTTGGAGAAGGTTATAGCCTCTTTCATAGACTAGATCAAAGAAAAGAAAATGTCTCATAGACTATAAAAAATATCATAATAATTAGTTAGCTAAAAAGATTAACCATAAGATTCTCTTACTACTTTAAAGAAATAGTAAGATCAAATCAAATTACTTATAGACTAATTAAGAGAAGAAAAATCCACTAAGAAGATACATAATGAACCATATATGCTTAACAAATCAATCAATATGCATCACTTATAAGACAGCTCATCCAATAGTTATTTAAAATCATTACAAGAATGCAATAGGAAAGGCAAAAATAGTAGGATCAAAAGCAAGTAATATTGAAAACCTAATAAGAAAATTTCTAGTAAAAAAAATTAGAAAAACACAATAACAACATAGAAGAAAAGGCAAGAACACATGCCATCTCAAAAAAACACATTCCCAAACAGGCACAACATTACATTAAAAGGTAAGGAGCCACGCTGCTAATATTGTTACGTTGTAATATTTCATGTGATATTGAAATTTATTTTATAATAAGTACATAACATAAAGAAGGGTGAAAATTGTGTGACGGAGACCACATCAATCACCATATGATATAATGTAATTATCATATGAGATTTACACAATAAATAAATAAATAAATAAATAAACTAGGCAAGATTTCAAGAAACACATTCAGTAAGGCCTTTCTCCAATAAAATTCCCAGGAGGATCATAGTTGCAAGTCATGAAAACCCCCCTTCCACGAAAACAATCCACTCTAGCACATCCCACTCTTTTTGTATTGTTCCAAACAATTTGAGTATAATGTCCACATTCTTGATCCTCAGCACAAGAATTGGACCAGTAAGTATACCATTGACGCTCCGAGACCCATGCGGCGGCGGCCTGAGCTGGAGTCCAGCCACTGCCACTGCCCCAGAAGATGTTCTCACCGTATGGTCCATTAGAATGCTTCAAAACACAGTCATAGCGCCTTTGATTGGCATACGATTGTGCGTAACGTTCCAGTCTTGCATCCCACGCCAATGGTCGCAGCCTCAAAGAGGCACGGGCAGCATTTTGAGGGGCCAGGAACTGGTTTGCCGTCCTGAGGTGGGGATCTGGCTGTCTGGTGTTGACAGCATGCGTGCTGGAAATGAGAAGGATATAGATGGAGATGATAGCATAGCGAGTATGCATTTGCAGAATAATATTTCGAACCTTTCATTCGGGAATTTTAGGAGGGGCAGTGTATGTTTTTAAATGCAACCCCTTGCGGTGGTAGCTCGATTGTGGCACCCATGTTCGATGATGATTGCCACCTTTCTTTTTTTGTGGAAGACGACTTCCGTTTTCTTCCTACAATTTCATAATTTCAGGCTATTGCCACAATTTTATTTTATTTTTCCTGTGCGAACGACGGCTAAACTGTTATCCTTTTCTTTATTACAATCTATCGATGGCATCTTGGATTGTATGTAACGAATTATTGGTTTTTAAAAAAGAAAAGAAAACCAAAAGGATATTTAAACCATTTAACTGAGAAAAAGTTGTGGGTGTCAGTAGACAAAAAGGCTGTTCCAATAGCCATTTTAAATTTTGTATTTTGTGTGTGTGTCTCTCTCTCTCTATGTACATGTAGAAAATTGGTAGTTACAAGGACAAAATAAATAAATAATTATATAATTCGGATTCTATTCAATGTAAAGATTTATGAGACAAAGATTCGTTCAAAGCTCTCAATGTTTTAGTCTCATTATATTATATTTAAGCAAGATTTGTTTAATTAAACGTATGCAGCTTTGACAAAACCCAATAAGAGTGCACCACGTAACATATACTTTTGAGTTGTATATGAATATGAAAAGCCATCCATTGTTCAAGAAAAAAACAATTAGTACACCTAATAGATGTCATCTCTAAGCTTTTCCCAGTAAACTATTTTAAGATTAAAATCAATTTCTCTCAGGTTACATTCTTCTAGCAGTTTTTAATGACGGGAAATATATTCTTTTGTATAATAAAGGAAGAAACCTAAAATAATCTAACACTCTTTCTCTACCAAAAAATAAAATAGGGTTTTAATTGCTCTAAATTTATAAGGTACGATATTAAAATAAGAAGGACCAAAATGAAAAGATAAAAAAAAATAAACAACACATTTTAAAATGGGTGAAAAAGGTTATTTTGGTCCTTTTACTTTTCAAATTATAAACTTTATGTCCCTCAATGTTTCTAAGACTTGATTTTAATCTAAAACTTTATTTTCATTATTTTTTTAGTCTCTCATATAAGAGACGAGATAGAAAGTTGTGGGATTTTAATGGTAAAGAAAAAAACTCAATTAACACGGATTTTCGCTAAAAAAAAAAGGGTCACTTTTAGTTTCAACGAGTTTCATTTGACAAAGGGAGTTTATCTTAGGTGTTCTTTGCTCTTCACTTTGTGTGAGATGATAGATCTAAGATTAATAAGTTAAGTTTTCACTTTAGGTTAATGTTGGTTTTTTTAGGCTATATACACGTTTATCAAGGTATTTAAGTTGTTTTACAAGTGTTTTTGATAAAAAAAAAATATCTTTAAAATAGGTTTTCATGTAAAAAAAACATCAAACTTGATTTTTTGGGCATCGCTGTGACTGAAATCTAGGGAAAAACAGGTAATGCATTGACTGCTTATTTTTTTTAAAAAAAAATATGAGGGTTGAATGACAAGTCGTCCACCCTTTAATAAATTAAAATATAATTAAAGATCCCATACACGTGGGCCTAGTTGAAAAGCCAACACAATTGGGCTCTTTTAAACCTAGGGTCACCAGGCCACCCAATCCAAGCCCATAAGTGTAAGATTTTTTCTTCCTTCTGTGTTTTGGTCACTTTTTTTCATTACTATTTAATTTGTTAATTGTTTTTTTTTTAATTTTAATAAAATTTTATAATGTTTCCAAAAAAAATATGCTTTAATTTTTACCTGATTTAAAAATAAAACTACATTTTTTTTTGTTATGGTAGAAGGCATATTTTCTTCGTAGCCCTACTTAATTTTTTTCTCCTATAGTTTTTGGATGAGTTATTTTTTCTTCTATTATTATCAATTTGTTAAATGAAACATATATACGAAACAATGTTATTAAATATAATTACAATGTGTCCATAACCCTTGTTTCTAGGTCAATGTCTACATCTTAATTTTCCAATTTAGTGTTTAATTAAATATCATTTATTTTTACTCGGTTTTCACATAAAATTATAATTTTTTTTCTCTAAATATGTGCAATTTTATGTAATATTTTCTTTGATTGTATTCAATTGTTTTCCTATGTTTGTCTATTTGTATTATCATTTAATTAAATAAAACATTTATTTGAAGAAACAAGGTTTTTAAGCACAATTAGGTACATAACCCGTACAAGACTAAATATCTTAATCTACATCGATCTCTATGTTTTTCTTGTTTAATCTTTAGTTGTTGTTAATGACCTTTTTTATGATTTATTAGCATGTATAATCATTTGATTAAATACAAAAATAAATTTAAGAAATAAATTTATTAAACATAATTAGGTAAGTAGTTCATGTTACAAGATCAAATATCTTGATTTATATCTATCTCTATATTTTTTTCAGTTTAGTCTATAGTTGTTTTGGCATGGATAATCATTTGACTAAATAAAGAATTTATTACAAGAAATAAAATTATTAAATACAATTGGATACATAACTCGTGTTATGAGATTGAATATATTGATTTATATTTCTGTTGATTTTTCTAGTCTAGTCTTTAGATCATATAGAATATTAGATTGGCCTAGCAATAGGCTCAGCAATTCCAGATAGATCAACCTTTTAAAGTAATCATGAGGAAACAAAGGGTACATTCAAGAGATCATGTGATATTCCTTTACTTTTAATACCTATAAAGGATTGTGCTTTAAAAATATATCTTGATTATAAAAAAAAAATCAATAATATAATCATAATGTATAATTTACTTGAATTATTAAGTATATTTTATTGCTATGATTATTAATCTACAATATATATATATATATATGTGTGTGTGTGTGTGTGTGTGTGTGTGTGTTGGTGTGGGGGGGGGGGGGGGGGGCACGCGCGCGGATATGTCGTTTAAAATAATTTCACTAATTGATAGCAATATGAAAAACATAATAACCAAATAAACAAAAATATTTTTCATTAAATCTCAAACTCAACCATAATTTTTACCAAATATTTTAATTTCAGTTATGAATTACAACTCAAAATGATTTTTATAAACCTATTTTTTTTTAACTTTAATTACAATGTCAAACAGAGTGTATAATTACCAAATTACGTTTGCTTTTTTTTTTTCTTATAAAAAATAAGGGAAATTGGGAAAGATGTTAGGTGGCGCATCAACATCATTCTGATGTGGAAAGTGAGAGTGACATTATCCCAGCTATTAACTTTGTCACATGGAAAGGCCCAAATATATATATTTTAGCTATTAACTTTGTCACATGGGAAGGCCCAAATATATATATTTAGAGTTTTGGCTATATTTATTTTTAAAAATATTTTTTATTTAAATATATATTAAAATAATATATTTTTATTTTTTAAAAATTAATTTTAATATTAGTATGTAAAAATGATCTATAAACACTTAAAATATTAAATAATAAAAAAAAATAATTATTTTTAAAAATGTTTTTAAAACATAGTAACAAACATTATTTGTAATCATATTTTTAAAAACATTATCTAATAGATTCTACCCTTTTTTCTAGGAAATCACAAAAAAAATATCCACGATGACCTCATTAGAATGAGAAACCAAAATTGAATTGGACAGTGAATAATAAAACAGAACAAAGACAGCCAGTCAGATTTATTCTTCTTGGTCAATATTTTACCATTCTTTTTGTTTTGTCCATTTGCTTGTCCATGTCCATCTTGCCTAGTTATGTACTTGTGCATCACGAAAAACAAGAATCCTTGTAAATTGTACTGCTAGCTTACTGTTCTGTGAGTGACTGTGAGAAACGAAACAATGGACCTAGAAGAAGAAAAAACAAGTTTCGACTTGCCATTGATCTCCCCAGAAAGTGCAATAAAATCAAAATATGGATTCAGCAAAGTTGAGATTGTTGAGGAGGTGAAGAAGCAGCTTGTGCTAGCAGGGCCTCTTATTACAGTTAATTTCCTGATATTTCTCTTACAGGTGATTTCAGTCATGTTTGTGGGTCATCTTGGAGAGCTAGCACTTTCAGGTGCTTCTATGGCTACTTCTTTTGCTTCGGTCACTGGCTTAAGTTTATTGGTAAGAGATTTCTCCCGTTATGGTTGTGTGTAACTTATGAGTTTAAAATAAAATTTATATCTAACCTCAACCCCAATAAGCTTTAGAGCTGAGCTATCACTTTACTTAATTGGTTGAAAAGGTTGATGAACTTGGGTCATTTTCTACAGTAAGTGAATAAATTTTTCAAATCCCATTTCAAGCTGTTAGTGATGAATGAAGCCAAGCCATTGTTCTGGAATAAAACTTGCTTTCCCTGTTTCCAAAGGCAGATCCTCGTGTCTTTCAAGCTTACGTTTTGTTTCGAAGTTTCACATATCTCTCTATTTATATATAAAATTTGTTTGATGAGTAGAAAGGACTGGCAAGTGCATTAGACACATACTGTGGTCAATCTTATGGAGCAAAGCAATACCACATGCTTGGTATACACTTGCAGAGAGCAGTAGTAGTTCTTCTACTTGCCAGCGTTCCACTTGCAGTTGTATGGGCCAATGCCGGGGCCATTCTGGTGTTCTTCAAGCAGGATCCAGAAATATCAGCTGAGGCTGGACGCTACGCACGCTACATGATTCCCACCATTTTTGGCTTTGCTATCCAGGAATGTCATGTCAGATTCCTGCAATCCCAGAACAATGTGATTCCAATGATGATCTGTGCAGGGATGACGACCCTACTTCACATCTTTACATGTTGGATTCTTGTCTTCAAGTCCGGACTTGGAAACAAAGGTGCTGCGTTGGCAAATGCTATCTCCTACTGGACCAACGCGCTCTTACTTATACTTTATGTGAGGATATCTCCCTCCTGTAAGAAGACTTGGACTGGTTTATCAAAGGAGGCCCTGCATGGTATTCCCGATTTCCTTAAACTAGCAATTCCTTCAGCTATAATGGTCAGGTATTTATTTTGTTTTATTTCAAGAGACAATTACATTGAATTATTTGGGTTTATACATCAAGTAGTAATTAATTCTCGCTGTTATTTTGTTGGAATAGCCTGGAGATTTGGTCATTCGAGATGATGGTTCTGTTATCTGGTCTTCTTCCGAATCCTAAACTTGAAACATCTGTCCTTTCCATCAGGTTAGAGATATGTGAAGCCATCAGTGATTGCATGTAGGCACATTTGAAGTTGTCTCAAATGCATGAATTCTAACAAATTGCTGTATATTTCCAGCCTTAACACATGTGCTTTGACTTATATGATACCCCTTGGTATAAGTGCTGCTATAAGGTGAGCCTGCACAAAATGAACTGGCAGATACACTTAAGACTGCTGCATCATCCTGACAAATTTATTTCTTTGGAGTCAGTACAAGAGTCTCAAATGAACTGGGCGCTGGGAAACCACAAGCAGCTCGTCTGGCAGTATGTGTTGCGACATTCTTGGTCGTCACAGAAGGCATTTCGGTGGCCTCGTTGATGATCTTTGGTCGTAATGTATGGGGCTCCTTTTATACAACAGAGAAAACAGTAGTGAAATATGTGGGAGAACTGCTGGTGTTTGTTGCAGTATCTCACTTTTTTGACGGGATTCAATCTGTGTTCTCAGGTCTGTAACAGCGATTTAGCTTTCTCCTCTCTGTGCCTCCTCGATGCATAAAATCAACTTATGAACATAGGAATTGTTCACGCTAAAGCTAGGACCAAATGAATATAGCAAGTGCAACCAGTAATCGGAAACAAAACCAAAATTCGAATGGATAATTTAATGCATTATACATGCCTTCATCAATGAGAGCTATGACGTGGATGCTTTCACCAGAATTATACTCTGCTTTGGGTGGAAAGACCTTGTTACAGGATTTTTTATGCTGGCTGACATGGACAACAATTGACGATTGTAGGCACTGCTAGAGGATGTGGCTGGCAGAAGATTGGAGCGGCAATTAATCTGGGTGCATACTATCTTCTAGGCATTCCATGTTCTGTAATCCTTGCTTTTGTGTACCATTTTGGGGGGGAGGTAACTTCTTATCCTCGTCTGTCCGTGTCTGAATAAAATATATATGTTTCTGCCAAGCAAGTGACAGAAAACAGCATACAAAAGCTTACTGAAATACGGTCTACAGGGACTCTGGACAGGCATTATAGTAGCTCTGGTTTTCCAAGCATTAGCGTTGTTGGTAATAATTCTTCGCACCAGCTGGGAGAAAGAAGTAAACGCCTATTCCTTTGTAAATTCTTATGTGTATCTCCTGTTAATTTTAGTCTCATTTATGTTTTTGTTCTCTCTTTTGCAGTCAAAGAAAGCTGGTGACAGAGTCTACCGCGCAGTCATACTTGAGAATTCATCAACATAAATGGCGCAAGGATTGTATTACTATAACTTGTTTGCCTGAAGAAGAGAAATGGCATTGCAGTATCAAAACTGAAGCTATCATTCACTAACCCTGTTCTGGATTAGGGAAGAAAACATCAATTTCAGACAGTGAATGTATGCATATATTTATAACAATGTTTCACTCTCAATTCAATGTTCTTCTCTCCTTTCAAAGAAGTTTAATTCAATTCGTTGCTTCTAAACTGGAATCTAATAAATCATCGCCTCAGAAACAAGTTCTTATCGTTAGGAACATTGACAACTAATATAGAGCTCTCTACAAATATCATTACTAGTCCAAGACATTGTCACAATTCGGAGACCAAAAGATACGTATAGAGTGTGCAAGCAGTTACAGCACTTCACTCTTCGACCGCTGTAGAGATATTGCGTTTTTGACAGTGATCAATATCGGAACAGCTGCTATCATATTTCTTTACTCGCTTGATTTCTTTGCTAGCAGCAATTATGGGCAAACAGTTACCTAGGAATTGAGAAATTATATGCCAAATAAATGGCCCTATGAACACTATCCAAGTATGGAAACTTGAATGAGAAGTTATATTCAAGGATACCAATGAGATAACCGAAGAGAATTCGGCCACTTCGATTCTCTGTGGTCGGTACATATAATAAGCAGGTCTCTTTAGTATTGATTATGTTCTACTGCTGCGCACATGTGAAGAATCCCATGACAAAATATGATGGATGCAGTGAAACCAGGCCTAGCAGTGGTTACTGGAGCAAGCATTCGCCATGCCAAAGATTGCTGCCGTGGCGAGCGTACCAACATTAATGTCCCTGATTTTTGTATTTATATAGAACTTGAAAGCAGTTAGCAGCCTGACCAAGAAAAAAGCAAATTATACACTATTTTTTATTTTATTATCAAAACTCCACGCATACAGAATAAGGACATTAAAGGGGTGGACTTCACCCTAAGTTCCTATCAGATATAATGTATATACAGTTTATGTTCCAGTGTTGGCTTGTATCAGTGCTGAAGTACATATAACTAGCTTTCATTTCATCATGAGAGCATTCTTTCAAACCCTTAAAACTTTATATTTAGTATAATAATTATAACATTAAGAATCAAGAAGACTAAAATAAATTAGATTCTTATTTTCCCTAAAACATATCAGACGTCTAGTATTCTAACAATTACTTATATATTCTAATTTGAATTGTACCCATAGCAACTACAAATAGTCCTTCATTGTATCTTAATAAAATAAATACCATTAGCAACTTTATAAGTGTCAAACTAGCTTCTATTAGGTCAAATATCAAATGTGCAACAGGAATCAAGAATTCACTCATCACTCAAGCTTCCAATAGACACAACCATAATACTTTCAATGTCATAAGAACTTTTACCTTCACTAATAAAATTTAAAACATCAAATATTTCTTCATTCTTTGCCTTATCATGCTACTTAAGACAATTCTTCCTAAAGTCCCCTACTTCATGACATCCAAAACATTTAATTTTCATAAACATCAATTTTGATCTATATTTTCGTCCATTACCAAAACACTTATTATTTGTTATATCCCTCAAAATCAAACCTTCTCTACATGATCATCATTATGACTCTCTCATGCTCTCTTTTTTTCAATCCCTGGAGTTTAAGGAAGTTTTAACTTTTGAATTAAAACTATTATTTATACAATAAAGTATTAATAAAATAATCATAAGATGGAGGAAACAGATACAATAAAATCGAAGCTTGAGCCTCATTTTCAACCTTAACACCGATATTTTACAAATTTTGAGTTCATCAGATGGTCTTTAATGGTCATAACTTCTTTAATCTTGAGAGTATAGAACCAGTACTTCATATAAAATCGATTCGTTAGGGATTTGGTCATATAAAATTTTTCCAACTTTTCCCATAATATAACAGTTGTAGTCTCCTTGAAAACTTTTCTTATATCCTCATCAGATAAGCAAATTTGAATACCATTATATGCTTGTTCCATGATTATTTTTTTATTCTCATCATTCATATGCTTAAGCAAATTACCTACGCATTTCAATGACTTAAATAAATGTTGTTGAACTAATAAGGCACACATCTTAGTATGTCACATATTAGAGTTGTTGCTACATTAAATATATCTACATCAAACTTCATCACAATGTTACTTTTGTCACCATCGTAAAAGCCCTAGTTACAGAGTGTGCTATGATACCATTTGTAATGGAAACAACTCTAAAATCTCAATTCAATTGGCAAGTAATTAAAGAAATGGTTTGATAATTTAGGTATACTCAACGAGCGGACGATAAAAAAAATCATTATGAAAAAATAAAAAATTACAAGGTGTCACACAAAATCACTCTCATCTAAAATCCCAAAATCCCAAAGTAGCGTAAGAACTCACCTTTTTATTTTTCTCTCATCTCTGGCTACTAATGTGTAGAGAATGAAAGCACACACAAATAAGTTTTACTCTGAAATATGACAGCTTTAGGGTTTTATATGGATGAAGTATATGATAAGGAAATTAACATTATTATTCAGTCAATTTACAAAATCTGCAGTCGATACACTTCAATCTTTCCTCCCCATCTTATTACCATTGCATATAGGTAATTAAGATTAGACCTTTCCCTAAGGTGATTACACATTGTAGCCTAATTCATAATCTTGAAACATGCCTTCAAACTGAAGAACAGAAGCGGAATCCCAAGAATTTGAGGAGTCCTTCGTCTCAAAATCATTAGACCGCCAATTCATGCCTTCCCAAGAACCATTCATTTCTTTGAAACAACCAAATTCACCAATGTTATCCTCCTGTGAAGCAAAACCATATGTTTTGCTGTTGAGAAAGTTTTCGAACTCAGATTGGAAATTCGGAACAGGCTGGGCTGCTGCATCAGCTGGCTCTACCACGCCGGCTCTTGAAACAATAGTCAAGTCCATTGCAAGGTCACCACTGCTGAAGGGAATATAACTGTCTGGGGATGTTATACCATTCAACGAATTCTCCAAGCCAACCACGCTTGAGTTGCTGAATTTTGGATGACCTTGTTGACGCGTGTCAGAATCATCTAGCTGCCTAGATGTCTCAACCTTTTGTTCATCCCCTTGTTGTGGACTAGGGAAAGCATATTGCATAAGAGGGCTAAAGCTTTCATTCAAGGATTGAAGGAGCTTCTTCTCTTGAAAAGGATGCAACTTGGGCCACAGTGCAGGATTGTTGAAGAAAGAGATAGGGTTTTGAAGCTGCATATGTAGCTGGAGCCTTTCAAGTGCTGAGTTACTTAAGGCCTGTGAAGATGGGCTATCTTCTACCCCGTTGCTACCCGGATTCGTGGATGATATCCGATTGAAGCTAGATTGTTTGCGTCTTCCGAGAAGCTTTTTTTTTAGTCTTGTGTTCCAATAGTTCTTGACATCGTTATCTGTTCTTCCTGGTAATTGTGCAGCAATTACAGACCACCTAATTGCACATGGAATTTAAATATATCATTTGTCCCTCCCGAGAAATAAAAACGAAAGGAATCAAAACAAAAGAATAAACTCTAGAGCTAAGATACGAATTCATAAGATGAGAATCAATATCTTAAGCACAAGCATCATGGACAAAGAAAAGGACAAAGCAGTGCATGTTCAGTTCCGTGGGAAAATTTGAGAAAGAGAGGGAGGGGGAGAGAGATTACCTGCTGCCAATACTTATATAGAGGCTGCAGATGATGTTGTCTTCTTCTTCAGAGAATCCACCATGCCTTATGTTAGGCCTCAAGTAATTCAACCATCTCAGTCTGCAACTCTTTCCGCATCTCTTAAGCCCTATAATCAAACCCATCAACAGGTAAAACAAATAACTCTAATCCACTTCCTGAACAAGAATCTAAGAGAGCTGGTCGTGAAAGAACATATTTCAGAAAAATATAGAGATAGATATGTACCAATTTTTTGAGGAAGTGCAATCCAGTTGCCTCCAGTACCAAAATGGTCAATATAAGCCTTAAGCTTAGCATCCTCCTCTGGTGACCATGGTCCCCTTTTCACACTGTTCTTATCACAACAAGGAGCTCGACCCATCTCTCTCCCTATGTTTTCCTCTTTTTATCTTTCTCTAAGCAAGAAACAAGTCTGGGATTGTTGGGGAAATTGGAGAAGGATGACCCGAGATTTATAGGTTGGAATAGTGGGTGATGATGTGCTTTTAGGACAGAAAGTCTTCTCTCCCTCTCTCTCTCTCTTCCTTTTGTTAAGTTCGTTCATCGATATTTAGCTATGCATGCAACTAGACAAAGGACAACTCAAATTTCTTCTACTTAGAATTTTATATTACTGCTTTTTTCCAGAGTGATTATTTTATTATTTGAAGACATTATGCTACAGGTAAGTGTTAGAAGAAACCTCTATCCTGTTAGTTTGTCTCTAATATCCTCGGAATGCTCCAATAATATCCACCTTAATTATAATATTAATGCTATTAATTCGGCAGTAAAATTGCTAGTAGATAACTAATTTCGAGTGCCGTGATTGACTTAAACATGTTTCTTGGGATTACATTACCTTCTTGGAGAGCTGCCATCAGATGTGGTATACTAATAGAAGGCTGTTGGGACAAGCAACATTCTGCTTGTAATAATTTATATATCAAGCTGTAAATTATGTAGCGATTGGCTACTCTGTACATTTACTTTATTGGTGGGAGAAAAGATGGAAGAAAATGATCCAGTAAAATGATTCTGGCTTACCGATAGATATAGCAAGAAGCAAGATTAATTCTGCTACGTATGAGCGGTATTATATATAGGATAGCCAAGCTGAAATCATATCAGCAAAACTAGGATAGGAAGGGGCTCTCAGGGGTCTTCCTAATGAAGTTTGCTATGTCTAGATAAATCAATCAATCAATTAAGCTGCAGATTCTGCTTTATTATTATTAATATGGGTGTCTGGTTCAGTTTATACGCACTTCAACTGATCCTATAAGTTCTAGAGATAACAATTGTGTAAATCTCTGTTTGTCATCATATTAGTAACTACAGGGCTTGAATCTGATACCACAATGAATCTCAAGTTTTTATCCCTTAAAATTAAGTGGGAGAAGAGTAAATCCAGACATTAAAGATGAAATTCCTGTTATCATGTTATTCTGTCGCCTGTTCTAGCAGCAACTCGAACTCAGATAATCACCTACGTACAATGTGTGACTCTCCTGAGTCTAGTGTGTTACAAGGTTGCGGGCTCGATTCAAATCTAAACCACGTGTCCGAAAATTAAAGGGAAGTGGAGGTGAGGGAATAAGTGCACACTTACCCCCTTCAAGGAAACCATTAACTAGCTAGCAGAAGTTGGATCACTATAGTTACATTTTCCCTAAAACTTCTAGCTATATAAACTGGAAACTTGTAATTTATAGAAAGTATTTTTAATTATCTTATCTGTGTTTATATACAAAATATTACTAAACATATTGGAAATTAATATCTCTTATTAATTTGAAGATATTAATATTCTGCTTGAAGGAGTAAAAAGCGCTGTTCAATGGAAGCCATTCTACACCAATGCACAGCAGCCCTCACACGATAATTTTAATACTGCTCAACCCTATTACGTTACAAGTTGGCTAGGGTTTTTCTTTATAATAAAGAATAAAGAGGCAGATTGCAATATTTTGAAAGAAAAGGTAGAAAAAACAAAAGACACGCAATAGAAAATTCAAAACTTTTTGAAGAAATACCACTCATTGACCTCCATTTCCTATTTTAATACTTTCTTTCTATCAGCAGGAGAAGAAAAGGGAGGTCAAGAACCAGAACAGGCAGAAATAACAAGAAGAAAACTATCAAATTCAAAAAGCACCGAGTCGCGTATATTAATATATTAACACCAAATGGAGTCGGATCTCTCGGAGGAAGAAATCATGCTTCTGTTTGTCCTTCTCTCAGCCATAGAATCTCTCCATTGACACTGCATTATATATATATATATTTCATGATCAATAATACCAACCTTGAGACCCTCTTTAGTGAGAGCTGGTTGGGGTGGTCCAGAGGATAAACTTGGATGAACAGGGCCTAAACACAATATAAGATCTAGCTAGGTCCATTACTCCAAGGAAGATTTATAATTCTTCAGCAATATTAGACCTCACATTTGAGCGTGATGAACAGTGCACATGCAAATATCTCTGTCTATGTCTATTTTAACTCTACATAGACTTGCATAGCTAGGTGTCCTTCGAGTTTATGCTGGGCAGTCTTCTTGATGCTTGTTTACCTGATTTCCTGTGACCAATAATGTCCATATGTATATTTTTTAATAATCAAGGATAGGTACTTTATAGCCTCATCTTGATTAATGCGTCGAGGTGAATGTTTTTTCAGTATTAAAGTGATACAAAACAAATTATTCTTCTTACCTTTGTTAACACAAATTTAAAAATATATATATATATATATATATATATATATATATATATATATATATATATATATATATTCATAACATTGGTAAATCATAAATCTGAGAAATATATATTAAAGATCAGTAAAAAAAGATATATACTTTTTCTTATTCTATGTTTTTTCTATTCTAGTTTGATATAACTTTCTCTCTTTTTCTGTTTGTTCTATGGTTAGTCATATATATTTGCAATGTATAATAATAAACAATGAATATAAAACAAAAAGCTCGTGGTAAAGGGGCATAATGTTTTTCGCCAACTACTCCTTTTCATTTTCTTCTTCATCCCATTCCTTTAATAGTATGTGGTATCATAGTCTTTTCTTAACAACGTCTATGCTTTTCTAGATAATCTCTCTTGAAATTTTTAGAAATAAAGAATCGTAGCCTACATTTTCCCTTTCAATTGGCCAGTAGACTGTATAGTAGCATTGTCATTATTATTAATTGAAAATTCTCATCATTGTATCCCCATAAAAATGTAGAAATTATTTGTTCTAAAAGGCTCAAATCAAGCCTTTTCTAATTCGACAAGGCTTGTATAGCTTTATTGATAGATTAAAACCATTTCTATCCGTCCATTTTCTTATGCTCTATGTTGGATCCATTTTCTTTAGGTGTTCCTTTTATTGAAAACTATGATTGAAGTCTAGCATTAATGGCTTAATCATTCACTCTCACGTCTTGCATATTGCATTGAATTCTCTCTAATAAGGCTTTTATGGTTTCTTTCTCCATTAATTATCATTTTAATTATACAGTGTCCTTTTAGGCAAGTCCAATCAATCTCATTTAGAGTCATCATAGCATGTTAGTTTGGTTGTCCCCGGTGGGTGTGGTGTAGTGGTAGAGGGCTTTCAATCTGCACAGTAGGTTTCAAATTCAAGTCAGGGCATGCATCCCTTGTAAAAGTCTTGTAAAAGCCTAGCTGATAAAATGAAAATTGATAGATGAAAATTGGGGAATTGATCACATTATCAAACCCTATTGATAGAAGATTATCTAACAATATCAATAAATGTCAATCCCTTTCGAATAACAAGATAAGCACTCAAATCATTTATTTAGACGACTTAATCTCTTATATCTAAAGAAATAAACTATTATTTAGAGAGAGAAACATGCCTACAAATCAGATCAAGAAAACCATGCCCTTATAATAGAAAATAAATAAAAATGTGGAAAATTGCATTTTGTTAAACAGATGTACAAATATATACTCGCATTCAAAAGTTTTTATGAAACATACAAGTATGAAGGGGATATTTTCAAATTTTCAAACACAGCAGATTTGCACAAAAGGCTACAATCTACCGCAACATGCAGCAGTTTTTGACATTCATACGCAAATTCAAAAGGTAAAGACAAGTCGTCACTGTACGTACGTGCCTATACCTCCCCTCTTCCCACCAAAAAAAATAATAAAAGGTAACTTAATCATTTTGCAAGAGCAAATAAAGAAGGACGTTTTAGGAGACCAGGCAATTTGACTTTTGGGCATCCATAACCGGGATAACATAAAATCTTTTGAACTTCAAAGGTGATCACCAAGTCAATTATTGCAGAGAAAAAGCAGACAGTGGTGTTTGGTCATCACGATGGGGTGCTATTTCCCGGTGCCTTCCTTTAATTATTTAAATACTATACCTCAGTTAGAGATAAGATTACTAGTTGAAATATTAATTAATTTCCTTGAATCAAGAGAAGGAGAAGATATCACGCATGTTGACATTGTTATTTTTATTGGTGGACTCATGCTAGCTAGCTAGCTAATACATGCTCACACCATCCATTGAATGAGACAGTAATAAGCCTATAATAATACATAATTAGCCCTCTATTAATCGGCATGTCATTATCTTCATACACTTTTTGTACGTAGAATGACGCAAAAACGCTACAAACAAACGCAGTTGCTGAGCTCAGAGGGAGGGATCCATACTCTCTGCATGCTCCTGTCAACCCTCATTGATTCATTTTCTTTCTATTTACAAACCATCGCTAGTGGCATCCAAGAAACTGGCTTCGCTAAAATAGCAAAAAACGATCTTAATTGTGCTAAATCATGTTATTAAACACTCATTTCATCATGTCTAATTGTGGAATTATATTTGTAACAGCATAATTAGTACGAATCTTAATCTCAATATCATCTCGCATGTCAAATAAATCTATAAAAATAGAAAAGGGTGTAATTTGACAAAAGCAGTTTATTTCTTTTATGGAAACAGATAGAGGAAAGACTCAACTACAAAAACAAAATCCCTTTTGGTTAACACGACCGAATATGACAACAAAAACCTAGTAATATATATTCTGATCGGTTTTCTTTGGTGCCGTGGGCTAGAAACACATATATGGTCTCTAGCTACCTGATGCAATTTCCTAGGGAAAGAAACTGATTTTGTCGGCATCTTACGGGCAAGCACAGAGCTTGACTTCTCAAGAAAGTCTACGCCATAGCCGTGTGTTAGGTATAACAAAATAGAGACTTACAGGGATGAGAATTAGGTGGGGGGGTGATGGTGTCACAGAATTTGACCCGATTGATCTTGTCCTTACTAAATAGTGTGTTTGGTACTGTGAAGATCGTATTTCTTAAAACTATTTTTCGTTTAAGAATATATTAAAATATTTTTTTAAAATTCTTTTTTTCTTCTTAACATAACACTAAAGAAATATCAGTTTAATATTATTTTATATCAAACAGATTTAAATTTATTTTGACCCCAAAATCAAAGAGTCTTTCGTGCTACTTGACTCGGTTACACATTTCTTACATGTTATGAACTGAAAATGGGAGGGGCTACCCGACCTCGTAATTTCTTCAAGATGAGCAAACGAATAGACATCACTCATGGGAAAGGTTAGCACAGCCCTTTTCTTTTTTTGATTAAAGAGACTCCTTCGATGGCATCCATTATTTTCAATTTGAATTTTCTTTCCAAGAGATTTTGGTAATGGTAGCATTTTGATCGAGATATTTTCCAATTTGTGCTCAGACTCTAAGGATAACAGCAGGTTCCTTTCAAGCATATAACACTTTTCCATGTCTTGAATCCTACATGCAGGCTCTGGGAATGAACTTGAGCCGGAAGCACATTCACTTGAGCTCCAACTCAAGTGGTCGTGCATTACATGTTCATGCATGGACACAAGACAATGACCCAGAAATCTTTCAGTTTTCCAATTCAACGCCATAAACAGCTAGTGCAAATAATGTTTGACTTCCGAATTCTCAAGAACTACATAGATGAAATTAAACAATATCAAAAGAAACACTTTTCTGGCTTCATGAACTTGTAGCTTGACTGCACACATCATCATGGACCAATGTAGCATTTCCTCATGTGATTATCATATACATCTCCAGACCATATATAAAACATGAAGGCCGGGTGTGAGATATCGATTAAGTTCATAACAAATAGTTTCAAGTTCTATGCATCATAATCGCAACCACGATTAAGCCAGGAACTCTTTGATTACTATTTGACTTGTATATACACGCCCTTCCCCGTAAAAACCTTGGGTCCAACATCAAATAATAGTAGAAATTGCCCAAGGTAAATGACTTTGATCGATTCAAACAAGTTAAAAACCTGCATGTGAAAGTTAAAATCACTTTGCTGCCATTGAGACCAATTCATGTGAAAGGAGTGAGCCAGAATTATTTGAGAAAAGAAAAATAGATTTGCAAATGCTGAAAGGATACTTACATTCCGCTTGTCCATCCACAGCTCTCTCTGTATTATGTAAGCCTCGAGGTAAAATCCAATGTGCTTGTAACTGCACTTTGAAAACGACAATCCTATCTCGTAGCAACTTTAAATAAAAGGTGATATGGTTGCATAATAATAATATTAGCCTGTAAATATTTCAGAACTCATATGGTGACACTAAAGGGAGAAATATTTTTATTTATTTGTATTTCCCCCTTTTCTGCCACTATGATAGTCAAGAAATGCAAATTGACCATCCTGGAACTGGAATTATTTCACATTGATTGCAGCAGCCATGTTCCTCAGTTTCCGAGAAATCTCTGAGAATGATTGTCTCTCGGATGGATCTGAGGCCCAACAACTTTCCATCAAAGACTTCCACTCCGGATCACACCATGTGGGAATTTGAGGACGTAATGTGTTGTTCACAATTCCTCCTAGGATTCAGAAGGAAGAAACGAGCAAACATATCACAATCACATACGCAAATAAATCATGAAATAATGACTTAATAAAAGAATACATTTCATTCACTACATCAATTGATGGGTCAAAACAGATTTCAAAAACCTATGCCACAAACATTTGGGCAAGCCAGATGAAAAATGGTGGAGAGCACCAAAGAATTAACAAGAGCTAAAAATTAAGAATATTGATTAGCATTCTAAATTTAGGTTGTTCACACCAAGGCATGTTGTTTCTCTTGCAAATAAATTAGTTCAAGTCTCTCTCTCTCTCTCTCTCTCTCTCTCTCTCACACACACACACACACACACACACACAAGACAAATTCTAGTCTGACTCTGGAGATGACACACATAACATAGAAACAGGGTAACTGAGGTACTATTGAATTTCTTATTAGGATTCCATAATGCATACTCTTATATTATAAATTAGGATTTCTAGCAGATAGTTATAGTTTACCATCAAAAACATCCATCAATCTGCAGAATTTTTTGCATGGCATATATTAATCTTAGAGGTCATGCTGCTCCCTCTATTTAGAAACCCCCTTCTTTTTGCTGCTAAGAATTATGAGACAAACACAGTCCAATTGATAGTAACCAGTCAGCCACTAACACAGGATGTATGATGGATCAATGAAAAACTGCCTGTACTGAAAATTTACCAGCTTTAGCTCAATATTATTAGCATATCCAATAAACATAATTTATAAGTATTGGAAATCCATAAGTCTACCCTTCAAAAAAAAATTCATGAGCATCCCAGCAACGAAGGAAATGCAAAAAATCCAGGAGCTAGGGTGCTTTATGATATAGTAAAGAGGCATTGTCCAGAGTATTAAACTAAGGTGGTTGAAATGGAAAAATAAAATTGAAGAATTATGGAATCTAAAACCCTGTTAGACTGAAAGGTGACTTTCCCATAAAAACTAAAAAGCATAGTCAAGCATAAATAAATGGTGCTTATCTAAAATGAGTTTTAAGGTGAAAGTTAAATGAACAAAAAGACCAGATATGAAATGAGTGAGTATAAAGGTGCTGGTGACACTCAACGAGAGTATTATTGAGGGAGAACCATGCTAGCTGGCTTGGTCATGCTCATGAAAGGCACATGGATGCAACAGTGTAGAAGTATTGAGCAGCACCTACAGCATCCATGCAGAGCAGCTGCCATGCTTCAAGGGCTTTTAGGGTATTTCCCTGATGATATCCTATGAATTTCAAATGCTCTATAGTTGTACAAAAAAAAAACTTGTTCTTTGTCCATTTAGTGGTCTCTTCTTATCTTCAATTTTAAAAAATTATGTTCTCATTGATACTACCTTTATATAAAAAATAAATAAGCAGTTAACTTTCCAGAATAATTCACAGCACCACACCCTCTTAATTCCAAAATTTTGACCCGTCATATGCCCAAATGTGTCTAAGTTTGTAATGTGAAGCCTGTAATAGAATATAACCCAGTTTCCATTGGCTTTCCTGATTCTTGCATCCTAAATTTTGAGCCATCATATGCCCAAATGTGTCTAAGTTTGTAATGTGAAGCCTGTAATAGAATATAACCCAGTTTCCATTGGCTTTCCTGATTCTTGCATCCTAAATTTTGAGCCATCATATGCCCAATTGTGTCTAAGTTTGTAATGTGAAGCCTGTAATAGAATATAACCCAGTTTCCATTGGCTTTCCTGATTCTTTATCACTAATGCACGCTTCTTTAGGGAAAAATGCAGAGCATGAAGAGAACCATGATTGGTTAATATAGAAATATCCATGCTCCACAGAGGAATAACCTACATGTTAACAGCAATTCAGGTTCAAAGTCCTTTAATTTAAACTCTTAACAGAAAGACATCTGAAAGCCCAGGTTAAAAGAATCTAATTGGACATCCATGTGTTGATAAACAACACTTTCTTAGAGAAAACAAATTATATTGCTATCAATATGCTTGTCCAGAACACAATAAACATTGATGCTTACCAATTATGGAGGCACAGTGCATGTCAGCATAAGGTTCTTCTCCCGTAAGTAATTCCCACATAACAATCCCAAATGAGTAAACATCAATCTACAATACAAGATTATATGTGTTACTTAAACTACCAAAGACAGGAAAATAAGTTATGGCATTTTTATTCAAGCATAATGTTACCTTCTCTGTTACCATGTGGTTCTTGCCACTCAAAAGCTCAGGTGCCATCCAGGGTAAAGTTCCACGAACACCACCTGAAACTAACGTGTGTTGTTTCACCTTTGACAAACCCAGATCACCAATCTAAGAATGTTTATGTGTTAGATGACAGGCTCAGGCCCTTCAAAAATGATTAACATTATTATAAGAAAACAATGTGCAACTTTCTATCTCACATACCTTGCAAACTGGCCTTTGCGGATCTCTCATATTTACTAACAGGTTCTCACATTTCAAATCAAAATGAACAATGTTCTTCCCATGTAAATACTCCATTCCAAAAGCAGCATCCATAGCTATGATGAGTCTCTTACGACGATCAATGGTTCTGTTCAAGATATGACAATGTCACAGATTCTTCATCCTCAGAATGTTTGTTTGTATAATGTCTTTTGCCCCTTGTTAATAAGTTTTACTTGTAAAGCATGTTTCATTCATATTTAATCAAGAATAAGAACTCTTCTCACAACATGAGATAGAATATTCAAAAGAGCAAAATCATGACATCACCACCAGCATGGTTACCTGTCCTTCTTCTGCAAAAACTGTTTCAGAGATCCATTAACCATAAACTCAGTAACAGTTGCTAATGATCCATCAGGGCCATCACGAACAATACCATAGAAAGAAACAACATTTGGATGGTGTAATGAACTCAATATCAAAGCCTCCTTCCAGAAATCTGCAATCTACAAAAGCAACATAAATGCAATAATTACCATCAATCACAAAAAAAAATTACACTACATCGTCTTCATATTAGAAACTACAATCTGGCATCAAATATCAACTCCTCTCCAGAAAGATACACCATAAGGTCCTGGCATAAGCATATATATGCATAAAAAACAAATGGGAAAGATGAAGAATAGGAAACCCTCAAGGATCTGGTGAAGTCGCCATTAATAACAAACATGAAAGCATCAGATCTCCTACAAAATATGTCTGAAATACATGCTAGTGGTGTAATCTTTCCACAATTCATACACAAGTATCAAAGAAAAACGAAAGATATATTCAAAGCAATATACAGATTTCATGTTATCAAGGTCATGATTCAATCTCCCTTTTCTTATGCCTCAAACAAACTAATTAGCCTCTTTTTATAGTTATTCTGAATAAAATTAACTAGAACATAACATTTCCTACTCTGAAATCTTTAAGCAAATATTACATGAAAAGCCTCATCCGAAAATTATCGCAAGCTTCCCTTGACACTGTTTTGCAAGTACCATCACTAGCTCACACACACAAGTGCACATGCATTTATCACTTATGATATCACCTAAGACCAAGTCAATCATCCAGAACAAGGGAATGAAGAATCATAAGAAGGATATGGGTCCTACCAAACGCTCTCTTTCAGAAGGTCTCCCAGCAAAGCAGCTGGCTTTTATTCTCTTAATAGCTACATCAGAACCCTTCCATTTCCCATGATATACAGCTCCATATGTTCCAGATCCTAATTCACGAATCTCCTCCAAATCATCATTTTTTATTGTCTGTGACACAAAATCAGTCTATTATTAAAACCGAAGCACACAAAACAAGCAAGTGTAGAGAGCAAGGAACAATAACTAAAATGAATGTGCAGCGTTAATACAGAGATGATGTGAACGTGACAGCAAACAGGCACCTGCAATCCCCTTTCTATAGCTTCTGCCTCAGCCTTTGTAGGCTCAATTTTGTTGTTTTTTATATTGTCATTGTCAGAGCTCAGCTCTGCTTCTTCATGAGTATTCTGTCACACATCCAATTCATGAGAAAATAAGATAACGCTAACATGCTTTTTGAGCAAATTAAAAAGTTCAGTTCATCCTTACCACTGCTTCAGGCTCTTTATCATTTATCTCCCCTGATATTGAATCATTATTTGCAGGATCAGCATTTTCTTTGACTCTAGCTTTCACCTCTTCACCCTCTTCAAGTGCTGCCTTCTTTACAGAAGCAATTAAATCAGGTAAGACACTCATACAGCTAATTGACAGGTTTGGATCTCCAGGAACGGCAGAAGGACCTCTTTCTCCTGTTTTCACTGTATTACCACTTTCTTCAGCTAACCTCAAGAAATTGTAATTGACAGCCTCAGGAAATGTTGTTTGGCCATGCATATCAGCAATCATGCCCTGATCTGGGCAAGGTGTGCATCGCACATCCAGGTTTTCAACTTTCCCCGCACAATTTGTTTGGTTTTCTACACCAAGAAAGATGGTTCCCTCCACTTTTGATGCTTCAGCTACAATGGCAGTACTTAACTCTGGGTTATAACCTGTATTTGCACATAAGTTTAGCATTTCATGTTGGAGCGGTGGTTGAAGGTGTTCTGGAGCAAAAGACTGCTTATTTTCTAGCCCATTACTATTTGGATTCAATTTCAACATGTGGCCGTAAGAATATTCCAAAGAATTTGTCCCATCAAAAACCAACATTTTCTGTGAGGACTCAACCCAAGGTTTCTGATTATCTATGCCGATGCCACTCCTTTGACTACCGTCTGCCATGCCCCTAAGAAAAGATGGATTAACAGTACCATTCACATGTGGAGTTGCAACGGATGCTTCAAAAGGAGTGCCATGCACTGGATTTTGAACATTTCTCCATAAAGTCTGTGGATGTGAATGACCATGTGGCAATGTGTGAAGATTCTCAGACCCATAAGCATAAGGAAAATTCCCATACCGAACTGCATGCTCTTCAGGAGGTGAAACTTGTAGGCTGTGGACAGCACCCATGGATTGATCATGAAACACATCATTACCCAATTCAGGCCCAGGACGGTGATGGGAGGACATATGATGGCCATCCACCAAATTACTATGCCCAGGGGGGTAATTCATGCCAGGACCATCTACAATGTAGTGATCAGAGAATCTTGCAGCTCCAGAGATATGTTTTTTGGCTTCATCGGCACGGGGACTCAATTGATGCTGCACAATCCATCCTCTTTCATGGCCTTGTGTCTCATTGTAGACAGCTCGTGGATCATTCTGCTCTCTGGGATACACTGGGTGGTGGTGCACCTTTGCATCTGCATTTACCATGAAAGTCTCCCTGTTTGGGGGACAGTCAGCACATGGATTAGGAGCCTGAGGAAGTCCATTTCCCATGCTGGGTTGCTCCAAATGCAGTTGATTTCTTGGGAAAGCCCCCCTGCAGTGCTCACAAACACTGTTCCCTTCAAAAACACTGGGACCGTGCAGCAAGTTACCTGGAAAACCACCTTTATCACCACCTACTACTCCAGCAGGCATCCATACTACATTTTCAGAATACTGTGGCTGGTGATCAAAAGGGGGGTGCTGATTTAGCTGCAACCGAGCATATTCTTCAGGCATTCTATCCATCCCTTTATCGGGTAATTCCCCAAACTGCATGCGGTATCGTGCAGAAGGGGGTGAGCTTGGCAACTCTGATAATGGTCTTGGGTCATGGTGCCCATGATGCCTAGGAGAATAATATGCTGGACTCCATGGACCCTCCATCTCATTATACCTAGGAGCAATAGCAACATGATGCAAGTTGTACTGTGATATTGACATCTCCCCACTCCTGTGGCTAAGGAGACCACCTTCAAGATTCATTCCATTGAAAAACTGTTCTTGTAAATGAATGTCATCAATTGGACCAATCAAAGGGAAATCAGGATGATGCCTTCTAAAATCAGGCCCCTCGTTCAGATTATTTAGTGCATCCACATACCTTCTTTCACTCTCCCTTCCATCCCCGTCAACATAATGGGCTGAACCATCTTGGTCTGTATTCGAAAACAGAAAAATCCTAAGCCTAGTGAAACCATCCCCAGAACCCAATTTATCATACTCCTCCATCATGTTAATCACATCATCATCATTCACAACCGAGACTAACGCATCAAGATCCTCATCAGGCTGTTGATACTTCAACACCATCGCCCCATCATAAAGCTCTCTCATTTTACTTAGCAACTCCTCATAACTAATATCCCTACGCAAACTCACAATCCGCGTCTCTCCACCTACATAACGCAATTTTCCATCTTGGGGTCGAGGCATTATGCTACCTAAGAAACTACACAGTAATTTAACACGTGGGGTATCATCGTTCGAACCAGGGTTGGAACCAGCTGTGGAATTAGTGGTAGACATTGGTGTATCCATGAAGTAGAGACCTTGCTGGTTATCAACAGGTTTATCAGTCTTTTTCAAGCATTCAATTGTGTTATTACACATGAGAGCATAACCTCACAACACATCAATATTAACAGCTTTCTCTAAATTGAAAACATAACAACACAATTCATTAATGATTCTAACAAAGCAAGTAACAAACTGATTCTTCATTAGGCAGCTCATATAAAGCCCCTGAAATCATCAAATTCAGTCATTGCCACTAATGCCAGCACCACCAAAAACAAGAAAAAAAGATCCCTGGATAACAAAAAAAAACACTGTGTTTATCAATCTAAACCAAGAGAAACTACAGCCATAAACAACTCAAAACATCAACATGAACCCTCCTTTAAGAACCCAGATTTGGTTCAATAATATATAAAAGAACGAAATCCCAGGTTCTAGAATGAAACACGAAGGTACCTGGTGAACAAATTATGATAGGAAAACAAGAAGGTCCAAGATTAAAAATTTATGTCTGTTTCTCAGAATTAGGTTAGTGGAATTTCTGAGGAAACAATAAAAAAAAATGGAAGGAAGAAAAAGAAGCAAAAAAACAAGGGTATGGAGGAGGGTTGGGTTGTGGTGTGACTGCGATTATGATAGATAGAAGGAAAGGGAGATGGCGAAATTGCAAGGCAATGGCTGCTTAACCAGGTAGTCTCATACGTGGCAGTCACTGCCTGCTTTCTCTCTCTCCCTTCTTGCCATCATTTGTTTGAGAATTTAGCATTATTCTCGCACTTCTCCTCCACGCTCTATTTTCTAGAGTTTGTTTGTGCATCACAAAGAATTTGTTCTTACTAACATAAATAAATAAATGGAGTAATTAAAAAAGTTGCTTTTATTCTTATATATAATATTCAGTTTGGAGGCTAAGGAGGTGTTTGGTATTGCATTTTAAAAATATTTTAAAAAAATATTGAAATTTTTTATTTTATTTTTTACTTTAAATTAAAAAAAAATAGCGTTTTTAGATCATCTTAATATATTGATATCAAAATAATTGTTAAAAAATAAGAAATATAATTTTGATGCATTTCTAAATGAAAAACACTTTAAAAAAAAACACAATCACACTCTCAAATAGTCACTAAATTCTTAAACTTTGAGTGTGAGAGTGATTGGCTCTAGAATAGTGAATATTAGATTTTGACTAACTCCAAGCAAGAAAAATAATTTAGGTATCTTAAAGTATTTTTCATGAATAAAAAATCTTTTATCAAACTTCAAGGGTTTAGTATCGCCATAAAAGTTTTGGGCTTAAAAGGTATATATTTTTAAGAATTAAGGGTTTGAATACTATTTGCTATATTTTATTAAGGTTATGTCTAAGGATTTATTCAAGATACACGCAAGTTCACCCAGACATTTTTATTACCAAGAAAAAAAAAGTTTTTGTCATAAATTAAAAATATAGTGTATATATTAGATGATGTTTTTTACAAATATTGTGATGATGATATAATGGGAAAACATCTTCTTTTTTAAATACTAAAATTATAACTTATTGAATCGATTTAAATCAACTCTAGTTAAATTGTTAAATTGTTAAACCAATACTTTTATTTTTACCCCTCCTAATACGACATTCTCTAGATATTTTTATAGTTAATGATTGTTAGCATTTTTTATTATAAATGTTATTATTCAATAATATTCTTAAATTAAACTAATAATCTGGATCACAATTTTTTCTTACTTCAAAAAAAAATAATGCTGACATTGCCTAGGTGGACACCAATCTACACACTGTTTAACACTATATTTTAAAAATAGTTTTTAAAAAATTATTTATTTTTATTTTTATTTTTATTTTTTACTTTAATTTAATCTTTTTGATATTTTTAAATTATTTTTATATGCTAATATCATAGTTGTTAAATCCGTTCCGTTCTGTTCATAAAACCGGGACAAAACGACGTCGTTTTCGTCCCGGTTTTAATTCCGGTCCAATTCCGGTCGGAACGCCTCGGTTCCATTCCGGGCGTTCCGTTCTGGGTTCATAAAAAAAGAGTCAAAAACCAAATGAAAAGAGGGAAGTAGACGAAGAGATTCACAGGACAAATCATTTAGCATGTTGATTAGACTGGTTTCTTTGGGTCGTAAGAAACCAGAACTCTGTTCTTGTACTCCAGCAGAATTTCACCATTTTTCAAGACGCACAGAGCTCGAACAACCCTTCTATTGGAAGCATTCTTCCAGATCTTCAAAGGCCGGTCCAGATTTTGCTTCAAACCCTTTGGCATGTACGCTCCGATTTTGTATTCCTTAACCCACGACCCCTTCTCATTGTACTCCTTCATGACCCAGATCTCCAATCTTCTGTAATTGCAGTAAGCGGTGACGGAGAGACAGCCTCCCAGAACCGCTAGATGATAGTCGCACCTGTTTAGGGTTTAGGCCACCGCAGTCTAGTTTATGTTTCATCCCATTCCCTCCCAGCGTGCGAGCAGGTGGGTTGGTGAGAGGGACACATGGCAATTGCCAAGCAACGGGAGATAAAAATAGTGAGGTCGTGGCTTGGATCACCATACACTCACCTTTTACAAACCACTCCTTCAAACTTTGTTCGAGATTACGAGTGTAGTATCCCACATCGGCGGGTGAGGGAGTGGTAGCTAGCCTTATTAAGAGTGCTGGTTCCATACTTGTCATACGCGTTTTGGGGCGTTAGGCTCAGAAGTGGGCTCGCGTCACCAGGAACAAAACCGTGAGGGCGGTAAGGCCCAAAGCGGACAATATATGGCAGGTTGGGCCGGGCTGTTACATTTGGTATCAAAGCCGACCTCACTGGCTGTCCGGTTGTGCCGACGGGGTCGTCGGGCTCCTTAAGGGGGGTGGATTGTAGTATCCCACATCGGCGGGTGAGGGAGTGGTAGCTAGCCTTATTAAGAGTGCTGGTTCCATACTTGTCATACGCGTTTTGGGGCGTTAGGCTCAGAAGTGGGCTCGCGTCACCAGGAACAAAACCGTGAGGGCGGTAAGGCCCAAAGCGGACAATATATGGCAGGTTGGGTCGGGCTGTTACAACGAGTCTCTTTCAAGTGTAACTTTTATATAAAAATAATATGAGTTAAATTAGAAATTAATATGTTTAATAAAAACAACTCATGTCTTTTTATGTGAGTAAAACAATATAAGTTATCATACATAAGTTAAGAGTTATCATTTTGTACTTGTGATAGTGGATAAATGACTCTACGTGACCGAGGGTAGCTGCCATGCCCATTCCGATAAAACTAACTGTATTATAATACATTTTTAAAAAATCAAACAGTGTTTTTTAAAACTTCAAAACAAGTACGATAACACAGATGATGTAATTTAATTTGCTAGGATTAATATGGTAAATTAATAATTCATTAATTTATAAGATAATCAACTTTGAAAAAAATACATAGATTCCAGTTGATATATAAATTATAATTTATTTATACATCAAAATTATATATTGACATGTTTTAATGAGGAGAATAAGCTTGGTGGAAATGGTCAACTATTGGAATGTCTAGTTGATGACTTTTCTTATATTCTACCGCAAGATCAAGATCCTTATTTTTATATTAATGATGTAGAAGATGTTTGATTTATATTTCTTTTATTTTAGAACATTTTACTTTCATAATATTTTGGAATTTTAGAGATGTTTCTAATTTTGAGATTATGTTTGTTTGACTTTGTGTTTGTATTGTATAATTTAAAGTTAATTTATCTTGAATTTTAATTATACTTGTTAAATTAATATTTTATTTTTTCATATATATATATATATATATATATGAACCAGTACGATACCGAAACGGCCACGACGAAACGGTCCAAAACCAGAACGTTCCGTTCCAATCGAAAAATCAGAACGACGACCGGAACGATATTGACAACTATGACTAATATTAAAAATATTTTTTTTAAAATAAAAAAATAATATTTTAATGTATTTCTAAATATTAAAATACTTTTAAAAATAGCTGACACCATTGGTAAACAGTTACCCAATTAACCCGATGTTTTAGAAGGAAATAATAATCTCACCAGTACTGCCCGCGTCTGTCACTAATGTATTGACTCTTGGAAACGTGTCAGTCATCCATTGAGTGATCCAATGGTACGTGGAATATTCTTCGTACAAACGACCTGTTACGATCGATTCCTTGTAAAGCCAGTTCTTCTGCTCCACGCGCAGCCATTGTCAGTCAGCTCACTCTCACTTTCTCGTGAAAATCACGTGGGCCAGTGAATGCGAGGCAATAATGAGGTGGCAGGTGGCACAATGTTGGAGTCGTGAGCACCAACTTGTGAATGCAATGGCAGTGGTGGTGTCATTAGATACAGCCGGAGTACTCAAACTTTTGTGCTCTCGCTTTCCAATTTCTTGTCAGTTTACTTGAATTCTCCATTTTCATTCTGTGGTGGCAATTGTCACATTGTATATAAATATCCAAACATCTTTTTCAGGTATAGTGATTAATGCCATCTTCAAAGGAGATTTTTATTTTTTTCTCTCTTATCACGTCCTTGTGGGGAGATAGACTCTGCTAAAGCTTTGATATTCCTTTCAACAGGTTCATTTCATATGTCATTGCAGTTTATTAGTTCATTTCATGGTTGTTTTTTATACCTGTGTATGTGTTTTTAAAAGTAAAATAATTATTAAATCCCAAGACTAACATAAGATCTAGGCCATCAACAAGGCTCAATTCCTACTTTTTATAAAATAGGTGCAAGATCCAAGAAAGAGAGTGGATGAAAACATGACTAGTATTTCAAAGATTTTTAGATAATAAGTTGATTATGTTAAATGAAAAATTAAAATTATTTTAAAATTTCCAACCTAAGATAAAATGCTTCTTGCTTGTTTTTAATGATAAAATGTATACTAAGCTTATATGCTAATATTTTGAATAGACTAATACATGTGCACGTGTTTTAAAAGTAAAATAATTATAAGTCTCAAAATAATGATTTGAGATTTAAGCCTAACAGCATCACCTAATACTCACTTTTTAGAATTTTAGCATAAGATCTAAGAAAAAAAGTGAATGATAAACTAAGTTTAGCCTATTTCTTTTGATTACATGATTTGTTAATTTTTATAAAATTTGCCTTTACAGGGACAATGTAATGCCCCCATACTCTTGGGGACCATCAGGTCATCTTATTAATACATATTCGCCAAAAAAACATAATATTTTTTTTCTCAATGACAAGCAAGCAGTAACATGACCCTAAACAGTAACAGATCCCGAAACAGTAATATGTCCTGAAATAGTAACATTGTAGAGTACACTCGTAGATAGTTAAAAATGAGGTTTTTAAAATGCAGTGTAAAATTCTTTTTGGTTAGTATTTCAACTCGTACTGAGATAGAGATTTTCTCACGAAGAGAGTTCTACTTTAAATCTTAGAAAAGACCAACGAATAAAATTGACTTAGAAAAACAATCAAACAACCATGCAGCTTGCCTTAGGTAGGATACACTAAGGGTGATGCGTCTCTCCTCTTGCACAACAAATCCCCTTATCTAGACTCTCACAGGCCAATAGGTTTTCTGGTGACCTTAATACTAGGTGACAACTCCTAATAATTATAGTCATAATTTTTATGACTATAAAACACATCCCTTTCACTGCGTGCCGTCTCTCCTCTCCAGGGATGACAGGGCACGAAACACAAAAAAAATATCGTCGCGACAAGTAGTTTCTTACTTGAATTCTTTAAACTAGATGCTTTATAGTATATGGGTTATATCTTAGGATATCTATATCTCATTCAAAACTTTTTACAACACATTATAGTGGGATCAAGACTTAGGATAAGAGACATCAAGGATATCCTGAAAGGGGTTTTCTTCAACTGATCGACCACATTATACTTAATGCACTTTATTAATTTTAAGAATTTATCAATTTCCTTCTCGCTTATTAGTTTGTTTACTTCCATACTTTTGACGGCATCTACAATCGATGATTGAACTTGAAGTGACAATTTTTTTACCCTTAAGGAACTAGAAAGACAGTAAAAGGCCAAATAGAAATTTCTATAATTGTGTGACAATGCATTATAGTTTCCATTGTGGGTAAATTTTTTTTGTAAAAATAATCTTTAACGAGCCGCTCTCAGTGCATTGGATCTTATATAATTATGCTTTTTTTCCTTGGAAACTTATCATACCTACATCACCATCATCTTTCTTCTTCTCTATTTGTAAAAGACTCCAAGTCATTATATATGTCATATTCTAGTGAAACTCTTCAAATTCATCAATGTTATGTTTCACTGCTTTGTGAAATGTATAAAAACCTTTATTCTTTCTCAAATTTGATTATTTTGGCAAATAACCAGTTTGCATCAACATGTCATATAACATGTCTATGGTTACCCTTAAAACTTGCTCCTTCATTCCTCAATAACCTATAATATTTACTCTTTCACTATTAGAAGCATGATTGGATAAAGGATTATAATTGATGTTAAGTGTATCTCAAAGGTTATTGACTTTGCTTTGAATAATTGTAAGAGCTTCTTCTAGAATTCAAACAAGTTTTGATGTTGTGGCTGAATTTCCAACGTGGTATTTACAAATTACCTCTGGTTTGTACCAAATTGGGAATAAAGACTTAGGGTGTGTTTGATATTGCTTTTGCTTTTGTGGTTTGAAAAAAGCAGTTTCATAAAAAAACACTTTAGTTGTGGTTCAAAATAAATTTTGAAATGTTTGGTTAAAACTGCTTTTGAGTTTGAGATTAATGAAAAGAGGTTTCATGTGTTTGGTTACCAAGCTTTTCATATTGCTTTTAATTTGTGAAATTACTTTAAAGGGCATATATATATATATACAATTTTTAAATATTATAGATTTAATAATTATAATAATATAATGTAATTAATAATTCAAGTAAATTGAATACTTTTTTTTATTCTCTCACCAAATTACTTGCAATGTCATCACGAACAATATCCATACAAAAAGATTGAATGCAATTCCTGACTATTTTCGTGAGCTATAATATCTGGAAAAAAATCATCGGGGATATAATTGAAATTACGATCATATTAAAACAATATTTAAAAAAAAAATTAAAAATTATATATGATATTAGTGTATCAAAATAATTTAAAAATATCAAAAAATTAATTTAAAATAAAAAAAATATTTTTAAAAAATTCATTAACTAAATAAAAAAATACTTTGGATTTCTAATTCTAAAGCAACTAAAGTATACAGATTGGTTTCTAGTACCGAGCAACTAATAATAAGCTTAGGCTAGTTTTCAAGATGAGTTAACAAAATTCTGGCTCCATGGACCCAAATAATCGAGGGAAAAGAAACGCATGCAGTGGACAAATCAAAGACAGGGTGGAAAGTTCTGGATGTTCCAGTTGTGTGAGGATGGTGCAACAACAAATAGTTTTTTTTAAGGAAACTATGATATGATATTGACACTGTGTACTCTCTCTTTTCTCTGCTTTTCACGCAACTCTATTTACTCACGTTTTAAACATGGGACCTACACAATTTTTTCCAACATTTCACATAACTAAACATTTATCTTCTTTTTTTAAACCTACTTTTTTGAAAACGAAGGTGTGGCCACACTCCCAAACAACCTCTTAATTGGTGGGGAAAAAAGGAAGTATACCACATGATCTATGCTTAATAGTTATGCATACATATCCTTTAGGGGTATTGTTAATGCAAAGAGTTGTTCTTGGTTTCTTTGGTAAGTTCTTATGTTATTTTTTACTTGGTTTTTTATTGTATTGGTTGGCCAATTCATTAGAAAAGGCTTGGCAAAGTTGATGTTGGGTATTTGAGGAGATGAGGCTTGATAGCTTTAGGCTTGGAAATCTTTCTTACCCTTATACCCCTCTTCTATGTTGCTTATCTTCATCTTTTTTCCTCCTAGTGAACCCTTTCTTCTTAGCAAGTTCCAATATTATATTGATTCTTATTTCTTGCTCAATCATTTCACTGATAGCCACAACATCATAAAAAGTGTTTGACAAAGCTACCTATAAGATACTCACAGTATAGAAAGTTGAAAGTGTTGGTGAATATAGTCACCATTTTTCTCTAAAAAAGACAATTGAACATGCATTGCCTTGTTCTTCCATCTATAATCATTCTCCCTCACTATTTCCTTATTATTATTCTCCATCACCATCAAACTTGTTTGATCTAGGGCAATATTAATGTTGAATTTGTAATGTCTCAAGAAGGCATCAATTATGTCACTCTAGCTGTTTGACCCTTGTGTTATCTAAAGTCATGTACCAATTTAGCACAGAACCAGTTAGGTTGTCTTGGAGGAAGTGGATGAGCAACTTGTCATTGTGTTTGTCATTTTGTTGCAGTATGATCTCAAATATGTATTAGGGCATTCCAACCCAGTATATTTGACATATTCTAACACCCTAAATTCTTTGGGTATCACTACATTTGGTATTAGGCATATTTCAGCAACTATGACCATGTTATATATATTGAATCCCTCCATAGCTCTTAATCTTTCTTCTCAGGTGGCCCATTTTTCTTGTCCAGGATGGTGAGAGAGTTTAAACTAGCGGGATTCTCTTTTGTCATATTTATAGTGTCGAGCCCTTGTGTAGATGTAATTGGGTGAGTCAACAAAATGCTAGTCATTGATAATCGGGGTTGCTATTCAGGGTAATAGAGTCGGCTACTGACTAGATAACCCCTCCTTAGATTATATTCGCAGGAATTGCTCAAGTAAACAATCATTTGATCCATGTTACTTTTAATATCATCTAGTTCTGGTAACCTGTCTCAAAGTGAGTGTCTCTTTGTTTTTCATCTTTTTACAAAATTTTGTATTGTAAATCTTAGTAAGAGTTTGAAGATTTGTTATGCATATTTCACAAATTATAACATATAAGTGGATATAAACACATAATTATGCATGATGATAAATGCGTGTTGGATATAGATTGGTTAACTTATGGCCTCACATATGACTACTATTGTTTCACAAATAGGTATGGCTCCGATCCTGGCAACCGAGTTTTTGCGGGAATCTTTTCCGTTCATCTGCTGCATGGCCAAGATTTGTCTATTTGCACACGGTTGTGCACAGACTCCAAGCATCATCTCCAGTTGCTATTAAGGTAAAAAAAAAAGGAACATAAGCTTGCAACAACAAATTTGACTCGACAAGGAGAATAGACATGGAGAAGGCAGAAAAGGAAACCACCTGTACGATAGCCAATCACTCAAGTTCATTATGGATAGATTATTATTGCTTTTCAAAAATATTTTTGAAATTAAAAATATTTTTATTTTTTATTTGAAATTAGATTTTTTTGGTGTTTTTAGATCTTTTTTTATATGTTGATATCAAAAATGATTTTTAAAAAATAAAAAAAATATCATTTTAATGTATTTCTGAACAAAAAACACTTTCAAAAGTAAACTCAATCACATTCTCAAACAAGCATGAAACTTTCACCCATAAAATCAGAATAGTTGAGGTTGCTTTTTAAAATATTTTTTGTTTAAAAATACATTAAAATGATATTTATTTTATTTTTTAAAAATTATTTTTGATTTCAGCATATGAAAATGATCAAAAATACTATTTTTTAAATTTAAAATAAAAAAAAAATATTTTTTTTTCAAAAATGTTTTTAAAACACAGTGCCAAGCAAACAACCCTTATAAAATTGTTGTCACAACATTTCAAAAATATATTTGAAAAAAAATAAGAAATATATTTTAAAAATCTACTAGAATTTGTAATTTTAAAACTCACGCATCCATTAGGTTTTGATTTTTACCACATCATACTCTTGATAAAAATTAGCCACGTGCTCACTGACCCAAAACTACATGGTAACACAGTTGACAATCATCCGAACTTTGAATAGATGAATACACACCAAAACATTCCTTCTCATTTGAGCTTCAGCTCTATAATCCATCCATACCAAACACACTCCTTCTTGAATCACTCTCAAGGTTTTCCTTCAAACTTTAATTTTATGGTTTTCTCTTAATATTTGTGTTGGTATGGTGTGTGCTCTATGTTTTCCAGTTGTTCTGCTGGAATGGAATTCTGCAGTGTACTTCTTTGGAGGTTAATGTTTGTTATGTTTCTTTTCAATAGAGCCTTCGCAACACCAATAAGCTATCCTTTTAGTCACTACTAAAGCATGGACTGAAACGAAGTAGAAGTTGTCCACTTTGCTCTTCAAACAGGTATAAACCCAGTAACACTAAGCTAACTGTAATCGAGCAGGGCACTGGTGTGGCTGAGAGAGAAGGGCACTAGCCTTGGTGTGGCCGAGGGAGAAGGCTTCAGTGTGATGTGGTGTGCATGAGGGAGTGCAGGTGGGTGTGGCTGGGAGAGAAGGGCACTGGTGTGGCTGCCTTGGTGTGGCCGAGGGAGAAGGCTTCAGTGTGATGTGGTGTGCATGAGGGAGTGCAGGTGGGTGTGGCTGGGAGAGAAGGGCACTGGTGTGGCTGCCTTGGTGTGGCCGAGGGAGAAGGCTTCAGTGTGATGTAGTGTGCATGAGGGAGTGCAGGTGGGTGTGGCTGCGTGAGGAAAAAAGCATTTGTCAAACTGAGTCCCAAACTCAGTTTTTAAGGTGGGACCCACAATACAAATTGTGGTTCTGTTTGGTAACAAATAATTTAACTCAGCCTCAACTTTAGGAATCACTGAAAAACCAAACATTCATTTAAAACCTCCGGACAACAAACTCCATTCAATTGTGTAAATAAAATTTAATCCGGGTAAAAAAAATCTATTTTTATTTAATTAGAATGAAACTTTTTAAGTAACTTAATTCAACTGTAACCAAATGAACTATTTACTGAAATTCTAATTTCTTCATCAAATAAAGTATTATTTTTTTTCTAATAAATATTGCCTTTTTTAATATTATTAGTGTTTGTCCAAAAGAGTATGATAATAGCATGCTGAAAAATTAATTAAGAATTGATTTAATAGCATGACAAATTTTGATTTAGTTTGACACTTTATGTTTTCTATTGCATTATTTTAAGTCAATTTAGAGTTTTGATAATCAAATAGTATTATATAGTTCAGAAGTAATTAAAGTATATTGATTTATGTTATTTAGGATTTCATAAGAAATAATAAAATAACTATAATTATAATCTATATTTTAGTATCCATTAAGAACAAGACATGTTTGTTAGGAATTATAATTTTTAAAAAAGTTTTAATTAGTCTTTTTATTAATTAGAGATTTGCTATCATTAATATTATAGAATGCCATGCATTTAATTTGAGATGGAATAAATAATGGAAATGAATAAGAGAGAGCTGGAATTAGGTGTCTGTTTGCTAATATGATATATAATATTTTTAAAATATTTTTTTATTTCTAATATTATGATATAAAAAATTATTACAGAAAACATATGTTAATTTAATATTTTTCAAATAAAAAAGCAATTTAAAAATCACTGTTTACCCTCGACACATTCCAAACAAACACTCCCTAAGAAAACTAAAAAGAATAGAGGTGCCACGTCCACCTTTAAGAACCCTAAAACACTACACCCACGGCCACAGACTGCATCAACTCTCCACTGGACGCTTCCCTCTCTAATATCAGCAAAGCACACCGCTGCCAACAACAGAAACCCCACAGATCACCACTCTCCCCACGCGGCTTGAAAGATTGTTTGTTGGCAGAAATGAGGATAATAGCTCAGGTTTCGTTGCGTTGCATTAGGGATGGATTCCTGAGTAGCGGGCGATTTCAGGCTCCTCATCTTATGAAATCTCTCTCTACAAATGCTCCTTCGGGTACTGAATCTGTCTTTCAGATCCCCTTTTCGATGTAACTTTTATAATCGAACCTCCTTTAAACTTGCTTCTTGTAAGTAGGCCGAAAGGAATGCCAAATCTATCTCTGTTTAGATCCTTTCTTGTGAAATACTGTTTTGGATGACTGGGGACTTTTAAAAAAAAAATACAATGAACCTTAGGTGGTTTTCAAATGGATTAAGTTAAACATATCTAGCATTTTATTGAGTGATTGTATGATGGTTGACAATTGGCTACGCTATTATTTAGAGTTACTGAGTACAGTCTTCCTATTATTGTCATTTTTATATGTTTTTTGTTTCATCTGGGCCAGATGTGGTGGAACCATTTGTGAACTTTATTGTATTGCTTTTTTTTTTTTTTTTTTTTTTTATCTTTGCATTTGAATAGGTAATTGGGTTGGAGACAATCAAAGCTCCAATTCGTTTGAGTCTGCTGATGGCTTTGAACAACGAATATTTGGTGGCAATGATGGGGGTAATTCGCGTTCTGAATCCTTTTTCCAAAAGCTTGATAACATGGCAAAGTCTCGCAGTGGACCTGGTTTCAGACTGAATGAACGAAATAGTTCTGAAATGGTGGATGATTTAGATTCGAGTTTTAACACATTAAATGATGGAATGGATGCAAAGTTACAGCAAGCAGCTGGATATATAGATGTTGATATTGATGATATAGATGAGTATAGACCTGATGCACACTTTGAAGATGGCGATACTTATGACATTAAGGTATGCAGTTGCGCAGCCATTGAATCTGTACTTAGAATGCTGTGTTCTTGCTAGTTTGGTTCGTAAAGTTTGCTACTATGAAGGGTATTACTGGGGTGCATCTTGCTCTGGTTTCTTAAGCTCCCCTGATATGTTGGTTTCATGTTCTACTTAAAAAAAAACCTTGTTTGATGTTCCCCGCTATGTTCTTTTCTAATTTTAGTAAGTTTTGTGAATCATTTTTAGCAACCAGTTTCTATTACTGATCTGATGTGCAAAATTTCTATTATCTTTATGGGAAACATTTGACGTAAGATATTGTAGTATGATGCTAAATTAATACAGGTAAAAAATCACAGTATGATGTTAAATGACAAGTTGTACTTAGAACTTTCCAGGGTGAACACAATGATGATCAGTTTGAAGTTGTGACATGGTTGTTAATGGGAAAGAAATAATGGGCCCTGTTGCAGTATTCTATCTGTATTTGACTGTGATGATTGTTTCAATTGGCATCTTCATTCAGAGATTGTCTATCTCTATTGCTGGTGCTATGACTATGTACTCTTCATGCCTTTGTCTCCATGGCTGCCTTGTCTAAGACCTTGCCATATGCAGGATCTGGATCTTACAAAGCCATTTGTACGTAGAGAAAGACGGGATGAATTTTCTGTAACTACAGAGGAAGTTCTGAGCAAAGCTGATTTTCGGGTGAGCTTATCACACAATGTTTGTCATTTATGCTCCCTAGATATAATATTAAGTATAATATAATTGTAGATGCCACTAATAAGTGTCACAATTGCCATTGTGGAATATGAGTCGGTCAAGTCACTTGAAGCTCTACTAGCACTAGTGTTAACAACTAATAGGTGTTAACTGCCCAAGTGACTGCTGGCCTGCCAGTTATTGTGGCTGTTGGTAACAACATGAAACGATGTACTGTTTGGCATTCTTCTTAGTTTCTTGCAAAAGTAGTGGGGTTTCCCATTGTTTTGTTCCCACTGTGACTGATGGCTGCAATTTTCTCCTGCTGCTCTCCTGAACTAAATCAAATTGTAATTATTTTATTCTTGATTCTACTTCATTTGTTGGAACATAATTGCTAAATATTAATTCAAGTCACTATTATCCTTGCAATCTCTACATTTTTGGCACATACCTAAATTCATTGTTTTTTTTTCCTCTGGGCAGAATGTAAGATTCCTTTCAAACTTCATAACAGATGCTGGAATTATTATTAAGAGGAGACAGGTAGCATTGGAAGTCAATTCAAGTAATTGCTGTTCATTGATTCTATGATAAAAATGTGAATTCCTGCTTTACTTCATCATTATTTTGTAGACTGGTATAAGTGCCAAAGCCCAGAGAAAGGTTGCAAGGGAGATCAAAACAGCTCGAGCTTTTGGTTTGATGCCTTTCACAACAATGGGGACAAAATCATTTGTTTTTGGCACCACTATGCAGGGTCAAGATGAGGATTTTCAATATCGGTCTTATGAACACTCAGTTGATGATGAAAAAGATCAAGAAGAATCTTAGAAGTTTGTGCCATCTTCAGCCATGTTCTTCACTCCTTAACTACTAGAATTGGAATTTGATAAATTTATGGAGGAACTTTTGGAAAAGTTATGCCACAATTTGAAAGTTGTGTGCTTGATAGAAAATAATATATAACTAGTGTTTTTACCCGTGCTATGTATGATTATGTTTTCAATGAAGATTTTTAATTTAACTCATCTGATAATCATTTAATTTAAGTCCTCAAAATTAATTTGTAGACAAACTCATCCTATAATTATTTAATTTAATATTGATTCTATATTATCTTTCAATCTATGGTCCAATTGATTTTTTGATTTTGTCCAAAATCTTAATTAGTTTATTATTCATGTGTTTAAATTTTTTCTTAGCCAGTTGTTACCAAGTTGCTAGTTTTTTTTTTCTTACTTTTAAAAATAACATTTTAAAGGGAAATCCAAAATTAGGCTATAATAGTTGCCTTTTCTGTATAATGTTTATGATAGAAAATTTTGTATGCGATTTTAGATAATAAGCTTGTAAACAAATGAATTTACCAAATAAAGAAGTGGTTAATCCTTTTCAAAATAACAAGGTATTCAAAGAAAAATATTAGAAATGAGGGCTGAAAGGCATACTTGAAAGAAAATAATATCAAAAGCATCATGTAAAAAAGATTGGGTTTAATGACGAGTTATCTAGAAAATAAAGACATGACATCTCACTTTAAAGAAAACAGTGCTAACAACACCATGTAAAAGTTATAGGTCTTGAAGGTGTATTATCTAAATGTAAAGGCACAATAGATCACTTAGAAGGAAAATGGTACCCAAAACACTGAGTAAAAGAGAACTTGACAACATGTTATTTCGAAGGCGAAGGCATAATGATGCACTCAAAAAGAAATGGTGTCAAAAGCATTATATGAAAGAAATAGGGCTTAATGGCATTACTTATAATATAAAACTCGTTCCAATTTTACTGTTCTTATCCACAGTAACATTTACCATTAATATATAGTTTTGGGAAGCATGAGCGATATATTTAGGCAGTCGAGATGGTCCCAGTAGCGCGATGTTATTGCCCTTTTCCGAGAGGGCTTGGGTTCGAATCCCTCTCCCAGCATATTTTATGTTGCCCACAGTATACATTACAATTTATATATATTTTCGTAAACCATTAGCAAAATGTTGAGGTAGCCGAGATGGTCTACAACGTGCGCCATTATGAAAGAGGGAGCGGGCTCGAATCCCAGTTTCAGCATAGGTTTTTCGTTTATTGCCTTTTTTTTTGTTTTTTCTTATTACATTTTTTTTTTCAAATTATTTTTTTTTCCATTTTTTTCTAGTGATTTTTTATTTATTTTTTGGTTATATTTTTTTCCATATATATATATATATATATATATATATATATATATTAATTTGTTTATGTTTTTCATTTATTGCCTTTTTTTGTTCTTTTTTATTACGTTTTTTTTTCTAATTATTTTTTTCTGGGGAATTTTTTTATAGCTTTTTTTTTGTTTTTTTCATGATTATGTTTTTTTTTCATGAAATATTTTTATATTTTTCTTGGAAATATGATTTACTTTTTTTTTTAAATAATTGTTTTGAAATATATTAATAGGATATTTTTTTTAATTATTTTGAAGATCAACACAAGAAAATAATCTAAAAACGTTAAAAAATACAATGTGTGGAAAATGATTGTTTTCTGCCCGTATTTATACATTTATGCTTTTAGATTATTATGTTTTTGATTCATTTATTGTCAGAGTTTTATTTTTATCATGTTCCGTTCTGAAATTTTCATTTATGTTGGTGATAATTTTAAAATTAATATTGCTCTTTTTTTTGTGTGTTTTCAGTTATTTTATCTGTTTTTTGGATCAGATAATTTTATGACTTTATTTTTTGCGCAATAATAATGATAATTTTAGTGATTATTTTTTATTTATTTTTTGCTAAAATGTTTTGATTTTTTGAGGTAATTTAATGATTTTAATTATTTGAGTAGTAATGTTGATAATAATTTTAACTGTTATAATAATGAAAATGACAATAACGTAGGGATGGATTCTCAAATCATGTTTTCATCTTTTTATGGATAAAAAATTAACTACTTATTTTTTTTTTGATTATTGCAGGTCTTCTCACAATTTATATTTTATTTTTAAATATGATTTAAATTGAATTATTAAATAAACTAATCTTAATACAATGAATTTAAAAATTCAAATATCCGAATCTTCTTGCTTTTTTAATGATGATGATAATTTTATATTGACTATTTTATTAAAACCTACTAAACAGATAAATTTATATGAATTTGAAATTCATATATTTTATAGAAAACTTGCACTCCACTGTAATTCTACACAGATTTATAATTTTGACTAAATTTATATTATAACAAAAAAACACATATTTAATATTTTTTTGCTTTAAAAACATATGATGCCGCCCGCAACGAGGCGTGGAGAATTGGCTAGTGGTATATAAAAGGTAAGGGGGACAATGGTGCAATTACAAGGAAATGATTTTAAGGATGCCATAAGAAAATGAGTGGCTTAAAAACTCACTCAAAATGATATGCTTTAGAGTTATATAGTTATAACCTTCAAATATCCCATTATCTCATTTCATAAAGATTAAGCTTTATTTGCCCTAATATTGACATGAATTAGACATTCAATAATCCTTTTTTGCTTAAACATTCAAACTCATCAAGGATTCTTACCTTGTACTCTTTTCAAAGGTTATAATGCAATGTTTTGGAGTTAATATGTTTGTATTGTGTTTTTATCTATGAAATGTAGGTCCTTATTTTTTTGTGCTCTATCTCTTAAAACTTTAATCCTCGTAGCAAGTATTCATGACTCTTTCACTTTTGCTTACTAAAGCCACAACTAGCAGACTTTTCCTATGAGAAAAAAATGTTCATTTAAGAAGCTCAAATGATCTTTATCTATCCTATATTTGGGCATTTTTATATCATGGATTGTGACTTGTTTCATAATGGTCTTTTAAATTCATTGGAGGACTTCAATAACTCGTTTCTCATTTTTTGTTTTCCTTGAAGAGGAATTATAAAAGCAAACCCTATTGTGTTTCTTGAATTACCCTTAATATAATCATGTCCCTAGATATTTTATCTTGTTTGCTTGCTTGAATTTTATTAGGGGATAATATCATTTAGAAAAATTGGTTCCTTATAAGAGATTTCTTTCATATGAAAATTTATTAGAATTTCAAAGTCATTTCCAAACATGAAAATCGTTTTAACGCTAGTTTTAAACCTATTTGTTTTGAAAAGAACTTGAGAAATTCCCATGAACAAGGTTTCTTGATGTTTGAATTTCACTATGAGTTTTTCTATAGGTGGGGATGCAAAGTGACCTTTTATTTCATGGCTTATTGGTCAAAAGGGTTCAAATTTTGATTTAAAAGTCTTAGAGAATGGAAAAATATTTAAAGTATTCATTTTGCTTATATGAATACTAAAACATAATTAAACTATCTTGAAAAGCTCATTTCAAATGGTAAAGCATCGCTACCGATCCATATTGTTTGCTTTTAATTAGAAAAAGGCTTTATTGGACACATAACATGGGATTTGCCTTTTAGTTAGAAAGAAAAGAATGTTTACAACCTCAAAAGATGTTTAAAGGATCTCAAGACTAAATATTACTAACACTTGTTCCCAAACCTCTTTTTTTGGTCAAGGGATTCCTAGACCATAGAATAGATTTTGCAAAATGGTCTCACATGCCCCCAATATTTGGACTATTTGACTTTGAGTTTTATCATCACACTCTTTATTTCTATTTTATATGACATGCTTAACCTTTTTAATCTTTTAATTTATTCATGCCTCATCTTTGTTTGAGGATTTTCTTGTATATTTTTGTGGTCAAATGGTTTTTTAACCCTTGTATTTGCCTCCAGTGTGATGTGTGAATAGTTGCTAATGACCTTTGATCATTGAAACTCTCAAATACCTTTTAAATATTAATTTTCCTTTCTTTAATAGCCATGAGTCGTGGCTTATATTATAAGCTTTTAAAAGCCCTTTTTTTTTTAATCAAACAAACAGCTTGAACCAATAAATTGCACTCTTAAAACATAAAGAGCTTTTTAATAAAGATTATGACTTCATGAACTAAGTTACTGATTATTATGCATGCTAATGAAATGGTTGCTTAAAAAAATATTTTTTCTTGATAAAATCACAAATCTTAATCTAACCCTCTTTTTAAAAAAAAAAGAAAAATCCATAAAAGGTTATCTCATCATTTATCATCAAATGATTAACCTAAAATGAGATATTAAAATTGACATAATGAATCATAAGAGATTTAAAAACATTGTATTAAACTTACATTGAGTAAATTTCTATTTTCAATATGCAAAATAATCAAAGGAATGCATGTATTGAATAATGTGTGTGTGTGTGGGGGGGGGGGGGGGGGGTTCTTTAGCCAAGTTAATTTTCAAGATACTTTCAAAGATGACATCCTTTTGGTTTATTATAATAATGAGATAAGAATGAGTATGACCTTTAAACTTCCATAGTTAACTCTTGAGGAAAAGGTGATTATGTGTAAATAACTAGTCCATCAATAGGTCTCGCAAAATTCTTTATGAAGATAATGCAAAAAAGCTTAGTAAAGTCAGTTGATAAGGTTCATATAAAAGAAGTAATTCTTAGGTGTATGGTCAAAATAATGAGCAGAGATCATATATGGACTATAATGCTAACTAGGAACAATACAAAATGAGATCATGTCTTTAAATGGGTGGTTAAGATTAAGCATAAAGGTTGATGATCACACATGCTTGAAAAGGATGGTTCAACTAGAGGCTATTTCATGACTAATTGACAATTTAAGATGAAGCTGACACTAGAAACCTTTTGATAATTATTGGCAAAATGAAGATAATCAAAGGGTGATTTTATAAATAATCCAAGAAGTTAAATGATTTTTTTAAACTCTTTCACAATAAAAAAAAAAAGCAATATTATACTTAGGTGCATGGTCAAACTTAATAAATAATGAGAGTGGTAATCATCGCGAACAGCTAAAGATGGGTATTGCATTTACATTTGATTGAAGGACTGACAAACGGTAAACTTGAATGAGTTGGTGAATTAGAAAACTGAGAAGGTTTTGCATAGCAAGAAAATACACCCTATAATGATGAAGCATTGAAGATGGGGGGCTATATTTCAAATAAGGTAAGGATGTATGTTTGTCATCTAACCCCAAAACATTGCATAAATATTTGAATTTTTCAGAAAAAAAAATCTTTAATGAAATCCAATAAGATTTTGATTAATCCAAGTTGACAAAGAAAGAATCATTGGGTTGCGATAACAGGGAATCTTAATTTTAACTTTAAAATAGAAAGAGTTTTTAGGTCAACCTTACAATCAAGAAGCATAAAAACACTGAACCTTGTCATCAAGAAATCCTGTTAAATCTAGTCATTATAAAGGAAAAATGTCAACCCTACAAATAAAAATCACTAGGAAAGTTTTAATTAAAATTTGATCAAACCTTATCATTAAGAAAACAAAGGCAGAAACCTGACATCAAGAATCCTAATTTTTAAAGTGTGCAATCATTTAAAGAAAAAAAAAGTCAAAACCTTGTCATTAGAAAGAACAAGAAAAAATGATTATCATCAAGAATCAAAGTTTTGAGAATCCTATTATCAAGAATCTTAATTTTCAATTATGCAATCAAAAGAGTTCAGATTCAATTAAAATAGTTAAAGCTACCTTTTAAAAGTTCTAATTAAAAGAGATCACTAAGATTTAAGGTTTAAGACCAATTGAGCTAGAAATAAAGAAAGTTAAGCGAAATAAAAATAGTGAGAATATGATTCTTCTAGTCACTGTGAGATTTTGGTTATGGTTAAAAAAAATCATAATGGATTTTAGGTTATTCAAGTTGTAGAGAAAGATTTTGTTTTTGGTTAAAGAAAATCACCATATTGAGATTTTAGGTTAGCCAATTTGTAGATAAAGATTTTTGCTTTGGTTAAAGAAAATCACTAAATAAGAATTTCAGGTTAACTGAGCTTTAAATAGAGTTATTAGTTTTAGTTAAAGGGAATCAGTAGATTAGAATTTCATGTTAACCGTGCTATAAATATATTTTTGTTTTGGTTAAAAAGAATCATTAGATTAGGATTTTAGGTTAATCGAGTTGTAAAGATTTCAGGTTAATCGAGTTGTAAATAAAGATTTTAGTTTTAATTAAAGAGTGTCGCACCCCCAAAAAAAAAGAATGAGTGCGGCGTCGTGACGACTCTTCCCCATGAGCGAGGGATTAAATGTTGGGGGGATTCTTTATTTTTGTTAAAAAGGGAGTCTCCACCTAGTATTATGGTTACTAGGAAATCTAAAACTAGTATTTCAGAGATTCTAGAGTAAGGGACTGGTTGCGTAAAGGGAAGGTTTTAACACCCCTAGTACGCCCTACCTAAGGTAAGCTGCTTGACGTTTTGGTTTGTTTATGACTTGCTATGGCTTTGACCTTTCAAAACATATGTTAAATAAATGGCAAATGGGATATTACTCCGTCGAATATTTTGGATATTAACCCCTTAGGATTTATTTATCCAAACACCGACAGTGAATAATAGCATATTATTCACACCGAATATTTTGGATATTAACCCTTTTAGGATTTATTTATCCAAATACCGACAATGAATAATAACATATCATTCCCGCTGAATATTTTGGATATTAACCCCTTAGGATTTATTTACCCAAATACCAACAGTGAATAATAGCATATCATTCCCGCCGAATATTTTGGATATTAATCCCTTTAGGATTTATTTATCCAAATACCGACAGTGAATAATAAAATCCCCAAAAAAATAAGATTTTATATTTTTTGAAATATTGGCCAATACACTTTGGATTTTACAAACATGTTGTAAAATCTCAAAATGCAAGAAATAATTTTTTTCTTTGCGAAATCCATGCTAAAACTCATTTTCTCTTCAAAACCCAAGATAATATATATTTTTCAAAAGAAAAACAATTTTTAAAATATGCTAGTGTATTGGCCGTATGCAAGAAAACAATATATTTTTTTTTATAAAAATATTTTTTTGCAAATTATGTATTTTATATATTTTTATCATTATTCTCTTTTTTATTATTTTTTCCTATGGGGGGCTGGCTGCCAGCCCACCTACATGGGGCTGGGCTGCCAGCCCACTCGCTGGGTTGGGCTGCCAGGGCGCCCATTGTGGCTGGGCTCGCGGCCCAGCCTATCTGGAGTTGGGCTCGCGGCCCAAACAATCTGATGTTGGGCCCCGATCTGTTTATTCTAAAGATGGGCTTCGGCCCATTTTAGTCTTGGACTGGATTTTCAATCCAGATGGGCCAGAAGCCCATCTTTCCCTAGGGCTGGGCTTCGGCACATGGGCTCCCAGCCCCAGCCACCTTGCCTGGGCCTTATTGTTCATGGATCAGGCCGGGCACAAAGCCCGGCCCAACCCGGCCCACAGGGGACTGAATGCATGCAGACATGCAGAGAAGACGATGAATAGTGGATGCATGATTTTTCGAGTGTGACGAAATGCGTACCTGTTTATATCGTAGGGTAGAGGAGGTCGTGGTGATTCTTTTGGTCGTTGTGGCGTCGGAGATGGTGGCCTATGGTGGCCGGAATGGTCGTCGGAAAACTCTCGATCACGTTGCAGATGATGTCGTTTGCTGCTGCTTCTTCGCCTGAGATGATGGAGGAGTTGCTGGGATTGAGGGGCGGATTATGGTGATGAGAAGTAGTGATATGGGTGGTCGACAACGTGATGCACGGCTGGCCGAGAGTGAGGAAGAAAAAACAGGGGTCTGGGTTTCAATGAGAGAAAACGAGACCGAGAGAGAGAGGGAGAGAGAGCTGCACCGAGATGAAGGTGCTGTGCTTTCTTTTTTCTTTTTTTTCGTTTTTTCCTATCCTTTTTCTCTCCTTTCTGCATGAATTTCTTTCTTCTCTTCTCTTCTCCTCCCCCTTCTCTCTCCTCTTTTTTTTTTCTTTCCTGTGCGAGCTGCTATTTATAGCAGAGAAGACTCGCACTGTTAAGGTAAATCAATCAGAGAATCAAGGAGAAATGGAGGAGAATTGGGCAGAGAGGGAGGAGAATCAGGAAGAAGATTTTGACGGAGATAAATTTGGGAAGAAAGTCACGATTGATTAGGGAAAAATAAAATAAAATTCTGATCTGCTTTGCTGTGATGGAGATGAATCGGGAAGAAAATCAACATTGATGGGAAGAAAATTTGAGTTGCCTTGCTGTGAAAAATCAATGCAAGGCAAATGGAACAGTGCATGCTTAATTTTAAAAAATGCAGATTTCGAAATTTTTTTAGGAAGGAAAGAAAAATATGATTTGGTCCTCTAAAAATTCTTTAATTGCACCCAATTGGATTTAAACTTGACTTTATGCAATTATCCCATCAAAAATTCAATCTCAACCTTAGCTTTGCGCGATCTCCTTATCTGGTCCTTGACTCCTGATTTTCACGATTTAACTCTCAATCGACCATTAAACTCTTAAATTGCTCAATTTTGCCCTTGTACCAAGATATGTATTTTTTCAAAAAAATAAATGAGTCAAAAATTGGGTAGCAACAAAGAAAATCAGTAGATTAGAATTTCAAGTTAACTAAGATCTAAAAATGGATTTTGGTTATGATTAAAGAGAATCTCCATATTAGGATTTCAAGTTAGCTAGCTTGTAGATATAGATTTGCTTGTGGTTAAAGAAAATCACGAGATTGAGATTTTAGTCAATTAAGTCAAAGACAAAGACCAAATACTTAGTTAAAGGAAATCATCAAATTGGAATTTTAAGTTAACTAAGCTATTGTTACAAAAAATTAATTTTGGATTGAAAAGATCACTTAAATACAAGTATTGAGGTACACTAACTTGAGAACAAAAGTTTTCAATATGACAAAATTTAATTCCTCACATAAACAGTTGGGTTATAATTCTAGTTGAAGGGAATTGCTACAGAGATAGAATTTTAGATCAACCAACTAAAAGTTTTAAAAATATTAGGTTTGAAGAATAATTTGTTTGTCTTTCTAAACTTACTAGCAAAGCACTTGACAAGTCTTGACTCTATAAGTATTGTAACGAGATGGTATATTTTACCACCTATTTTCGGGCCCTCACATAATTAAAAAGTTGAAAAAAAAATATAATACAAAAAAACTAAAAAGTTGTTCAAAGAAACACACACACACACGGCAAAAACCATTAAATCTTGGTATGAAGTAGTCATTGAATATGAAAATTCTACAAATGAATCTTACCTACAAAATGACAAAGTACATCATTGGATATATATATATATATATATATATATATATATATATATATATATATATATATATATATATATTAGAGAAAAATATACCAAAACATCGAAAAAAATGTCAAAAATTAGTTGAGAAAGATCAAAACATACAACTTTGAAAAATCTGACAGCATATTTTCGACTTATGAAGGCCTTATTTGAAAGAAAAATTCAATTTAATGAGCAAAATTTTAAATTGGATGTTTAATGACCCAATTAGAAATTTCAAGATTTAATTGAATCTATTGAGGACTTAATTGTAAGAAAATGATTTTTAAAGTCACTTTTAATCTTTAATTGGAAGAAATTAAAGTTTAGATTTAAGTATAATTTTAAAAAGTTAATTTGGTCAAATCGATGACTTAATTGTGTAATTATTGATGTTTGATGGGCCATTAAAGACTTGATTGAAAAAACTCTAAAATCATGGACCAAACACAAAAGGATATGTGAATATATAAGCTAAAATTGATCAAAATCAAGAGGGCAAAATTAAAGAAACTTGAAGTTTGGTAAAAATGAACAAATTTAGAACTAAGGATAAATATGAACAAAGATGGTCAATTTTAGGGTTGACAATTGAGTTTTGTAAGGGTGAAATTTGCATGAAGTAAAAAGTTGAGAGATGATTATTGTTGTAATTAAAAGAAGTTCGAAAATAAGAACTCAATTGAAATTTGTCAATCTCAAATTAAAACTCTAAATGATGTCTCATTCAAACTTAATAAAAAGAGATAAATGACACGTCGTTCATCACTTAGGCATCCCTATTTTGAAAGTTTTGGTTAATCAAGTTGACAACTTTAAATGAAGAATTTAAAGCTATAAACCTCTAAATTGAGAAAGGTTGGATCCAAAATGAAAGATGTGTATCTCTATTGCCAACTTTCTAGTGATTTTAGGTGAAAATGATATCAAAATTGCGTTAGCGAAGCTTTGAAAGTGTGCGACCTAGTCAACTCTAATAATGAACCCCAAACATCAATGAGCTCTTTTGGGTTTACACTCAAATACTTCTCAATTGTTATTTTTAAGGGTTTATAACCCTTATAAAAAATTCACAAATAAATTTAAGATCTATATAAACCCTACAAAATTTTCCTTAAGATCAGAGATAAGGAGGAAGAAAAGAGATAAAAAAGGAAAATATTCACCATAGTTTTTTTTTTAAATGCCAAAGAGCTTAAAATAAAAATTTTCCAGGCTTTGAAAGAATAATAGGTTGGTGAGAGACATAATTTTCTAAGGAAATACAAAAGAAAAGGTAGTTGTTCTTAGTGTGTTTTTTAAATCTAAAAACAAGTTATTATGGCTTGTTTGAGGTGTTTTCTTTTAATTGTTTTTTGTTTTATATTTATGTTTAAAAACATAGAAAATAAGTTTTTAATGCTCAATAAATGGATGTTTATTCATATCTTTAATGATGTGACTTTTAATTAATGAAGTTATTCGAGAATTGTTTTTTATGTTCTTAACATATTAATGTTGTTTAAGTTGTTATATATATATATATATATATATATATATATATATATATATATATATATATATATATATATATATATATATATATATATATATATATATATATTATTGTTTTAGTTTTTGTTTAACTAAAGTAATACATGTTAAAACAAAGATGTTTTTCTTGGTTTTGTTAGTCTGTTCATGCACAAAATAGGTTTAGAAAATTAATTTTGAATACATATTACATGAACATATAGACTATTTAAGTTGATAATGTTTTGGATTTATTACCTCATATGTAATTTTGATTTTTTGTTAGATTTTTTTAGATTCAAACATGTTTGTGCATTGTATTGTGACTTGTTGGAATAAATAAAACATGTTTTAGAAGCCAAAAATATTCATTTTTAGGCTTGATAATGGTTGCCTTTATTGGGTTCTTAATAATGTTCTTCGTGTTCTTGGGAAGAACATTGCTTTAGCCCCATTATTTGGACCATCTTAGATCCATTTATTTGCACATACACCTTTGTTATGCATGATTAACCAATAATCTAGTGTTTAATTGCATTAATAATATGATTGTAATGGTTTTTAATCCAAGTGTTTGGGTTTAGTACTGAAATCTATTTTGACAAAATTGTGTTGTTTAGTGATAATAAAAATGAATGAATACTAGATTATTTATCATTCATGATTTCCAACATATATATGCCTTTTTTTTTAATTGTATCTAGCTTAATTTGGAAGTAACACATGCCTATTTGACATAGTATTCAAAGGATTTTTTTTTTACTTGTTGTTTTAAATTATTGATGTATTTAGATTATCTTGTTTTTCTCAATTGTTATTTTTAAGGGTTTATAACCCTTATAAAAAATTCACAAATAAATTTAAGATCTATATAAACCCTACAAAATTTTCCTTAAGATCAGAGATAAGGAGGAAGAAAAGAGATAAAAAAGGAAAATATTCACCATAGTTTTTTTTTTAAATGCCAAGGAGCTTAAAATAAAAATTTTCCAGGCTTTGAAAGAATAATAGGTTGGTGAGAGACATAATTTTCTAAGGAAATACAAAAGAAAAGGTAGTTGTTCTTAGTGTGTTTTTTAAATCTAAAAACAAGTTATTATGGCTTGTTTGAGGTGTTTTCTTTTAATTGTTTTTTGTTTTATATTTATGTTTAAAAACATAGAAAATAAGTTTTTAATGCTCAATAAATGGATGTTTATTCATATCTTTAATGATGTGACTTTTAATTAATGAAGTTATTCGAGAATTGTTTTTTATGTTCTTAACATATTAATGTTGTTTAAGTTGTTATATATATATATATATATATATATATATATATATATATATATATATTATTGTTTTAGTTTTTGTTTAACTAAAGTAATACATGTTAAAACAAAGATGTTTTTCTTGGTTTTGTTAGTCTGTTCATGCACAAAATAGGTTTAGAAAATTAATTTTGAATACATATTACATGAACATATAGACTATTTAAGTTGATAATGTTTTGGATTTATTACCTCATATGTAATTTTGATTTTTTGTTAGATTTTTTTAGATTCAAACATGTTTGTGCATTGTATTGTGACTTGTTGGAATAAATAAAACATGTTTTAGAAGCCAAAAATATTCATTTTTAGGCTTGATAATGGTTGCCTTTATTGGGTTCTTAATAATGTTCTTCGTGTTCTTGGGAAGAACATTGCTTTAGCCCCATTATTTGGACCATCTTAGATCCATTTATTTGCACATACACCTTTGTTATGCATGATTAACCAATAATCTAGTGTTTAATTGCATTAATAATATGATTGTAATGGTTTTTAATCCAAGTGTTTGGGTTTAGTACTGAAATCTATTTTGACAAAATTGTGCTGTTTAGTGATAATAAAAATGAATGAATACTAGATTATTTATCATTCATGATTTCCAACATATATATGCCTTTTTTTTTAATTGTATCTAGCTTAATTTGGAAGTAACACATGCCTATTTGACATAGTATTCAAAGGATTTTTTTTTTACTTGTTGTTTTAAATTATTGATGTATTTAGATTATCTTGTTTTTCTAATGTTATTTTTTTTAAATATTATTTTAATATATTGTTATACAGAAAAATATTTTAAAAAATAATCTGTGGTAAACTAATATAAAAATTGAATTTCTCTCTCTCGAGAAGATAGTTGATGCAAAGGTACCGCTCTCTAATAACAATATAAATCCTCATGTTTTAATGATATCTTCATCCGTTTTGATGGGGACAAGAATGAAGGTGGCAAGGGAACCTAGTCACTGCTGTCTAGCTCGTGATGGCACCGACATTTTGACCTACCCTTCCCTTGAAAAGTCAAAGTCTCCGTCCAAAACCCGCTCCCACCCTATCCTCCGCATTTCAAATTTTGGTAGATCACTCACTAGGCCCATGCTTAACTCCACCTCTAGTGTTTCTCTACCTCACCAGAAGCCATGCTCTTCCTCCGCCACCGCAGTTGCCGCCACCACTCCCTCCTTCGCATCCACATCAAATTCCTCTCCACAACTTCCTCACAGCCATTGCACCTCCCACTCTCCTTCCCAACCTACATGATATGGGGCTCCAACACTTCCCTCGGCAAGACCCTAATTTCCACCGGCCTCTCCTCTTCCTTCCTCCTCTCACCCCTTACCACCAAAAAACCCCATAAATTCGTCTACCTCAAACCAATCCAAACGGGTTTCCCTTCCGATTCCGATTCCCATTTCGTCTTTTCTAAACTATCCTCCCTCGCTTCACACCGTTCCTCTCCTCTCTCTCTCTTTGCCTCCAATTCTGTCCTCAACTCCTCCCTTTCCGCTGCCAGTTCCCTCTTTGGGGACGATTTTAAGACCAAGGATCGGAATTTTGGGTTTTATAATTTGAATTTTCGTGAGGAGAACAGGTTTGTGAAAGATGGGGTTAATGTGGTTTCGGAGTTGGTTTGTGAAACTTTGTATGCATGGAAGGAGGCTGTTTCTCCGCATTTGGCAGCAGAGAAGGAGAATGGAGTTGTGGAGGATTCTTTAGTGTTGGAGACTTTAGAGAAGTGTTTGAGAAAAGAAGAGGATATAAAGGAGGAGGAAATGGATGTTTTTTGCGTGGTTGAGACTGCTGGTGGCGTTGCGAGTCCAGGTCCGTCTGGGACCTTACAATGTGACTTGTACCGGTATGTCGTCATTCTCTCGTGTTAATGAATGCTAATTGTCCATTTCTGCTTATAGGATTAACTAACATTGATTATTAAATTGGGAATCTGGATTTTGTTCAACGTTTTACAATTGATTTCTCCGGTTCTATGTTTGACGTCTAATGAAACTTATCTTAGAAGTCTGGACTTTCTTGATGTTATTTTTACATGTTGATCTTACTTAAACAAAAGACTATTTGAGGGCTTTTAATCTTTTTGTTCAGTAAAGTTCTAAGGTACCCTTGAAAGTTGGTTTGGTAGTAATGTAACTAAATGAGAAGTGGAATGGGAGTAAGGTCTTGAATTCAAGTCCTACACTGACCACCCAAAGAACAAAAAAAAGGTACCCAGCAACAAGCTGGCAGTGAATACGAACATCTTGCTTGGTGATTGTGTCTGTTCTTTGCCTAGGAAACTGAATATACGTGATACTTCATTTGAGGTCTGTCCTTTTGCAAAAAAGTAACAAGAATACCTTTTGGTATTTGATATGTGCATTTGGTGGTCTCGCAGAGAATAAATGATATGATGGAAGAATGAGAAAAACTTATGTAATCAACCAATGATAGTTGGGGAAAAAACCCAACTATCATTGGTTGAGTTGAATTTGTGCAGTTTTTATCTTACCGGATTTGTGGCAGAGCAAAACACAGGGAATGAATTTTCAAAGTCAACCAAACTATTTTGGGACTAAAACTTGGTTGAGTTGATTGTTTTCATTTTGTTTCCCGAGAATATGCACTAGATAAGGCAAGTAAAGGAAGAAAGCTTGTGTTCATTCATTTCATCTGTATTTTGGAGCTTTGTTTTCATGGCAGAAATGAACCGGGTTTAGTGAGATTTACACGTTTTGTGGCAATGATTTTGGCAACCGTTTACACCTATGCTATCACTGTGGATGCAGAACTGCGTATCTCAGTGATACAAAAGGACAGCCTTATATATATTCTAAGTCCAACAGTCACTCAACAGCATTAATATTGCTGACGGTGTTGCATGGATAGATAAAATATCATTTTAATACTCTCCTTCTTTGTAATATATGTTTGCAGGCCTTTTCGCTTACCTGGTGTTCTTATGGGAGACGGGAGGCTAGGTGGTATTTCTGGAACCATTTCAGCTTATGAGAGTTTAAAACTTCGAGGGTATGATATTGTTGCTGTTGTTTTAGAAGATCATGGCCTTGTTAATGAGGTGCCATTGTTGTCATATTTGCGAAATAGGTAATTTAATCATTGGTCTTCTTCTGACTTGGATGATTTTGAATCAATTATTTGACCGCAATCTTGTTATGCATTTGATACCTATATAATTGGTCTATTTAAGTTGATTTTTGTTTCCATTCCTCTTGTTTTTCTAGGGTTCCTGTAATTGTGCTTCCACCTGTGCCAAAAGATATGTCAAATGACTTGGTGGACTGGTTTGGTGATTCTGATGAAGCATTTAATTCTCTAAAGGAAATAATGATATCAGCTTTTTCAGAAAGAATTCTGAGACTGAATGACATGGCAAAAAAGGCAGGAAACACTTTTTGGTGGCCGTTTACTCAGCACAAACTGGTACCAGAAGAGGCTGTTACTGTTATTGATTCAAGATGTGGCGAGAACTTTGCCATCTACAAGGTTAGTGTTGCCAAAAAAAATACTTCACTCACCAATGCACTTTATCTAACATTTATAAAACATTAAATGTAACTATTTAATCCACTTACAATAAAAGAATGGGCTCTAAAAAGTTGTATAGGTGAGAAAAAAAGAATTAATTATATTATATATTTATATATAAATGTAACTATACATTCAATATAAATATTGTAAATATAATATTGTAGATATATAACCTCGTTACATATTTTTCATGTAACTTCCATTAATATGTTTAGTTGTATAATGAAAAATGAGCCAAAAATCATTTTATGGTCTTTAGACATATCAAAGAAAATAAGTTGAAAAATAATATATTTTGAGTTATTAAATTTTTTAAAATAGTAGAATTTTAATTTTTATCAAATATTTTTGGTGTCCCGAGAACATTGAAAATAAATTTTTCGTCTACAATATCCTAATTTTATAGCAAAATTTATATGATTTAAAATGTATGATTATTGTATGATATAACATGTTTTGTACTTGAATGTATTTTCTAGCAATATTATCTAAATTAAAGTATTATATGCACTAATATATCAAATTATGTATTAATATATCCTAATATATTATTTCCTAAATAAAGATATTAGTATTTTTGAATTTATTATTGTTCGCGTGCATGCGCGCACACACACACACCACTTTAGTTTTTGGGTCCTTAATGGAAAATGTTTTCTAATCTTTTAAAACTTGAAACACTTTTCTCCATATAAAATTTATGTTTTCCTATTACCAAAAAGAGAATTCCGTTGACAAGTTTTCTACAATATAACCAAAAATGAGAAAGTCAATAATTTGCTTTCCTAGAAAACACTTTCCAACAAACAAACAAGGCTTAAGTGATTAAATTTCTGTGTGCTAACAAATAATGCAATTGTTTGCTATATACAAATGTTCTTGCCTTGTTCGGTGCTGAATTAGAATTATTTTTTGATGCAAAGTAGCTATCTCTATGCTTCTAAAGTTTGTAGAATTTTCAGGGCCAAGACAACCAATTTATTACTCAACAATTTGATGGATGTGCTAGTTGGTGGACTCAAGGACCTGATGCTACTCTGCAGGTCAACTTAATGCAAATGATTGCTTTTCTATTCTTGTTACACATTCCTATCTAATCATGTTGCACTTACTGATCTTTTCAGTATTGCATGCTTCATTAGAAAATGCCAATTATTTTAAGGGTGAGAAATGCTATTTCAAAAGAAAAAACAATAATAAGTTATAAAAATATCATGAGCCACTTGATTATAGGATCAACCAATGAGTTCCAAATTATTTATATGATCCACTGGCATACAATTCTCTTGTAATATGTTGTGTTTTTTTTGGGAACTAGCCTTTCTCATAAGATCCTTTGACAGCCAGAATCCACATTTAGTAACTGCTTATGAATCTTTGCTTCTTAATTTTCTTTTGTGTTCTATATACCAATTTCATCTACCTGCATGCTAATTGCTTGTTCAAAAGATGTATTTTTCTTCTTTTTGCATATGGATTTGGTTATAAATTTAGTATGGTATAATTGATTTAACAACTGCTTGCTGCATGATCAGAATTCAGAACCTATGCGTAAACAGATCTGATAATCAAGCGATGGGTTGCACAGTATAGCTGTACCATGAAAAGTTATACTACAACAAAACAAGTATTAATAGCCCAGAAGCAAAGCATGACTTTCTTTTTTAGGGAAAATCCACTCATGTAAATTACATTTGGCTACAAAGTACTGTGGGACCCATTGCTTTGACAGTGTAGGATAGGGTTGTTAAGGAACCATCTCACCTAAAAGCTTCAGCTGTTAGGTGAGGTTCCAGAATATGATTTATATTATTCTCTAACACACTCCCTCAAGTGAAAGCCTTTTGAGCTTGAAACTTGCACATGATTCACATTATCTTGTGCTTGATTTTTATCAAATAGAATGAGAGTGGTGAGATTTAAACTATAACCAAAGAAGAATTGAATAAAATCTGTGTGCCTCATTATATGAGGTTCCCTTATTATATATCAAAAACCCTAACTAATTACATGGTTGACTTGCTGCAAATACATCAAAGCTGATTTAGACAAAATAGGAAACTAAGCTGAAATAGGAAACTAATATATACAAAATATATATAGCAAGAATCGACAATTAATGGCTGATTAATATCTGTTGACATCCCCCCTCAAATTGATGCTGGTGTATCAACAAGCAACAGTTTGTTTAAGAGAAAATGATGGCGTGGACAAGGCATGGCTTTGGTGAATATATCAGCAATCTGGAGAGTAGTAGAGATATGAGGGAGAGAAATAACCCGGGAGTCGAGTGCTTTGCAAATAGAGTGACAATCGACCTCAATATGCTTTGTACGTTCATGATAAACTAGATTAGTAGCAATTTGTATAGCACTAGTATTATCACCATGAAGAGGAGTAGGATCATTTTGCGAGAAACCCAGTTCATCAAGAAGACCCCGAAAGCCAAGTGATCTCACAACAAGCAGCGGACATAGCTTGATATTCAGATTCAGTAGAAGATTTAGACACTCGTGCTTGCTTTTTACTCTTCTAGGAGATCAATGAATTACCAAGAAAGAGACACCAACCCGTTACGGAACGGCGAGTATCTAGACAACCTGCCCAATCAGCATCACTATAGGCCACAAGTTGTAGAGAAGAGCCGGTTGGGAAGAACAATCAACGACTAGAAGATCCATGAAGATACCGAATAATACGACGAACGGCGGCAAGATGTAGATGCCGTGGTGTCTGCATAAATTGGCTAACTTGTTGAACAACAAAGGATATATCTGGCCGAGTAATAGTTAGATAGTTCAGACTACTAACCAATCGTCGATACAAAGTTGGATCAGAAAGAAGATCCCCCTCATCACGATGATATTTTGTGTTGACCTCTAAAGGAGTATGAACAGGAGATGAATCCTGAAGGCCAGCCAATGTGATAAGATCTTGGGCATATTTGTGCTGATGGAGAAATATACCAGAAGGAGTAGTATGAACCTCGAGAGCCAAGAAATAAGTAAGCATACCCAGATCCTTAATATGAAAAGAGTTGTGAAGATGTTGTCGAAGTTTCTCAATCAACGCAGAATCAGTTCCAGTGATAACAATGTCATCAACATAGATGAGTAGAAGAACAATCCCAACAGATGTCTTACAAGGAAATAATGAAGAGTCATACTGACTTTGCCGAAAGGAAAATTGAACCAATGTAGTGTGAAACTTTTCAAACCAGGCCCAGGGAGCTTGTTTCAAACCATAAAGAGACCGATTCAACTTACATACTTGCGAAGAGGAGGAGGAGATACCTGGTGGAATAGTCATGTAAATATCCTCTTTGAGATCCCCATGAAGAAAAACATTTTTGACATCCATCTGATGAAGTGACCAACCCTGAGAAGCAACAATAGAAAGAATTGTACACACAGTAGTCATTTTGGCGACCGGAGTAAAGGTCTCCTCATAATCCGTACCATATTCCTGTCGATTTCCAAGAGCAACCAACTGTGCTTTATACCGATCTAGAGTACCATCAGAACGAAGCTTGATAGAGTAAACCCATTTACAACTGATGAGTTTAATAGTGGGTGGACAATCCATTATCTCCCATGTAAAATTCTCTTCAAGAGCATGAATTTCCTCATCCATTGCCTTCCGCCATCACTCCTGTTTAACAGCCTGAGAAAAACATGTAGGAATGGGGATAGAGGATAAAGCAACATGAAAACCATACCGATCAGGAGGGCATATGTGACGTGTAGACCGACGAGGACCAGGTGGAGGATCCAAGACAGGTGGAGGATCCAAGCTGATGAAGGTGAATCATCATTTCTCACAACCGGTGAATCAGGTGTAGGGGAAGAATCAATCTCACAAACAGGCAAAGTTGGTAGACGTCGAGTATACACATTTCCGGGGTTTGAACCGTGTAGGAAGAGATTGAGCAGATGGGAAGTCATCAAAACGAGGAAGAATACTAAGTGCAGGAGAAGACTCAACATGTGTAGAATAATAATATTGATTTCAAAGAAAACAACATTCCGAGATGTATGGAATTTGCGAGAACCCGGATCATAACAAACATAACCTTTGTGTGAAACACTATATCCCATAAACACACATTTAACCGATTGAGCAGATAGTTTATGATGATGATGATGAGGTAAATGGACAAAACAAACACAACCGAAAGGATGTAAATTGAGATAGCTAGGATTCTTACGATGCAAACGAACATAAGGAGAATCAAAATCTAGGACTTGAAAGGGCAGTCTGTTGATTAAGTAGACAGCATTGGATAAAGCCTCAACCCAGAAATGAGCAGGAACGGAGGAGTCAAGCAATAAGGTACGAACAACGTCCAATAAATGTCTATTCTTACGTTCAGCTACCCCATTTTGTTGTGGGGTATAAGGACATGAACGTTGAGACACAATACCTTTGTGATGTAAGAATTCATGAAATTCGGAGGACATGTATTCCCCACCCGAATCCGACCTCAAAATCTTAATAGGAGTAGAGAATTGAGTCTTAACATAGGCTGCAAATTGTCGAAAAATAGCAAAGATCTCAGATTTTGACCGAAGAAAATATACCCAAGTGTATAGACTGAAATCATCAATGAATGTCACAAAATATTTGTTCCGAGCATGAGAAATTATAGGTGAAATACCCCAAACATCGCTATGCACAACATCAAAACATTTTGCAGCACGACTACCAGGAGAAGAAAAAGACAGAGTTTTACTTTTACCAAGTTTGCATGCAGAACAATCAAATGGAAAAAATTCTAGAAACATATTCTTTATTTCCTAGCAAACCAGAATTAAACATTCAAGACAATACACTATGATTAGGATGACCTAAACGTTTGTGCCATTGTTCACTTTGAGAATAAATTGTCATATAAGCTAAACAACGAGGAATGGAAAAATGTAAAGGAAAGAGTCTGCCAACTTTAGGCCTCTTCGCGAGTATCTTCCCCGAGACCTGATCCTGCACAAGACAACCATTACGAGAGAAATGAACATCACAATCATTATCCACTAATTGACCAACCGAGAGAAGATTAGTGGTGAGTGCAGGAGATATATATACATCGCGGAAAGAAGGATTAATATCACCAACTTTATCAATTGTCAGATGGCTGCCATCGGCTATCTGAATATGTGATGAACCAAGATAGGGCCGAATGTTGCAAAGTGATTTGGATAAGCCAGTCATATGGTTGGATGCGGCAGAATCAACAAGCCAAGATTGAGAGGTAGTACCTTGGAGTTTTAAAGCAGAAAATGCTGCCATAATCATTTGTTGAACCATTTCTGGCGTAAGTACAGCCTGATCACCATCACTTGCCGAAGGAGCATCAGCCAAGGAAGAATCAGTAGCAGCCTGATAAGCATAATTGCGACGATCCTGCACACGGTTCTGTGGATGGATGGGGCAGTCTTTGATGATGTGGCCTGACTTCTTGCAGTAATTGTAGAATTTCCGTGAACATTGGCTAGCAATATGTCCATAATCTTTGCAATTGAAGCAATGGACCCTCTGCGTATCTCTGCCTTTTCCTCTGCCGTGAGTTGCAATAGTAGGAACTGTCATCATATTTTGCTGAATTCCCCTGCCGTGAGCTGCATATGCAACAGCAGGAACTGTCATCATATTTTGCCGAGTCTAAGTTGCAAGCCGCTCCTCCTCCCGAAGTAATTCTCCAAAACACACATCCAAAGAAGGAGAAGATTCACGATTCATCAAGCTTGATCTGGTCCCCTCAAATTCAGTTCTCAGTTTCATTAAAAACTGATCTCTTTTGCTTTGTTCATGGACTGCCTGAACAACCGAAAGTGATGCAGCAAGGACAGTGGCATACACCAAGTCAGTAAACTCACCCCATAAATTCTGGAACCCAGAAAAGTATTCTTGAATAGACAAATCCCCTTGAGTGTAGTTGGAAATCTCATATTCCAGTTGAAATCGTCGGGCTGTATTGTTCTGATTGTAGACCTTTTTCAGAAACTCCCTCATACCTTTAGATGTCCTAAAGGGCTTCAAAGTCAGCACAATTTGAGGATCCACAAATCCTAAGATCCAAGACATTACTCTTGCATCTTTGATCTGCCATTGAGCCAGCTCAGATGGATCTTTTGGAGCCGGAGTACTCCCATCAATATGCCTCCATAGTTCCTTTCCAGTTACAAAGACACGAAACTGAAATTCCCAAGCTCCATAATTCTTTCCTGTAAAAAGAACACAAAAATCTATGCTAGAAGTCATGATAACTGTAATAACCGAAGATCCAAGACAAGATCAGTTTCTTTCCCTAAAACAAACAATCTGTAACACCAAAAAAACTGATTCCAAAAAATGCAAAGATCTGCAATTGTTCTCTGCAATCTGTAACACCAAAAAACTGGTTCCAAAAAATGCAAAGATCTACAAAAGAAACTGATAAACAGCCCTCACAATCACTAAGATTTTAACCCCAAATAAACCCAAAAAAGACTGATAAACAACCCTCACAACCACTCAGATTTTAACCCCAAAGAAACCCACAAATAATGATTTATGTTTCTGGCTCTGATACCATGTAACCAAAGAAGAATTGAATAAAATCTGTGTGCCTCATTATGTGAGGTTCCCTCATTATATATCAAAAACCCTAACTAATTACATGGCTGACTTGCTGCAAAAACATCAAAGCTGATTTAGACAAAATAGGAAACTAAGCCGAAATAGGAAACTAATATATACAAAATATATACAGCAAGAATTGGCAATTAATGGCTGATTAATATCTGTTGACATAAACTTGTAACCGCTGGGTCAACAGGGTTTTAATACCATGTTAAGGAACCATTTCCCCTAAAACCTTAAGCTATTAGGTGAGACTTCAAAATATGATTTATATTATTCTCTAACAAGGATGAGCCATGATCACCAAATAATTTCACAAATGCTAGAGATTTTTCCATATGCCTCCCAAACTATCTCATTAATGTTCACTTCTCTGCACCATTTGGTCACTTTTCTGAAGTTCTTTAATGTGGTTACTTGTTTAGGTGGTTTCAGATTGAGCTTGCTAGAGAGATGGGTTATACTGCAGCAAGATATGGTCATGTAATGTTTCCAGAAAATGTTTACGAGCCGGCGTTGGAATGTGCAGAGCTTTTGCTTGAGGGTGTGGGTAAAGGTTAGTATTTTGTTTTTTGCTCTTTGATGTTTTTTCAAGCATTATAACTGGCATAATGTAATTAATTTTTCATGTTGATTAATACTTGCATAATTAACGGTGACATAAAATTTCTTATGTGCCTGGTGTTTCAGATGTGATAGGGTTTTCTTTTTTAATCTATGGTGTAAAGTTATAATTTTTAAAATGCATCGAAGTTATCCATTTTGAATTGCTTCAAAATTATCTTCTTAATGTAAGCTAGATAGACCCAACTTATCATGCGGGTTTTGGACTTTTGCAGGATGGGCTTCAAGGACATACTACTCAGATAATGGATCAACAGCAATTGAAATTGCTCTCAAAATGGCATTTCGCAAATTTTCCTTTGATAACGGACTCCTTTCAGATTTTCCTAACAATACCAGAACTGGCAAATCTGTCCAACTAAAGGTGAACTTAAATAATCCTACATCTTTAAGCATAACTTTTCGAACATTGTTTCTTAAAAATGCATGATATTTTGGTTTCTTAAAAAAATGGTTATTTCTGAGGTTACTGACTTTCTTTCCCAAGTAGATTATTTATCTTTTCTTCTGATTAGTAATTGCTAATAGGGATGTTTTAAACAATGGTCACACTTGCAGCTCAATTTACCTTGAATCCAGCAGCTGTAGAATGAGTCTTGCAAATATGTTTTTGTCAAAAATGAAAACAGTCTAGGTAAATAATGGTTGAGCAAGTGACTTTGAAATCTGACCGTTGTCCATGCTGGGTGCTTTACAAGTTTATACTTAACCAAATTTACTGGTTAGAATGTTTTTTATTTTAAAATATAGCTTTACACCAGGGGACTTATATATAGATAATTCCAGGGTGACAATCACACCATGTTAGATTGTTTTGTAGTCTACTTAATGCTTTTATTAGCACATGCTCCTTTTTGGCATATGGTTTAAGCTCAGTAAATGAAACATGCATGTTTGTGGATTGAATGCCCTTTTTAATTTTTTTTTTCCATATCTAGTTGTATATAGTAAGTAAAACACTATTGATTTCAAAAGTAAAAATCAAGTACCATCGGTCTATCTTGATGCCTTTGATAAGATTAGCTGAATTGTCTTTGTTGATAAGATTGGCTGAATTGTCTTTGTATAGCCTAGATGCCTTTCTACAAGATAGTTATTGCAAATCTAATGCATAAACCATTATGTACCTTTTTCATTTAGGATGAGGTTTCTTTCATACAGTTGCTGGTAACGTAGGTGTGGTTTTATTTCAGGTATTGGCTCTCAAAGGATCTTATCATGGTGACACTTTGGGTGCAATGGAAGCCCAAGCACCATCATCTTATACAGGCTTCCTCCAGCAGCCATGGTAGGAAATTTTTTGGTCCTAGAAGCACAATTTTATGATGAATATAACTATTTTAATTCAGAAGTTTCAAATTTTTGGGGTTATGCTTTACTAATTAGTACTCTTGCACAAGCAAATCTCATTGATGATGAAACCATTCATTTAGGATTGAAAATTATAGGGTGATGAGAAAAAATGGAAGTAATTATCTTGAAACTAGGCTTCGTTGTGAGAATTCACGTGCAATGAAATAGCTTCTACGCATGAGTTCCATATCTTTGTTTTAAAAACATAGCTATTAAACCATTATATCCTTATAAGACTTTTGCATTGCTCTGATGTATAACGTAGCTGGCTTTCTCCATTGCTTCATACAAATTAGTGAGAACGACAAAACAAGGGAATTGAGTTGGCTTAGAATCCTGTTAGTAAGGATGAATTGGTAAGGATAGTCCTTGCATATTATGCAACTTGTAATATAAATGATAACTCCAGTCACAGAAATGGAAATCATTCAAGTCTGCTTTGACATAAGTGGGCAGCATATGAGTGCCCCTGGCAAAGCTTGAGTTGGTTCATGTCAATGAGTGCTGGTTGTTAAGTGACCGATAACTCTGTAAGGGCATTGCTAATTTGGAGTGGCTGTAATATAGATGCCTATATAGCTGTTAATGTTTTTTCTTTTGGCTTTTTTAGTCGAAAAGGGGATTTGATGATTTAGGTTCAAGGAATTTTTGTATTTGCATGAATAGGTCTCTACTGTCCCAAGTGAAAATAAATTAACATTTTGTTGTTTCTTTGAGGTTTATGTTTTTTTTCTTTTGGCTTCTTAAGTTGAAAAGGGGATCTGATGATTTGAGTTCAAGGAATTTTTGTAATTGCATGGATAGGAGGTCTCTGCTATCCCAAGTGAAAATAAAATAACATTTTGCTGTTTCTTTAAGTTCAAGTTGAATCTAGAACATGCATTTTTTCATTCTTGAATATTAGATGCGAATGTTTTGTGGAACAGCTAGAATTTTTCAGTTTTTGGAAATGTACTAGGAAAACCTGAACCATGAAATAGGGAGTTGGAGCAAATTAGCAAAGTACCTATTAAAAATTTGGCAAGCGGTTCCAAATTCTTTGCTTTAGGCTCAATGCCTTGTAGATCCTTCTAAAATTTTTTTGGTCCCAAAATCACACCTGTTTCTATAGGAATCAGGCATCAAATTCACATCAATGTGCTCTCTCATTTTTGTACATTGACTTTATGTGCTCAAGAAAAAAGAAGACGAGGTTAACCTCCTGTATGTTCACAGGTACACAGGAAGAGGGCTTTTTCTAGACCCTCCTACAGTGTCTTTGTCCAATAATAAATGGAATCTTTCTTTACCTGAGGGAATGCATTGTAAAAATATGATTAAGAAAGGCATGAGTAAGTAAACTTTTGACATGTACTTTTTAATTTTCGCTGCTGTTATTTTCTATTGCTTCCTGATGTGCACTGATATTTACAGGCTTCAGCACTCGTGATAAAATATTTGACAAGAGCAGGGACAAATCAGATCTCACAGGAGTTTATTCCTCATATATATCGCAAAAATTATTACAATACCCTGGATTAAAAGAATCTATCCATGTTGGAGCTTTGATTATCGAACCAGGCAAGAGAAAAATTATTACAATACCCTAGATTAAAAGAATCAGTTCCTTAATGGCCAATCTTGTTTTCTTGATTTTTTTTTGTTAATTTCATCTTTGAGGTCTCTTGCTTTAGAAGTCTTTTGATGATTTCTTGATCTCTTATTTCATTTCTTATTGTTGAAAAGGATGTGTGGCATAGTAAAAGCATTTGCCTTGAGTTTCATCGGCTCTAGTAACTCCTGTACTAAAGGATGTTGTCTGGATTAGACAACCCTTCATCAGCATAGTTAACCTGAATTATGTGAATCATCCAAGAGTCTTCTATTGATTTTTGTATTCTGTAAGTCCTTTTAAAAATTTATGGTTTGTATGAAAACATTTTGGAAACTAAAATCCTTCAGAATACTTTATTCCCTTGGCCTGGTCAATTTTTAGGTGGCCTTTGATTTTAGGCAAAAAGTGTTTCCAAAGTTTCTTTTTTGTTGACTCGCCAGCATTTCATTCAGTTGGTTCGGAAATTAATATCCGAGATGTAATGCACGCACTCACAAATCTCTATATAATCGAAACTCCAACTTAATAGGAACTGTGAATGCCTGGTCTTTCCCGTGGCCTGTGCATGAGTGCAATTTGTTTGGAAAGATTTGTTCTGGGTTTGATGAAATTATGAAATTTCAATATGGTTTTAAATGTTCTTTGCCTAATTGGCTTGAGACTATTTTGCAGTTATCCAAGGTGCTGGTGGAATGCTTATGATTGATCCACTTTTTCAAAGGGTGCTTGTAAGTGAATGCCGAAGTAGAAATATTCCAGTTATATTTGATGAAGTTTTCACAGGTTTCTGGCGTCTTGGAACAGAGGTTGGTATCCCTTGCATCTCATTCTCATTTGTTCTTCTCGTGCTCTCTCTGCTTTCCATATTACTTTCATTCAATATAATAGAAGTGTTTAATTACATACATTTCATCTACTTCTTCAGTTTCCTTATTGCCCTTCCTCTTACAGTCTGCAGCAGAACTACTTGGTTGTCTACCTGATATAGCATGCTTTGCAAAGCTGATGACTGGTGGGGTTATACCCTTGGCTGCAACACTGGCCACAGATGCAGTTTTTGATTCTTTTCTTGGAGAATCGAAGGTGATGTATAGCTGTGGGTTTGTTTGATTGTAAAGGCACCTATGTTTGCTTTTGAAGTTGACCAAGTGGATTTTTGAGATTATTATTGTGGCTTTTCATATCGCTCGCCATTGTTATTCCTCATTGCATTAACTCAAAATACAGACAAGAGGATCAGAGGCTGCTACATGGGGGAGTGGCTTCTTTGAATCGACCTTATCATCCCTACTTGATTATTTTCTTGATATCATAGATGAAATTGTAGTTGATGTTTATCTCAATTTTTGCCAAAGTAGAACCATATTACCATCTTTTTTCTTACTTTCTGTGGCTCAAACTTTTCAACTAGCTTAATGAGTTTAGGTTCTGAGGATTTGTTCTTGGAATAGCATGATAGTTAATTCAATCTTAAGTTTAAGCAGTCTGAGTTTGTTGCATTTTGAGTTACAAGGTTTTTTATGTGGCTGTGAAAGAAAAATTCACGATCAAGAATTTATATTTTCTTCAACAACCAACTTTCAAATCTGAGTATTCATTCCTATCTGTATCCTTCATTTATTTATGGATGCCTGTCCTAAATAATTCCATACTGTGTGATCTAGAGTCTAGACTGTATAAATAAACTGCTTACATTTCTTTGTTTCTGGCTGTAGCTCAAAGCCCTTTTGCACGGACACTCGTACACTGCTCATGCTATGGGGTGCTCGGCAGCTGCTAAATCAATTAAATGGCTCAAGGATCCTCAAACAAACCATAATATTATTTCTGGGCAAAGATTGCTTAGGGAGGTGTGTACAATTCATTGTTTTTGTCTCCTCATTGCATATCAGTTTCCAAAAGTTGATGTCCGGACAGTTTCCACAATCTGGAATATATAAAAGCATGCCTTGGTTTTGATACTGGCATAGTTCCTATTCCTAAACCAAAACCCTAGGCAGGACATCATTCCATGCTCTCACTTCAAACGCAACATGTGAGTTGAAATTTCAGAATTTGATCTGGTTCAAAATGTCAGCAATTATCCAAACCTTTAAAGATCTTACGTGTAGAATTTTAATGATATACTATCTCAACAATTGTGGTATTGGGAAAAAAAATATTTGACATTCTTCTAGTATGATCTTAAAGAACTTTCCTCAGCACCATATTCATCTTCAAATGCCTTACATGGACTTTCCTTGTCCTTCGGTTGGTTGGGCACAGTAATCCTCCCCCTCAGTTTTCTTATTGATACACCAGAAACAGGTTATGTTTTGAACTGTTCAAAGCTATTTTTTCCCAATGATGAAATAATGGTGATCTGGATTTCATTAATGAATTTCATCCAATATTTTGCATTTAATGCTTGCAGTTATGGAATGCAGAACTGGTGCAACAGATCTCATCACATCCTTCAGTTGAAAGAGTGATAGCATTAGGAACTCTTTTTGCTCTAGAACTAAAAGCAGAAGGGCATAATGTCGGGTATGGTCACATTCGATTACTTTTATGCCACTTTTTGGACACGAATGGCTTTCACATTTATTCAACAGCTGTGGTTCTGGGTATTAAAATGTATATATTTGTTCTGCTTGTATTGAGATCGGGTCACAATGTTTCCAACTAGTGGAAGCATGAAACTTTGTGATGACAATTTCATCCTCCAAAAAAATGATTCCTACATGGCAATTCAACCATTTAATGCTCCAGGTAAATGGTGATTATTGCATGATATTTCAACCACTCCATGCTCCAAGTGAGCAGCTTTCTGTAGTCTTTGTTTGATGCTATGATCTTCTTTCCTGTCAAAGACTTTTGTGGCTAGGGCCACGCTCAAATGTGTTCGCTGTACTTCTGTGGGTGTTTCTGACACTTGGCCCCAATCAATTAGGATTGCCTGACACATGGGCTTTACGATTGTGTTCAGCAACAGACACATACGTATAGAAAGCTAGTATGGATATCATCTTTAGTTGCATTGGCTGTGCTTGAAGTCATAAGGTGTCATGCATTTAGTTCATGACTACCCTTTGTTTTTATTAGTTTCAGTCCTTGTGGATATCTTAAACAGACAGTAAGTTATTTCATGTGATCACCATTAATTATCTTGTATGTTTATGTGCCAAGGCGTGTAGTTTTCCTTTTCTCTCCTCTGAATCTATTCCATAACCCTTTGTAGTGCCTCATCAGAATCAGCAAATTCATGATACCTTTTTCTTTCTTGATGATTCTCTGATAGCCAGTGAATTTTTGTAGGTATGCATCCCTCTATGCCTGCTCTCTTCTTCAGAAGCTCCGTGAAGATGGTGTTCACACGAGGCCCTTGGGTAATGTCATATATCTCATGTGTGGGCCATTCACATCTCCTGAGATCTGCACAAGCCTACTCATTAAACTTCACAAGAGACTTGAAGAGTTCGCCTAGGTCAAAGAACAGCAGGCTTCGTGCTAGTTGTGAAAGTTTTCTTTTAAATAAAATGGTAAATGAGAATCTCTTAGGATTCGAAATAAATAGTGCTAGTGATACTAATTTAATGATTTTCTTAGGCTGTGTAAAACTGAAAACCAAAGTTCCCGGGTGGTTGTGGTTTGGTGTTTGATTCCATGCCCTAGCAAGCAGGGTTCAAACAATGGCGCACCAGAGCGTTAGTCTGTGAGAACATTCTCAGTCGTAGGAATGTCGGTTGGTGTTAAAATAATGTCTTAGAAATGCTCGTCTTTTTGAAGCTTCAAGTAGTTGGATAAAACTTGATTTCCTTGATGAGGCTTGAAGTTTATTGATTGATTACTAATACTTGCCAATTTCTTGATTGTTCTTCTTATTAACATTTTTACAGGAGGCACTCTAAATTTTCTTTTCTTCAAATAGATGAAGAAAAATGAAAAAGAAAAAGGCCCCCACCTTTTTTTATTCAAGGATTAATCTTGTCTTGGAAAACTTAGCCGTTTTATCTTAAAAAATAAAATAAAGTCAGTCAATTTTAACTAGAGATAGCAAAATTATTCGTCTCCACAAGTATTTTCTAGAACTCGATATAGAGATGAATTTCGGGTCTCTCTCCATAAAAGAAGGAAGAAATAGGAATGGAGGTTCTGAATGAAAAACCTGAGCTTGATTGTTACATAATAAATAAATAAAAGAAATAGTTTTTTTTTTTTTTTTTTTTTAAACTTTCCTGGAATACAATTATTTTTGATTTTTCTTGTAGTTGCTAGTCTGATTCCAAACAGAATGTAGGGGATCAACAATTTCATTTTCTTGCTAGTTGTTAGAAATATTTACATACAAAAAACCATCTAGGTGGCCAGTGTTACGAGCTTGGGGTTAAGAGGTTTACTTTTTTATGATCTCAGATTTGAGTCATGTGGTTGTTAATATGATGAATACTAGAAGTTTATATGATAATTAATTTTAAGGTCTGTGAAATTAATCGAGGTATGCGCAAGATAAGGAAGATATTACACCTAAAACTATAACTCTGTATTATAAAATGAAAGATGAGGAAGATGATCTAATAAACTCTTGTGCTTAATTATTTGTCGTCAAAGTAAAATCATTTTAAAAATTGAGCAACTCACTGTATTTTTCTCTTATTAAATATTATTTGAAGTACAATCATGAATGAGATTTAGCCGCAGGTGGATAGCATTCGAAAGTGCAGCTGCAAGTACCAGAAACAACACAATGTCCTCTAGCTCCTCCTCGTAGTGTAGGATCTCCACCATATTTTTTTTCACACAAGTCATTGCATTTTTGCTCTGTGCAATCGGCCATTGGTTCTCCCCTCACGCAAATACGTGCTGCCATCACTCTACTACCTGTAATAGTTAATGGTATCTAAATTATCTTATATTTTAATTTCATTTAGAGGATAATTTCTTGATGAACTTGAAGCAAATAATATAATATTCTACCAAGTTATGTTTATATCAAGTAATTATCTTAATCTTCATTGGATTTAAATGAGTAAAAATAGATGAACGTTAAACAAACAATATAGTATTCTATTTTAATACACATATAAAAGGTTAAAGTTAGGCTACTTATGTAACCCAAAACTCTAAACTAAAATATTTCTTGTAGGTTCTTACATCATAGCATTATTCTCCTTAATTTGTACCACCAATCATACAGAAAGCATTATTCATTGAAAATAATTTATAAATAAAATAAGTGTTATTGGGATTTGAACTTTACAATTAGTGTTTATTTAAGAGTGTGATTGAGATTGTTTTTGAAAGTGTTTTATATTCAGAAATGCATCAAAATAACATTTTATTTAAAAATTATTTTTGACATTAGCACATGAAAATGATCTAATAATATCAAATTTTTTTAATTTAAAGTAAAAAATAAAAATAATTTTTCTTTAATTTTTTTCAAAAACGTTTTTGAAATGCAGTACCAAACACTCTCTTATGTTGATTTGGATATTGTTGCGAAAACCATCTAACCGCAAAGTTAAAATTTATGAGGCAACTTCATATTTTCATTATTTTTTCTGGATGGATCATGCATGCTAAACATTATTGATGGCAAATGAAAAGCCTAGTGAAGTGTTTTTTATAGCAAGTTCTGGATGTTTACCTTGAAAGAAGAAGAGGAGAATTAGTAGAAGAAAACCAAAAATATGAAATTTCTTCATTTCCCCCCTGTAAATTTGTGCTGAAAAATAAAAAAAGAAAAAGTGAAAGATGAAAAGACTTCATGCTTGTATCAAAGATACTTATAGAGTTCTTCACTACTTAGATTCTCTCCAATTACTATCCAAAAACAAAAAACATAGTGAGATTCGTATACCAAAATAACTTAAAGCTATTTAGTCAACACATTACTCCTTTGATTCTTTCCGATTAAGATCTAAATTTCAAGAAACATGCAACGAGATTTCCATACCAAAATACATAAGTTACCTAGTCAAGAAAATTACCTCTCTGATTCTTTCCGATTATAATTTAAATTAAAGATAATAATGAAAATGACTTAAGTTAGTACAAAAAATAGGAAGTCGGATTAGACATATATCCTTTATAGTTCTTTAGCTATTAAAAAACCTATCTTCAATCTCTACAGCATTATGACTTTAAGCTATTCGAATACCCCTCTTCAATTATTATTTTTTCCGTGATAAAATTCAAGATTAGTGCTAGAAAATTTGAAAAACAACAAAAACGATGATGAAAAATATTTAATTGGTATTTACAAATTAGAATATCGACATAAATAATTTCTAATAGAAATGATGACGGAATAAATAAATAAAACAAAATTTATGTCAGCAATTTCATTAGCATTGCTAAAATGTCAAATTGCTGATGAAAACTTTGTCAACGATTTTAAAAAGATTTAAAACCTGATGGTTTTCTCTTCTACCAATTTTTTTCTTTTTTTTTTCATTTCAATTCAAACCCTAACTCATTTCTTTAAAATTTTGTGAGGCCCTTCTAAAACCCGGCTACCTAACCTAACTCAAAAGGGTGATTCTCCTTAGAGAGATAGAGAGAGAGAGGAGAATGAGGGGTTGGAATTTAACATCCTCTTGATCTCTTCTATTGGAGATTTGGACAGTACGGAGATATTAGAAGCTGTCTTGTTATTGCATGAAACACCCTACCCTGGTAAAAATTCTACGTTCTTCATGGCAACAATATTTATATCTTCTCCTTCTGCTCTTATTCTTTTTCATCACATAATCATACATTTATTTTTTTCCTCGTTCTTTATTTTTCTTTCTTTAATCATTCATTTCTTAATTAGCCCTTTGAAATCTCCCCATCTTTTTCTTGGAGATTAAATCCTTGAATATTAGCGAAGAATTCTGAATTTAACGCGCAAGATTGCTTCAACCCTGATCTAGAGTACAATGATTAAGAGGTTTGAATCTAATGCCTTTGACGAAATTTGTTCTTCCTGTTATAAATTGGATTTTGATGGAAATAACTATTCCAGGGGGTTTCCTGTTTGTCTTTTCATGGCATTTTTTCCATCCCTATAAATTTTATTTGATACTAATTTATTCGAGGGGTTAAATAGCAGATGATAAATGAGATCTACAAATATCCAGCGTCTGGAATTTAAAGTTTAAACCTTTCTTCCGAATCTCCATATGTGATGCACGAAACTCACTCAATTTTCTGTGTTCTTGACTACTTTAAACAAACCAGTTTCTGCAAGATTACAAACACTGACAGCAGCGGCAACCGCAAATCCCAGGTTAGAAGATGTGCCGGATCAAGAAGAGTTCTTTCTTTGCAACACTTCTTGCAATAGCAATCCTGACACCTACATGTAAAACCGCTCGGGGATTTTACCTCGGCCAAAGAAATTTGCACATTGTAAACTGGCTGGAGAATGGTGAGAAACTAATGGCTCGGTGCTGGTCCAAAGACGGTTCACTCGGAACACGCATTGTAAGGAACAAGGAGGAATTCAAATGGAAATTTGACGAGAAAATCTTCTTTGGGCACACCAAATTTGAGTGTGACTTGGAGTTCAACGACCAAGGACAACCGAGAAGAGGGCGTTTTGTGGTGTATGACAGCAAGCAGATGGTTAGGAGACGGAGCTGCTACCAAAATTGTATGTGGGGAGTCGGCGTATATGGTCTGTATGCATTTGATGAGAAGGACAAAAAATGGGATTATGAGATTCCATGGCCAAGCAAAAATAGGTTTGAATCATCTGCACAGTAACTCGATTAGCTACTGCAATGCTTCACGATCGAGGGATGTTTGAGTGAGGAGAAATTATTTTGTTCATGCATGGCTATGGGATTGAAGTTGTTATATTTTAGAATGAATGATCACAAATACATATATGCCTGAAGCAGCTCTTCTAAGCCATCGAATTATTTCCAGCCAAATATAAATTCATGTCTCTTCAGTATGTTGCTTGTCTCAGGGTCTGTTTGAATAATGAATCAACCTCTATTTTTTCATTTTCTTTTTAGCACTATTATCCATTAATAAATTCCTTGATTATTATAAAATAAAAAACACTCAAGCCTTTATAAGTAAAATAATCTCCCTAACAACAATGGCATCATAAACTATCCTCCATATACTTTACTCATAAAGCATAACTCATCTTAACACAAATAGAATTGTTGAAGAAAAACGGGTTGAAGAGATGATAATGAGATTCCATTTTGCTAGTCATGATAAAAAATGGCTTGGAAGAAGATGCACCAAAGACCTTATTCAGATGAAGATGAGAGAGAGAGAGAGAGAGATCTACAACTAATGCACACCAATTATAAAAATAAAAATAAAGAGGCAATCCAAGTTTTTTCCATCCTCCGACATTTTTCCAACTTTAAATAAAATAAAATTTTCAAAATTAAAGACAAGTGTTGGAATTAATTTTGAAATTTACAATTAAAGTGTTCTTTTAGTTTTTCTATGTGCATGTATAGTTATTAAATATGTGTTTATCTCTTGAATTATTATAGGGGTTAATATACACATGTATTAAAAATATTATAGTCTAAAGACTTGATTTCTTAGAAGAGTAGTATGACACGAAAGAGAATGGTATCTCACAAGCATAAACTCTGGTGGACATATAGATAGCTCCATTGTATTAGCATAAAACACTTGGTGTACCTCGGATCATAGACAATAAAAAAAATTACAATTCATTTAAAGAAGAGGTAATATTACATGGAGCATTAATCAAATAAACTAGCTATGCTTTCTACGTAACTTCCATCGTAATATGATTCCATGAGAACACACTCCTCATTGCTAGCGTTTTGAGTGCAAGATGAACTACTGATTAGAAAATTAGATTCTGTGTCAGCTTTCTGATTGTGTTTCGCGCACCCATTTCCATTGTTCACCAGAACCAGGCTCTCCTTGTAATCAAAAACTCCTACACACTGAGAGCACCCAATGAACTCAAGATCACTTATTTCTTGAGTGCTGGGATCACACAAGATTAGCTCACCAGAGACAGAAACCAAAATCAGCTTATTGCTCTTCCAATGCCCAATCGGACGCGAAATTTGTGGAAGAGGCCCAATAGAAACTTTTTTAATCCAACACCCCTCATTCAGTGTCCACATATGAAGAAACATCTCCTGAAGAACCACCAAGGCGAGGGAGTCATGGTACGTTGCAAGACTCTTACTATCGTTTGACCTGCAATAATCTGGTTGCTGTATCTCTTGGCAGATTTCCGTAGCCATGTCAAAAGATATAATCACTTCAGGACTAATACTTATTTCATATGATCCCAACCAGAAAAATACTCCATCCATGCAAATGTAACATTTATTATTTTGCAAATGATAATAACGTGATAAATCCCCCCAATGTCTCCAAGAATCAGTGCTAGATGAGTAGACGAATACACGTAAAGGATACCTGCGTCCCCTTTCCTCCTCTTTTTCACGCCAGAGATCCTTCAGAACAACCACTTCGTAATCTTTAGTTACTGGATGTAATCCAAAACCATAAGCATCGTATTGTGGGCTATAAGAAAAACTGGATGGGGGATTGGGTATGGGAGGTAAATATCTCAACTCATTAATTGCGGGGTTCCAGAGAGCACGAAAATCATAAAAATAGCCATACATATAAAATATTCCATCACAAGGACCACAAAGAAATGGACTGTGAAACGGCATCATATGAAGCGAGTCATATGATAAAACTCTAGGTGTCTCATCTAGCAACAGCTCAAGCGAGTCAAGTTCACCCGCTTGGGATACGCAATTCTGAACAAGGAGGCAATCACTGTCACTTTTATCATAGTAATTTCTCAGATGCTTGGATATGAAATTGGGACTTGTGATAATAGCATGCCATGATTTGCAAACACACTTGCACCGCAGTAGATTTTTCACGGGCAGTCGTGATAAAATCTCAATCACCACGTCTTCAGTACTCAAGTGATTACCAGGCATGGCTGTCATTTCTATTGACATCTCCCGTTCCTTCTGGCTTCTACAAAATAATAAAATAAAATGGTTATCTTGCCATATACGTAAACTAGGAATCCCACAATAAAAAAATAAAATAAAAATATTAATCCAAAGTAAGATAGTCCTGAGTAAAAGATAAAAGATCTCACCTCTCTTTTAAAAGTGGAGCTAAACTTTGACCGTATGGCCAAACATAACGGCTCAAGGAAAGAGCCATCCCTGACCCCGACACAGTAAAGGTTTAGCAGGTCAGTAGTCTTAGAAGTAAAAGAAGCAGACAGTAATATCCATGGATTAAGACAAGAAAAATTAAGATTTTTTGTAGATTCAAGAAATGATACCTGCAGAGACGATTGAGAGAGGCTTCAACGACCTTTATTCTTCAACCAAGAAGATTAAGACTTGCGAGTATGAGAAAGACCTTCAACGTTTAAGATACAAAGATTGGTAAGACAAGAGCTCCCGCCCGTCTAAAATAGCGTGATAATAACTTATATCTATAAAAGTCAACGGTAATCCTTGGAGAGAAAGCAACGACAACTGGCTCTAATTGAAAAGTCACACGAAAACTAAGAGATTCCTGAATCGAAAAGAAAATATCATATATATTATATGCCAGCTAATCTTAATTGGATTATATTAATATTCACATGACAAACCTTCAGAGTCTGCGGAACCGAGTAAAAAGCATCATAGTTTAATCTTTATACGAGCTAAAAACTTCCTTGCCCTATTTTTAAAATCTTTTTAGGAAAAATAAATCAACTTTTGATCCTATTAGGTTGAGGGATGGTTGAGGGATGGTTGAGGTTTTCACTCTTTAGCTCATCATTTTATTTAATAAAATTTAATGTATAAGAAGATTATAACATTATCTAGAGATCACTGCATTTTTTTTTAATTTTTTTAATATAATAATAAATTTATAATAGATATTATAGATTCATTTATTAAAGGTTGAATGAGAGAAATTGTGTATAATTTATTAAGGATGTTAGATTTAGAATCTTTAATAATAAAAGTACATCACAATGATAACCATAGTCATATACCAGAAATCCCAAGTTCTAGGTTGAAAAAGAAAACTAAAACATATGATACTATTTGTTGCAATAACTGTTTTTTCGTCGCCCGCAGCCATTCTAGGAGATGGGAGGAGGTGTGCGGAGAAAGGGTTTTTAGAACCATAAAATTATGAATATAAATTTTGGAGTCGTCACCTAGTATTAAGGTCACTAGAAAGCCTAATGGTTTGCTCGAGTCCGGGTAAGAGAACTTGTTGTGTAAGTAGAAACGCATCACCCCCAGTGCACCCCACCTAAGGTAAGTTGCATTGTTGTCTAATTGTTATTTTTTCCTGGTGAGATTTTTATCTGTTTGTCTTTTCTATGTCTCGAAGTAGATATTTCTTCATGAGAGAGTCTCTACCTCATTGGTTTGAAATCTAACCGTTCTAAGGTCTGAATTTTAACACTGTATTTATTGTACTTTAATATCTATAGGAGCACTTTACATTGTAATTTTACACTCCGATAATTAATTTTTCAACTAAAAAAGAACAAAATGATTGTTGAAAGTTTTTTGATATTTTGGCCGAACTCTAACAAATAATCATAAATTGTTTACGATATCCCATTTTTCATACTAAAACATGAGAAAAGATGTGATATTTTTTGTGATATATATGCTTAGGAGTTCTTAAGAATTCAGTCGTATGCACAAAAATAAAATATTAGTTTAATACAATTTTTTAATATTTTTTAAAATATATTCAGACTAGGTCTGACCTAACTAAATGGGTGACACAACCAAGTTGGGCCATTTCAGTCCAACAACCTCTTGGACTGGGATGGACATGGCGTAACCCTGCATAATGTTCACCATGTGAACAGTAGACCATGTGAACAGTAGGATGTGAATTAATTCATTGCGTACTGTTCACTTGCAAAGTTTATAGTAGCGATCAAAGGAGAAGAAGAAAGTCAACTGACATTTTTGCTATGAAGAGGATGTCCAACTGGTGATGCGGGTGGTGGCAATGATAAAAATGGTGGTCGATAAAAGGTGACGCTATTTTCGCTGGAGGAGAGGAAAGAGCTATTACAGTTGTCGCTGGGAAGAGAAGAGGTTATTGGTGGTTGCTGATGGGGAAGAAGACAATTGTTGAATCTGTGGTTTGGAAGAGGATGTTGTTGCCTGCCGCCAAAGCAAAATAAGTTGTTGTCGTCGATGGTGAGCTGAAAGTTGTGGCGGGTGGCGCCGACAGTGAAGAGATAAAGAGTTTCTATTGCCAATGGTAGAGAGGGAGAAGTCCAGTCAATGATTAGCTCGTCATTTTTGTTTTCACTATCTGCATGTATTCCTTTGTCCCCGCTTTTCTATTGAATAACTCAAGTATTTATAGAGACGAAGACGACTCTTAATTTGCTCATTGCGTGTGGATAATGGTTTGTGCAGGATTTCCAATTTCCATGAAACATGTAACAAGGTTCCACACTTAACATTGTGTACATTCTACAACCCTTTTCCCCCCTTGCAAGTTGCAATTGTGTTTCTGCATATATATGTTAGCTTCTGGGTTGTCTTCTTTTGATATTTCTCAATGCAGTTGACAAATGCCTTTCTTATTGCAAGTTCTTATTGGTTAACTTAGTGTGCTCTACACATGCACAGAATAAGGATTATTCTGAGGCATAATTATTCCCCCACATTTTTCTATTTTCCTGTAACAGAAATTGTATGCACACTTTAACTGCCTTGCTTGTCATTTATAGTGCAAAAATTTAAGGTCACATGATGGAATTTACTCATCAAGAAGTTCATAATCAATTCTCTGGAAGAATAACTTGTGCTTGTTAAGGTCATAAGCTACATTGTAGTACTGCTGAGCCATCAACCCAATCACAGAGAAATTAAATATTAGATTTATTAATATAATATTATATAAATATTAAAAATAAATTTAAAGTTTATTAATAATAAGTGACCGTTTGGTAATGCGGTGCAAACAAAGTTTTAAGGAAAACGCAGTTTACATGCGTTTGGTAACCAATGAATTGCAGTTTAAATTGCTATGGGACACACCAAAATTACGATCAAAACCACGATTTACAAGAAGCAGAAATTTCAAGCTTTTGTTGCGTTTCATTTTACCTGCGCTTCATTTCTACAATGACTGCTACTGCTACGTAGTATTATGAATCAGGGGTCTATTTGCAACGAAGAAGACGATGGCACAGATTAACCAGAGCTGAGAGGAAGAAGAAGACGATGACACAACCACCAACCATGTTGTTAACTTTGGGTGTGTTTGCATTTGGTGGTGCTTAATCACCAGATGCTCTCTCTCTCTCTCTCGGTTGCAACTTTCTCTCTCCAAAATAGCCACCATGATAGCAGCTCTCTCTTTTCTACGGTCATTGGCGAGCACCACCAGCTATTCCTTTAGCACCGTCAATCTCTCCTCTTCACCACCGTATAGTCTTCTCCCATAGCTCCGGCATCAAGCAGCAGTACCAGCTGCACCACCAGCAACATCAACCTTCTAGCGCTGTCGCTGACCACCATAGTCCATCATTCACGACGCCACTACCACAGGAAGAACCACCTTGACCTCCTCTACTCGTCAGTATCGGCAACTGAGCCTCTCGTCACCATCGACCATGTTACTGTTCACGTGTTACGTGAACAGTAACTACGTGAATTAATTCATGATGAATAGTGCAACACACCATTTTGTGTTTTCTTTTTTTTAACTATTAACTGTTGGGATGGGCCTCCTCTCGGCCCAACCCAAGTCTGGCAAAGTTGAGCATTTTGGCCCCATTTGGCTGGGCCAGCCCATGTAGGTGGGTCAGCCCCAGTCCGATTTAAAAAAAAATAAAAAAATATGTAGATAGAGGACCTGAATTTTCCAGTAGTCCGGACGTTGAAGTTAGAATGACGAGAAACTCACCCATCTTATGTGTTTTAGCATGACTATCAATAGTCAATAGATTTGATGTTAATGCATATCCTTTTTTGGCCAAATTCTGTCGTTTAGACCTCAAAATCATTGTTTTTGCCATTTTAGAAAGTTTTGTTTTAGTCATAACTCTTGATTTCCAGGTCCGAATCGACTTCCATCAATTCTGGCTTGCTCAAGAATTCTAGCAATTTTAATTTCCACATTTATCTCAATTTTGCTATTTCTTGTAATTTTTAATAATTATCCCGTTTCTTGTCCAACAAGGATTAGGGTTAGGGTTTTTGCTTTAATTGTCATTGTAAGCCTTCTAACCGAGTGCTGAATTATTCAATAAAATTGGTCTCTTCCTCTCTAGAGACAACCTATATCGTTTTCTTTAGAGCTATGGATTTCATTCACTAAATGAAGTTCTCAGTGCTATTGGGAACTTATGCAACAACCTTTGATTCACTTGTTTTACAAGGCATCAAGATTTTGTTCAGCAACGAGTATTCAACAATTTTTTCTCTTAGGTATTGTTCACTATTATATAAGGCAATGTGTGAAAAATAATATTAGACTATTTCTTTATTTATTTTTATTATTTTAAATCTTATTTTTAATTAGTTTGGGCTTTATTTGAAATAAGTGTCTATCTAACCCATTAGTTTTAGGTTTACATATAAAAACTCTTAAATAATGATTTTTATTGAGTTAATGAATTTTTATCTAAGGTTGCCACATATTGTGTGCCCTTTTCTCTTTAAATGGTTAAATGATTTATATACTAAGTTCTTAATTGATCTCGCAAACACTTTGAAGGTTTCATCAACTTCATAATGATGTATACTTCTTTTTCACCTCTTGTTACAGATATAGGGTAAGAGTGATCAATTGCACATAACTTTAGCTCTTCAAAGCAGACCTCTTGTTGAGTTAACATAACCTTAAATTAACAATCTAAAAGATAATTATTTAAATTTCATAATTATAAGTAATTATAGAGTTTTCATTTCTAGGTTAATCCTAAAATATAATAAAAAATTAATAAAAAAGGAGGGGTTGACATGGTGAAAAATGAAGTTGAAAAGTTTCAAAAAATTTAAGGCCCCAAATGTACTTGATTGTGCTAAAAATGAAGAAAAATGTAGATTCCGTGTCAAAAAAAATGATTCTCGGACAAATTTGGATAAAAAATAAGTCCATAAGCATAATTAGATTTTTAATAGACCAATTTGATTTAATCATTAGCCAAATTAAAGTTTAATTATATTTCAGAATTAATTTAGGTCCAATTGAAGAATTTAATTAAGTGAAAGGACTTAATTATACTTTAAATTAGTCGAATTAATTTTATTAGGAGCTTAATTGAGAAAACAATAAGTTTAGAGCCTTTATTTAGGCTTAATTCAGAAGATTGGAACTTTGGGAGATTAATTTTTACCAACTTAATTGCTTGAAATTAGGGGCAAAATTACAAGAAAATCAATGTTTTGGGTCAATTAGGGGGAAAGTTGAAGAACTTTGATGCCAAGGACCATATAGGGACTCATGAGCCAAAATCAGGGGTAAAGTTGAAAGAAATTAAAAGCTTAAAGATCAATTAAGGGTGAAATTGTATAAATTTGAGACTAAGGATCAAAATGCAAAAGGTAAGTTCCTTTAGGGTTGTCATTGAAGTTTTACAAAGGTAAAATTGTGCAAAATTAAAAGTTATGGGTCAATTAGGGGTGACATTAAAACAATCAAATGTTGAAGGATCATTTTAAATTTTGGATGAAGTAACGAAAACAACATCATTTTGGTGAAGAATAAAGAAAAAAAATAGTCTAGTTCATTTGGTCTAATATAATGTTGAGATGACTGTTGTCTGACATTGTTCAATGTTTTCCAAAAAATTGGTTGAATTGATAGCTTTCTTACCTACTTTGCGAGTGCATTTAATGATCGTATACTTCACCAAATTTGACAAAACTTGCATAAAAATGATCCTATGATGTTTTTCTATCATATGGTATGCTTAGTTCTTACTAACCAACACCACACCCATAGTAAAGACGCCCTGAAATTGACAACTCAAGCAACCATGAGTTGTCAATACTAACAACTTAAAATATCTACTTTGAGCTAATGCTTGGTGTTTTTGGGCTGAATTAAGGGTTGAAAATTTTACACTAACAAATAGAAAATTATCGTCTTCCACAATTCATTCAAAGCCAAAGTTATATAAAAAAACACATTCCTCGGGTTTTTTCCTTTAGCCTATAGCTACTCCTTTTCCTTTCCTCTCTCCACCATGAGCTTAACCACTCATCCTCCTCCACCAAGACTACAATCTCATCCATGTTGTGACTTACAACAGTGTAGCACCCTCAAAACTTCATCTCTTTCTTGATGAGAGGAACCATTGCACCAACTTCCTTTTTGTTTTCAGTCGATTACTTTTTCCTTTCTTACGACCAACACCAACCATCCCATCTAACACCTGTTGCTAGCCTCATAACAAATAACCTATTTTCTCTTTTTGTGACCAAGGTGTATGAATACCATGAGTCACCAAGTAAACTCAAAATATAGACAATAACTCTATACATAGCATAAGTTCATTTAAGACTTTAATGAACGGCATAAGTTCATATAAAAACACATATCCATGACAATATTTACTTTCTTAAGATATTTTTCTCTGAGTTATACTTTATTTACTCCATATGGTTTATTAACTTAAGCATTAAAAAACTTCTATTTTTAACTTTTGTTTGCAAGAGAACATAGAATGGTCAAGTCAATCATCTCATCATCCTATTAAGTAATGTTGAAGTCTAGTCACCTTGTCATCTTATCAAGCAATGGCCATGTCTAGTCAAAATGTCAGCTTATAAATAGTAGCCACGTGTAGTCATCCTGGAACCCATCAACCAATTATGGAGAGACTTATATTCATTTTTATTTCAATTTCATTAATAAAATAACATTTAAGAAATTAAAAAATAAATCTAGTTAGTTCATATTTCACACATCACTTAAAAGTTATTTTCATGTTTAAAGATTTAAAATATCTACGAGATGAGAGAATAAAAAAATTCCCTACTACAGGAGCATCAACTACTTCACATATTCGATAAATTAATAATAAAGTGAAAGTAATAAACAATATATTCTAGGCAATAAAAGAGCAACTTTTCATTCTTTCACCCCCTTAATGAGTGAGTGTACATAGCCTACTTCAATTTCTTAAAGGAATATGATGAATGACATGCAAAAAAGTAGCCATGAAAACACTCATACTCTAACTAAATGAAGAAGCTTTCCTCTGAAAACAAGAATTCCAAAGTTATACATTTTGAATGTGAACTCCAATACTCAACAACTAGATCTTTAGTGAGTCCCAACCATAAAAATGGTTATCACGATCAAAATCCATTTGAATCTTGCTCATATTCTTCTTGTTAAGAAATACCTTGATGCAATATTAGATTAACAACTATATGATCTTCTATGAATAAATATTATCCCCTTCAAGTGGAAGATTCTCTATTTTTCCATTGAGTTTTACACACTCATTTATTTAAAGATTGCATATCCACCATGACCTACTTAGAAAACACTATAATAGACCTATAAACCCAAAAGAAAACATATAAAATGTAAATATCATTGAGCTTGTAACACAAGAAAATAATGCATTGAGCTTGTAACACAAGAAAGTAATGCTATATGCAAATTTCTTAAAATAATGTTTTATAAATTTGTTTAAGTGTTTTGCCATAGCCTAGTGCTTAGATTTATCATTAACTTTTTTATAAATTTAGTGTCAAATTTATCTCCCACTTTAGTACAAGTATATACCTTTTAAAAAAACACAACTCATTTTTTTCTCCAATTCACAATAAGAAGATGAAATCATAAAAGCATGAACACACCAATTCACAATCAAGAGTAGTATCTCTAAGACATTTTTATGGTATACAAAAGGAATATAAAGGGATTTGTTTGTACTTGAATGATGTTCCTTGAGCTCATGAACACACCTTTAATAACCATGTATACTAAGATATTGGCTACTACCAAGGGAAAAATATTTGTGTAATACCTACTGAGTATTGTCATATGTCACATTTAATAATTTTATTTATTTTACAATGACAATCAATATGATACCGATGACTATCATTTCCTAAAAAAGGAGTTTGAAAGATTGATTGTCATACACCACCTCTAACAAAATGCAAGGAAAAAAAATAAAACCTGAATATAAAGAAAAAAAAGAATGGCATATTCAATAATGCACTATTCTAGATCAGATAATCTCCAATTACTTCTATAAGAAAATCTTTTGAGTTTTTCATTAATATCAATATTGATTCTCCATATCTTCGCAAAAAATATCCATCTCTCAAATATTATCCATGTATTTATAAAAAATCTTCTATATCGCTATAACATCACAATAAAATTTTCATGTTCGTGATGAAAATCTCCATAAACAATTCTCATGTCACCAATGAAATCTTCACATCTCCATGCAAGATGTTCATATATGATGCTTTACCACAATAAAAAAATGTTCATTATCTTACAAAATTGTATTATCTATATTGAAGAAATATACAAGTGAACTGAACTTTAATCTCTCTTGCATGACACTTTAATAAAAACCATGAGAAAGGTAACATTATGTTTTTTCTCTCTCATTCCTACTTTCATTATTTAAGTCTTTTAGGTATAAATATTTAAAAGACTAGAGAAAAAGATGATATAAAACAAAATTTACTTGTTTGTTTGGACCATGCCTAAACTAAATAACTTTTTCATTAAAATAGATTAAAAATTTTCCATTCATAAACAAAAACACTATGCTCTTAGACCAAGACTAGACAAATAAGAAGTCGTTTGTTTTAGGAACTTATGCTAAAAAGTTGGTCTTGAGCTGAATAGATTATCAAGATGTCCATTCTTAATATATGACCTGACTTATCGGGTTATCTACTCGACCCACTAAATCCTAGCACTAGCACACATCACAATGTAGAGTAATGACTTCTAAGAAAGTCAATATGGTATTGTGTTTTCATATGTTTATGCATAAATTGTCAAAACAACACTGAATTATCTTATCAATAGCTATCTCTTACCATCTTCTCTCTTACAAAGAAGCCTACCTTTTCCCACCAATGACTATCTCTTACCAATATGTCTTCTCAAAGGATGTCAACCTTTCACACCAATCTTCTTCGAGCTTTTATAATCTCTAACCAATAACACTACAAAGCACAACAACCAATAACTCTTATTTTCATGTTATTTGTAAGGAGAAGTAATTATTCTCCAAAACTAATTCACTATCCATGAAGTAAGCTCACATGAGCAAGTGTATAAATGTTTTGGGTCATCTGGTATACATAAAAGACAAAACAATTCCATTCAAAATATCATAGACCAATATAAGTTTAAAAAACAAAAAACCATTACAATATTTACTCTCCTAAGCTCTTACAATATTTACTCTCCTAAGCTCTTACTCTCTTGGTAATTTCCCCACCTAAAGTTTATTGATTTAATCATTAGAGGATCTCAATTTTGATATGGAACTTGTGCTCGTAGAAGAGTGCATTAAATCTATAACCAAAACATTAGAATCTTCATGAATCCCTGTATAACTCTTATAGAGTCATTCAAAATGATGATAATGTTTCCACTCTTGATATTTTAATCCTTTGACATGTGTCACTAGAGTGATTGCTAATGACTTCATCTATCAGTTGGTCTAACCTTGCTCTAATATCTTACAACGTAGATGATATATATAGAGATTATGAGGTTTATAAACTCTAAAAGTAGATGATATATATAGAGATTATAAGGTTTATAAACTCTAAAAATCCCTTAAAATGAACACATTCATAGTTGTATGGAAAATCCAAAAACTCTAAAAAGTTTATTAGTTCAATGTATGTCCATTGTCAAAAAGCCACAACATTAAAATAAAAATTTAATAGAATTTTAACGATGAAAAGCAAAAATAAAGACCTAAATCAATATTTTTTAATAACACTTATCTAACTACAAAAATAATCAATTGTAGAAATTTTGTAATAAATAGATAAGCAATAGTGGGATTCGCACGTCATATATATATATATATATATATATATATATATATATATATATATATATATATATATATATATTGTTATATAAACAATTGATTGACAAAGATGGGACTCGAAAATGACTCCCATCTTGTTTTTTGGGAAAGTACCTTTCAGCCACAGATTCATTAAGCTACTCGACTTCGACATAGTTTTTGGGCTTCGCTACAGAGGACTTTTTTCTATTTATTTTTTATTATGGTTGTGGGGAACATGTAGTAGTGTTGAACAGTCAATCGCAATTTTTAATATCATCCCTTTTTCATATTTATATTGTTGAATATGTAATTCTTTTGCCTACAAATTAAATGTCAGTCTATTTCTCAAAAAATAATCTAGATCAAATATGAGGAATTCAAACGATGACTTTTTTTTATTTTCTTAAATGACCTGTTTTGTATAAACAAAACCGTGTCTGATTGCTGGTATTGACATGCAATGTCCAAACGTGCAGAGTGTCCATTATTGGGTGCAAAACAACTAATTTACAACTCATTTTTTTTGGCTGAAAAAGTGTTAGGGCTACTGTTTTGCATTACCTAATTTCTCCTCTACATTATATATAAATAGTATTCACGTCAAATCCACAATCGCACATCTCTCTTCCATCCTCGGTCAGTCTACCCCTTGCATAGCAATAACAAGAGCACCAGACAATGAAAGCAGGGCTGCTAGTCTCTCTGATAGTAAACTCTTTGGTGGTTGCTTCTGCCGGCAGCTTCTACAATGATTTTTATTTCAACTGGGGACATGACCACGGTAAGGTATACGGCGATGGCAATAGTCTGAGCCTCACTCTTGACAAATACTCTGGATCAGGGTTTCAATCCAAGAAGGAGTATTTATTTGGTAAGATCGATGTCCAGCTCAAGCTTGTCCCTGGCAATTCGGCCGGCACTGTCACAACATTTTATGTGAGTTTCTTTCATACATACACATACACATGCACATGTACTTATTCCATTGCTTCAAAGCAATGGATCGTCTTTTAAAGACGAACAAGCTAATTACTATAATTTTTGTGGCAGCTATCATCGCTAGGGCCATACCATGATGAGATAGACTTCGAATTCCTTGGAAATACAAGTGGTCAGCCATACACTCTTCACACCAATGTGTTCAGCCAAGGCAAAGGCAACAGAGAGCAGCAATTCTATCTTTGGTTTGATCCCACAGCTGATTTCCACACCTACACCATCCTTTGGAATCCACAAGTCATAATGTAAGCACAAACAATGTCTGATCAGGCCTTCATTCAATCGGTATTATATCTTACAGGACCCTTTTCCTTGTTTTCTGTGTTCTGCATTTTAGTTTTTCAGTTGATGGCATTGCAATCAGAGAATTCGAGAACTTAGAGTCCATTGGCATTCCATTCCCTAAGAACCAACCAATGAGGATTTACTCTAGTCTTTGGGAAGCTGATGACTGGGCAACATGTGGGGGGAAGGTGAAGACAGATTGGACGAAAGCACCCTTTGTAGCTTCTTTTAGGAATATCAACATCAATGCCTGTACTTGGTCTTACGGAGCATCTTCCTGTAAATCAAAATCTGGCTTTGGGGACTCCAGCAACTCATGGATCTGGGAACAGCTCGATTACGGACGCAAAGGCCAGGTGAAATGGGTGCGGGACAATTACATTGTCTATGACTATTGCAAAGATTACAAGCGATTCCCATACGGCCTCCCTCGTGAGTGCGATACCAACTTTCACTGAACCAACATCGAGAAAAGGAATTGATTGATGATGAAAAATGAAATACACATCCTAATTTTCACTTATATTGTTCACTTATTATTTTCATTGGTTTTGACAATTCTGTTTTCCATGTTCATTTGAGTATTCCTTTGTTCCTAGTGATCAAAACACATTGAGAATGTATTTTTTTTATAAATAATATTATTACAGTTTCAATTGTCGTATGATGTGTGTGTATATATATATATATATATATATATATATATATATATATGTCAGATCAAGGTTAAGTTTCCGTCTGTTCAAATCAAATATATGTTTGTAATAATTGATAACCATAAAAACACAGCATTAGAAGAAGAAAAAAAGAGAGTAAAGAAACTGAAAGCAAACCAAAAATCTTTAATTGTTATAATTTGAGGCCCTGGCCCAAAATATCCCATAATATATGGACATGAAGAATTGGGTTATATGTTTGTATGACTCTGTGCATTGATTTAAGTTTGTTTCCTAATTTTAAATTTAAAGAAAAAAAATAATTAAATTGGTTAGAAATTATTTTTTCTTAAATTAAAAGCCTGCTATGAATTAAATAATAGAAATAACTAATTCATGGATTATAACTTATACTTGTTTCTTAAAAACAAATGATTCAAGTCACTTTTATCAAACTTATTTCCAGCTTAAATTGTTGTCAACACACAATAATGGATACAATAATTTTCTGAAGTTCGTTTAATGAATTTGTATTACATTATCTTAGGGATCCTAGAACTCTAGCATATTCAAAACTCATCACTTTAGTATTCGAGAGCCAACTTGATGCAAAATGTCAAGAACATTTTCCTTGTGATATTCAGCGGACAAGTTTAACGACGAACACATGTCAAAATTCATAACCCCAGAAAAAGTGTAGATGAGACAAGCAACCATTCTAATAGACATAGACTTAATTTTTAACCCAACTTCGGATGGAGTTGAAATTCTGCAAGCGAATTCTGCAAACCTCATTCCCTGGAAGACTAGTTCGTCGTTGTAAACCGAGGCTAGTATTGTACCCAAAAGTTGCTTTTGTTTTCTTCTTCTTTATTTTCCTATTTATATTTGGATTTATTTCTTAATTAAGATTGTAAAATTTTATTTGTTTATGTTAATTGATATCGTTTCAATTTAAATAGTTTTATATGTTATTTCATGAGAAATTAAAACAAATTAAAAGGGACTAAAATATTTAAAAAAAATACTAATACTTCTAATTCATCAAATTAGAGTTTTTTCTATAATTTTAAAGTTTAATAAACCAAGTTTTTTTTTTTCTATTCATTTTATGTTAGAAAACAATATAAATCATATTTTGGTACCTCACCGAATAGTTTAAGCTTTTAAGTGAGATAGTTCTTTTATATGGTATCAGAGCCTTGTTGATCTAGCGGTCACGAGTTCAAATCTCACCACACTCATTCTATTTAATAAAATCAAGCACAAGGTAGTGTGAACCTCTGCACATGTTTGAAGTCCAAAAGATTTTCACTTGAAGGGGGGCGTTAGATAATAATATAAATCATCTCTTGGGACCTCACTTAATAGCTTAAGTTTTTAGATGAGATGATTTCTGGACATTTTAACAGTAAGTGGTTCGCTAGGGTATGGAATTTACACCGTCATCCAATAATATTCCTTACCATGGACAGGCTGGAAACGCGTAAGAAATTGCATCTCTCATTGTCATGATTAAAACATTATAGGATGATCTATCACAAAATTTGTCTCTTGATACTTTCCATCAAGAGTGTGGAATTATGAGAGTGTTTGAACATGAACAAGAGAGGCCTGAGAACTCCCTAGATAATAATAGTTAACTACGTACATCGTGGATTATAGTGACAGGCTTGAATTTTACCAGTTTTATACGCGACACATCTTCAAAGGAAAAGTGATCTCAAACATGCATTCTTGCCTATCTTGAACACTGACTGGTTGAAAGACACAAGATGGGCCTCCTTGATAACTCGATCGATTACGTGATGAAATGCTTAAGCTCCATGTTATAATCAAACTAATGTACGTTGGCTTAAGCTGCGATCATCTCAGCTTTGATTGAATCCGTTAAATCAAGAGAAAACCTTTTGGAATTTAGGCTATATACAAGTGAAGCATTATCCCAAGGAAGATACGATAATGACTCTCCCAAAACTGAAATAACAAAAAATTATTGGCCTACTCGTAGGACATGCATGCATAAGCTTGCTATCTAAAATGCTAGCGTTTTCAAAGTGGGGACCTTCTCATTTGTGAACGTCTCACCCATCAATTTTCTTACTGGAGATTTCTGGTGTATACATTTACGCATCGTGACGTTTTGATTAGCGTTGGATGGAACTTTCCCAGCAAGCAAAATTTCAGCTGTAGCGATTACAAGATATAGGGGTTCGAGGGACAGCTCAAAAGCCTTGCCATATACATAAAATCTGAGATTTGTGTGCTGAAACTGGAGTCTTCTGTTCTCTGCGGATCTTCATGTGGTTGTCTTTCCCACCAAAAGTTTTGCTCCTGGAATTAATATTTCTCTAAATTGACTACTGATTTGTTGGGTTCGACCATCATCATCATCATCATCATTTAAGAGACATTTAACCTCGAGATCTTTTGGTGTGCTAGGTCATAAATTAGAAAATATCAGAACGGTTTTTGTAAGCAATAATTACGACTCTATTTTTTCTTTCCCATAATTTATGTTCCCACAATTTTTTCTACGAGCTCTTTTTCCTCGAATGGTTTCATGGTTGGACCTTTTTCTTTATTCGTAGCGTTTAGTTTCCAGTTTTTGCTGGGTAAATTTGCTAGTTAATTTCTATCGCTAGTCCTCTATGTACACCCATGCAAATTTGGATCTAATTTGTTCCTCTTCCACAGCTAAACTAGCCAGCCTGATTAGTATAGAAATAAATAAAATAAATCTACCTGTCTTGTTAAGAGAAAGGAAAACTTGCAAAAACAATTACAAATGATAAGAAAGAAATAATATTTTTTATATTGATACTGAAATTCAACCTCAGGGACTTTCTAAATCTCTCACAATGCCTTCCTGCTTTTTTTTAAATAGATTATTTAGGTAAATTATTATTCAATGATAATTTTTTTTTTATGTAAATCAAATCAAAAATATTTAATTTGAACCACAAAACAACGTCCGAAGTGGAACACTTAGGGCCATTTAAGAATGTGATTAAAGTTGTTTTTTAATGTTTTTAGTTGAGAAATACTTCAAAATAATTTTTTATTTATTTAAAAAAATCATTTCTGATATCAACACGTCAAAATGATATAAAAATATTAAAAAAAATAAAACAAAAAATTAAAATAAATATTTTTTAAATTTTTTCAAAAACACTTTTAAAACGTCATGTCAAAAATATACTAAAAGCCTTAATGGTAAACCACAAGTACCACAACTTAATTTTCTATGACTAGCTGATAAAAAGGATGAGATACAACAAGAAACTAGTAAAAATGTGTACTTATATTTGATGGGGATGCTGGAAAACAAATTGTTATGAAATGGTTAATGGATATATTTGAGATTAAATTAAAATTAATGTGTTATGTGTTAAAATCTTGTAAGAAAATGAGCTGAATTTTTCATTCTCATGATATATAGTTATTGGCATATATGATTACGAGTGTGTTTAATTAAATATATGTATAAATTTATTTATTATAAAATTTGATTTTTTTAATAAAATAAGTTTATAAAGTTTGTATATATATTATTTTATAAATAAATCATTTGATAATTAGAAAAACATGGGTAAAATAACAAGATAAGTTGAATCTAATAGATGTGCTAGCATTTTCAATTTATACAACATTGATGGCAACATTACATTCCAATGGATTATGATAATCACACCTTGGTAATAGCGTCAAAGATGGTGATATCATGCATTAAATCGTGGGTATATATAATGTTCATTTAGGGTTTGTTTTGGAGTATAGTAAAGATTGTTTTTTAATATGTTTTTCAATTGAAAAAAAAAATATGTTTTAAAATTTTTAAAATTTATTTTAAATATTAACTTGAAAAAAAATTGAAGCAAAAAAGCATTAAAATATTAACTTGAATTCAAAGTCTTTAAGAAGTGCACTCTCAAACACATCTATCACATTCATGCTAACTAGTAGAAAATTATAATGTAAGTCAAAAGTTTAGTTGTATTTCTAAAATTCTATATTTGTTTTTATATAAAAAAAAATACTTTCCTTTCAATTTCATGACTCACCATGTTTAAAATATTTTTTATACAAAAAGTTCAATTAAAACATCTATCTCATCAAGCATTAAATAACAATGTATCTATGGTGAAATAGAAAAAAACTTCACATAGAAATTGAATATTTTTATAGGTTTTGATGTTAGGTCAAGACATATAGACTTTATTATTAGCTTGATCTAAAGAAATTAGATTGTTCCTACAAAAGTGATATGATTTTTTATGGGTTTTAGTATTAGGCCAAGATATGTTGCACGTGTGCGATGTCATGATACTAATTTTCATGGATTGGAAAGGTTAGGAATGGTGTGAAAGAAAAATTCTTTTTAATATTAAAACATGCGAATAAAAGTTACCACTTAGTATTACAACTATTAGAAACTTTAATTGGTCTCATAGTTCAAGTAAGGAGACAAATTGCATACACGAAAGGTATTAGCACCTCTATGTCTTACTTGAGGTAAGTTGCATTGTTTATTTGTATGATATAAACTAAAGTATTGTTGGTCATTTTAAGGTTTATGAAAAGTCCTCCTTAGTAAAAAGATCATTATTATATCAAGTTTGAAACTTAATCATTATAATGTCAATAAATAAATAAAAGAAAGTATCTTTTTATTCAATATTGAAAATACATCTTAGGATTAAGTTCTTAATACCATATATTAAAAAGAAACAAAATAAAATATATTTGGTGTTTTTTTATATTCTAATATCAAGAATATGTTATAAGTTCATAGTCCCACATATTAAAAAGAAACAAAATAATTATTGGTATTTTCAAAATGAAGGCCAAAACCCCTTTTAATTTTACAAACTTGTTGTAAAATCCTTGCAGTATTTTTTTTATTAAAACATGCCAAAATATTTTAAATTTTATTTCAAGACATTCGCAGATAATTTTGGTATTTTTGGACATATGCAAGAAAAAATACTTTATTATTATTATTATTTAATTTTTTACTCTTTGTTTAGTAAAAACTCATTTTTTTTTCAAAAATAAATCTTCTAAAAAACTAGGCTAAAGGGTGTTTTCCAAAGACAACCTTAAACCAAATAAACCCTTTAATAAAAACATGGTAAACCAAACAAGGCATCAACTTATGATCCACAATTTTTACCTCAACTCAAATTTTTTGGTTCGACATAAAAACATAAAAAATGAAAAAAAAAAACTTGAACAAAACGAATCAAATACACAAAAAAATGAATCAAGACCTTTCATATTTGAGTTCTAAGTTACTATTCTTTCCGAGGGTTTACTAGGGTTTTGGGAAGTTTTCAATATATTTTTGACCTTTTGAACCAAAGAGACGTATTCTAGACCCTTGATAAAAACCCCTTGACTAGTCTTTGAATATAAATAACATGACGTTTTAACCTAATGGTTTTAGTGTCAAGACTCTCTATGTTACCTATTTTTGAGGCTTTGTCAAAACAATTATGATGTTATCAGCACCTAAAACAACTAAAAAAATGATATAGGAGATGCATACCTTTCATTTGAATCCAAACTTGCTCAATTTAGAGGTTTATAGCTCCATATTTATGCTTTTGAAGTTGCTAGTGTGATCAATCAAAACTAACAAAAAACAGAGATATTAGCTGACTAAACATGTCATATAACTTTTCTTCATTAAGTATGAATGATCCATCATCTAAGCGAGATTAGGTTTTTTAATTTGTGATTCAACAAATTTCAATTGAGCCCATATTCTTCTAATTTCTTTTAATTGCATCCATAATTTTATGCAAATTTACCCTTATTGAACTTAAATGCCAACCATAAGTTTGTCATCTTTTCCATTTAAGTTGTTGGTTTTGAATGATTGGTCCCGATTTGATTGTTGGGGTCATTGGGCATTGGAGACCTAAAGTTGGTGTTGGATGATGGATGAAAGTTGTTCCCCATGGGAGGGAACAAGGGTCGCCAATTGTTCTTTAAGGATCGCCAGTTGCTGTTATGGGATATGTGAGTCATTGAATTAGCAATAACAGGTCCAAAAGTGGAGGACTGTGAATGCAATGGTGTTTGAAGCGATGCTTAAAACGAGATAAGCTTTTTATGAAGCTCATCAGAGGATATAGCAACATCTCGGGCTTGGACTACTCGGACAAGTTCTTTGTAGTCATTATCTAAACCATCCAAAATTCATTTAGTGAGATCTTCATTATCCATGGGAGCACTGAGGACAACAAGTTTATCGGACCTTGCTTTCACAAAGTAGACAAAAATCGTTATAGTTGTCGTACGTCGCCGCGCGGTGTCCCGGGATGGATCCTAGCTCTCGCAATGGAGTTGAGAAGGAGTCTCCACCTGGCTGTTGAGGGTCGCTAGGAACACCTGATTTGTACTAGTCTACTCAGAGATTCAAAGGTAGGGGACTGATTGCGTAAAGGGAAGGTATTAGCACTCATAATACGCCTTACCTGAGGTAAGCTGCATTGTCTATTTCGATGTGATTTTGAATGCTTCAATAAGTCGTATTTATTCACACAAAAGATGTTTTGATTGAAAAAGAAATCGATCACTGCTTAAAATAATCCTGTGCATTTTATTGATTATTATCATCCCCGCCGAATATTTTGGATATTAACCTCTTAGAATTTATTTATCCAAACACCGAACAGTGAATAATAGCAAACTATTCCCCCCGAATATTTTGGATATTAACCCCTTAAGATTTATTTATCCGAATACCGACAGTGAATAATAAATTCCCAAAAAATAAGATTTTTATATTTTTGAAATATTGGCTAGTTCCCTTTGGATTTTTACAAACAAGTTTTAAATCTCAACATGCAAGGAATGATTTTTCTATGTGAAATCCATGTTAAAACACATTTCTCTTAAAATTCCAAGATAATATATATTTTTTGAAAGAAAAAGAATTTTTAAAATATGCTAGTGTATTGGCCGTATGCAAAGAAAACACATTTTTTATTTCATTTTATATTCTTTTTTCTTAACAAAATAACATAAATAAATGAATAAACACAACAAAACACAACACAACACACACACACACATTCTCTTTTTTCTTTCTTTTTCATTATATTTTTACAATAATTAAAATACAACGCACACACATTATCTTTTTCATTTTTCATTATATTTTTACAATAATTGAAAATACAATAAATACAAATAAACACATAAACATAAAGAAAATTAGAAAAAGCAACTCAGGAACAGTGGCAGAGGCAGTGCAGTGGCCTTGGTGGCGCGTCCGGAACCACGCGCCGCCATCACTCAGTGATGCAAGAGGAAGAAGAGAAAGAGCAGATATGGGGACCAGCAGATCTGCTCTTTCTCTTCTTCCTCTTGTCGGTGGTGGCCTTCAACGGCGACTTGAAAAACAAAACAAAAGACAAAGCAACACAATCAATAGCAGCTGGGCTGCTCTTCTCTTCTTTTCCAGATCTGGTCTTCTCTATTCTTCAGGTGACTGCCCGAGAGGGAGAGGGAGAGAGCCACCGTAGATGGCAGATGAGTAGATGCGGCTGCTGTGGAGGAGGTGGAACTGAAAGAGGCTGCCTCAGGTCGAAGATGATGGTGGCTGCTGGGGGCTGCGCCGATCTTCCCTTCTCAGCCTGTTCTTCTTCGATTCTCCTCTTCTTTTTCTCGCCAATAAGGGCGTTTCACCACGACCTGCATACACACAACAAACACACAGACACAAAAGGCACAAAATCAATTTGTTCTCGGGTCTGTTATTCTCCTTCTCGGCTTATCTTTTCAAATGGCAACGGGACTACTCACGGTGGGGGCTGACTGTGAGAAGGAGAGGGAGATGGAAGTGGAGAACGGTTGTGGGCTACGGTGCTGCGGTGTAGGAGAGGAAATGGTGGTTGGCCGGATCTGCAGAAGAGAAAAGAGAGTGGACGGGCTACTGTGAGTTCAGTCGAGTGGGATGGGGGCTGAGGCAGGCTGGTCGGAGGAGAGAGTGAGAGGGAAAAGGGAAAGAGTGGGGCTGAAGGCAAAGCTGAAAATGACAGAGGAAGGGCTGTGTGTGGGAGGGTGGCCGGAGAAAGAAAATGGAGGAGAAGAGATGAAATGGTCAAAAGGAGCGGGGCTGCAGCTGCACCCAAAAGGGTTGGCGGCTGCAGCCCCCGTGGGAGAGAAAAAGATGGGTTTAGGGTTTTTTGGGTTTTAGGGATTTTTTGAATGAATGTATTTTTTTTCATCCCTTATTTTGCTGGTTAGGAACTCTATTTATAGAGTTTATCATAGGCAAAATTTCAAAAGTACCCTTCAGCTTGCACGCCTTTTTTAGTTTGGTCCTTGATTTCTAATCTGTGCGATTTGACCCTGCATTGACTGTTAAATTCTCAATTTGTTCAATTTTACCCCTGTAACAAGATATTTTTGGATTTTTGTCTTTTTTTCTATTTTTTTCTTTTTCTTCCGAAACTTAATAATAAGTAGGTCAAAATTTGGGTAGCAACAATAGTCATGGTGCCTTTGGTGAGATTTTTCAATTGGTTCCTTACTTGCTTGATTCGCCCATGTTAAGGTTTAGCATATGTGGCGGCGACATGCCATGCTTCACAAGAAAAGGTGGTTCTGTCAAAAAGGAAATAAGTGGGGGGAGTGAGACCACTTATGAGGGTGTTTAGGATGAGACTATCTTGCCTAACCCAAAAGTTGTAGGCATGATTAGGGGTAGTGGTGTTGTCTATTGTGAGAGTTGTTGGTGGACACGACTTTGATCCATTGATGTAATCAAAGAGATCATAGCCGACAAGGAGAGTTTCAAACTGAATTTTCCAAGAAGCATAGTTTGAAGAATTCAGTTTGAGAGGAGCTTGAGCAATCATATTAATGGTGATTATTTGGTTGTCTGTGTTGGATGAGATTGAGTTTGACATCATAATTTTTTTTAGAGGATTAAAGACTACTTTGATATCATAACAAATCTGAAGTTTGAGAGAGAGAAGAGCTTATGTTTTTATTAATGAGCAACATTATAAATACCTATAAATACTACATACTTCTCCTATTAGGCAGGGAGACAATTCCTATTGGATTACAACTTGAGAGCTTATCAACTCAACTTGAAATAATCACACGTAACTAGAGTCCAATAAATAATAAAGCTCTAGAGTAGTTGTTACTAAGGTTGTCAAACTCACTTTTTTGACATGACGCAAAATTGACATTTGAACTTGGATCATAAAATCGTACGTAAAATATTTCCGTACAAAAATCATAAAATCACAACTAAAATCGTTTTGGTAGAAAAATCACAAAATCATAAGTAAAATATTTTCGAATATAATACAACACAATACAAATATGACCAAAAAACTTCATTAGTTAAGGTTCATACACCAGTTTATTTCATTTCAAGTTTCTATTCTATTGGCACTACAACTAGGGTTAGAAATTAATGTGACAAAGAGATTATGAGGAACACACACAAAAAAACAGTCGGTTGAAGAATATACAAAATCTTGAAAGTGGTCACTACAAACTAGGTTGCGAATACCATAATTTTCAGACAATTAATCATAACTGGTTATGAAATACAAGAAGCTAGCAATTAAGGAAAAATGCATGAATCAAATAATTTTTCTCATGCCTTTTGTATTCCATGACACATGCATGCATTATTGTCTTAAGAATAGGATATCTTACCACATAGAAAGCTCACTCATTAGAGCCTTCAATAATTACAGCCATATTCATAACTGATATAGATGAATGAACTTGATTGAAACATCAAGTTGACATCAAAGTAGGTAGGCTCCGAAAGACATTTGTACAATAATGGATACATTTGCAATTATATTATCGGGGACACGCTGTGGAACTGATATTCATAAAGGACAACAACCATGTCAGAAATATATGCACATCACTAACTCCTGCAGGACACAATCATAAATGGAGTTATCTTCATCAGGGTAAATCAAGAAATTATCTTCATCATGGTAATTTAAGCATTCTTTGCTTCAGTAAATCAACCCAGATGAAAATCAAGAAAATAATCACCCAATTCAGCATTTGTAGTTAAAATTAAACCAAAACCCAGAAACTCCGCTTCTTTAACCATGCATGATCAACAATGAAATATAGCCTTCAATCAATAACCGAGGAAACCATAAACCATTCAATCAATAACCCAAATATAATCAATAACCCATAAACCGTTGGAGTTTGATACATAGACTAAGTTAACTAACCTTCAAAGTTGATGAATTGAAGATTGATGAGAGGTGACGACGACAACAGATGAGAGGAGAGGATGATTTGAGGGGTTAGAGGAGACAATGATTTGAGAGGACAACTGATTAGTCTGGTTTGAGTGGCTATGAAGGGGAGTTGAGGATCGTAAAATCGGACCAATCTGGTCCGATTTTATGATTTTGACTGATTATACCGAGTCAAATCCGATTTTACAAGATTTATTTTTTTGACTTGTAAAATCATATGATTTTACGAGTCAAATCACGATTTTAACCAACATTGGTTGTTTAAGATAATGCATTGGTTAACATGTGCCTGGAATTTTTTTTATGATACTAGGCCTGGGTCGGTCAAATAGTTTTTCAGGGTTAAAAAAAGAAAGTGAAGGGCTCTGTTTGAATTGCAAACCTAAACAACTGCTTTCCCCCCCCGTAAAAATGTACACCATCAATCAGTTTGCAATAAACCTTTTATAGAACTGAATTGATTTTTAAATAGATTTGGATTGATTTGATTTATTCTTTTTTTAAAATGAGATTTTCGACGAGTATAATTCTATTGCCAATGGACAATATTTTTGTATTTTACCATGTTATAAAAGATTTGCTTCCTGCTAGTTATGCCAAGAGCCCGTGTTTCTTCCGATCACAAAATCAGCAGTATTACAAAGCTAGAATGACACAAAATTCATGTGAAATTTGCTCATAAAAGGATAAAAAAATATCTTACAGAGTGTTCCATCTGATCAAATTCATTTTGCCTCATTACGCCCTTCTTGTTATTCTAAAAGCTAGTGTTTTTTCCGAGTTCAAAAACTAGAACGCACAAAAATTTAAGTGAAATTTGCTCTTGGAGGGATCAAAAACTTTCTTGCTGAGAGCAGGTCCATCTGATTAAATTCGTGCCAACTTGATGTGGTAGAAGCTCTTGATCTTGAAAAGATCTCAAAATGAAGTTTGGATTTTGGGAACGTTGATGCTGTTTCTGGTTGTGGACAGCAAAATGGTAGTGTTTGTTGGAACAAAAGGAGCTCCATGACATATTTAAATCATTAAATTGTTATTTGGCAATGCCTTTAGCCATCAAGGAATCACCAATATGGGTAGATAGCAGTAACACCAAGCAATGTAAAGAGATTAAGAATGTTGTTGGGATCGCGTGAAATGAGAAAAGAGGGACTGCCATTTCCTTTTCTGGGAGATATAGGAAAGCCATTTTTTTCTTAGTTAAGGGTAGTTCAGGTGATCAGATTTTAAACGTCTAAACAAAAGTCAAATCTGAGAAAATCGCAACTCTTCAGATGTGATTTCAAATTGGGATTTCCGTACAGAATTTCAAATATTTTGAATTCAATTCATTGGTAGGAATTCTTTCTCAGCATGAGATTTGGGTGAAGTTGAAGAAGATAAATCAATTCTACCCAAATCTGGATTTTCAAACTGCATGTGAAAAGAGAACTTCAAAAAATGAAGTACCAAAAGATTTCAAAGCCTTAAAGACAAGTCAAGCTGGCTCAACTCTTCTTGAACATTTTCAGTTCTGTATGCCAAGGACCAAGAGCCCCCAATACCTTCTCTAGAACCATAATTCATCTCTGTCCTGCCATAGCTCACGTCACCAACAATCCTACCAGCATGTCCATGGTGGTCGAACCTTGCTAGGGCTGGCTGATGTTGTCGAGGATAGGTTGAGCCACTCATGCTATATGATGATTCTGACCGTGGGTTCGATCCTCCGTGTGCCCGTACGGATGAACTCATCTCTCTGCTCTTCTTGGCTAAGGTTCTCTCAAGCTTGTGAGCATTTTGGTGACCACCAAGAGCTTGTGAGCTATAAAACTTTCGTTGGCAATAGTTGCATGAGAAAATTCGAGGTTCTGCCGGACTATGACGTGGTGAAGAAGAAGATGGTTCAAGTACAAGCTCTAGGTTTAGTTGATCGCTCGGCAGGCTTAGATGTAGAGAAGTATTTGGTTGGAAATCCATGGCCCCAGCTAGAGGGATTGTGAATTATTAGCGAAATTAAGACTATTAATTGGCAATAAAGGGTTTGAACAAGAAGCGATGGGGCTTGATGTAACTAAGAGCGAGAGATGATCGCTTATAATGGGGGGAGGGGGGGATTTGTGGGCTAAGAAGTTTGGCTATTTGGGTAAAGTAGAAATATTATGAGCAGACACAATGAAGTAGAAGGAGAAGGTCAGTCTTACATTATATGAAGTGCAGTGGTTCACTGTTTGTAGAGTGAAAAGGAGATAGGCAATTTTTTTAGAGTGTGTGTGTGTGAGAGAGAGAGAGAGAGAGGGAGAGAGAGATAGGGAGCTGCAAAGATCAGTGTAGGATCAAAGAGTTGTCGCCTCCATTAATGGAAGCATTATAATCCCTTGTCGGTCCATGGAAAAATTCCTTCATTTTTCTACTAATTTATGTAATCAAGAACACTAATGAAACCTGGAATTTCAGTATTATACACTCCTAGTTTAGTTTTTTTGTTTTCTTGATGTCTTCTGGAGGCACGTAATTGACCTAGCTCTATGTTCAATATGGGTCCAATAATTTCAACTCCTGTAAAAAATATATATATTCTATTAGAGCTCTCTGAACTGTAGTACTGGATGAGAAGCAGTCCTTCTTCACCGAATCAATATGCAAGCCAAATGGACAACGTTTGTTGTTCGATCGCAGACTAAATTGTGACATAAAATCCAAGAGGTTTCTGCACAAGAGATTGCCTACGTACAAACCCAATGTCCTTTCCAGCAGACTTGTCAGCAGGAGGATTTCTCCAAGATATATGTATTAATGTCTTACAACATTTTACCCAAACTAGTTAATTAAATCAATTCCTACAGACATAATTCAAGGAATAAAATAAAGTAGATCAAATCCACTGTATCAAACAATGAAAATATATGCCAATACATGATTATAGGTGAAGGTAGTTTTGAGAAGGAAAAATCTAGCTTGAAAATTCAATAAATTTTTTTTATTTAGGATGTGTTTTATCCACCATCACATCTCATGTCGAAGACGGAAAGGGTACCAGGGATTCCTGCTTTCAAGATTGTATGATGACTAGGAGCAATTACACTAGAGAAAAGACGTGAGAACTGTTGTTATGACCCATCCTAGTACATGACCTAGCGGAAACTTGAAATATAATGGTATGACCTTGATAAATATTCAGCCATCCATCGAGTTTTTTGACAAGCCATTCTCAAACAAATGTCCTAGATGGGACCCCGATTATCTTGTTTGTATGCCACTCGCTTGCCTCACGTCACATCCATGGGGAATCTCTCTTTTCTTCCGAATTTCGACATTATAGCTAACTGAGACATGCACATGGGAGATCAAATTCAGAGAACTAGATGGAGAGCAGATAAAATAAGATCAGCCACGACACCACTTGCTCCCAAACAGGAACAGCTGTTTAATCCAGTAATACCGGTTAAGCTCTCATTAACACAGTGATAATTGTGATCATGATTGTGGGATCAAGATCTTGCAGGTCGGCTATGATTGCGCTGAGTGCTGTCCGTTAATGACAGACACAACACAAACCAAGCAACTACGCGCTGTTTATGTATTTATATAATTTGTTCCAGTCAAGTAGTCATATAGAATATAAGACTCCAATCTAGGAACATTAATTCTTTTTCTAAAGCTTGTATTATAAAAATCAGTCAATAGGAATGTGTCTTTTTGTACTTTAACAAACCAATGGAACATGCCGTCATAGACTCGAACTTTCACCTAATTACGCTGATACTTGATACCCTTCGCACACCTTCATGTATCGGTGGGTTTTCCTTTTTTTTTTATCAGCTTTTTAATGATTAAGTGAAGGAGCAATATTTTTTAAATCAAAGTAAAACAAGGGACAGGAGGGTGGAGTGAAAGAAGCTCACATGGGAGAAGCGGCCGGGAGGTGATGGCAAGAGCAGCGATGAGACTGAAGGAGTCTGGTTTCGCCTACAGAGATAAGAAAGATAGCCAATAAGAAATTACACTCAGATGACTCGACGACATGTTTGTGTTTTGTCGGGTAGATGAATGGTTTATGGACGGGCTCAGTGCTATGGCTTATGCTTCTCTTTTTTGCCTACATGTGGATGATGACTTCTATCCTGTGCTTTTTGCTCGCCAAAACATGCCCCATTAGCTTCGTGCAGTTTGTGTTGTACAGGAGGACGAATTTAGGTTTCATGGCTGCCATGATATTTGAAAATTTTGAAGGGCTCTCGTCCCTTGAAAAGGATTTTTGTGGGGGGTGATGTTAAAACTGAGTAGGGTCGTTTCTATCAAGGAAATAAATGAAAGAGTTCAATCGGCTAATTTCCACACAGCCGTTACCAAGAATCATGCTTCCATTACTTCATAATATATCTTTTATTAGCTGCATATATTTCATTAAATGTGATTGTAATTAGCTGTTAGTGAATCCTTTTGTATACCTAAGGTTAGGCTAGCCGTTATTGCCTTTGTAAGCTCATCTTTGTGTATAAATTGTAATGACTGTTGATCAGTAAAATACAAGACATTTTACAACAATTATTCAGCTTCTATATGGTATCAGAGCATCTTACACTCTAACGAGTAATATCCTTCCATACCTGTGCCATGGCTGCATCATCTTCCTCCTGTTGGAGTCATCAACAAAGAATGACTAAGTCAAATGGCTTAGTCCACCTAAGCTAGTCCATTGCTCTCGGCTAGTCCTCTGTTTAGTGGCTGGTTTATAGGAATTTTCAGTTTATGTTTATTTGCATTTTATTCTTATTAGTTTGTCCACGTTACAAGATTGTGTACACGTGGTAACCTTGCTTTTCGCATTTCAGTTCCTGTAAGGCTATTATAAAGCCATGCGTTTAAGTCTTGAATAATACATAAAAGTGCATTACTTTGCAGTGAGCTTATCAAGAGTACAACAAGTGGTATCAGAGCCTCAAAACTCTATACCTGTTTGTGTGGTGTTAAGATCTGCAATATCTTAACTAAAGGAGTGTAAACACTTAGCTCGGGCGAGAGGAGAGAAACACTTGTGAGACGAGAGATCAAACACTTGGTGAGCACACTTTGTGAGATAGAGAACGAGCGATCAAACACCTGGTGGGCATATTTTGTTGGGTTGTGAGGACGAGAGTACAGACCAGAAATGACAACAGAGAAATACGTTCAAGCTGCCATTCCTCAATTCGATGGTCACTATGACCATTGGGCTATGCGCATGGAGAATCTTCTCCGTTCCAAAGAATATTGGGACTTGATCGAAGTAGGCATTCCACAATTGGCAGACGGGGTCATACCCACAACAGAGCAATTGGCTGCAATAGAGGCGCACAAACTCAAGGATCTTAAGGTTAAAAATTATCTTTTTCAAGCCATAGACCGCACCATCATGGAGACCATTCTTGACAAAGACAGCTCCAAGAGCATATGGGATTCTATGAAGCAAAAGTATCATGGATCAACAAGGGTCAAACGGGCACAATTACAAGCTTTGCGAAGAGAATTTGAGGTATTGCAGATGAAAGATGGAGAAAGAGTGGATGAATATTTTGCATGCACACTGACTATTGCCAACAAAATGAAGATCCATGGGGAACGAATGGAGCAGGTTGTTATTATTGAAAAAATACTGAGATCAATGACTTCTCGGTTTGCCTATGTTGTGTGTTCAGTGGAAGAATCCAACGACTTGGACAAGCTATCCATTGATGAGTTACAGAGTAGCTTACTTGTTCATGAACAGAGAATGAACAGCCACTCTGGAGGCAGTGAACAAGCATTGAATGTGTCATATGATCGTGGGAGATCAAGCTATGGACGAGGTGTCTCTCGGGGACGTGGACGAGGAAGAGGCAGAACTGGGTTCAACAAGGCACTTGTAGAATGTTATAAGTGTCATAAACTAGGACACTTTCAATATGAGTGTCCTGGTTGGGAGAAGGAAGCTCATTATGCTGAGCTATATGAAGATCAAGAGATGTTGCTGATGACTCACATGGATCTTCATACTCGTACGAAGGAGGCAGTGTGGTTCTTGGATTCTGGTTGTAGCAACCACATGACTGGAGATCGGTTGTGGTTTTTCCATCTTGATGAAACCTTCAGACAAGCTGTAAATCTGGGGAACAATACAAAGATGGCAGTCATGGGAAAGGGGAGAATCAAGATGCGAATCAATGGGACAAATCAGGTGATCTCTGATGTGTTTTATTGTCCTGAGTTGAAAAATAATTTACTTAGTCTTGGTCAGCTTCAAGAAAGAAATCTTGCTATTTTGATAAAGCATGGAGTATGTAAGATATATCATCATTCCAGAGGACTGATTATACAGACAAAAATGTCTGTTAACCGAATGTTTATGCTTGTTGCTGAAATGATAACTGGTGCTAATGTCCAAGAACAATCATGTTTTCAAATCAATCCTGAAGATGAAACCGATTTGTGGCATCGTAGATTTGGGCATTTAAACTTCAAAGGACTACAAACTTTGTCTTGCAAAAACATGGTGCTCGGTTTGCCTCCTCTGCAAATTCCTTCTAAAGTTTGCACAGTTTGTCTAATAGGCAAACATCACCGTGAGCCTTTTCCTAAGGCTAGTTCATGGAGAGCTACTCAGAGGTTGCAGCTTATACACTCTGACATCTGCGGCCCCATCACTCCTGAATCAAGCAGTCATAAAAGGTACATGCTCACTTTCATAGATGATTATACGAGAAAAATATGGGTTTATTTCTTAACTATGAAAAGTGAGGCATTTGCTATGTTCAAAAACTTTAAGAGTTTAGTAGAAAAGGAATCTGGGCATGCTATATGTTGTTTTAGAACTGATCGGGGAGGGGAGTTTACTTCATTAGAATTCAATGATTATTGCAATTTGAATGGCATCAAAAGGCAACTCACCGCAGCCTACACCCCACAACAAAACGGGGTTGCGGAGAGGAAAAATCAGACGATCATGAACATGGTGCGATGTATGTTGACAGACAAACATGTTCCTAAAGAATTTTGGCCCGAAGCTGTCAACTGGGCTGTTCACTTGCTTAATCGATGCCCAACACTTGCTGTAAAAGAAAGAACTCCGGAAGAAGCATGGCACAATTCCAAACCATCTGTTGAATATTTCAAAGTGTTTGGATGTGTTGGCCATGTACACATCTCTGATAAGAAGCGGCAGAAGCTTGATGATAGGAGTCTCCCATGTGTTTTCTTGGGTTTCAGCAAAGAATCAAAGGCCTATAGGATGTTTGATCCTGTCTCCAAGAAGGTTATTATCAGTAGGGATGTGGTGTTTGAAGAAGATAAGTCTTGGGATTGGAAGCAAACCAATGAGGGCATTCATAGTTCTACTCTTGCATGGGGTGATACACATGAACTGAATGAGTTACCAAGTCTTGATGACTGTCCAGTAGCCAGGCAGATTGCAAATGACAGTGTCGATCATCAAGAGGAGCCTAGTGAAGGTGATTTTGTTGATGGCAGTTCTGCAGCAGTCACACGACATTCCAATGATGGCGTCTCGGCTAAAGATGCTGATGCTGGTGATGCTTCTTCTCCTGCTGCGGTCACACAAAATCAGCTAAGTTCAGTTCAAGGGAGGGAAAGAAGAACACCAATCTGGATGAGAGATTATGTAAGTGGGGCAGAGCTAGAAGATGAAGAAGAAGAAGAACTGGCTAATCTCATGATGTGCACTGCCTCGTGTGATCCCATGTCCTTTGAAGAGGCTGTCAAGAGTCCCAAATGGCGAGAGGCAATGGAATTAGAAATCAAAGCTATTGAGAAGAATGAGACTTGGGAACTAACCACACTTCCAGCGGGTGCAAAAAGGATCGGGGTGAAATGGATATTCAAAACCAAGCTCAACGAGAATGGAGAAGTAAGCAAACACAAGGCAAGACTAGTGGCCAAAGGGTATTCACAACAGTATGGGATAGACTACACTGAAGTTTTTGCTCCCGTCGCTCGTTGGGACACAATTCGAATGTTTCTTGCTCTAGCTGCATGTAAAGGCTGGGAGGTGTATCAACTTGACGTAAAAAGCGCATTCTTGCATGGGGAGTTGCAGGAAGCAGTATTTATTGAGCAACCTCAAGGCTACGAAGTCAAAGGAAAGGAAGACAAAGTTTACAAACTCAAGAAGGCTCTATACGAACTTAAACAAGCTCCTCGAGCTTGGTACAACAAAATTGAATCCTATTTTGAAAAAGAAGGTTTCAATAGGTGTCCGCATGAGCATACTTTGTTTACAAAGAGAGAAGGAGGTAAAATGCTTCTGGTAAGCATTTATGTTGATGATCTTATTTTTACAGGGAATGATGAAACAATGTTCGAAATCTTCAAGAAGTCCATGAAACAAGAATTCGACATGTTAGATCTTGGAAAAATGAAATACTTTCTCGGCGTGGAAGTATTACAAAACAGCAAAGGAATCTTCATAAATCAGAAAAAATATGCAAATGAAGTCCTTGAAAGGTTTGGTATGGAGCATTGTAACCCAGTCAAAAATCCAGTAGTGCCCGGGTGTAAACTTGTCAAAGATGAAGGTGGAGTTGCTGTTGATACAACTACCTACAAACAAATGGTAGGCAGCCTGATGTATATGACTGCCACCAGACCCGATTTAGCCTATGTGGTGGGATTAATTAGCAGATTCATGGAGAGGCCAACCGATTTACACCAACAAGCTGTGAAGAGGGTGCTTCGGTATCTTAAAGGAACTACTGATTTGGGGATCTTCTACAAAAGAGGAGGAGGAGATGAATTGATAGCATTTTCGGATAGTGACTACGCTGGGGATATCGAGGATCGAAAGAGCACATCAGGATATGTTTTCTTGCTCAGCTCAGGAGCAGTAGCATGGTCCTCAAAGAAGCAACCTATTGTCACTCTCTCCACCACCGAAGCAGAATTTGTAGCAGCCTCTTCCTGTGCATGTCAAAGTGTGTGGATGCGTGGAATTCTTGAACAACTTGGTCATGAACAAAGCAAGTGTACTGATATGTTTTGCGACAATACATCTACAATCAAGTTGAGCAAGAACCCAGTCATGCATGGGAGAAGCAAACACATTGACATCAGATTCCATTTTCTTCGTGACTTAACAAAAACTGGAATCGTCAAATTAGAACAATGTAGTTCAGCAGATCAGCTAGCAGACATCATGACAAAACCATTGAAGCTTGAGGTATTTACAAGGTTAAGGGAATTACTTGGAGTCTGTGAAGCACCATCATTAAACTGCCAGCAAAACCTGCAGGTCAGTTTAAGGGAGGGTTTGTTGGAGTCATCAACAAAGAATGACTAAGTCAAATGACTTAGTCCACCTAAGCTAGTCCATTGCTCTCGGCTAGTCCTCTGTTTAGTGGCTGGTTAATAGGAATTTTCAGTTTATGTTTATTTGCATTTTATTCTTATTAGTTTGTCCACGTTACAAGATTGTGTACACGTGGTAACCTTGCTTTTCACATTTCAGTTCCTGTAAGGCTATTATAAAGCCATGCGTTTAAGTCTTGAATAATACATAAAAGTGCATTACTTTGCAGTGAGCTTATCAAGAGTACAACACCTCCACCACCGACTCACAAATCATCACACTCAATTCCACAACCACAATCAACGAGAAACTCACCCCTTCCACTTTCCCACAATGGAGAGCCCAATTTGAGGCACTACTCATTGGCTACGATCTCATCGACTTTGTGAATGGTGAGAAAAAATGTCCTGCAATTGATTCCACAACTGCACACTCCCACTGGGTGCGCCAAGACAAACTAATCCTTCACACTATCCTTGCATCCACATCCACTACAATTACCCCACTGCTAGCCGCTTGCAAGACCTCTCATGAGGCATGGACATCCCTGCATCGCCTTTATGCAGGAAAATCACGAACACGAGCGATGCAACTCAAGGAAGATCTGACCTTGTGCACTCGTGGAAACCGAACTGTAACTGAGTTCCTTCAAGCCGTGAAAATGATTGCTGATGAACTTGCAATCATCGACCACTCAGTCACTGATGATGACTTAACACTCTATATTCTGAATGGACTGGGTCCAGAGTTTAGAGAAATTGCTGCCCCCATCCGTGCTCGCGAAACCTCCCTGAAATTTGAAGAACTCCACGATTTGCTTGTTGGACATGAGAGCTATCTCCGCAGGCTGAACAATCACCAATCCACGAGCTTTATTCCCACTGCAAACTACACCCATCGACAAGGAAGAGCTTCTGGTCACCAACATCACAGCTCGCACTCGGGAAATTATCCCAATCGCCAGCCACGGTCTTCCAGCCAGTACAAACACAGCCCTCGACCAAATTTCACCAGAACCCGAAATACAAATGGGTATCAAAGAAATGGCTACTCAAGCACGGGGCCAAGTTACTCAAATGCTGGGCCACATGGGCCTTCAAATTCGGGCCACCGAAAATTTCAGCCCAAATGCCAATTATGTGACCAAATGGGTCATACGGCCAAATATTGCCCAAAGATGACTTCTGGAGATTTTTCGGCAAATTGTACAGCCTCTCAAGACAAAAACCATCAGTGGCTTGTTGACACTGCGGCATCTCATAATATGACTCCCGATTTCTCAAAACTATCAATTCACTCTGAATATGATGGTACCGATGAAGTGGTAATCGGTGATGGAACAGGTTTGCCCGTATCTCATGTTGGATCCTTATCCTTACCATTGCAAAACCGTACTTTTCATTTACAAAATACTCTTTGTGTTCCCACTATTCAAAAAAATCTTATTTCCGTTCATCACTTTACCAAAAATAATGGAGTTTATCTAATATTTCATCCTGATTATTTTTTGGTGAAGGATCGGATCACGGGGGCGACACTTCTCAAAGGCGCATGTGAAGATGGTGTGTACCCATTTCCGGAAAATTCCTCATTATCGTCCAAAAAGGTGGTGGCCTATGTTCACAATCGTACTACTTTCGATGGGTGGCACAAACGACTTGGACATCCATCATCCAAATTAGTCACTCATTTAATCCATACCTTCTCCTTACCAACAAATAAAAATGATCATGTATCCCCTTGTATTTCTTGCTCACAAAATAAAGCTCACCGCCAACCGTTCAATAACCATGGTCTCACTAGCACTGCTCCCATTGAATTAATTTACACCGATGTTTGGGGTCCATCTCATGAAACTGGAATTGAAGGGTCAAAATACTATGTCATTTTCATTGATCACTTTACCAAATACATTTGGTTATACCCCATGACACACAAATCCAATGTCCATAAAATTTTTCCACAATTTCGAAATCTTGTCGAAAATCAATTTAGCACCAAAATTAAGAGTCTTTACTCTGATAATGGTGGAGAATACATTGGTCTAAAACCCTATCTCTCTGTTCATGGAATCAGTCACTATACCACAGCCCCCCATACCCCACAACAAAACGGTATGTCCGAAAGACGTCATAGGCATCTTGTTGAAACCGGTCTCACTTCACTGATGCCCATATGCCTTTGTCATTTTGGCCATATGCGTTTCAAACCGCAGCCTACCTTATTAATAGGATGCCCACTGCAACTTTACAAAACCAGTCTCCATTTCAAAAATTATTTAATCGTCCTCCGAATTACCTCAAACTTAAGCAATTCGGCTGTCTTTGCTTCCCTTTTACCAAACCTTATAATCACCATAAACTTGAGCCCAAAGCCCAACCATGCACATTTATGGGCTACTCTCTTTCTCAAAATGCCTACCTATGCCTTGAGCCCAAATCCAACCGAATTTTTCACTCCAGACATGTGCTATTCCATGAAACTCATTACCCATTTCAAAAATCCCAATTCGGCAGCCCAATCCCTAAATTCCCCTCTCCAGACAACGCCACCTCCTCCGTTCCAATCCTGCTTCCCCGTGTCATACCAGCTCCGCCGGACACCTCCTCTCTGGAATCGGGTACTACCATCTCTCCATCACCTGCGGCTGCGTCGTCTCCGGAACCATCTTCTCACCAGGTAAGTAATCTCTATCCTTCGTCTTTACCTTCATCATCACCCACTATACCTGCAACTTCGCATGCTGTCCCAAACCGAATGATCACTAGGTCCATGAATAACATTTACAAACCCAAGAAATCATTTGTAGTTACCAAACATCCAATTCCCTCTTCCCTGGAACCAACGTGTGTGACGGCTGCCATCACTGATTATCGATGGCGTGATGCTATGTCATCTGAGTTAACTGCCTTGATGAGTCATAATACATGGCAATTAGTCCCTCCTCCAGATAATTGTAATATTGTGGGTTGTAAATGGGTATATAGAGTCAAAAGGCATGCTGATGGTTCTGTTGATAGGTTCAAAGCCAGACTTGTGGCCAAAGGCTTTAATCAACGCCCGGGTCTAGATTACACAGAGACGTTTAGTCCTGTTGTCAAACCTGTTACCATCCGAATTGTCCTAACTCTGGCTGTTATGAATGGGTGGTCACTAAGGCAATTAGATGTTAATAATGCCTTCCTTCATGGGCATCTTAGTGAGAAAGTCTATATGCAACAACCTCCTGGGTTCAGAAGCTTAGAATACCCAAATCATGTGTGCTGCCTTACCAAAGCCATCTATGGCCTAAAACAAGCCCCTCGGGCTTGGTTCTCTGCTCTCAAACAAGCACTGCTTGCATTCGGCTTCTTGAATGCTAAGTCCGACACTTCATTATTTATATTTCAGAATGGAGACATAACTGCTTATTGTCTTGTGTATGTTGACGATTTAATTTTGACAGGAAATAATGCAGATTTTGTTGCTAGTATTATTACTAAACTTGGACACAAATTTTCAATCAAGGACTTGGGGTCTTTGCATTTTTTCCTTGGTGTGGAAGTCATCCCCACACCCGAAGGGCTGTTTCTCACTCAGCATAAGTACATCCGAGAACTATTATCTAAAGCTAATATGGAAGGTGCCAAGGATGTTACCACCCCACTCTCCACCTCGACACCTCTTCATCTAGCTGATGGCTCTGCATCTGTCAATCCCACTGAATATCGCAGCATGATTGGAGCCCTTCAATACCTGTCATTCACCAGACCTGACATCAGTTTTGCAGTCAACAAACTCTCCCAGTTCATGCACAGTCCTACTCAAAATCAATGGACAGCCACCAAGCGCCTGCTACGGTACCTCAAGAACACCATTTTCCATGGAATCACCATACACAAAGCATCCACACCAGCCCTCACTTGCTTCTCGGATGCTGACTGGGCTGGGAATCTAAACGACAGGAAGTCCACCTCAGCCTATCTCATCTTCCTTGGCAGAACACCCATATCATGGAGCTCCAAAAAGCAGCGTGCTACAGCTAGATCGTCAACTGAGGCTGAGTACAAGGCCCTTGCTACAGCTGCCTCCGAATCAATGTGGTTGCTATCTCTTCTTCAAGAACTGAATGTCAACCTGTCACAGTCACCACTACTCCTATGTGACAACTTGGGAGCCACACACTTAAGCTTCAATCCGGTCCAACACTCACGGATGAAGCATATTCAACTTGATGTGCATTTTGTGCGTGACTTGGTTGCGAAGAAGCTGCTCAATGTTCGACATGTTCACACACATGATCAGCTTGCTGATTTGCTTACCAAGCCCCTGTCAAAGCAGAGGACATCTGAACTATGCACCAAGATCGGCCTATCCGATGGTAGCCCGTTCTTGCGGGGGCGTATCAAGGAAATAAATGAAAGAGTTCAATCGGCTAATTTCCACACAGCCGTTACCAAGAATCATGCTTCCATTACTTCATAATATATCTTTTATTAGCTGCATATATTTCATTAAATGTGATTGTAATTAGCTGTTAGTGAATCCTTTTGTATACCTAAGGTTAGGCTAGCCGTTATTGCCTTTGTAAGCTCATCTTTGTGTATAAATTGTAATGACTGTTGATCAGTAAAATACAAGACATTTTACAACAATTATTCAGCTTCTGTAGTTTCAACCCATTTTTGCCTGTCCTTCTTGCACTTTTTCGGACTTTTTGGTTTCAGCTTTGGATCTATGAAGGAAATTAATTATTTGCGGATTCAAAAACAAGAAGGCTTCATATATATATATAGCGAATCTCCAAGTTTTTATTATTATTACAATAACTCTCCAGCTGATTAACCCAGGATTTAGTTTCGAATCTTAATTCCCCAATCCAAAAAATCAATGAAAAACACTCAAATCTTGCTTTTATAAATTAAATAAGTCGCATCAATGTTATGAAAAACTTCAATAAATATCTCTGGTCAGGTTTCTGTTTTTAATTTTAAAGATTTTCTTGGATTTATGTTTTATAAAAATAAAATCAGCCGACCACATTGTCAAAACATTTTTTGAAACCATGTTTTTTTTAATATTATTAACTGCTTGTTGGTTTTAATGTTCTTAAAATGAAAGACAAAAGAACATGAAAAGGAATCAAAAACCACAATAACTACGTTCATTGTTTTGACCATTTTTTTTGCAATAAAAACAAAACCTTAAATGGTATCTGTAAAATGTTGTAATGTATATTCGATTGATTAATTCTGGTGTTACAGTAGCAGTATATATACAAATAAACATGTTCTTTGTCTACTTCTACTTTCCTAGGCTACAATATTTGTTACATGAGAAAGGAAATAATAATAAAGCAACAAGTAACCAACAATGGTAACCTGCACATCTGCAATTACAGGCAGCAGATGTGCAGTTGTATTCTTAACACTCCCCCTCAAGATGGAGAGTAAATATTTATCATGCTCATCTTGCTAATAGCGATCAACAAAGATAAAACTCAAGCACTCGTGCACTCGTATGGTTATGGCACTGAAGGCTAGGACATCTGTCATTTGGGTATCTTAAGAAATTACAACCGAATTTGTTTTCAGATTTCAATATTTCAAATTTTAAGTGTGACATTTGTGAATTGGTCAAAAGTCATCGTATCCCTTATTTACCAAGTTTGAATAAAAGTTCAGAACCTTTTGCAGTTATTCACTTAAATGTTTGGGGTCCTGCAAAAATTCCATCTTTTTCCAGTGCACGATATCTTGATGAATGCACTTGAATGACTTGGATTTCTCTCCTTAAAAATAAGAGTGATGTATGGACAGTTTTTCAGGAGTTTCATAAAATGGTGACAAACCAATACCAAAGGTCAATTCGTACACTTCAATCTGACAATGGTAAGGAATTTGCGAACAAAATTCTAGGGACGTATATTGGTCACCATGGAATTCGACATAAGACTTCATGCACTTATACTCCACAGCAAAATGGACTTGTTGAACGAAAGAATAGGCAAATTATGGAATTTGTTCAGGCATCCCTGTTTGGTATTAATATGCCTAAGTTCTATTGGGGGAAACAGTCAAATTAGTTGCCTATTTAATTAATTATACCGCATCTAGTGTACTCAATTTTCAAACTCCTCAATAGAAGATGGAATCCCTGCTCTCCGTTCCTCATCTACCAAACCTTGAACCCAGAATGTTTGGATGCACCGTCTATGTTTACATACCTAAAGTTCTGCGGGGTAAACTTGATTCGTGTGCAAAAAGGTGTGTTTTCATCGATTACTCGAAATTTCAGACGGGGTATCGGTATTATGATCCGCTGCACACGAAGTTACATGTAACCCTTGATACCTTGTTTCATGAATTAGAACCGTACTATTCAGGGGGAGCATCTAGGTCGTCCCTTCAGGGGGCGAGAAACAGTGAAGAGAACGACAATGATATATTTGAATTAGAGGAAAATGGAGGGGTACTCGACAGATTCAATGAAGAAATAAGAAAAAAATGGTATGGTCCCTAAAGATGTTACTAATTTGGAATTATGCATAGATCAGAATTATCTCAGCAACAACCCCTCGGTCTCCAGAGGTGTACACCAAGAATCAACCCAGAATACTTGTCCTTAGGTAAATCCAAACCATATCCTTGAAGTTTGCTGAGACTGGGTCCTACAACAATTCGATGTCAAAAATGCTTTCCTAAACGGAGACCTTGAAGAAGTCTACATGGATTTGCCACCTGGAGCTAAACAAAAATCCTCTCATAGAAATGAAGTTTGCAAGCTACAGAAGTCATTATATGGTCTAAAACAGTCACCTCGGGCATGGTTTGGAAGATTCTCCTCTACGATGAAGGAATTTGGATATAAGCAAAGGAACTCGGATCACACGTTGTTTATAAAGCACAAAGAAGGAAAGATTACAACATTAATTATGTATGTGGACGATATGGTTCTAATAGGAGATGAACCAGAAAAAAGAAAAGCACTCCAACAATTCCTAGCATCAAAATTTGAAATGAAAGATCTCAGACACCTGAAGTATTTCTTAGGGATTGAAGTTTCAAGGTCAAAAACCGGGATATGTCAACAAAGAAAGCATGTGTCAGATTTGTTAACAGAAACCGGTATGCTCACATATAAACCAGTTGACACACCAATGAAAATGAATCACAAGCTAGGAGAAACGGAAAATCAGACGCCAACGGATAAAGGGTGTTATCAATGGTTAGTTGGGAAGCTGACATATTTATCATATACAAGGCCAGACATAGCCTATGACGTAAGTGTGGTAAGTCAGTTCATGCATTCACCAGGAGAAGAACATATGAAAGCAGTATATCAAATTTTAAGGTATCTGAAGAGTGCACCAAGAAGAGGCCTACTATTCTAAAAAAGGGAGATTCGTGAAATTGAAGGGTATATAGACTCGGATTGGGCAGGAAACCAGAAAGATAAGGGATCAACATCAGGTTGCTTTACGTTTGTAGAAAACAACCTGGTCACTTGGAGAAGTAAGAAGCAGAAAGTAGTCGCTAGATCAAGTGCAAAAACAGAATTTTTAGGTATGGCTCATGGTGTGTGTGAATTACTATGGGTAAAACATGTGTTGCAGGATTTTGGAATCAATTATGAGATGTCTATGAAAATTAATTTGTGTCAAGACTATCTCACTTAAAAACTTAAGTTGTTAGGTGAGGTCCTAGAAAATTATTTATATTATTCTCTAACACACCCCATCAAGTCAATTTTTTTTTGAGTTTGAAACTTGCACACAGATTCATACTACCCTGTGCTTGATTTTTATCAAATAAAATGAGGGTGATGTTGGGATAAACTCAAATCTGAAAAGTCAAGCAAAGAAACAACCGACAACCACCAATTAAAGCCTCAGACAGCCACTGTCCACGACCACCGACTGTAGCCGCCAGCTATTTTCTCGCCTTAAAGTCAATTTTATCAAGCTTTTATTGGGTGTATAAATAGAAAGCTTAGTTAAGGTGAAATAGTAGTGGGATACATTAGAGAGAAACACTAGCGAGAAGAAGAAGGAGCTTTGACAGTTTGATCAAGCTTCTGTGTAATTTTTGTTGTTGAAATAAAACAGTTTGTTTTATCCCCTTTGAGTGTTTCGAAGCCACCACCAGTGGCCTCTCTCACCAACAATAGTTGTATAATCCCATCACAAAGAAGGTGATTATGAGCAGAGATGTTATCTTACCTGGAAATGGAAAGAGGATCAGGAAGAAATCAAATGGATCAATATAGATTTTATCCTTGAAGATGAAGTAGAACTACCAACGGTACTTGCAGAAGATCCAAGATTACCAGAAGAGGAGCCACAGTCTTCCGTACACGGTTATCATGTATTCAACAGGAGAAACTCTCCAACACTAGGAACATCATCAATATCACTAGAAGCATCCTCATCAGAAGAACCAAGGATGAGAAATCTAGAAGATTTATACTATGCAACTAAGGTAATAAAAGATATAACATTATTTTATTTCTTCGCGGATAGTGATCCAATTAGCTTTAATGAGGCTATTAAAGAAGAGAAATGGATCATAACAATGGATGAAGAGATACATGTCATTCAGAAGAATGATACTTGGAAGTTAACCAATTTGCCAGAAAGTAAGAAGGCAATTGGTGTGAAATGGATCTACAAGACCAAGAAGAATGCAAAAGGTGAAGTACAACGACATAAAACAAGATTGGTGGCAAAAGGCTACAAACAGAGAGAAGGCATAGATTATGGAGAAGTATTTGCTCCCGTAGCCCTTCTAGAGACAATCAGACTGATTTCTCACTTGCAACACAACATAGATGGAAGGTCTATCAACTTGATGTGAAGTCAGCATTTCTGAATGGCTTCCTAGAAGAATAGATTTATGTTGAACAACCACTTGGCTACATTGAAGAAGACAATGAAAGCAAAGTATACAAGTTGAAGAAAACTCTCTATGGTCTGAAGCAAGCTCCGCGTGCTTGGAATACCAGAATTGACAGGTATTTTCAAGAAAATAGATTTTAAAAATGTCCATATGAACACACCATATATGTGAAGAAAGAAGATGATGGAAGCACACTATTTGCTTGCTTATATGTTAATGACTTGATATTCACCGGCAACAATCACTACAAAAAATAAGGGGTATTTGCAACGGACTTATCTGTTGCAAATAAGTAAGAATGTCGTTGCAAATGTCTATTTGCAACGGACTTTGCAACGGATGAATTCTGTTGCAAATACACGACTGCAAATTAATTTGCAACGGGTAATCCATTGCAAATTAATTTGCAACGGATATTCCGTTGCCAGGTTGCAACGGAAACACCGTTGCAATTTATTTCGCAACGGAATTTCCGTTGCAAGGTTGCAAGGAAATTTCCGTTGCAAGGTTGCAACGGAAAGTCCGTTGCAAGAGTGCAAGGGTGTTTCCGTTGCAACCTTGCAATGGTTTATTTATGGCGTTTCCATTGCAATTTATTTCGCAACAGAATTTCCGTTGCAAGGTTGCACGGAAATTTCCGTTGCAAGGTTGCAATGAAATTTCCATTGCAACCTTGCAACGGAAAGTCCGTTTCCGTTGCAATTTATTTCGCAACGAAATTTCCGTTGTAAGGTTGCAAGGAAATTTCCGTTGCAAGGTTGCAACGGAAAGTCCGTTGCAAGAGTGCAACGGCGTTTCCGTTGCAAGTTTGCAACGGTGTTTCCATTGCAACCTTGCAACGGTTTATCCGTTGCAAGATTGCAACGGATATTTCGTTGCAACTTTGTCACAAAAAGTAATGTGTTTATTAAATTGGTTATTTAATTTCTTGAATAATTATAATGAAATTTTTTGATTAATATTATTAATTTTTATAAGCAAATAAATACAGTTCAAATAACATAAAGGACATTTTATAATATAACAAAGATTTAGTTAGATTTACATGTTTAAGTATATACATATTTTTACATCAACATGAAACAAAGATATAAATAATTTTATCACTAGCAACATGAAACAAAAAAAATACATATTTTAAACCATTGTTTAAGGTGGAAATGATTTACGATGTTGTTAATGAGATGCTGATGATCCACTATTTGGGAGATGGGGTCGAGGTTGATACACTATGGAAGACGTTGGACCCATAGGAGCCATTGTACGTGATGGCATCGTGCCAACAGGTGTTGACATATCTTGACTCATAAACTCAGGCCTAATATTACTTCCATGCTGGGTGGCAATATAATTTGTAATAGAGTCAATCTGACGTTGCATATTTTTCATAAGAGCATCTTTTACTTGCAATTTGTCTTTCAACTCCTGAATAACTGTGCTTGGATATGTGGAGTATACTGAGTAGGATTGTTGTGACGCACTCGCACTAACCTTAGATTTTGGCATACGAGGTGCACCGTAAACTCTACCCTTGCTTCCCCCCCCCCCCCCCCCCCCCCCCCCCCCGAAGCCTGACACCAAGCTTCTCCATCAAAAGAAGGATGAACATCTTAATCAGGTCCATACTTTGCAATCATCTCATTTCTATACTTTTCCTGTAAACATACAAGTACATGTAGAAACAAATTTGTTTGACTATGAAATTATATACAAGTAATTATTTATTAAAAAATAATAGTATTTACCACCACTGTTTTGGACCTGTTGTCTACGAATGTGCAGGTTTCATTGACATTTTGATGCAACATTGAAAATACATCATCCCATGGAAGTTCTTTTCCCCCGGCTTGTTGTTGCTATCAACATTTTATAAAATAATTAGCAACATAAAAAATTAAACAAATACAATTACGAGTGTACAATAATAATGCTTAACATACTTGCTCGATATGCAGCAAATGAAACTGACCCACCAGAATGAGAACTTATTTTACCATCTGTTTGTTTCAACCGATTGCGTTTTGAAGACTCTGATCATCTTTGGAATCCATCGATTAACCAAACTTCCTGTATCATGGTATTCCAGTCTTCCTTTTGTATCCAAATAGGACCATTATTCATGCAGTCAATAATATTTGTGGTTTGTAGTTTTGACAGAGCTTTAGTGCGAGCTCGTGCCAATTGTTGGTTCAAAGATATCCGAGCTTTATCTTCCCAAATATTTCGAACAATTTCTTCATCTTCCTTAGGGAAGGCATATTTTTTCTATCCAATACATTTGATAAGTAAAGTAAAATAATTTGCAAACAACAACAAATATGTTTTCCATTAAAATATATATCATAAATGAATCATGATCATAATATGAAAATAGTTGCGTGCATTCATATTAAAAAAAGCAATAAAGTCAGCAACATTTTTTTCTCATACCCTCAACTCTTTGAACAGTTCATCCTTATACATCGAAGGTACTTTTTCCCATGAATGTCATGGCCCCTTAAAATTACATCTCAAAATGTTGCCAATTTCACGGCCACATGATGCGTTATTAAACCTGAAATATTATAATAACAAACTTTCATGAAACAAATACAGACATAAATAATCAATGTGTACAAAAAATATGAAACTTACTCTGTTTTTCCATACAAACTTAGTTGTCGTTTTTTTGTCATTGGATCGATTTCGGTGTAAAAACCCTTCTGTTTAATGCAAACATTGTTTCTAGAAGAGTTTTGACCATTATCTGTTTGGAGACAATCTTCATTCTGATCGTTATTAACATCTTCGTTAATTGGATCGTCAATGTCGTTCTCCTCATCCTCATTATCACCATCTACTCTCATATAACTATGACTCGCCAACAAATGTTGATACCCGGACATGTAATTATCTTGTTCATTTGGAAATGAACTTGGGACTTCGGACATGTAATTATCTTCTAAGTCAGTACGATCAATTGGGCGAGAAGTTGTTGCATCCGTATTCATCATGTACGGAGTTCGTTTTGATCTGGATGCAAACCTATCAGGACTGGAGTCTAATATAGATCCACGTCACGACATTCTAGCACAGTTATATTCTTATCAATAAGTGTTTGTAATAACTAATAAAAATTACAATAAAAAAATAAAGGGTCATGCTAATCATCATTACCAACAACATCAATATTCCAAACAAAATAACAAATCCTTCTCAAACAACATAATGCTACTCATCATTACCATCAACATCAATATTTCAATCAAAATAACAAGTCCAAACATAATGTAATTCATCATTACCATCAACATCAATATTTCAATCAAAATAACAAGTCCAAGCATAATGCTACTCATCATTACCATCAACATCAATATTTCAATCAAAATAACAAGTCCAAGCATAATGCTACTCATCATTACCATCAACATCACTATTTCAATGAAAATAACAAATCCAAGCATAATGCTACTCATCATTACCATCAACATCACTATTTCAATGAAAATAACATATCCAACCATAATTTTACCCATCATTACCATCAACATCATACATATTGGGAATCAAAATAACAAATACAAGCATAATGTTAATCAACATTACCATCAACATCAATATTTTCATTAAGAAATAACAAATACATGTATAAAGCTAATCATCATTATCATCACGCCTAATTACATCATCATCAGCATCATCACCATCACCAATGACATCATTGTCATAGTCAATTTCCTCACCCGAAGATATTTCATTATCTTCTCCCCAATTTGCTTGTACCCGAGGCAACTCATGTTGGTTTGTTTCTTCATAATAAGATGAGTCAGCACGTATATTTTGTTCATCAAGTGACGGACCAGGAAGCACACAACGTGGATGAGAAATTTCATCCAATTGATCAACATCAAATGATTTAACATTGTCAATGTTCTCAATAAATTCCCCCATATCAACGTTATAACGACTTCTAGCTGATGTCTTTATAACTACCCACCATTCAGATGATTTATTATCGGGTGGACATGTATAGTACACTTGTTGACATTGTTGCGCTAAGACAAAATCTTCATTCCCATGTAGTCTAGAAGTATGTTTGATTTCAACCAAACCATTTGAACGATGCAATTTAAGACCACGTTTTGTATCATACCAATGACACTTGAACATAAATACCTTGCACTTATTCCCTAAATATTTAAGCTGAATCACTTCTTCAAGCATTCCATAATAATCAATCTCATTCTCATTGTAGCTACTTCCTTTAACACAAACCCCGCTATTCATTGTTTTTTTATACCGTCCATAACTTTGAGTATGAAATTTAAATCCATTTACATAATACCCATTATAACATTTCACTGAATTGGATGGCCCCATAGATAGTGCAAAGATTTGATTCTCAATTCCAGTTAATTTGTATTGAACCTAGCATAAGAATAATAATAACCAAGGATGAATTTAATAAATTTTATACAAAATATTTATCGAAATAACAAAATTCTTCTTGAACAGACTTACATGATTTTTCAATCAAATTGGAAATATCTGCTCATATAGTTTTTCAATTTGAACATCGCTAAATTGTGGTTGTTGTGTCTTGAGCTCTTGACAACATTGCCTAAATTTGTAATTGTTAGGTGAAATTAAATTAATATAAATGACGATCGAATTGAATATATTTGACACTTACTCCATATAGGGTTTCAATTCTTGACAATTGAAAAGGACATAGCTGTGTGCAATTTTCAATTCTTCATGCGATAACTGCCTTCTATAAAATTTCTTGGACAATTTTCTCCCACGATAGGAAAAAACAGAAAGTTGTCCACCTTGACCTTTAGATCCACCATCGTCATTTCTTGGAACTCTATTCCATATTGTTTGAACATCATCACCAAATAAAATACGACGCAAAATTTGTAATTTCATCAATCAGGTAAGCTTCACGTATAGAACCCTCAACGTGAGCTTTATTGGTTACTTTCTTCTTCAAATAAAACATATACCTACATCATTTATGTTAATTAATTTGAATTGATATAAAATATAAAATGAAATTTAATAAAAAATACATTGTATGAGAGCATACCGTTCAAATGGATACATCCATCGATATTGAACGGGTCCTCCAGCTTGTGCTTCATACGGAAGATGTATGGTTAAGTGTTCCATTGAGTCAAAGAAAGATGGAGGGAAAATCTTTTCAAGTTTACATATTATTTCAATTATATTTCTCTGCATCAGCTCCAGGTGGTTGACATTTAAATTTGTAGCACAAATGTCCCGAAAAAAAACTGACAATTCAGTTAATGCCTCCCATAGTGGTCTAGGCAAGTAAGGTCGGAACGCAACAGGAATAAGTCTTTGAATAAAAACATGACAATCATGACTTTTCATACCCGAAACCTTACATTGAGCCTCTTTTACACACCGTGATATATTTGAAGCATACCCATCAGGAAAGGACAACTCTTTCATCCATGATAACACTTCTTATTGTTGTTTACTTGAATAGATAATAACTACCTTTCAGTTTGTAAACTCGACCACTGACATGTTGTTGCAAATGTAAGCTTGGCTTCCTACAATACAACTGAATATCTAACCTAGCCTTTACATTATCCTTGTTTCTATCATGACAATCCATGACTGTATAGAAGATATTCTCAAAACAATTTTTCTCTATGTGCATGACATCTAGGTTGTGACAAATTACATTTGTATGCCAATATGGAAGCACATTCTTCTCGATGACTTACACACAAGCTCTCTTAATACAAGAATAAGTGTTTAACAATATTATATATATGTTGTTCATGCATAGATGTACCATTATCTATATACTATTATGTTCCTTTCTAAGTATTGACTAACTATCATAACATACACAAATTTGTAGCACCTATTTTGGTCAATATGAAATATCCTCTAAAAAATTCTAAAGTCATTAGGCTTACTATCCAATTTTTTGAAGAATAATAACATTTGATACCAATATAATTCTTGGGAGACATGTTTGCTTATAGAATTTCTATGATACAACTACCCCACCAAATGTTAAAAATATATCTATTAATGGATTTTAAAATATTAGTACATAGTAACCTATACATCATGTCTTTAGAGCTACATTTTAGATATATGTAACATGTTGCTAATTTTTTAATACATTAGAAAAATATTAGTACATAGTAACCTATACATCATGTCTTTAGAGCTACATTTTAGATATATGTAACATGTTGCAAGGCTGTCAAATCTTCCATCAAATTCAAAACATGAAATCCACCTATACTTTGAACCATATACGCAGCATATCTCACAGCAACACTCCTAAATATCATACCATTAGAAATCCTATTACTCATTATAATAACATGAAATCCACCTATCCTTTGAATCATATACGCAGCATTCAAAATTGGCAAGAAAAAATGAGCTTTATTTATTCAGTACTTTTTACTGATTTCCAATTTTGTTCCAGTTGAAAGTTCTGAATAAGAACACCACAACTTTTTCAAGAACCCATAAAAAATATCCACATGATGACTAATACCCAAGCATGATCAGGAAGAAAGGTTGCCCATACAACCCCGATGTTGAGATGAAGAAAGTCATTATTTTAAAGTCTGCATTTTTGTTACTTTAAAGATCTATCACCCTATTCACTTGCAATGTGGAAGATTATGTATCTTAAACTGGAAAATAAATATGCAAACACACAAGAAGAAACCCAAACACAAATTTTGCTGTTAAAATCCAAGGAAAAAAAAAGGAAATGCTTACCGTAGATGAAGAAGATCGGCGTTGTGGTGGTGCTGGGTCGACTGTGTTTCACAAGCTCGTCGACGACAAGGTTGAATGGGTGCAAGAGATGGAAGGCAACGGATGGGTACTGTTACTGTTTAAAGTAGAGAGAAGGAGAGAAGCGAAGGAATTTTTGTTCTGGACAAAAGACAGGAGGAAGAGAGACGAACAGACATCATAAACTCAAAACGGTGCGTTTTGATGAGTAAAATTTGCAACGAATTATCCGTTGCAAATTCAATTTTGCAACGGATTATCCGTTGCAATATCATTTTTTAGTTTGCAACGGTCGATCCGTTGCAAACTACAATGATATTGCAACGGATTAGCCATAGCAAAATTGCAATGGACATTTCGTTACAAATTCAATTTGCACCGGAAATTCCGTTGCAATTACAAACTATTTGCAACGGAGAATCCGTTGCAATATCATTTTAGTTTGCAACGGATTATCCGTTGCAAATTGTTTGGAATTGCAACGGCAAATCAGTTGCAATCTAAAATGATATTGCAACGGATTATCCGTTGGAAATTGCAACGGACAATCCATTGCAAAGTAATTTAATTTGCAAAGGATGTTCCGTTGCAAATGGTTTTAATTTGCAACGGATGTTCCGTTGCAAAGTAAAACCATTTGCAACGGAACATCCGTTGCAAATTAAAACCATTTGCAACGGAATTTTCGTTGCAAATTACATTTGCAACGGCAAATCCGTTGCAACCCATGTTTTTTTTTCGGAATTTGTTCAGCAACGGAAAATCCGTTGCTAAACAAAATTCCGTTGGAAACACACCCCTTTTTTAGTAGTGAATCCTACAATGTTTACAGACTTCAAGAAAAACATGGTATAGGAGTTTGAGATGACAGACATTGGTCTGATGGCACATTTTATAGGCTTAGAAGTTACTTAGAAAGAATAAGGGATTTTTGTGTCCCAAAGCGGCTGCGCCAAAAAAATTCTTAGAAAGTTCAAGATGGAAAGTTGCAATCCAGTATCAACTCCAGTTGAAAATGGAGTGGAATTGAGGAAAAGTAAAGTAGGAAATGTTAATCCTACTTACTTTAAAAGCTTGGTAGGAAGCTTGAGGTACTTGACATGTACAAGACCGGATAAACTCTATGGAGTAGGACTTATCAACAGATATATGGAGACACCAGATCAGACGCACTTAAGTGCAGCTAAGAGAATTCTCCGTTACATCAAAGGAACAATAAGTGAAGGTATGTTCTATACATCAAGTAAGAACTTTAAACTTATTGGCTACTCAGATAGTGATTGGGGTCGAGATTTGGATGAAAGGAAAAGTACAACAGGGTTTGTATTTTTTATGGGAGACACATTTTTCACATGGTCATCCAAGAAGCAATCGATAATGACGTTATCAAGTTGTGAAGCTGAGTATGTTGCTGCCAACTCAGCTATATGCCATTTAATATGGTTAAGGAATATGCTGAAGCATTTGGGATTTCCTCAAGAAGATCCGACAGAGATTTATATTGATAATCGATTGGCGATTGCATTAGCAAAGAATCCAGTGTATCATGAAAGAAGTAAACACATTGATACACGTCATCACTATATCCGGGAGCATTTGAAGAACAAAGAAGTTGAATTGATCTCAACAAATGATCAAGTTGTCAATATCTTCACAAAGCCATTGAAGGGAGATATATTTATCAGATTGAAGTTCATGCTTGGCATGACATCTACCAAATGAGTTTAAAAGGGGAATTTGTTAGGATAAACTCAAATCTGTAAAGTCAAGCAAAGCAACCACCGGCAACCACCAATTAAAGCCTCTGACAGCCACTATCCACGACCACCATCTACGACCACTAACTAAAGCCTCTGACAGCCACTATCCACGACCACCGACTGCAGTTGCTAGCTGATTTCTCACCTTAAAGTCAATTTTTTCAAGCTTTCATTTTGTGTATAAATAGAAAGCTTAGTTAAGGTGAAATAGTAGTGGGAGACATTAGAGAGAAACACTAGAGAGAAGAAGAGAGAGCTTTGACAGTTTGATCAAGCTTCTGTGTAATTTTTGTTGCTGAAATAAAACGATCTGTTTTATCCCCTTTGAGTGTTTCGAAGCTACCACCAGTGCCCTCTCCCACCAACAGGTAAGAGATTCAAACTCATGACCGCTGAGTCAATAAGATACTGATACCGTGTCAAGAAATCAACTTATCCTAAAACTTAAACTGTTAAGTGAGATCCCAAAATATGATTTATATTGTTACCTAACAATTTTGTATTCGCCCTTGATCTCTCCTGTGTTGAAGTTTTTTAGAAAACAGAAAGAAAAGAAACCTAATTTTCAAAAATATGCTCTGTAATCAAGATATTGCTCTGTTTTCTTCTAGAAACTAGACGTTGGAATTGGCCTGATAGTTCAATTTCCAATTTGTGGAATTTAAATCATTTTTTTAATGGCATATTATTGATTCGAGGGGCAAATATGTAGAGTCTATCGAGTATGGTATGTAGAAATCAAAATCACAAAAGTCAACGAAAGTCAACAAAAACAGTTTTGTTAGTTAAAAACTGTCACCGTGCAGATCAAAATCTGGAATTGCCCAGAAAATGAAGAACACCAAGAACACTTGCCCAGATTTCAAGAACAAGTAAAACAGAGACTTTTGATTTCAAGGAGCAGAATCGAGGTAAGGTTACTGCCATCCCTTTTCTTTATTTATAGCAAAAAATAAATGATTACAAGAGTTCTAGCTGATTACAACTTCTTCTTATATTAGATAAGTCCTAGAATTTAAATTGCACCTAAGCTAGAAAGCATGATCAACATGATCTGAACTAGATAAAATTCCCTACAGCTAATTCAATATTAATCTAAACATTAATACTAGAAATCAAATAGGACTCCATGCTCTAATCTTCAATCTGCTGCAGCCTTGATATCCATGATCTTCAACACTCCTCCTTGGATGCAAGGCTGCACATTCCTATCTTCATCCTTAATTCTTCAAACCTGTCTTTGGCTAATGGTTTGGTAAAGAAATCAGCCAATTGTTCCTTAGATGAGCAGTATTCCATCTCTAACTCACCTTCTTGTTGAAATTGCCTCAATGCATGGTACTTAATCTTCATGTGCTTAGTTTTATTGTGAAAAATAGAATTTTTCGAAATGGCTATGGCTGACATGTTGTCACATAGCAAGACAGTAGGATTAACTTGAACACAATCAAGATCCTTAAGCATTTTTCTCAGCCAAACCAACTGTTTTGCTGCCACATAAGCTGCCACATATTCGACCTCAGCTGTTGAATGTGCAACAATGGATTGCTTCTTAGAAAGCCAGCTGAACACATTTGAACCTAGGACAAAGCAATATCCTGAGGTGCTCATCATGCACTCACTACCTCCCAATCACTGTCAGTATAGCCAACAAGGCTGACAGGTTTGGACTTCACAAAATTCAAGCCGAGAGACTTAGTCCCCTGCAAATACCTTAGCACACGTTTGGCTGCCATGAAGTGTGTTTGATTTGGATCCTGCATAAACCTAGAAAGATAATTAACAACAAATACAATGTCAGGCCTTGTAATGGTTAAATATAATAAGCTCCCAATCAAGCTTCTATAAGTCTTCCCATCACATTTTTGAGTTCCATCATCTTTCACCAATTTCAGTCCTAGTATCATAGGAGTAGGAACTGATTTGCAATTTGTCATTGCAAAGCTATCCAAGATCTTCTGAACAAAGGATTTTTGACAAATAAAACATCCTTGTTCTGATTGCATTACCTCCATTCCCAGAAAATAGGACAACAAGCCGAGCTCATTCATCTTAAATTGCTCTTTCATGTTCAATTTGAACTCTTCAATCAGCTGCTTCTTGTCACCTATGATCAGCAAATCATCCACATATACTGACACCATCAATACATGTTTATCAACATGCTTAACATACAAGGTCACCTCATTTGCACTTCTTTCAAATCCTAAGCTCAACAAGTGTTCATCAAGCCTACTATACCAAGCTCTAGGAGCTTGTTTGAGCCCATATAAAGCTTTCTTCAAAAGATACATTTGGTTTGGATTATCATTCTCAAACCCAACTGGTTGATCAACATAAATTTCCTCATTCAAATAACCATTAAGAAATGCAGATTTAACATCTAATTGATAAACATACCAGTCATTTTGTGCCGCAAGAGCAAGCAAGAGCTTCATTGTGTCATGTCTAGAAACCGGGGCAAATGTATCAGTATAATCCACCCCTGCCTCTTGAGCATAACCCTTAACCACCAATCTTGCTTTATGTTTGTTTATCTTACCATCAACATTCAATTTTGTCTTAAAAATCCATCTTACCCCAATTATCTTCTTGTTTGCAGGTCTGTCAACAAGCTTCCAGGTTTGGTTTTTCTCAATCATTGCAAGCTCATCCTTCATTGCAGCTATCCATACCTGAGATTTCAAGGCTTCTTCAACTCCAACAGGTTCAACATCAGCCACATTGCATCTGCTATAAATCTCAGCCAATGATCTCGTGCCCCTCACAGGTTGGTCATCACTGTCTTCATCCTTTTCTTGCTCATAAAATTGAACCTGTTTAGGTAGTGTTTCAGTTGTGCTCTCCCAATTCCATGCTGCATTTTCTATCATCTTTACATTTCTAGCAACAATAACTTTGTCAGCATTTACAACATAAACCTTATAAGCCTTGGATTTTGAGCTATAACCAATAAAAACTCCCATCTCAGCTTTTTCATCCAATTTCTTCCTATTAATTTCAGGTTTCAACACATAGCAAATACAACCAAACACCCTTAAATGATCAATACTAGGTTTAGTATCATACCACAATTCATATGGGGTTTTATCTCCTAAAACCCTTGAAATCATTCGGTTCAAAATATAGGTGGCTGTGTTGACAGCCTCTGCCCAGAATTTTAGGGGCATTTTTTTCTCAAACAACAAACACCTTGCCATCTCCATAAGTGTTCTATTTTTCCTTTCACTTACCCCATTTTGCTGAGGTGTATAAGGTATTGTTAGCTGATGTTTGATACCTTCTTTCACCAAAAAATCATCAAATTGCCGAGAGGTATACTCACCCCCATTGTCAGACCTCAGAATTTTGATTTTGCAGCCAGTTTCAAGTTCAACAGCAGCTTTGAACTTCAGAAACTCAAGAAACACATCAGCTTTTGCCTTCAAAAAATAACTCCAACAAAACCTGCTATAGTCATCAATGAACAAGAGAAAATACCTTGATCCACTCAAGGATTCATTAGACATAGGGCCACACAAATCAGTGTGCACAAGCTGCAACTTAGATGTGGATCTAAGGGTATTATTAGGAAAAGCAACTTTTGTTTGTTTCCCTAGCTGACAAGCTTCACAAAACACATCCTCATTCAATATATTTGGCAAACCATGTGCCATCTCTAAGTTGGACATCTTCCTTAAGGCTGCATAATTAAAATGCCCAAGAAAGTATTGACTCATCCTCTCTACATGCATTAGCTTTCAAATATGTTGAATTCCAATCAACATTAAAGCTTCTATTCACCATTCTAGTGGACAATAACAGCACCCCTTTATCATCTTTAATTTTGCATATTCCATTCTTAAATGACAATGCATATCCAGTTTCTAACAATTGTCCCACACTCACAAGATTTTGCTTCAATTGAGGCACATACATAACATTCCTTAAAATTTTCGTACCTGCCATAGTGTCAACTGCAATTGCACCTCTTCCTTCAACTTGCACATAATCTCCATTAGCTATTCTTACTTTGGACATTCTATCCAATTCTTTGAACAAATCAAGGTCTGCTGTCATGTGATTTGTGCATCCCGAATCAATGAGCCAAAGTGAAGATTTTACCTCAGTTATGTTGCATGTAGGTTCTGCAATTACCATAAATAATTGCTCTTCTTTCTCCTCCTCAGCATCATCTTCAGTCTGTGCAATTCTTGCAACTTCAGTTTTCTTGCAAAATTTTTGCATGTGGCCGAATTCTTTGCATCTTCTACACTGGATGTTTTTGAGCCAGCACCAAGAGTCTCGGTGATTAGTCTTCTTGCAATACTTGCAAGGTGGAAAATCTTCTCTCTTTTCCACTCCTGAGGTATTTCCTTTCCTGTTGAATGACTGCCAATTGCTTGGCTTCCAGTTGCTGCTCTTTTCTCTTCTATTTTCAAAACTGTTTCTGAAAACAGGTTTGGCATGGTGCTTGTCTTTCACTTTTGCCACAAGTGCTTCACCACTTGACTCTTGATGTCTATAAGAGTGTCTCTCCTCCACTGATTGCAGAGCATTAATCAGCTCTTGAAGGCTGATTTCAGAAAAATCTTGTGAATCTTCAAGTGAACATATCTTATGTTCAAACCTGTCGGGTAAGCTCATCAAAAACTTCTCCACAATCCTTGAATCAGGAAAATCTTCCCCCAAAAGTCTCACTTGATTCACAAGTTTTGAAATTTGGGAAGAGAAATCCTTAATTGTGTCTGTCTCCCTCATTCTCAAGGCTTCAAATTGCCTTCGCAGATTCATCACCTGCATCCTCCTTGATTTTTCATCCCCTTGGAATTCAGCCTTTAGCTTATCCCAAGCTTCTTTGGCTGTTTTACAAGTCATAATCCTTGTAAAAATCTACTCACTTACTGCATTATGCATGCTAGTAAGTGCTTTGAAACTCTTGGCTTTTTCTTCATTGAAATACTTTAGTTGATTCAAAGTTGGATTATTGTTTAATGGAGTTGGAACCTTGTCCGTATCCACATAATCCCATAGATCAAAAGCCCTTAGGTAAGCCTCCATCTTTACAGCCCACACTCCATAATTCACACCTGTAAATGTAGGTGTTCTTGATGAAAAACTTGCACTAGAATCCATTTCACTCTGCACACAAAAATGCACAAAAAAAAATCCAAAAATCTGTTTTGTTCAAGAACCCTTCAAAGCTGTCAAGCTTTGATTTTTGATTGACCTCACAAACAAATCACTAGTGTTTCACACAATCCCCAGTGTTTCACACAATCCCCACAAAGAACAACACTGCTCTGATACCAATTGTAGAAATCAAAATCACAAAAGTCAACGAAAGTCAACAAAAACAGTTTTGTTAGTTAAAAACTGTCACTATGCAGATCAAAATCTGGAATTGCCCAGAAAATGAAGAACACCAAGAACACTTGCCCAGATTTCAAGAACAAGTAAAACAGAGACTTTTGATTTCAAGGAGCAGAATCGAGGTAAGGTTACTGCCATCCATTTTCTTTATTTATAGCAAAAAATAAATGATTACAAGAGTTCTAGTTGATTACAACTTCTTCTTGTACTAGATAAGTCCAAGAATTTAAATTGCCCCTAAGCTAGAAAGCATGATCAACATGATCTGAACTAGATAAAATTCCCTACAGCTAATTCAATATTAATCTAAACATTAATACTAGAAATCAAATAGGACTCCATGCTCTAATCTTCAATCTGCTGCAGCCTTGATATCCATGATCTTCAACATGGTAGCCAATGGACAGCTTTGTTTGGTGAACATCTTGAAACAAGTTTCAGATGTGCTTTAGTAGGACTTTAAGCTCCAACTACTGTTTTTGAACGAAAATTATCATGGAATGATCTTCTTATCTTGAAATCAGCTTTCGATACTCCATTGATTGTAGTTAGGGATTTTAGTGAGACTCTGCATGTTAGGGGCAGGAGTAGTGGCTGCATTTATACAACAGACTCCCGCCATTTCACACAATTTATTTATTCTTGTGATCAGTTAGAGTTCACCCCCTCAAACTATGAATGCACTTGGTTTCAGGGTACTTGTATGAGCCGTGTCAACGACAATCAAGACAGGAAATTGGCAGATATTCAGCAAAACTTAAGGCTTTGAAATCGGAGGGAGAAGATAGAGTTCTCACTCAGGCAGAATCCTCCAGGCTTCAAAACTTATTATCAGATCAGTGGTCTGTTAGCAAATATGTTAAGGCAATATGATGGCAGATATCAAGACAAACCTGGTGCAGGCTTGGGAACTGAAGCATCAGACGGTCCAGAGACAACATTACTCAGATTAAATATAAAGGTACCACATTCGTTACTCCTGCAGATATAAAGGAAGCTGCTGTTTCTTTCTATTCTGAGTCGTTTACTGCGCCGGTTGCTAAAAGGGCATGTCTAGGTGGCATGGGGTTCAAAAAACTATCACCTAACATGGCTGGCCGGCTAGAGGTACTGGCTCCTATCGAGGAAGTCAAAGAAGTTGTTTGGAACTGTGATGGATCTAAAGGCACCGGGTCCAGAGGAATTTGCAGTTAAAGAAGTGATTTGGAGGTGTGATGGATCCAAGGAACTGAGTCCAGAGGGGTTTACATTTGCTTTTTACAGGAAAGCATGGATCATAACTTCTTCAGTTGGTAAATGGATTTCTCAGAACTGGTAAATTAGCGAAATTAAAGGCATTCAGGCACCACATGATGCTCTGGTTTCTCATAATACAGATCGTTTAGCCAAATCAATGGCAATTACAAAGTGATAGCAAAGCTGCCACATTATTCGTGAATGCATTTGGAGTACAAAGAGGATTACTTTTCAGTTGAAGGCCTCTCAGTCCTTTTCCAGAGAGTGGCAGACTGAGATTATTTCTGGGGAATTTGAATGCCCACCTGCAATACGCAGATGACACCCTGATTTCTGTCCCAAATGATTTCATGTCTTTGATTCATGTTAAGAGAATACTGATGTGGTTTGAGCTAGCTTCAGGTCTGCGGCTCAATTTCTACAAAAGCTCTTCGGTTCTATTACTGGAAATTAAAGTTTTAAAACATAAAATGAAAAATCTCTATCCATAAATTAAACTCTCCAATGGGAAAAAAAAAAAAAAAAAAACATTAAATATAACCTCAAATATGAATCAACACATAAAAAATTATACTCGTATTAAAGATTTGCAAAGTAATTAAAATATTGCAGTTATGGATAGAATGGATGCCTCATGCATCATCACACCTAGCCACAGGGCAACTAGATCGGGTTTTTCAAATGGAAGAAAGGGTATAAATGGGTCGGTGTGAAATTACCTTCGGTAACCCGAGATCTTGGAAAATATGGTTTTTATTTTGTGGCAGACAGAAAACCTATTCTAGTTGACCTCTGAAATTGACACTTCTCCTATTGGAAACTGACTTGTCACCACTGAGACGAGGGGGGATGCACATAAAATTCTCTCCACCAACACCAAAAAGACAACATATGAGCTCCTTGTCTTGTTGTTACATCACGATGGATGAGAGAGTGCGTGTTCTGATATTTAAGAATCTGTACAAACTGGAAAGCAACTAACAAGGGAATGAGAAGTTGGGTCTAATCATCACATCTTTCTGAAGCAGTTGGTCCACGTATTTCAAGGATAAGGACATAATATATCCAACCATGCAATACGTCCAAACCTTCCATGTTTTAACTCCTGTCTTTAGAGGTTAATATCACTTCGAGGAAGGCATGTCATTACAAAATTAATCCCGAGTGCTAAATGACGTGATCTTTTTCTTCTTTTTTCTATTAGTATGGATATTCAGAATAGCTTATACACATCTCAATTAATCTCACAAATTCTGAAATTAATGACCATAAAAACCTATAATAACTGTTATATTAACAATGATAGAGCTCCAACCTTGACAGTACGGTAACAATATATGATCTTTTTCAAGACATGTAGTAGTTGAGAGAGAGAGGCTCTCGTATGTGTATTGTCTTTGGACATCTGCCCCCACCACTTTGATTTTGGACATTTGGAACACTCCAAACTCCTCCTTGACACTGTAAACTGACGCAATTTAACAGAGACTAAGGCAATTAGTCCCTTCATTAGGTTCGAGCAAATACGATTGTTAATTATATATCCCTATTTTCTATTTAAATATAGTAATAATGACAAGGAAGCTATACTCAGGCAAGCTTTTCGAACTGGTTTTCTTCCAAAGATTTACAAGCCCTTGAGTCCAATAAAACAGTCCACAACTTATAGATCGGTTGAATCAAGACATTATTATAGAGATAGGGTTAGGATTCTAAACCCCAGCGTTCAGTAACGAAAACTCCAAACTTTTGTCGTTGGGCAACGCAAGATGGGTTAGCATCGATCCTTTGCTTCATTATTTAGATACAGAATCTGATTTTCTCTTTTCTTGTACCAGTGCATACCTCTGGTAATCTCTCAGCAGAGCTAGCAACTACATTTGATTTCATCTTTCAGAAAATCAATTTAATGCGAAAATCTGTCGGTCAAGTTAATTTCTGTGGTTAAGGAGAGTATCATTTGCGGAGTCGTACTCCATGTATTAAAGTTCAAGATACCTTCCTACATCTCTCTCTCTCATTACATTCATTTATCATTATCAAGTTCATTAAGGAGAGTATCATTTGCTGAGTCGTACTCCATGTATTAAAGTTCAAGTATATCTGTAATAAAAAAAGAAATGCCTACTATATCTTTAATTTTATAATGTTTTTTTTTCTTTGTCAAGAAATTCATTTTCTACTTTCGGATAGAGGATAATTGCACCATAAGTATATCGATTTTAATGAGGCAGTTTCCAATGCATAAGTCTATACAATAGACATCCAAGAGGAAGTGTTATAAGATCATATATTATGTATGTGGATGTCTAGATACCTTTATACAGCTCTCTCTCTCTCTTAGTACATTCATTCATCATTATCAAGCTCATTTGAATCTCTCTAAGCTCATTCAAGTCGATATCTTTTTATGTCACTTGAGCCTATAAGTATTTATATAAGTGTGTCTATAAATTGGTGCATTGTTGAAAGAAGAAGAAATATACATATGCAATTACAAAGTTATATAAAATAAAAGTTTTCTCTCTTCATTCCCATAATTTTCATTATTCTTATTTATTCTATTAACTCTTTATTTAGTATATTATATGCTTGTAAATATATAGTCTCATAAAAAAACAACACTTATTATATGTAATGCAAACTGAAACAATTATGCAAACCATAGTTTTCTGTAACGTCATCCAAGACATGTCCTACGATACTCTTGAGTTTTTTCATTACAACATATACATAAGTATATTAATTAATACAAAGCTCATTCTTCTATTCAACTTGCATCGAAGTCTTATAATCTCCTCACCTTTTTGGATGGCCAATAAGGAAAGGGAAACACAATATCTGAAGTTGAAACTAATCTTGTTTTTGCTTGTATGTCATATTGGAATTTAATAAGGAAGATTGCCAGTTACAAGCCTAGATTTTAGATCTTTTCTCAAGATTTTTCCCGATGGAGCCTTGGGGATCTCTTCCGTGAAGAACACCCGACTAATTCTCTTGTAAAAGACCACCTACACAACAAATCATCACACTTATTTAATTCAATTATCAAAATGTGAACTATATAGCCCAAAAAAGTATATGGGACAAATTCTATTAAATATATTGTAAATATTAAATACGTTTCAAGTTCATAATTTTGGAAAAATTAATGTATTTAACATCATGATTAAAAATACTCTAAAAGGCATAGTGTGGGGAAACATTATTCCCTATGCATGGTAGCCTCTCCCATAAGTCTCTTTGAGCTTTCACAATGAATATGTTTTTGTTCAAAAGATATATGTGTGTGTGTTTGTGTGTGTGTGTGTGTGTGTGTGTCTATATATATATATATATATATATATATATATATATATCGAGCGCTACAGCATGTGATAATTGAACTTTAGTAGATTCATAAGAGTTTGATCAGTACCTGCTTTGAGATATATTGTTTGATTTCATCCTCGGTGATCTTGGAACCATTTGATCTCACAACAAAAGCAACAGGGACCTCTCCGGCAGCTTCATCTTTCATGCTGAAATACCAAAAAGCAAAATAAAATGGTGCTGGTGATTATATATTAGAAGCATGCATGGATCTCAATGGAATCCATGAAATGTTAAATTAATTGAAAATGTAGCAACACTTACGGGACTACAGCTCCATCAGAGATGTTGGGGTGGGCAATCAACATGGCTTCAAGTTCAGCAGGCGCTACTTGAAAACCTTTGTATTTGATCAATTCTTTCAATCGATCGACGATAAAGAGCTCATCATCTTCGTCAATGTATCCAACATCGCCAGTGTGCAGCCATCCATATTTGTCTATAGTCCTTTCTGTGGCCTCAGGGTCATTTAGATAACCTGACCATAAGCAGCAGTTTTGAGGGGATTATCTTTTCATTTTATTGTTCTGTGCCAATTTTCAATGACAAGTTGTCGCACCATCATGCCTTATTTTCCTAATAAAACTTCATAACACTGCATTGGCATAACATGGCATGCAGAGCTTATAATTAAATAGGTTAGTATATAGTGAGTTCTTCTTACAATTGTATAAAAATAAATTTAATTTTAATCCATGCATAATTCAATTTAAGAACAGTGGAGCAAGAACTTCCAAGCCCTTGGTTGTAAGCCCAGGACCCGTATTTTTTAAAGGAACGACAACCAGCGCATAACTTGAACTAAGACTCAATGGTTCATTTTTTATTGATATTAATGTCCGGTTAATTTACGTGTATCTCGACTAATTCTATAAAATTTTAAAATTAATGATCATATAAACTTTTAACGATAACTAAATTAACAATCACATTACTCGAATTTAAAACTACAGCAGAATCAAATCCTTTAATCCCAAACTGTTATCGATATCCTATCTCGCAGGTGGTTTACTTCAATGCTTTTCAAACAACAGCACAAGAGAGGCGATCATGCACGGCGTGGTGAGTGGTGGACACCGGGTAGTGGACTGTGAGTCTACAAGTCCTATAATAATTACTTCAAGGATCGTATGAAACATGCCTGTATGCTATGGTCCACAAAGGGTTGGTGAGAAGGGTAGACCTAGCCTTCTCCTAATATTTTTTTTTAATTACTGGCTTATTAGTCACGAAAAGGTCAAATAATCTTTCTGTATTTTATTGCAAAATTTAATTAATTTATTACATTTTAAAGCAAAAAAAAAAAAAATTGTGGGGAAAAAAATGTCCTTTTTCAAGGGCACTTGTGGTTGTATGCATGTATTGAGGTTTGAGCTTTGTTACTTTCATTGTTATAACACTTAATTTATTGTATTTATGGTTTATGTATGTATTGTATGCTTGTGATTGTGTGATCCCAGGTTTCACATCATAATGAAGTTACTTTATTTAATTCCCCCCCCCCCCCCCCCCCCCCCTTTCCTATTCGATTTTTGTGTCAGGCTTCAAAGAAATCAAATCAACCACTGAAGTTTATTATCCTTCAAATTTTATCTCTATTCTCTTTATTATATTTTTTTATTTAGAATAATTTATGAAATTAAATATCTCTTCAATTTCATCCCCAATAGATTTTTTTATCTGTCAGGTTTTATTCTCATTATTTTGATTACTATTTGTATTATTTGATATGTTTTTTTTTAATTTTTTTTTTACAATCTCATCCTCCTCGAGATTTTTTCCTATCAAATCTAATTTTTTATTGCTATTTTTATACCTAGAAAAAATATTATTTTTTTTATTTTATGTTTTAATATTTAATTGGTCGGGTGTCAAGCAAGGTTCTAGAATTTAACGGTTTGCAGGTTTAGAAGATTAATCTCGGTTTTACAAATTTGACCTGGATTTCCTCGGGTTTTTTTCCCTTTTCTAAAGATTTTTTATCATCCTCTAGTATTTTCTTATTTTTGTATTCACTTTCTATGGGATTTTTAGTTATTTTTAAAATAACATGAGCTGCCTTAATTATTTTTTTATCTTCGTTAAACTTATTTTTTTTTAAAATAGGGATTTTTAAGAATTCAATTAAATCAATTGATTTCATTCTCCAATATTTTACTCTTTAAGTAGGTTGAAAAATTAAGAGATTGTTAGTTTGAGAGTTTAATTTCTTTAACAGTTTTATCCTCTACTATTTTTCTTATTTTCTTTCTATGATATGCATCTTTATTTTTAAAATACAAATGATTGTCTTATGATATTTGCTAATGATTTTCGTTTGATTTGACTTTTTAAAATTAAATTAAATTAATTGTGTGAGCGTGAATGTAATATGGTCGCTTTATTATAGTTTATTCTTGCTCGCTTATCAGGTCACTCTTCTAACAACACGGAGGATCCATTAAATTTCTAGACTTTTTATACTCCTCCTAACAAAAGAATAACCCAGGCCGCAGCAGAGTACAGAGCATGTATCTAGTTTATAGAATAATCACAGTAATCATGATATGGAAAAAGGGATCAAAAGAAGACGTGAAAGCATATTCGCGGGGAAGAACACGAAATTGGCAGCAAAACATTAAAATCAGCGTGTGGAGATGATTCGGTCGGTCACGGCAGGCTTGCCATTTGAAAGTGACAACCATGCACAATCTGTGAGAAACACTACCCTTACAAAGTGCAAATAAATATATCCGACGGCCACGATTGTCCATACTCCATGGCATATATGTTTCGAAAACTTATCATACCATCTCAATTTACGCGTGATTACAACAATATTGGGAGCTGAGCTTACGAAATTTTCAATTTTTATTTTAACAAAAAAAACAAAAGATAAACGGATGCTCGCTCGGGTACAGATTGTGTCAAGGGGTCCTTGATTTTTTCTTTTTGCCTACCCCTTGCTTTGCCCACCCATACCCCACCAAAATTTAGCCATTCGTTAGCAGGATAATCTGGTTCACTGTGTCGTGACTTGCACGTGTCAAATAACAGGTCTGCTTCTTGAATGTTTGGACTGAGAGTTTTGGTATCCTCATAAAGTTATCATTATATCGTTAAATGATTATATAGTTAAAAGAGTTGCTTCTAGTAATATAGTCACTAGAAAATTTGATGCTCTAATAGAGTCCAAGTAAGGAAACTAGTTATGCTCTAATAGGGTCCAAGTAAGGGAACTAGTTATGTATAAAAAAAATACACAGCATCTTTATTTAAGATAAATTGTAATCTCGTTTGATTGTTTTTCAAGGTTAAGTTTCTTTTAACTGATCTCATCTACAGTTCAAGGTAGATCTCTCTATGTAAGAGAATCCTTATCTTATCGGGTCAAAGTTTGACCATTCAAAATCCTAAATTTTAGCATCATGTTGATTGTTTTGTATTTTTAGTACCTAAAGGTATACTCTACAATGTCATTTACAACTTCTAATATTAAAATCTAGAACTAAATCCAAACACTTTAAATACTATTAAAAAATAATTGGTGAATCATTCTTGATATTTTGGTTAAACCCTAATGAATAATTATAAATTTATTATGATATACTTTTTGTATTTAAAACATGATAAAGATACAATTTTATATACTTTATGTATTTTAAAACATGATAAAGATACAATTTTATCTCCTTTTATAAAAAAAAATATTTGAAAACCTTCAGGATTTGAAAGTATACATTAAAATAAGACACTTTTTTGTGTTTTTGAAATAAAGTTTTCATGTTTGTTTTTGAGAAAATTTCAAGGAAAAACTAGCATTTTGTATCAGGTTTGTATAGATTGGGCCTGGCCCAAACATCTGGGATCGACCCAGTCTGGTCTGGTTGGGCCAGCTAACGACCCAACAAATCATATGGGCCACTTGGTTAATTAATTAAGATAGCCAGAGTTTTTGTGGAGAGACAGAGAAAGCGAGAAAGGCTAGTGGCAAAAATATAGGGGAAGGACTCGTTTTTTTGTCAACTTTTTGTATACAAACACTTCTTGATGCTCAATGTATGGAGTCCACCCCTATTCATATGGACATCCTGTTTTTATTGGGCGCAAATCTTTGCTCACGATTAAATTGAAAAGTACCCTAATTGTTGACTCAAATATATCATCATAAATTGTCAAATTTTGACACAGTGTTAGGCTATTATGATGGTGTATGATTAGTCAAATTTGTTTTTAATTTATTGATTTGTCATTACATTTCTTCCAAACAGTGCCATTTTGGCTTTATGGTTTTAATGTATAGATTTGTTTAAATCTCTTTTTTTTTTTTTTTAATTTCACCTAATTATTGACTTCAAGCCTCACTGCAATTTTGCTGTCATCAAATCTAATTTTGTCATTGGACTTCATATTTATTTCTAAGATCTTCTCATCTTGCTTTTATAATTTCTATTTCTATTATTTTAATTTAAAAAATTGAAAAAATAACCTAAAGATAGGATAATCCAAGTTTTATCTTCCAAGTGCTAAGAGACTGCAGGTTTATTTGGACGCAAAAATCTATTTGAAGCGCTATATTTGTGATTTTTTTTTAAAATCGTTATACTGGAATGAGCTTCTTAAAACCTCATCATCTTGTTCAGATCTGTCCAGATGTAAATAAATAAATAAATGGTGAGACTGGAGGAGTCACCAGCCCCACCACACCATGTAGTCCACCTTCACCAGATATTCAATTAACATTGAGAGTTCAGTTTTGATCCTTTTCTCTCGAGGGCGAATCCTCTTATGCTCAGTTTTGAACATACTTTCATTTTCAAGTTGTGCTACATGTGCTTTCTTCTCTCAAGACAATTTTAGTTCAATTTCCACCCTAGAATGATATGATTACTTGACATGGTGCAAGTGTATAAATTCTTACGGGTCGTTGGTAGAGATGTGTACCTTTCATGATTTGGCAACCTCTAATGCAAATCTCTCCGGCCTGGTTTCGCGGCAGGGACTTGCCGGTATCGGGGTCAACAATCTTCATCTCGGCATTTCTAACGACAGTCCCACAGGCACCTGATTTAATCTCGAAGGGTTCCTTCGCAAATGCCAGACACATCGAGAGCACGGGTCCTGCCTCTGTCATTCCGTATCCCTTCACAAATTCAAAGGGGGTAAATTCTTTTGGATTCTCATCCTTAATTTCTAAGCTTGATTAACCCAGATGATCAGGCATAGAATTTGATTTAACCAGATCTCAAACAAACTAAAACATTGCTAGTTTGCAAGGATCTAAGAGAATTGTTCTGTTTTCGGTATAGAACAAGCAAGGATAAAAATAACAAATTAACCTAATTAACAGGTCTCAATACCTGTCCAAGTTTAGCATGAGGCAGCTTAGCCCTCACTGCATCCTCAAGCTCCTTCCCCATGGGTGCGGCGCCAGACATTACGGTCCGAATCGAAGAAAGATCGTACTTATCAACGACTGAACATTTTGCAACTGCTAGGACGACAGGGGGGACAAATGGCGCAATCGTCACCTTATATTTCTGCACAAGCTCCATCAATGTAATAATCTCGAATTTTTGCATAAGCAAAATTGCTGCACCAACTCGTAGCCCGCAAAGCAACACGGAATTGAGTGAATAGATGTGGAACAATGGCAGCATACAGAGAATCACATCCTTCTCGTGAAAATAGAGGTTAGGGTTCTCTCCATCAACCTGCTGTGCCACGCTAGTAACAAGCCCTTTATGAGTCAACATGACACCCTTAGGGAGACCTGTTGTCCCTGAAGAATAGGGGAGTGCCACGACATCATCAGGATTAATCTTGACAGCAGGAATATCATTCTCGTCAGAATTTGTCAACTCTGAAAAATGCAGGTAGTTTTCTGGTGGAGAGTCAATGGTTACTATTCTGACATGAACATTTTCCTTAGCGAATTGCTCTACTTTCTCGGCGTAAACTGCTTGTGTTACTATCAGTTTGGCCTTTGATGCTGTTGCCTGTTTTGCGACCTCGGCAGGAGTGTAAAAAGGGTTTGCAGTGGTGCTAACCGCGCCAATATATGATGCGCCGAGAAATGCAAACACAAACTCCGGCGAGTTCTGGAGCAGCAGCAGTATAACATCGCCTTGTTTGATGCCCAGCTTGTAGAGGCCAGAGGCGACTTTGCGTGATCTGAGCTCGACATCCGCGTAGGTGTGGATTTCACCGGTGGAGCCATTGATCAAACAGGGATTGTCTTTGAAGTGGGAAAGGTTTTGAAAGCAGTAAGTGTGTAAAGGGAGGTGGCTTGGGATGTAGATATCAGGGAGTTTGGACCTGAAAATGAATTCTTGTGCTTGATCATTTTCTGCCTCCATTGTTTGTCTGGAGCAGAGAAAGAGAGAACAGGTTTTGGGAAGAAAAAGAGAAGGTAGGTTTATGGTTAATTGCTTCCCTGACTTGGACTTAGTTTGCTTTTTGGTTGAGGTAGGTGATGGTAGTGGGGAACCGGTGAGGAGTTGTTTCTTGGGACTTTGCTAATTGACACTCACGCAATCCACTCAGAGAGGTTTAAATTTAGGGGTGAAGGTTTTCATTGAAGCTAAAACTGACGGGTGCCCAAGAGAATTTCTTAAATAACATCTAAACAATCTCTTAATTAGACGTTGTATGTCTTGGGGTTATGAAAACGTTAATTATTAAAAAATCAAAACCTTTCACTTCACCTCAAGGCTACTCTAAATATGTTTTTTAGTATGCGATGCATCATGGCATTATTACCAAAATATTCTTGGGGTCCCAAATCTAGCGCGGCACCTTTGACACTTGAGCGCCTACTGCAGGAGTATTGATTTGGTGTTGTTCCAATGAATTTGCGGCCGGCCATCTGTCTCGGGAGTGTTTTCTCCATGCAAGACGGATTGAGAAAAGTTTCGATGTAAGCTAGTTTGCTGGTATATTTTCAAGAGGAAAGAAAAAACAAAAAAATCTGTTTTAGGGTAAGATTTTGAGGTTGTTTAATTAGATGATTTTTTACTATCCTAACTTGGACTCTATTATATATTAGAACAAAAATGGGGTTGGTGAGGAGTACAGTTGGTGATATGGGTGCGTTTGTGACGTTTTTGACTGGAAGACAGAACTCGATTGCCCAATAATTAAGAATCACTTTTTCGATTAGCTGGATGAGAAAGAAAGGTCATTTTGTTGCTTTCATGGTGATCAGCACCACGTACTTCCTACCATTGCAACAGTATATTATAATTTATAGATAAATTAAAACAGATACGTGCTTTACAATCATTTCTTTTGTGTATTTTTTAATTTTGATTATCCTACTTCATTTCATTGTAAATTTCATTATCTCATGATACATTAATATGGTTTCATATTTTGAGATTTCTTTACATGTGCTCGCAGGTTTAAATTGTTTGATGTTCAATAAAAGTTCGATTGTTCAAGATAAAATATTATATTGTAATGAAAAATAAATTAAGAAAATAAGGAATGTTTTTTTTTTAAAAAAAAATAACCCCTTTCCATTTTCACCTCTCAAAAATCATGAAAAAACTCAATTTAGTCTTTAATGTTTTAATTTGTATATCATTTGGTTGCTATTGTTTTATATTTTATATTTTAGTTTCAACTTTATTTTTGTCACATTTAATCCCTTGAAGTTTGGAGAGGTGAATGAAAGTCACTAAAAAAACTTAGGAAAGATAAAGTTTTTGGCCAACGACTTTTGACCACAAATAAATCGATCTTGATGTTAATGAACCATAACACAGACAATAAGTCATTTGTTTTTCCCCTTGCACAAATAGTTTTCGTGCCTAAACAATCGCAAACCATATAATGACCATAATATTAGGTGATGTCTCCCTTTAATTATAACTTTATGATAAAAATCAAACCCCTTCAATCTAGGAGGCAACTTCGTCATTCAATGTTTTGCACGTTATGGCAAGATGACGACTCCATTAAGACTTGTTTGTTTGATTGTTTGCTTGTTTATTTTTGTTGGTTTGTTAAATTTAATTTTAGCATGCATTTTTACATATTGCTCATGCATAAGTACATAGGGGTATGGATTAATGTCTTTATGCATTTTAATTTTCAAATACACCAAATTGTAAATTAGATGGGGAATAGTGGTCTGCCTCATCATTTTCAATCAAGGTTTAAATTAATGAAATATCCAATCATGAGTTGAATATTTACTTGATAATAAAGGTCATACTATGTGTAGATCATAACTTGTAGACCCTTATATTTCTTGTTCATCAAACAAATTATAGATCCTTTTAAGACCACGTAGTAAGCCTACCACTCATGTAGTATAAGATGAAACAACTATCAAAGATCTTGGATTCATTGAACTATAGACTTTGCCCATATATACTTTGCCCATATTTAAAGGAGTGATTCATTAGCTCTTTGAATAGGCTAATCCATATTTGATGTACGTGTACCTACACTTATGTTCACAATCATGCTTACATTCATGTTTTAGAGTTTAAATATCATATGTGCATAAACAAGTTGAAATATAGACTCCTTAAACGTCTCAATCTATAAAGATTACAACACTTCACGCAGACAAAGAAACATGGAAGATGAAGAACATGATAATCATGATTTTGCTGGTATATTTTCAAGAAAAAAGAAAAAAAAAATTTGTTTTAGGGTAAGATTTTTAGGTTGTTTAGATGATTTTTAACTAACCTAACTTGGACTCTATTATATATTAGTACAAAAATGGGGTTGGTGAGGAGTATAGCTGGTGATATGGGTACGTTGGCTTGTGAAGTTTTTGAGTAGAAGACAGAACTCAATTGCCCGATAGATTCACATTTCGATTAGCTGGATGAGAAAGAAAGGTCATTTTGTTGCTTTTATAGTGATCAGCACCACGTACTTCCTACCATTGCAACGATATATTATACTTATAGATAAATTAAAACAGATACGTGCTTTAAAATCATTTCTTTTGTGTATTTTTTGTAATTTTGATTATCAACTTCATTTCATTCTCTCATGATATATTAGTATGGTTTTATATTTTGAGATTTCTTTACATTTGCTTGCAGGTTTAAATTGTTTGATGTTCAATTAAAGGTCGATTGTTCAAGATAAAACATTATATTACAATGAAAAATAATATAAGAAAATAAGGATTGTTTTCTTAAAAAAAAAAAAAAAAAAAAAACCCTTTCCATTTTCACCTCTCAAAAATCATGAAAAAACTCAATTTAGTGTTTAAAGTCTTAATTTGTATATCATTTGGTTATTATTGTTTTATATTTTATATTTTAGTTTCAACATTTTTGTCACATTTAATCCCTTGAAGTTTGGAGAGGTGAATGAAAATCACTAAAAAAAACTTAGGAAAGATAAATGTTTTGGCCAACGACTTTCTAACCACAAATAAATCGATCTTGATGTTAATAAACCATAAGGCAAACAATAAGTCATTTGTTTTCCCCCTTGCACAAATAGTTTCCGTGCCTAAGCAATCACAGCCCATATGATGACAATAATATTAGGTGATGTCTCCCTTTAATTATAATTTTATGATTAAAATCAAACCCCTTCAATCTAGGATGCAACTTCGTCATTCAATGTTTTGCATGTTATGGCAAGATGACGACTCCACTAATTCTTATTTGTTTGATTGTTTGCTTGTTTATTTTTGTTGGTTTGTTAAATTTAATTTTAGCATGCATTTTTACATATTGCTCATGCATAATATTTTTACATATTGCTCATGCATAATATTTTTACATATTGCTCATGCATAAGTACATGGGGGTATGGATTAATGTTTTTATGTATTTTAATTTTCAAATACATCAAATTGTAAATTAGATTTAAATTAATGAAATGGATATGGATATGGATATGGATTCGAAAAGACACATCAAAAACACCAAAAACAAAATTGGAGCAAATATAAAAATTATAATTTAAAGTGCTAGAAAATGCAAAAACAGACATGCTGTAAGTGACGGTTTGAGTGGAGATAATGAGGGAAAAGGTCATGGCGTGGGTGGTTATTAGGTTTGGAGGAAAAGGTAGTAAAGTTTGATAGAGGGGTTAGGAGGGGCCAGTAAGGGTGGATGGTTGCTGGTTATGATAGCTAGGGTCTGCTCTTCAAAAATATGGTAGAGGTGATTTGGTTAGCAAAGTTGTGGAGAGGGGTGGGCACGATTGGTTATGAAGAGAAGAAGGTTGTAGATGATGTTTGGTGGCAGTGGTTGGCTAGACGAGGCAGAGGCTATGTCCCCTGGGTAATTGACAAGTTTGTTTAGGGGATGAAGTTTTAGGTATGGCGACCTCAGGCTACGCTCGGTTTAGAAGCTTGAAGCAAGGACTGATGGTGTTTTGGTTCAAGAAAAGTCTATTGCTTCTTGCTGGTCTTACTAACAATGATGTTGTGGTTTCATGGTTGCAGGTTTGGGTTTTGGCTCTAATGAGAGTTTTGGAATTTGGAGCTACAAATTTGAGATTATGATTTTGATTGCTGGAAATATAGGATTGCGGAGTTGAAAAATATAGTTTGGTTTTATTGTTGAGATTAAAATATCTGAAATTAATTGTTAGATTGATTGATTTGAATGGATTATGGACTAAATCAGTGGAATTAATTTGATTGGAAAGAAACGGCTAGGACTGAAAAATATTATATAAATTGTCAATGAGTCCTTGGAATATTCCACCTTTTCATTACAATCACTGACTTTTAAATTTTTCCAATTTAATTCAATTAGGGCTTTTAATCTTGAATTCTTTTTCAATTAATTCAATTAGGGCTTTTAATCTTGAATTCTTTTTCAATTTGAACCCTCAAATTCATCTTTTGAATTAGCATCTTTTCCATTTAGTCCTTGTTTTATGAATTCTAGCAATTTCAACCAGATTTGTTCTAAATCCTCTTTTTCTTTTCAGTTGCATTCATAATTAAATCAATTTAGACCTCCATATTTCATCCCTTGTTGCAAATTCATTCTTGCTCTTCATTGATTAATAACTTGTCTATTTGTTTCAACATCATCTTTGAACTCATGATTTCTTTCTTCTTAGCTAAATTGTGACATAAAGAATTTAAACCTCCAAACTTCTTCTTTTTTTGTACTTAATTATTAGCTCAATTTTAACCCCAATTATATTTTTTATTATCTTTTTTATATAAGAAATTAAATAAAAATAACAAAATTAACTATATTTGTTGAAAATACTTTTTTTTTGGATTTGTTATCCAAATATATATAAAACAATATGAATATTTAAAAAACAATTTAATTCATATACATTAAATGAGTTAATAATGATTTTTTTTACCTATAAATAAAAAATATATTTGCAACCCCAACATATTTGTTTCAACATTAATTAGTATGAACTACTGAATAGATAACAATCATTAAGAAAAAATCATAAAATGGGGGTGGTGAGATTCGAACTCGTGACCACCAAGTCAACAAGACCCTGATACTATATCGAGGAACCATCTTACCTAAAAGTTTAAGCTTATAGTTGATGCTCCAAAATATAATTTATATTATTCTCTAACAAACATAACTCCCAACCCAGGTTTGACCCTAGGTCGACCCCTAGTTTGTGTGTTTAATAATAATAATAATAATAATAATAATATAATAATTTTTATCTTTATGTTGAGTCAACGATCAATTTGACCCACGACCTAGGTTTAACATCAATATGACCACTAGGGTTTTAAAACTATAATAATAATTTTTTTATCTTTATATTAACTTAGATCAATGTTCAACCTGACTCGTGACTTGATTCTTGCCCATGATTGAATCATAATCAAGTTTTAAAATTATGATAAAAATTATTTTTATTTTTATATTGACTCAGATCAATTAAATTAACCATTGTATAAAGAATTGGACAAACTTGTCTATGTTTTTAGTAAAATAAAAATTTCTCAACTAAAATAATCTTCAACTTAACAAAAATTAATTTTTACTATGTTTAAATATACACCAAATTTTTATTTTATATCTAAAATATAAGGTATTACATATTAATTTCCAACATAGCAAACGCTTCATAATTGCATTATCCCAGCTTGGCTACCCAATCGCTCCAAGGTCACCAATGTCATTTTATTACAAAACTAAATCTCTGGTTGGCAATGTCGTCATTTTAACCAGAGTTATGAATCCCGTTCCGTTCCGGCCGGAACGGCCGGAACGGCCCGTTTCACTTCAAAATCCGGGACAAAACGGCGACGTTTTTGTCCCGGTTTGAATTCCGGTCAGATCCGGAAAATCCGGCCCAATTCCGGCCGGAACGCCCCGGTTCCGTACCGGACGTTCCGTTCCGGGTCCAGCCAAAACTAAGAGGAGAAAGAGCAGAGTGACGTAGGCAAAAATAAGAGGAGAAGGGGAGAAGGGGAGAGGGAGCAGAGAGGGACGACGGCGAGAGGTTGCTGAGAGGTGAGTCACGGAGGCGAGATCGAACTCGAAGCCTCTATCTGTTTTAAAAAATCATCTCTTTTTGCTTCTCACAGTGCAATGATCTCACATCCTCGCAACTTAGCCTCTGTTTCAGAGAAAACGTCGGGCCAATGGGTCTCGAAGTGAAGAGAGGGACGGGGGCGAGAGCTGGAGATTGAAATCAAGTCAATCAAGAAAGGCCTGACTTGCTTGCTTGCCTTTCCAAATGAGAGGACGAAGAACATGACTTTAGGATCCTGGGGTTTGGTAGACCTTCATACAGGTCTCGGCGAATAAGAGTTTCCATTGTTCCGCGATAGCCTGACGAGTCTTGGCGGCTAATGACGAGTGAAGAGAGGGACAGACGGAATTAGGGTTATGTGGAAGTAGGGTTTCGGGTGGGTATTAAATAATGTATAGGAAAAAAATTAATAATTAATAATTAGTTTTAGTAAAAATAATAATTAGTAATATTGAGAAATTTCGAATATTAATAATATTTAGTGAAAAAAATAATTACGTGAAATTGAAATATGTTGAATTGTTTTATCAATTAGTTTAATTACATGTTTTAAATTTATTGTTAGATATAAAAACTGTATAAATTTTGTGTATTGAACTGTTGTAGAGGTATTTAATAATAATAATTAGGAAAAAAAGAAGGTAAGTAATAATAATATTTAGTGAAAAAAAATATGTGAAATTTAAAAATTACAATTTTTTTGATCAATTAGCGTAATTAACACAATATATTTTTTATGCAGATGGACTCAAATTTGTCAAATTCATTCACTGATTTTATAAGTGAGACTGATCTTAATGTTCATACAATTAAAAAATCATAAAGAAGTAAAAACTTCTCGCCAGAAGAAGATTGTTTACTTGTATTTGTAATGGATTGTATGTTGATGAATTATGTCAGAACATTTTACTTTCATAATATTTTGGAATTTTAAAGATGTTTCTAATTTTGAGATTATGTTTGTATTGTATAATTTAAAGTTCATTTATCTTGAATTTAAATTATACTTGTTAAATTAATATTTTATTTTTTTCATATATATAATTAAATAAAAATGAACAGTACAAAACCGGAACGGAACGCCGGAATGCACCGAAACCGGAACGTTCCGTTCCAAACACAAAACCGGAACGGTACCCGGGACGGAATCAATAACCTTGATTTTAACTTCTAAAAAAAGCTTGCACCATCACTAACTAACTACATCACAGTAAAATAAAATAAAAAATTCTCAATTTATATTTACTGAAAAGCCCCTCTCCAATCGAGATCCACGCCTGTTCTATCTATCTCGCCGTTAAAGTAACCTAATCAGCCCCCCTCTACGAACTTGTGTCGCGTCTTTGACCTTGGCTTTCCTTGGGTCCCAGTTACGGCACCATTCAAATTTAAATACCACTTCTACTTGTTCTTCGGCCATTTCATATATAAGCCGCCGCCTGAATCCGCCACGAGAGCCGCCGAGCTTGTCGGCGATCATCGGCGTTTTCTATATCATTCCGTTCACTTCTCTCCTTTGTAAGCATCGCACTTTCTCGTGTATGGATATTCAAATATTGGTGTTAAGGTTATAGTACATTTTCCTACTTTATTTTGATTTATTTATTATTTTCCTTTTTATTGTTGATTTGATTTTCCACGTGAGCTCGGTATGAAAGCAATATAAATATAATTAAATCGAATCGATATTTTTTTTCCATTAATTTAATTTCATATATAAACGAGACAGAGGAAAAGACATTTGATAAATATCCTATTAATTATTTTTTAAGCTTGCGTTTCTATTATTACTCTTATGGTTTGAAATCATTGTTTATGTTGATGCCCTGCTACTTTTTTTCTTGTCGCTTGCAAATTATTTTGATCCAGTATGCACCTGCAAATGTTCGCTATGGAGGTCTGCAAAATCCTACTAGTTGTGTTGGAAACTTCTGTGATTAGAGAGGAGTTTAAGTTGTAGAAACTTAGTCACAGTACTTAAATGACGGTGGAGAAGGTGGATGTGATTGCTGTTCATGACCGTGTATTTTTTTTATAATATTTTTTTTTTCATTCTCATTTTGATGTTAATGGTGGCTCGTGTACCTAGGTATGTTGATGCAGTGCACGTGCATTTTTGAGGGCTTCTATTTTTTTTTTCTTTTAAGTTGATAGAAGTCTTCCTTTTGGTCTGTGGCTTATGTTCACTGTTCTGGTTTAACAGGGTGTAGTTGGCAATTCATTTGTCCTGATTAAAGATGGGAAGCAAACCAGCTCCATTTTCAGATATTGGCAAAAGGGCCAAAGGTAATCTCTTATATAAAATGTTTATAAGGAACCATTCGGTCATTTGCTCGTGAGATGCTAGATATGCACTTGTATGCTAGCATATGCATGCCTTGATTTGTTCATCTATGTGTATATATGTTAATGCGTAATGGTTTAATTTGATGTTTAGTGCTTAATGGTTTAATTTGATGTTTAGTGTTGAAATTTTATCTCCAGTTTGATTAATTTTTATGGTAGGATAGAGAAAGTTACCTTTTCTTATTAAACTGATGAAGTGGAAATTAATTCCACCCTTTATTTATATTTACCTTAAGCAACACATTATACCATTTGGGCAGAAAATACCTGTGACTATGACTTTGGGCTTCAGGTAGCTATCCTGCCTGTAGAATATTTTAGGAATTGATTCCGTGAAATGTAATAGAATTCTTGGTACTAAGCACCTTTGTGTGGAGTAATTATGGTGTTCAGATGTATACTGCATCCATGGTGGAGCTCATTATTATGGATATGATAAATAATTTTGTAGCATCAATAGAATCATGTCTGAACCCAAATATTACAGTCATATGCTTGTCCCAGATTCTCAGATTGCCAGACACTACAAAGGAATTCTCTATCTACATTCCTTTTCCTTTGTTATAGCAACTTTTCATGAATATTGTCTGCCATTGTTAGCTGCATGGTGACTGAATTAGGCTTTTCAATTTGGCTATGGATATAAATTCTAAATTCTTGCAAACATTGTTATTGCTAATCTTATGCAGACCTTCTGACCAAAGATTACAACTATGATCACAAGTTTACCCTGTCAATTCTGAATTCTACGGGAATGGTATATTGATTTTTACTTTCTTATTTAAGTTTCTAATTTATTTAATGCCTTTCATAATAACATCTGACTGTTTGAGGTGGTTGATCTGGTTATATTGGATTTTACACCAAAATGCTATAGCATATAGTTTTACTGAATTAAGACTGCGAGCTGTTGGGATGGTACCATTTGATTTTACTTGTCATTATCTTTGATGCTAATTTGTTAGGTGCTTTTTGTAATAACATTTAGCTGTATGGGACATGTTTTCTGTATTATTTCAGATTCGACACCAAATGCTTTAATATGCTGTTTTATTTAACTCTCTTGTTGCGGAGTTGGGCCATTTTAACTATTCAAGTATTTTGCTTGATTCTATTGTAATTTTTTATGTTATTAGTGTAATGATTATGCACCTGTGAGGCATCAGTGTGGGATCAATAAGATTCTAGAATTTAGTAGTTCTGTTGGATAAAGAATAGTTCAATGGTCCATCTTTGCAGCTCTCTCATCTTTTTCTACCTCAATGTGTTTGAAATGAACTGAATAATTTACTTTTTTTAATAGGTTGGTTAGACTTCAATTCAAATGCTAAATTCCATCGTTTGGTAGTTTGAGCAACAGTGTTTTTTTTTCTTCTTTTAATCATAACTCACCAGCTTCTCCAACCTTGGGGGCAATTTGTTTTTCAACATAATTAACATACTTGCATGTATTGAGAAAACATCCAAATGAATTTTAAGCGCACCAGTCATTGAATGCATCTTCAATTTTTGGAGAGTTGAAGCTAATTGATGAAAGAAATTAGATGAAGTCTGATTGGGCATGCCAGAGAATTGTGCAGAATTAACTTTTATTGTGTTAAATACTTAATGTATTTATAGCATGTGGGCATTTCAAGGTTGCCATTGTGCTCCTTTTTTATGGAAAAAGGATTTCATTCATGAATAAATTCTGATGCTATTGTTTCTTAAAAAAAACATTTAGAGTTTGAATGATGAGTTTGTGATGCTATCTAATTTTATCTTTAAAATGCATGTGCAGGCGCTTACAGCTACAGGTTTGAAGAAGGAAGAAGTTTTTTTTGGTGATATAAATGCTTTGTATAAGAGCAAAAATACTGTTGTGGATGTGAAAGTTGATACTTATTCAAATGTAAGGAGGAAAGCTCTAGTAATGAATCTGTATTTATGACTATGCCACTCACCTGTCTAAAATTAAATTCTTACTCTTGCTATGATCTTTTGGACATACTGTCAATGCTCCATTAATTGCATCGTAGCATGGCTTGATACTAAGCTAATCCGTGTCTTTGTGTTTCTCTTTGACAGGTGTGTACCAAAGTGACTGTCAATGACATTTTACCGAGCACTAAAGCAGCATTTAGTTTCAAAATACCTGATCACAAGTCTGGCAAGGTCAGTGCATTTTCAATTGTGCAAAAATAAAATTGCATGCTGCATTGAGCTTTCAAGGATGCATTTGTTTTGGAACTTATTTGTTCCTTGCATGAGTCCCAGTAGTTTTTGCTACTTTCATAATTTGATAATCTTGTCATCACTATATACTATATAGAGCCTTTTCATGTTGCTTAAAGTGGAAAGTCTATCTAGTTGTCATTCAGTTGGTCCACAATTGTGCAAAAGGCGCTAAACGGTGCCAAGCCTGTAAAATGTTTGCTGCACTCGCCTGGCAATATGCAATAGATTATATATATATGTATACAAAATAAGATAATTTATAGAAATTAGCCAAATAGATTAAAAAGCAAACGTAAAGATCATCATTATTCATTAATCTTCAAAAACATCTTCATTCATGCTTTCATGTTTTGTACTTGTGTTGTTCTCTCTAACTTTGTTCAACACAACATGTTAGTGGTGTTTTTCTTCAAGTGTCCTTCATGTACCCAAATTTCTTTTTTACAAAAATACCCTTAAGTTGTTTCTTGTGGTAAATTAAAAAAAATGGACAAATAGGTAAAACATAAATCAATTTTAAAAAAGAAGAAAAATCCAAGCTAAAAAGAAGTATTTCATTCAGGTGCGTGCTTTAGAGCTTGTCGCCCACTCACAAGGTGCTCACCTAGGCAGTGCTTTATTGAAATTCATCACCCGAGGCTAATACAGGTGCTGTGGCCTTGCCCTGCCTAGAGCACCTCAACGCCTCTTGCAACACTGCTAATCAAATAAAATACCCATTGAACTAAGCCTCAACGCCTCTTGCAACATTGCTAATAAAATAAAATACCCATTGAACTTGGAAATTGATAATTGCAGAAGATATAATTTTTTTATGATTGTTTTCCCCAATAGAATATGATTAGTGCTAGAATTAAACAAGCAATACCTTGCTTATAGAAGCATAGGAATAAACATGGATTAAGTTCAGATCTAACAGTATCTTAGTGAAAAGTACAATTCCTGGTATGCTATTTTGTATTATCATTGTCCCCAATAGAACATGGCTAAATGTAAGGCCCAAAACATGGTTGGCATGCAAGGTAAATGTTCTGAAATGCCAAACAGCAATGATTTTATAAGGTTGCAACCTTTTAAACACATGTTTAGCATTTTCCAAATCCAAAAATGTGAATTTTATTGTTAAAACACTTTTTTAGCAACCATGGTTGGTGTGATGCCCAGCAAAGGTTTGATTCAGATACGATTGCTGAAATAATGCTTTCATTTGAATTTGGAGCGTATGTTCTTAATAATAATAATAATAATAATAATAATAATAATAATAATAATAATAATAATAATTTGAATTGACATCATCTCTGGGATCCTTCCTAATCTTCATGATACTATAGAACTGAACTGAGGCAGGAAGATTAGATAAGTCTTGTGTGGTAATGACTCAGCTTGCTAGCCTGCCAGTTCTCTTAAACTAGGATTTTTTGATAATCTGATTCCTATGAATGTGTAGAAAATAAACTGCCTATTATAATTATTTAACAAAGTCTGTAATTTCATGTTTTACAATATTTCCTTGGGAGCATATGAAACCTCCTTGCTTTAAATTAACTAGATTTACCTGAAAAGATGAACCAGTGGGAAATTGCACCAGTGTTGTTTCAAATTAATTTGGAATAGGTTTAAGATGTTGGTAGAACATGATAACTAAGAAAATTTCATTAGATTTCATTTTGTTGTAGAAATACTTGCTAATCATGGATAACTTTAGGAAATGGTTTGCTGTAAATCTGACTTGTTCATGTCTGTTGTGCCTCAGATGGATGTGCAATACATTCACCATCATGCAGCCATTGAGTCCAGCATTGGCCTGAATCCAACTCCTCTTTTGGAGCTCTCAGCTGCAATTGGAAGCGGCAATCTTAGTTTGGGTGGTGAAGTTGGATTTGATACTGCTTCCTCTTCGTTTATCAAGTATAACGCAGGGATTGGCATGAACAAGCCAGATTTCTCTGCTGCACTTTTACTGTAAGCATACATGAAGCTTGATATCTCTGTTTAAAAAGAGTATTTATTCTTTCTCCTGTTTAGTGTTTTAGATGTTGTGCCTTTTGTCTTAAAAGGTATTTGCATGTTTGAAAATTTGCTAAATTGTTATTTTACTATAAGATATGGACACCTAATTAACTGTGAGCGTTTATGGATACGTCAGATCCCGCATGGCCTGCATGATACTTGTGACATATCGGCAGGATGTTTTTTGCAATTCCTTTCAATATTTGTTACCCATGCATAAAAGTTTGTTTATCGGCTGCCAAGCTGAGTAATCTCCATATAAAGACAAAATGAATATTCTTAAATTGCAGCAGTTACTGTTTTTAGATGTTTTTGTAGTATCTTAGGTACTTCTTTTTCAGTATATATTCTTGTGGTAGTGTTTTTTAAGTCATTACATTAACATCATGAAAATGCCTTGAGACTGAGTTTTTGCATGCAAACCTTGTGCAGGTTCATCCTGAAAGCAAGAATTATAATGCATTAATAATGGGACCGAAGGTTATAGAAGTCCTGACTAAGCATTAAACATTCTGTTGATATTCATGCAACTGGAAACTTGTAGTCATGATTAATCATGATGAGTAATTATTCACTTTCTATTCGCTATGTTTTTATTAAATGCATCCCTGGTTTTCAAAACATTTATGGTACTTGAACGGTAAACATTTATTCCATAAAATCCTTTTTCACGTGGATCCTGAAAATCTGAACTCATCAGAAGCAGCTAATTATGCTTCATAGGTACTAGGGGTTATTACTGTTATTTCATGTTAAAGATGCTTCACTTGTTCATGTTTCTTTCTATTGATAATGATTGATTGCTATTTATTAATTTAAAGTTCTGCATTGATTTACCTTTAAATTGGAACTCATCTTTGCTATGCAGGACGGACAAAGGACAAACTCTCAAGGCATCGTATGTTCATTCAGTGAATCCCTTCCATTCAGTTGCTGCTGAAATGGCTCATCGGTTTTCTTCCCTTGAAAACAGTTTTACCATTGGAAGCTCTCATGCAGTGGATCCATTTACAGTGGTAAAAACGCGATTCTCTGATAACGGCAAGGCCGCAATGCTATGCCAACATGAATGGAGACCCAAGTCGCTGATAACTTTTTCAGCTGAGTATGACTCGAAGGCCACCCATGCAGCAAACCCAAAGTATGGTATTTCTCTCGCTCTGAAGCCATGAATGTGAAATCACCTTTTTCTCTGCTCAGCCACTTGAATTCAACAACACTTGTATCATGTTATATTTTTTTTTTCCCGTGTCCAAGGGAGGGGTTGAGGTTTTACCGCAATATACTGGTAAACCAAAAAGATAAGTCAATGATGAAAGATAAGTAGTGCTTGGGAGATTGAACCCAATTTTGATAAACTTTTGAAAAATCATGAGATCATGATACTATTTTTTGCAATTGAATTTCCAATTCTATATTGCAAGGGATGCGTCATCGCCCTGGATATTTCAGCTTTATGATGTTTAATGGAAATTGGAATATATGTTTGTTTATTTTTTAATCTTTTTAGCCAGTTGATTCACTGCCTTGATAGTTACTGGTTTGTCCCTGTTATCTTTGTATTCGTTATGAAGAAGCATGTATGGCAGGCATATGGTTGCCTGAATTCTCACTATCCATTCTCTCCTCTTCCTGATCCGGAAGAGGACGAGGACAAGGCATTTGCTTGAATCACATGAATGGAAATCAAAAACGAAAATGTACTTTAAGACCCGTATTTGAAATGTACTTTCGATCACTTGGATTTAATTTCTGATTTTTCAATTGTGCAAATTCGAATTTCCGCTAGCCACTAGTACACGTACGTGGTTTATGTGAAATGTCTGGCGGAATGATGTACGATTCATCAAAGCACCTATAATCTCAGTCTGCCAGGAAGTGCTGCTGGCAACAGTCAAAGTGTCTGAAGGTATATTTGCAATGGGTTTTGTATGGATCATCTGATAGGTGAAAAAGATTTGAGTTTTCCACTTCTATGATTCTGGGCTGGTGGGGTGATTGGACTTGAATATTATTCCATGATTTTTCCTATCCAATAAGTCCCTCGCTTTAAGTGAAGTTTTATGATGCCTCAGTCATTAAATATATGGAACAAAAATATATGGAGTAAGAGAATAATATAACTCAAATATTTCTCAATTTATATTTTTAATTAAATATGTACTCATTTCATACTTTTAAATGTGTGTGAAATTAAAATTAAAAAATACGTTTTTATGTGAAATATGTAATTTTCAAAATCTTTAAGAAAAATCAAAACACAAAAAAATCTAAAATTCAAAATAAGAAGTAAAACGGATTGAGGGAACAAATGGCAAAAAAAAAAAAAAAAGGAAAAATAAAGGACTAAAAAAATACACAATATGGATATTCTTCGAAATACCAAATCAAAATAGAAATATACCTAGGTGGAGTATTATTAATGGGAGCTCATCTGCTCTTAAAAAGGAGGTCACCTCAAGAGAAAAAACTAGGCACCATTTAAGCAAAAAAAAATAGAAAGGAATAACATATGACTAGTAATTCTTATCTTTTTCACAAACTAAAAAAATATCCCCCTCAATAATTTTTGCTTCACTAACCATGTACTCAATCTTAAAAATAGGCAAACACGATAAATAAAAAAATTGAGACCTCACAACTCCTCTTTCATCATCCCTTTCACTAGCTAACACACAATACCTTAAAACTCTTTTTTTTCTTTCTCCCTTGCTTCCTCTCTTTCTCTCTTAAAAAAAAAATATATATTGTCGACCATTCACCATTTTCTCTCACACTTTGCACCTCTCTCAATCGATGACAAACTAGCTCTTCTATTATTAACACCGACTAAGACCACCACAATCACTAGCCAACGTTGTCTTTCTCTCCTCCTTCAAGAACCGAATAGCTCATTCTATTTCTATTCACCATACTTGTTGCCTCTTCCTTCAATCAACCAACTAACCATAATAATAACCTCTCTTAGGATTTCAAGTTGAGACAAATCCCTTACTCTTAATCGAGCAATGGCTAATACATAATACACCCTACCAACAACGTACACAACAAAATAATCTTTTTCTCTAATTTTTTTAGCTTGAAAACTAGAAAAGATAGATCTAAAAGAGAGAAAATTAAAGCTTTTGGAGACTAAATCTATTTCCTTAGAGAGTGTGAAGTACAATCACCAGTGAGAAAAGGAAGAGGATACTGAAAATGCTCATGATCCTAATAAAGACCCCATCTAACAAGTTATTGTGCAGGAATCCATCTGCTGAAAATGGTGGTGTGGTGTGAACCCACGTGCTACCATTGTTCCAAAATTTTATAGTGCCTCCAAAAACTTTGATCTCTAACCCTAATAATTTTTAATAAATTTTTTATATGTTTATGAACGTTTTGATAAAATATCAATTGTTACGGATGATCTTTTGATAGTGTTGCAATGAATGATTAAGATTTTAGTTGAAAATTGTTAGGTTAATTATGAATATTTGAAGTATTGTGGGTTCAAGTTTGTTGCATAATAACTCTAGTGGTATGAAGTTATCAAGGATTTTGTTTATGGTACAATAAGGTTGGTTGTCAATACCCCATGACAAGGTTAGGAGGATAAGATGATTGTATTGTTGGATTATAGTTGGGTGATGTTGTGTGTTTGATTTTTGTGTGATGAAAATTTTAATGTGAGGATATTCCTATTTTTAATCAAACACTTAATTTATGTCCATAATAATTCTCAATTGATAGAATAAATAGTAGGTTTATTTTTATATTTGAATGATTCGGCCTAATTCGATATTTTTTGTCTTCCTTACTGGTCCAACACTCATTTTACTATCATTATCGAGTAAACATTTTTTTGAACTCATAGTTGAATGTTTTACGAATCTGAATCCCGAGTGGAAAAAATGAGGTAGACCGCTACTCCTCACCTAACCTAAAATTGAGTTTATTTGTAAAATTAAAATGCATGATGGTTTTAATTCATGCCCAATGTGTTTATGCATGAATTGGAAGTAAAGATATAAGCAAAAGCAGTAAAAATGCATACTAAAATTAAGTAGACAAACAAAAGTAATTAAGTAAACAATCAGATAAGCAAAAGTTCAGTCCTGCCACACAAGTCCCCAATGGAGTTGTTATCTGTCACGACAATGTTTTTTCACGGCCATCTTTGAAGATAGGGAGAATTGCATGGAAAAGGGTTATCTCATAATTATAAAATTATTATTATTATTTTCAAAAGTCATAATTTAGTATTAAGATCATTATAAAACTTAATGGTATGCAAGAGTCCGAGTAAGGAGATTTGTTATGCAAGGGGAAGACACATCACCTTCAATACATCTTACCTAAGATAAATTGCATTGTTGTTTAAATGTTTTTCCAGTTAAATTTCTATTTGTCAGTCTTTAAGGTTCGAAGTAGATCTCTCTTCGCGTAGGAGTTTCTACCTCATTAGGTCAAGAACCTAGTCGTTCTAAAGTCTAAATCAACTTTTTTTTACTTATTTTAATTTTATTTGTATCTTTAATATCTACGATTCGATGTAGTTTTACTCTCTAAGTACTAAAATCTACAATTAATTTCTAATAAATATAATGAACAAAATGATTGTTGAAAGCTTTTTGATATTTTTTGTTCAATTTTAATGGATAATCATAAATTGGTCATGATAACCTATTTTGTATTTTAAAACATGAGAAAATATGCATTTTTTGTTTTTTTTTTTCAAAATATGCTTAGGGATTTGATTGAATGCATGAAAAAAAATATTTCTTTAATGCTAATGTGTGTGTGTGTTTTTATATAATTTCTCGGGCTTATTCGGCCTAATCAAATGGGTCAACCCAACCATGTTAGGCCGAAATGGCCCAACACTACCCAGTTTGGGCTGGACTCGGCCAACCAACTGGTCTGAACTGAAACAGGTCTAACCTAAAAGAAAAAAAATATGTGAACAGTACCGAAGGTGAAGGAGGAAGAGGAAGGCGGAGGAGCTTGCCTGGCGACGAAGAAAGTCCGACTAGTAGCTGGTCGAGAGTTGGAGGTAGAGTGGAGAGCTAGAGTGGTTGAGTTGCCGCCGGTGAAAGGGAGAAAAAAGATGTTGGAAGTCATCGACTCGATATTTTTGTCTCCTTGTTATTAGCTTTTCTCTTCTGGTCGACTTTGTCTATTTTCTCATTCATCTTCTCTCTCGGTACTATTTCCTCTGTCACTTTGCACTTGCTTGTGCATAAGCTCTATAATGCAAATATTAATATGGGAGAGGTTGCCTCTTTAGCTAATTGTCACGTGTTGAGGTGATAATTTTTTACAGTCCTACTCTTCCTTTTATGTTGGCAACGTGGGGTTTACAATCATGAAGGAGACGACATGCTATCCAATGTCAAATTAAGGGTGTGTTTGGTAGTGCTTTTCTTTCGCAGTTGAGATTTAAAAAAAAAAACAGTTTCATGAAAAGCACTTTTAGTTGTGGTTCATAATAATTTTTGAAGTGTTTGGTTAAAAATATGATTGAGTTTAGGTTAATAAAAAATAGTTTCATGTGTTTGGTTACCAAGCTTTTCATATTGCTTTTAACTTGTGAAATTACTTTAAAGGGCATAAATACACACACATATATTTATGTGTATATATATAATCATAATTTCATAATTTAATGAATAATTTAAGTAAATTGGACACTTTTTTTTATTCTCCCATCAAACTATTTGTAATTCCATCACGAACTAAATCAATACTTGAAGGGCTCTGCGATCCCTGACTATTTGATCAAAGAAGAACATCTAGTAAAATATCATCTAAAATAAAATTAGGATTGCGAGACAAAAATTATATTGTGATATTTTTTAATATATTTATTTATATTTTAATTAAGTATTTAGATTTTTACATTATTTTAATATTAAAAAATATAAAGCCCCCCCCCCCCCCCACCCTCCACCCTCCATCCATACCCCTCCCCCCCCGCTCTTCTCCCTCTTCTCCCCCCTCCCTCTTCTCCCCCCCCCCCCTCTTCTCTCTAGTTAGCTTGCGTACAACACTAGTATTGGAAGTATAGATGGTAGATGGTAGATGGTGATGAGGGTTTATTTTGAAGTTATTATAGGTAACATTGTTAACGGTAATATTGTTGTGCAAGGAGCAATTCATCTTTACACGAGAAACATCAAAAGTAGCTCTTTGCTGCTTTTGATTAATCGACGTTTTTGTTGATTTTTAAAGAAGAAACCCACCGAAAATTATTTGTTTTTTTCATTTACCAAACACCAAAACACAAACTTATTTTCAAACTCCGATCCCACCACAGTACCAAACAACTTCTAAGATACAGAAGTCATAGTATTGGTTGCCTTCAGTAGATTTTTGACAAATCTTATTTGGTCCCAAAATTTATAATTTCTCTAATTATGCTATTAATTGATTTTAATTTTTTTTCTTTTATGCAATTTTATCCCCACCAATCTTCAATAGTAGCCCCGAATTTACACACCTTTTTTATTTTGTTTTTTGGTTTCAGCTTTACACAATTTGATTATTAATTAACCATTAAACTTTCAATTTTCTTTAATTTCACTTTTGATTTTGTCCAATTGACTTGGTAAAAATTAAACTTGATATCTAAAAATTCTAAACTTCTCGATTAAGCATAAATCAAGCTCTTAAACTTATTTTTTCATTAATTAAGCCTTTACTAAAATTAATTTAATCAATTTAAAGTATAATTAAGTTCTTGCACTTAATTAAATCCTACATTAAGACCCTAAATTAATTCTTAAACATAATTAAACTTTAATTTGAACCATGATTAAATCAAATTGACCTATTAAATATAATTATACCTTTGGACTTAATTTTTATGCAAATTTGTCTGATATCCATTTATTTTAAATGCATTTTCCTTCATTTTTAGGCACAATAAAACTATGATCACGCTCTCGAATCTATCTAAAATTTTCAACTTAATTTTTTCACTACGTCAAGCCTTTTTATTTTATTTTTCATATTTTATTTTTTACTTTTAGTAAATCTGGGAAAGAACCTAGAAATGGGTTGTGATAGAGTCCATTAGAATTTGGTCAATATTTAATAATTCACATTTTTAATTCATGAGAATTAATGGTCAATATTAGATCTATACATAGATGAATATTTAAATATCTAGACTTGACAAAAAAAGTTCCCCAAATTTTTCTGAACTTTCACAATTTTTTAAATGAAATATCTTTCCCCATGATACATGAGTTGTGGAAAAGTCATCCATGTTTCAGGATAGATGAACCCTAGTATGGTAACCATACGGATTGTTTCCTTAAAAATTTATTTTGGGTACATAAACCCATAATAAAATTTTAAAAAATTAAATTTATTCACATGAATAAATCATACCCATCAAAACCTGTAAACCACATCAAAACCACACAATGCATCATACATTAGGAAGGGTGATCTAGGGGTGTTATTACCTTTTGTAACCACAACTAATCATTTACCTTTAAATCTATGATAAAAACAAGGTTGTCAATTCCATGTCGGTTGGTACTTTATTTTTTCAATTGAAACTGAATATTTCAGTTTCGGAGCGTTTCGGGGTGTCGTTTCGGGGGTTGTACTATATATATATATATACATACAATTAAATATATTAATCCAAAAAAAAATTATTTAAAATTGTGCAATTTAATCTAAAAAATACACAATAAAATAATTTTCCTGAACAAAATTATGGTTTACAACTCTAAACCGTTACATTGGTCGAGGTCTAAATGTATTAGTTATAATTGTTTAAGCTTGAAATGAAGGAAAGTCATATTTGTTATCCTTTTCACTTTTATAAACAAATATATTCTTTATTAATGCTCTTGTTTTTTGTCAACTTGTAATTTTTTCTCTCTTTTGATACCTATTTTCGTGTTATTCCCTTGGATCTGTTATTAATGCTCTGTGATGGTATGTATTGTTAAGCTATTAGAGTTTGGATGCTAGATTTTAAATTGCAAGCTTTGACGAGCATATGAGACAGGATGGGTGTTGCATTTGATCCTCCAATCTTTTGTCATTGGTGTGTTGTGTGTTTGCATTTTGTGGCCTTGGATTCTTCTGGCAAATCGTGTCTTCCAGTGTGTTTGCATTCTGTGGCCTTGGATTAGTTGGAGGGATGTATAAATCCTTTCATAAAAAAAACCCAGAGTACATTATGTCTTAAAATAAAAACAAGTCATTTAGACAAGGGAGTGGTCTTTTTTTGGGTTGTGGGTACAAACAGACAGACCATGGTATTTTTAGATGAGATGATGGAGAACTGGAGAAGAGTTGATCTGAACGTTGAACTGTGTGTTTGGGTTGTTTTAAGAAGCATATTGGTACTAATGCTGTTTTAAGAAGCAAATTGGTACTAATTAAACTATGGAGATCAGTTCTCGGTTGAAAAACAAGTTCTCTTATAAATATAAACTCAATTTCATATCTGAAATTACTGGTTTCAGCTTTGCTTTATTGTCTATCATTTAAGAGACCCAAATATTATCAACAAATAGAAGGGCATCTTTAAATAAATAATAATTATTTTTTGCTTATATAATTTTTGCTTCCAGGTTTTGCTTATTCCAGTTGTGAATCCCTACACTGGTTTTTGATTTCCCGGATTGTAATGTATCATTTGTAATTCCATTTAGTGATCCTTAAAGAGTGTTAGGTTGGAGATTTTTGTTGGTAATTGTTGAATATCAAGACTGTTTCTATTTTGAGTATTAGGTAATTTGTTGAAGCCATAAATCATTTAAGTTTCACATAGTTGGTACTCATTACGCTGAATTCTTGATGCTTTAAACAGATAATTCTTTATTCGTATAGTGATAACTCACTGTCATTTTCACAATTGCATTGAAATGATGAATAACATCTCCAATTTATAGTTGACCACAATCCTCTCTGACATTTGTTATTTGCTAAGATTTGAATGTATTGTTGTTGGTTATGTTCCTTCATAGTATTTAAGTGTTTGTTTTAATGTTGATTTGTTTTTGTTTTTCAAAGTTTTAGAAGATATCATGGATAATCATGAATCTATGGATAAAGCTGCTTGGATTAGAGAAATGTTGCATATATTTTGTGATATATGCAAGAAGACAATTGACATGGGAATGAGACCGAATACTTATTTTGATAGATGCGGATGACAATTTATTTTGACATTATTTAAACAACAAACGAGTTATGTGTTCTCCAAAACGCAGTTGAAAAACAAATGGGATGCATGTAAAAAAGATTAGAGGATATGGACCAAATTGATTGTTGAAACTGGTGTGGGTTGGAGTTACGAATTAGAGACAATTGTGGCTAGCGATGAGTGGTGGAATTCAAAAATTCAGGTGAAAGAGTAACTATTCCATGTCATTCTTTATGTTTTGTTAAGATAATTATAAGAAAACTATTTGTTTTATGCAGGAAATAAGAGGGGCAAAAAAATTCAGACAGTCTGGTATTGAGCCTTCGTTGAAGTTGAAATTTGATATAATGTTCTCTGGAGTCGTCGCTACCGGACAATATGCATGGGCACCATCGTCGGGTGCAGTTGGTGCCAATGAATTCAATTTGGGCACAAGTAATGTCGGTCTAGAAGGTGCTGATTTGGAAGAAGGAAGCGGGAATTCAGAGGAGAATGTCAATGAGGATTTTGAAAATCATAATTTTCGAGGCGTTGGGGGGGTGCATATGTCTACTAGTAGCAACACAAAGAGTAGTGGCAAAAGAAAAGAAAGAGAGCACCCAGAGCCGAGAGCTAGAAAGAAAAAATCATCTGGAATTGGTGCTTAACTAGTATCAATACAACAACAGCTTCTCGACAGCATGTCTAGTAGGAGTGATTCCACTTCTGCGAATAGGGATTTGTCGGGTTGCAGTATTCGTGAAGTATTGGCTGAGTTCCAATCAATACCTTGTTCGACAGATGACAATGAATTTTTTGACCTAGCTATTGTGTTCCTAAGTGTGCAAAGAAATAGAGAACTGTGGGCTAGCATCAACAGTATTGAAAGAAAATACAGTTGGCTTCAACAAAACATCGCGCGCCAAAAAAACACTTAACTACAATGCTCTGAATTTGTTTGCCTGTTTTTTTTTTATATTGTCTTCCTTTGGATTGTAACGTAAGAAGTAATTTGTTGAACATAATTTTTTTAGTTATGACTTTCATATTGAGTTATTTCATTGTTCTAAAATATATTATTTTGTTATAACCTCTTATATTATGATTTAAAGATTTTTATTTATTTTGAAATATTGTTCTCATTGTTATTAATGAATGTTTGTTTGTACTAGTGAATAAAAATATTGTTAAGAATATTAAGAATATATTGTTTAACCATGCAAGTTGTCTTAAGAACAAAAAAAATTAATATTCTTGATTAATTGACATTAAAAACAAAAATAAGTGGGATCTTAAATAGTTGTTAAAATCAATAATACAAAATTGCTAAAATTTAATACTTAGACTTAAAAAAAAAACAATTGGTTTCTTGATTAATTGACATTAAAAAATAAAAATTAAAGGAATATGACATGTAATGTTGAATAATTGATAAAAACAAAACAAAAAATGACATGTAGTGTTGAATAATTTGAATTGAAAAAAAAATGATAATTGGAATCTTGAATAATTGATATAAACAAAAAAAAATTTGACATGAAGTTTCATTATATTGATAAAAATAATTCGGTGAGAGAATAAAAAAAAGTTTCCAATTATTAATTATATTATATTATTATAATGATTAAATCTACAATATTTAAAAATTATATATATATATATATATGCTCTTTAAAGTAATTTCATAAGTTAAAAGCAATATAAAAAGCTTGGTAACCAAATACATGAAACTATTTTTCATTAATCTCAAACTCAAAAGTAGTTTTAGCCAAATACTTCAAAACTTATTTTGAACCGCAGCTAAAGTGCTTTTTATGAAACTGCTTTTTTAAAACCTCAACTACAAAAGCAAAAACAATATCAAACATACCCACAGACTATAATTGGCTTAAGAACTTTTTTTCTTTCAAAAAAGTAATATTTTTATACTTAATTATACAATACTAAAAATAAATGCTTATATAATCAAAAATAATTTTTAAAGTGTTTGGTTAAAACTGTGATTGAATTTAAGGTTAATGAAAATCAGTTTCAAGTGTTTGCTTACCAAACTTTTCATATTGCTTTCAACTTGTGAAATTACTTTAAAGTGTGTGTGTGTGTGTGTGTGTATTGTTTTTTAAATATTTAATAATTATAATAATAAAATGTAATTAATAACTCAGGTAACTTAGACACTTGTTTTTTTCTCTCATCAAACTACTCGTTATTTCATCACGAACTATAAGAAGGTCTCTGCGATCCCAGAACAATATATAGTAAAATATCATCTGAAAATACCCCCCCACCCCGCAACACAGCCACACACAAAACCGAGCATACCTCTTCTCAACCCCACCGCACCATCTCTGTCCTGATCCAAAATATTTGTACATTGAACAACTACCATTTCAAAATGACAAAACTAAGTTTACAAAGTTTTTGAGATGGAATCCACATTATTTTTTTAACTTCTCTATATTAATCAAACACCCAAAACAATAACTTTTTCTACACCTTCTATCACACCTCACTCCTAAACACCACCTTTTAAACCAAGCACAAATTAAATATCAAGAAGATTATCCGAAATGAAGAGAATTGTATATAAAAGAAACTAAAATAATTTATGAAGAGAAATTCATAGCACATGTAAAAATAAATAAGAACGAAAACATACAAAAATATTAAAAAAAGAAAATGCAAAAACAAAAAGGCACCTCCAATAATAATTAATAAGAAATGAGGTGAGTCTCTTTTAAATTTAGCAAATAATAAAATAAATTTATAGCAAGTAGATTTAATTTTAAATTTAAAAATAAAACAATTAATTTCATTTAAAATATGAAAATTCTATTCATATGTCCATTTACAATTCTTAAATCTTAAGAAATCATGCGTGACAAAAACCGTATCCACCATCGAACTAATATTTATCTTCTGTTCAATATCATAATGACGACGTCGTTTATCAACCTCTGAAAACACGAACAAAAACCTTCATGATCCATAAAACATCAAATCCTCTCTCCCTCTCCTGATCCCCTGTTTCACTCACTACCAGATCTGGAAAAAAACTCGCCAATTTTCAATCACTTTCTTGCGAAAACGAAACCAAGAACATTTTTTCCCGGAAAATAACCTTAAAATATAAAAATGTCGCGCATCAGCGACACGATCCCTCTCCAAGCATCTTCCCAATCAGATATCGACGAGATCGAGAACCTAATCAACTCCTCCATGCAATCCAGTACTTCAACAGTCCTGCCCGCCCGTCCGCCAAGCCCCCCCCGAATACCCGTATCCCCATCTCCATTCATCCAATCAAATCTTCCTCCACCTCCAGCTCAACCACAGCACACCACTCTTCAGAAACCGCCATCTGCTGTCCCTTCCGTCCCTCTACCTCCTCTGCCACCTAGCACTGGTAACTCTTCCGGTGGTAATATTGCTCCTACCGGGTTCGGGTCCCTTCCGAATACGTTGACGGAGCCAGTTTGGGATACGGTAAAAAGAGATCTTTCTAGGATTGTGAGTAATTTGAAGCTGGTTGTGTTTCCAAACCCGTATCGTGAAGATCCGGGCAAGGCTTTGAGAGATTGGGATCTGTGGGGTCCCTTTTTCTTTATCGTCTTTTTAGGACTCACTCTTTCTTGGTCCGCTTCAGTTAAAAAGGTTGGTAATTTTTTTAACTCTTAGGATAATTCTTGGTTCTTGTGAGAGCTGAAAAATGGGAAGTAGTAGGAATGTAAGCTTTTTAGTCGTTTTTTTAAATTCTGTACAAATTAATGGGTTTTTTAAGGAATTGATAAGGCAGAGATTGATGATGGGTCCTGGTATATTTAACAATTGTTTGGAGAGATGAGGTAGCAATGTTGGCTTTAGAATTTATGGCTCCTAGGCACATAATAGGATCTGAATGTACTGCAACATTTAACCACTTTCATACAACGGGTCATGTTAATTGCATCTGTAACAATCACAGCAGCCGTTTCATTATGGTAATGTCCAATATTTCAAGCGTGAGGGCTTTTGAATTAAAAAAAAGGTCACCCAAAATTGATAAAAATGCCTGCGTTTTATTGTTACTTAGTCAAATGTTGCTGCAAAACACCTAGTTTGTGTTGCATACATGATGACATTGCATTTCAATTGTTTTTCCATTGTGGTGACTGTACTTATTTAGTCTCTTTCTGGTGAATTTGTGAAAAATGTATGCATTAAAGATATTTTTTTTAATATTGTTTACAATGCCATGCATTCCTTGACAGTGTACAATTCATTTTAATACATTGTTGTAAGACCCTAAAGGATTGCGATAGTCAACTAATTGGTAGTTTGAAGAACCAAGATCTTTAATTTTGAGTGATAAAAACAGAGAACAATGAGATTACTGCCGGACAACAGGAACACCAGAGTGCTATAAACTGTTTCATGAAAGTTGAACCGTTCATGTTTATGCCAATTGATTGTGAAACTGTTGAGGGTTGTAAAAGTAGGGTCTGAAGGAAGTGAAAATAGGCCTGAATTTTTGTTGGTTTTTATATAATAAAAAATATTCCGAGTTTTATGCCTGGATTAATTTGTAGGTACCTAGATTTCTCATCAGATATCTTAGTGTCAGGATTGCATCACACAATCTGAAGGATGGCTAGAAAGCTTATAAAACTTGTGCGAAGCTTTTTTTCATCCTTGGAGTAGAACATCATAATTAGTTAAGAACAATTTGACTTCGTTAGGTCTTCCTGATTCGTTAAAGACTTTTGACTCTAGATAGAAAACTTGGAAATTTGGGCCCTAAATTAACTATGATTGCATAATAAAACCAGAAAACATTAAAACACAATTACAGAAATCCATATTATGCCTGTTAAATTGAAAAATATCAAAATACTGTAGAATCTTTTTTTTAATCAAAAAAAGAATGAAATGGAATCATAGTGTTTGATACGAAAAGTTAAAAAGAGATTCAAGCAGCTCAAAGTTAAACTCTTTTGGGGTTTGTTTGTTGTTGGTGCTGGTTATTGTGTGATGGCTATATAACTGCTGTGACAAACAAAGAAATAGCCCTGCTTTCATGGATCAACTTTTCGTGCTTGTTTGAAAGTGTGGTTGAGGTTGCTTTTAAAAGTATTTTTCATTCAGAAATGTACCAGGATGATGTTTTTTTTATTTTTTAAAAAAATTATTTTTGACATTAGCCATGAAAATGATAAAAAAACCAAAAAAATAATTTAAAGTAAAAAATAAAAAAATTCATTTTTTTTTTCAAAAGTGCTTTTGAAACGCAGTGCCAAACTGACAAATAGCAACATTATCAAATGTCTTGTCTTGTCGTGTTTTTGTCCTTGCTATTTGGTGGTCACAAAATTTATTTGTGGTGTTCACAGTTTTTGAATGATTGCTAATCACCTTGTCATGCTGAGCAGTTGAAAATTTAATTTTAGAGAGAAAAGGATGGGGATTTCTATGCTTATCACCTGTTGTGTGGTTAACACAACAACCAGCAACAAGGTCAAACAAACCCTTAGTTGTTACTGGGTGGCACTGAAGCAATTGTATGGTTACCAAAAAGTAAGGCCATGACAACTGCATAAGCAGTCAATGATTTGATATTTATGCCTGCTATTTGGTCAATGCCTTGCAATGCTTCTTGACTATGTATATGTTGATTACTTATTATATCGAAGGCAGAATGTGCTAGATCAATATGTGATTTTGGTGTTGACTTGTGATTTCCTTTTCATTTTCTGTCTATGTGCATGTTTTCTCATGTTTCAATTTTTGTGCAATGCTGAAGTTGACATTTATGTTCTTGCAAGATCTAGAAATGGACAAGTTCACATTATAGTATGAAGCATGTTCTATGTAAATTGAGAAACTAATAATATGCCACTCTGGAATGATGATTTTAGCTTCCTGTCTTGTTCGAATGTTTTCTTTACTTTTCAAAGGAACATTTGATTCGTTATTGGAGCAAAATGCTGCAAGTTTTTGTTCAGTTCTAACAATTTTCATGTCATTTTCCAGTCTGAGGTTTTTGCTGTCGCATTTGCACTGCTCGCAGCTGGTGCTGTTATCTTGACACTTAATGTTCTGCTGCTGGTAATAGCTTCTTTCTCTCCTGCCCTTTCCACAAAACACAATCACACAAATCCCTGTGTGTGCATGCTCTTACATCCCACAGGATTGAACACTTTAGCTAGCTTTAATTTTTCTGATATATTGCAGTTTTATATTTGGTCAAATATTAGTGTTGCAAGAATGGAGAAGTTCAATATATATGTTGGCATAGCATTATGTTCAAATCATGGTAAAATAAAAGCCTGCCACATGCCAACATCGCAAGTGATTTCCATTTTTGATATTTCAGGGTGGACAAATAATTTTCTTCCAAAGTCTGAGCCTCCTGGGTTACTGTCTTTTTCCTCTAGACATTGGAGCCCTCATCTGCATGTTGAAGGACAATGTAATAATAAAATTGATTGTGGTGTTTGTGACACTGGCTTGGAGCTCTTGGGCTGCCTATCCTTTCATGAGTTCAGCTGTCAACCCAAGACGAAAGGCACTTGCACTTTACCCTGTATTTCTCATGTATGTGTCAGTTGGTTTTCTCATCATCGCCATTGATTAATGCATAAGCGACTCCCATTGTTGGAGTTTTCATAAGCAATTGAACTCACAGCAGTACATAGGAATTTTACATGGTGGTTAATTTTCTGCTCATGTTACTGTATTTTTTGACCCTTTTGACTTGCCAGATGTTATATAGCAGTATGAAACAGGGACATTAAATGCCTATGGGGCATTTTTTAAATGAAATTGTGGAAGCTGGAGTTTCGTGACATTAGGAACTAATGTTCCTTGATCTTCAGAGAGAGAGAGAGAGAGAGAGAGAGAGTCCTCAAGAATCCCTTGTGGTAGATTCTAGTTTGGAACTTGTAATTTGTTAATTACACTGCAAAGGAGATGGATCTAGTTTTGCTATATTTAAATGAATATTTGCCAACAAGTGAGGGCAGTCAAATCATCACTCCAAAACTAAGACATGAAAAGAATATATGCTTATCCTACATTATAACTACCATAAAAGTTGTCATGCTCTAATATAATTCCCCCTACAATTACAAAACCCGTCACTAATATCTCAATATTCAACTTTCTATTTTCCAAGTCTTTTTTTTCTACCCTCTCTTTTTCCCATGTTTTCTTACGAAAGTAAAATTATAAAAAATAACCTTTAATATTGCACTTAAAAACTAGGGATTCTTTGCCACAACTTCGTGATGTTACTGTATAATTATAATAATAGCAGGAAGATAAGCCACAAGGTTTTCTTGATCAATTGTTTTAAAATTGTAAAAGAATATAAAACAAGACCATTAAAAACTTATGGTAAAATTGTAGTATGATCCAAATGCAAGATAAAAAATTAAAATTATAAGCTTAAAACCACCTCTAATGCCCAAACTAATTAACCATCATTGCTAAATAGTTAGACCCATATTGTACGTAAATTATATTAAATAAGGTTTGATAATCACTTGTTGAAGCTATAATATCTTTGAAATTCATTTTGACCTCAATACTTTGAATATGCTCATTAAATATATATTTCAGCTTCTTTGTCCTTGATCTTGTAATTGGTATAATTAGAACATGTAATGGACTATTTGATATAGTTCGGATGATATCAAATTTTATATGTTTGGGCTTGGCTAAATATGATATTCCTCTTTGTCCGGGTCTTTCAAATTTTATACTTGTTCCAATATTTACCCTTCTAAGTCCTTAAAACAATCATGTGTGGAAGTCATGACCAATACAAATAGAAAGAAAGAAATAATACTTGTTTTATACAAGTGACGTTACCTTTTGTGTCTTTTGTTAGCATATTTATATGAGAGTTATTCTCATAAGCTTTTTAACATTTCTATAAGAAGATGAGATTTGATCAATTTAATGTTTTCTTGTAAATTATAAAATATTAAATTTAAAAATGAAGAATGTTTTGTATGAAAGTATAGTGTAAACATTATCTAAAGAGACAGACATAAAGATTTCAATGCAGATCCTATCAAGGAGATTTTCAATGAAGATATTGGTGACATCTTTGGAGACTAGGATAATTCATTTAGGGACATGAAGATCTTTTTGTAGAGATTTTCAATGGAGACAAAGTCTCACCTTAGAGATTTTCATTGGAGATATGAAAAAAACTTTTTTTTTTTAATTTAGAAGTAATAAAGATATAATTTTAAAAAATTATTAGATCTTGGATAGTCAATCATGAGGGTTTTTCCTTGTTTGCTTAGGTTGCACATTGTTCTTTAAAAAATGGAGAAGTTATCCCTTGGATATCAATCTTTCAATCTCTTTTTTTCATTGAATGGTATTCTCAGTATTTCGATCATAATCATGGTGAAAGTGATAGAACTTTTAGGGTCTCTTATGTTCATACCACTCTTTATCGGATGTGGGTTCATATAAAATTATATTCTTAAATGGTATCCAACACCTTAGTACATATAGTGGTAAAAGGTATGATTAAGAGCTTAAGAAATATCATGCGTCATGAATGGTGTTGAAGAGATTTTGTTTTCTAAGACCAATAGTATCCTTCTAGTCATGCTTTCATCTTATACTCAAACATGATTCTCCATTGCTTATTTTATGTTAATGAGATTTTTCTCTTAGAGACTCTACAAGTGTTCCCATAAATATAGTAATTATAATGGTTTGAGTAGATTCTTCATATTGAACATATTTTTATTAAACCTTTAAAGATATACTATAATGGTCTTATCTTCTCATTGAATGAATGAAGATCTTAATTGTATTTTTTCTTGTTCATTGTTAAAACAAAAGATAAACTTAAAGTAGAGATCATGACGGTAAATGATCTTATCTCGCAACAATGTTTTTTTATAGGGAACATATGAATGAGATTCCAAAGAGGATTTGTAGTGATAATCATGCTTGTGACTAACAACTATTAAAGATTGTTTTTCATAGAGAGAGTGACTCATTTACGAAGTTAAAGTGTCATGCATACTTTGCATGTTGTTTTATCATGTTTATTTAAGGAATCAAAGTTGTCCTATTGATGAAATGGAAGAGCATGAAGTTGCTTTTATATAGCATTATTGAGCACATAGATTAAAGAGAGAGTTAATGGAAACCTGGAGGAGCTGAAATTTTTATGGAGGGGAGATTAGCTACTCTCTCATTTCCTAGAGTTTCATCAATCATGAAAAGATATTTGTTATCAAGTAAAATATGAAAAAATAACCCATCTCGTCGTGTCATATTATTTATGGCTTGAGTATCATAAAAAGAGTCTTGACTTATATGATGACCTTCCTCGATTTGCAAGGCGTTGTAGTTAGCTTTCAAAGTCTCTTTTAAGACTTCCACTCTCATTTCGAGCATGGTCCATTCTCGTTGCTTAAGCATCTCATGGATTTGATTGAATTTGGTGATTCTTAATTTTTTTTTGGAACCGGATATATATTAGAAGATGGAAAAATATACATGGGGGTGGCCGAGTGGGCCATCGAGAACAAAAAGAGGATCAGGCTCCTCACAAGAACAACTAAACGGCACACCTAGCCTGGAGCCAGGAAGCCCAAAGAAAGAAAGCCTAATGCCTATGGCCAAATGAGAAAAAATCAAGCACATGGGGGTGGTGATTCTTAATGCTTGACTATCATCAATATATTCAATTTAGGATCTTAAGTCAATTGATGCAGGAAGAAAAAAGAAAAAAATCATAGCTAACACTGTCAAAGATTACCTCTCTAGGCTGAACAAGTAGAAAGAGATGCAAACTCTTTATGAAATTATAAAATATCAAAGTCGTTTTGTATAGTAGTGGGATCCCTTTAAATATTAACAAAACTCTAAGTAAATAATTATTTTAAAAAAAAATCAAAAACATTCAAACTACACCATAAATATTAAATAAATAAGTTATTAATAAACTAAAAATGTTACTATAGTTCTATCTTCTATACCAGATGAAATCGGTGTTGTGTTTCTTGAACATTGGTCGAGAAAAAGTAAAGGTAGCAATTACAATGAAGGTAGTAGCTAAGTGTTAAGTCATATGAAGTGGTTGCTTGGTAATGTAGTACATGATACTTTTCAGAGTACTTTTTAATTAAAAATATATCAAAATAATATTTTTATTTTATTCTCTCATTAAAATAAAATATAAACATAAAAATATTAATTTCATGTTTTATAAAAACAAGTAACACTTTAAAAAACAGACTCAACCATAAAAACAAAAATTGATGAACTCATATTGTTGAGCAAACCACATGAATCCACACAACTTCACTATCCAATTAAAGTGAATAGCTTTGTTGTGTTTGAAATAACCCCCACCCCTCCCACCCAAACATGTCTTTGAAAATCTTAACTAATAAAATTATCTTCTACACTAAGCTAAAAAAGGGAAAAAAATCATTTAAAAAAAAACAATTTAGCCTCCTTTTTATTTCCTTTTTCCTTTTCAACTTGTCCATCTCTTCTCAATCTAATCCCTATAGTTTTTCAAATATTGCTCTAGATTGTTTTTAAACAAACCAAGTTGAATGAATCATGTCGAGAGAACTCTTACATGGTTTATTTTTAAATTCTAGGTAGTCAATAAGTTTGATTAGGAGATTTCAAAGTTCACTTGTTGGATCATATTTAATACAATGTTGAATAGTCTCTACAACCTGCATATTTTTTCTACATTTCAAAAAACTATGTTCCAACCCTAGAGCATGCCTATATACTAGTTTCCTTCTAATAAATAAATTTATGTTTGGTGTTACATGTTTATAAACAAAACACTATTTTTGATGGATTATGAACTAACTAGGGAAGACATTATCAAGATTTTATTTTACCTAAAAATATTTCTTATTTGGAAAAACCATATTAAAATTTGCTTAAAAAAGTCATACCTTGTCATTAAACTAAATAATTAAGAAAATTTAGAAAACTAGATTCATGGACATCATTACACCATAAGCAAGGTGTGACTATGTCCATGGATCTAGTTTTCTAAATTTTCTTACACCTTTCTTCTTACACATAAATATATATTCATTCATTACACCTTTTTTATTAGTTTAAAAAATGACGCTAGGACAACACAAATATGTTTTAAAACATAGAGAAATGAAATTGAAAAAAAAATAAAAAAAAAAACAAAAAATACAACCAGCAAATCAAAAAAGTTAACTAAACTTTGTGACCCAAATCATATAAATGAGATAATCTAATAGATGGCAAACCAAAAAAAAATATAATGCTCTATTTCAAAACAAATCAATGTTGAAGGAAAAGATACTATTATTTAAAAGAAAGCCCCTAAAAAAACCTTAAGTCAATCGAGGCTAACCTGACGTTTAAGAGATGAAATCAAGATAAATGAATAGATTTTTTGTTGAAGAAAATCATAAATCCCAATACCAAACAACTTTAACCTTCAAGAATGGAACTAAAAGGAAAGTTAATTTCTAATCAATTTCATGATGAAGAATGAATTTTTTTTATAAATATAGCCCATGTAAATTCAACAAATAAAGAAAAATAAAAAGAATCAAGATACCTACAATCATTATTTATGAAAAAAATATATTGAAAGCAAATAAATAACAATAACATAACTTTTAAGAATAATTTTGTAGGCCAATTTATTTTATTTATTTCAATTACTTTGGGCTAGTTTTGTCTTGAGATGATTATTATTTAAATTAGGTTTATAAGTGACCCATTAGGAATACTAAGGTTTCTTTGTGGCTTAGGGTATAAATACTCTTAAGAGTAAGTTTTAGGATATTTAGGTGCAGCCAGTGACGGGCAATAAGATTAGTAATGGGCCCTCCTTGGCCCGATGCGCTTCTTCGGTAAAGATGTTTTTTTTTGCTAATAATATTCATTTTATTTACCTACCCTGGCTACTCATCTTGGTTCTTGATTGAACTTTCAACTCTTCAAAGAATTGATCACTTTGTGTTGTGAATTTATACTCTTGTTTTCTTGTCTACAGGTGTAAGTGTTGTGTTTGAGTTGTTATATAATCTTATTGTCTTGCAGCAAATATCTAATTGTGATAAACTCATCTTATTTTCAGCAAATTTCATTCAATTCCGCTAGGACATTAGTGATGTTTGGCCAAAGACAACCACGTTCACACCATGTGAAGGGTGAGGAATTGCCCACTTGCTAGTACTTGCAGGTTCTTTTTAAAAATAATATTTAATATTTGATCAATACATAAATGCTTATTGGTCAACTTAATATTAACCAAAGATCCACCAAGAAAAAAATCACTTGAAAAATAGTTTAGTATTTTTTTTCTCCTAAAAAGTCAATTAAATAATTATACTATACTAGAAAAATTGGAAAGACAAAAAAAAAAAAATCATTTAAGAGGTAGCCAAGTATTGAACTGGGCATAAAAAAAGTAATAAATTATTTTGTATCCCTTGCAATTTAAAAATGACAATTGAATTAGAGTAATTTTTTTTATTTTTCCAATATCTATATCAAAGTTCTTATGATAACAATTTTATCATAATACTATTACAATGCACAATAATTTACCTTTCAGTTTTATTTTTTTTATTCATAAGGAAAATCACAAACATTTGCTAAAATATAAAAGGCATGGCCTTTTCCCTAGCCATTTTTCACTATGTATATAGACACAAATTATTATCGATTCAAATAGTAAAATTATTATTTCATCCCTAGGCAAAAAAAATTAACCCCTGGAACCGAGGTCATTTTAGACATTTACAAGGGACATGTATGGTATTTATGATTTTTTTGCACAGTAAAACTACTATTTTACTCTTTGGTGCTCACAAAAGGACATGCAACAATACGGGTTGTTTTTGTTTTTTCACAAATTTATGCATAGTGAATACACAAATACCCCCCAAAAAAGACAAAAAAAAAGCCCTGGAGCCTGGGGTATTGTGATACTTTCATCATCAGTTTTTTCATGGTCATCGCTGGGTTTAGGGGTATATAGATAATTTATTATTTTTTATTATTTCTTTTTTAAAAAAATGCAAGTGCGTCGTACGAACGTGCCAGGAGTGTTTCACGTATATGCATCATTAAGGCGACGCATGACTCGTCGTTCCACGGTGGAAATTGATCGTCCATCATGTCACCTGGTGTGCAACATGTCCTCTGCCTCCCGGTGCGGCGCGTGTCAGTGTCATGTGGTCGGTGAATTGTCGGTGAATGATTTTTAGTTTTTTCTCTCTCGTGTCTCCGTAAATTACATGTAAGTCGTTCTTTTTTATGATTGTTTTAGTTTAGACCCTGATCTTTTAATTTCAATTTTATTCTTGATTTCTTCAATGGAAATTATGATTTTTTTTCAATTATGCCCTTTAATTGAAAGTTATTATATATATTGGTTTTTATTTCAGTCCTTATTCTATTGATTTTTTATTTGTTTTAGGTTCTTTTAATTTTTTCGGTATGCAGGTTTTAATTTGTTTTAATTCTGTTCTCCAATTGAAATTGGTCATATATGCTACTTTTCATTTTGATTCTTATTCTTTTAATTTTTTTTTAACAAAATTACACTGCAAATTGTTCTTAAAATGCTTTTATTTGTTTATGTCCCAAGGTTTTTATTTGTTTCAATTTTGTCTTATGATTGGAATTTATTATATATTTTATTTTTCATTTCGGCTCTTATTTTTTATTTTAATTTTTTTGTATTGATTCCTTTTTTTTTTTGTCTTTCTTGGACAATGTTTATTTTTTACCCATATTTATGCACCTATTATTTTTGTTTTTGTTTTTTATTTTTGTCATTTTATTTTTATTGGGGTTTTATTTATATTCGGTTCAATCCTAAAATTTGAATTTATATTGGTGAATCATTTTAAAATTAATATTTCTCAGTTTTCCCCTTTGTTTTTTTTGATGTTTTTTCTGTTATTTTTATTTGTTGTTCGGATTAGATAATTTTATGATTTGCGCCATAATAATGATAATTTTAGTTGTTTTTATTTTTTTTAAATAAATTCTTTGGGGCAATTTAATTATTGTAATTGTGTGGTAAATAATACTGATAATAATTTTAATTGTTATAGTCATGATAATGATAGTAACGTAGGGATGAATTTTCAATGATGTTTTTTTTTTAGATAGAAAATTAAATGTTTATTTTTGTTATTTGATTATTGGAGGTGTTTTCATAATTTATATATTGTTTGGTGTGTTTAATTTAAATTAGATTATGGTAATATCCGTATCTTCTTGATTTTTTTAATGATGATGATATTTTTATGATGGTGATTTTGTTGAAATCTACTAAACAAATAAATTTATATTGAGTTAAAATTCATATATTTTATAAGAAGCTTGTACTGTACAAAAATTCAGCACATATTTATTATGTTATCTAAATTTATATTATAATAAAAAAATATCATAATGATTATTTTTTATATTGAAAAAAAAAAAGATTCGGCGGGGATGATGTGCTGGGTAGTAGCTACTATTTACTGTATACAATAGGCACTTCTGCTGTAATATTGTTTAATATGGAGGCCAATCATTGTATGTTTTTCTTTTAACTTGCAATTCTCTCCGGACCTATGGTAAGAAAAAAATAATCCCTGGCCACTTGGATTCTCGAAGTCCGTACACATGGCTGCGATCTCGCTGCTGTTTATGCAGACAATAAAGGACTGTTTGGCTGGCATTGTACAGTATCATTGAAAGCATTGTTTGGATTACATGGGCATAAAATCGTACGGTCAAACTGTCTGTATATTACCCAGATATTTACAGTCTGTTTTTTTATAAAAAAAAAATAATTATTTAGCTTACGTGAAGATGGGAGGAAGTAACATTCAGTTTGTAATCGTATTTTAGTTGTTTTTTATAGTGATTTTTATTTATAAATATATTAAAATATTATATTTTTTTACTTTTAAAAATTATTTTTGATATCATTAAAAATTTAAAAATTCCAAAAAAATTAATCTAATTTTAAAAAATAATATTTTTAAAACACTCCTGGAGCATTATCGGTACGGCCTTAAAGAAAATAGTAGCAGGAATTACTGTGTGGGAGAGAGAGAGACGGGTTGCTTTGCTTACAGGGTTAGATTTACCTTTGCTTGCAAGTGTGGTCATGTGCTGGAGCTGGACCCGGACCCTCAGAAACAAGCCCCAGAAAGGATTCTCTTCAGATTAAAACTATACCATGCAACTGCAGAGCTCGGGGCAATCAAACCGATTGGACTCTCTTCTCCAAACTTGCACAGTTTTACAAGAGAAACACCCATTTAACCACATCCTGCCTGTACGGAGAACACAAGTTGATTTTACCAGTTACCACTTAGGCTTACTACCACTCATAAAAGTACTATAGTGTCACCTTTATTACCACCTAAACATATCAATTATAACTAGGTGTTGCATGAATCTCAAACTTGATTAAGAGTCATCACAAAAACCGATGCTCTCCCTAACTCATCCAGAACTGTTTTTACACTCTTGAAATTAAAAATGCATGCATATATATTTGATGTAGTATGTAAAGAAATGTGCATTATAAAACTAAATTACACAGACTAGCATAAATTAAAAAAAATAGAAAACAATAAACAAAGCTTAGTCCAACAAAGAAGTCCTAGAAGAGTCCATCATGTGCACGTTGTCAAATGAGATCATGACAGGTTTTTATGTGTTGGGATAAATAAATAAAAAATTAATTTGAAAGTTTAGAAGTCATCACTTAGTATTACGAGTATTAGAAAACTTAATGGTTTGCGAGAATCTAGGTAAAGGATCTAATTGTGTAAGGAAAAAACACATCATTCTCGATGCACCCTATCTATGGTAAGTTGCCTTGTTCATTGATTGTTTTTTACAAGTCATATTTATATTTGTTAGTTGAATATAGTTAAAGACAAATCTGATGCAACCATATTATTCGATAGTTTAACCCCTATTTAACTTTGTTTTACCCGTGTTTTATATAAATTATCATGATATTCTTTGTTTAATGTTTTGAGGGTAGTGTTACATGAAAGACTCGAAAATGAGTAAATCAGAGGTAATTGACGAATTTGATTGGCAATCAATGTTTTGTGCAGAGCGTCAGCTCTAGAGATCGAGTCAAGTGATTCGAATGGAATTAAAAAGATAGCATCCATACCTTTTTATAAAGCTAAGGAAATAAAATAAAATAATGAAAATCACAGTCTTTAAAGTCAAATCTGACAATTTGTCAATGTTGACTTTTGGTCATTCAAACTTGAATTGCTTAGGATACAAAGGTCCAATTGATGTAAGCTCAATTGTTTTGGATTCCTAACTTAAAGATTTATCATCAATCCAATTTAAACCCAATACAATGTCATATGATGGAGATATGAGTTTTCAAAAATAATAACTAAATTATTCTAGTAAACAGGTTTCGTGAAGAAAGAGTCCAAATTGTGTTCTAAAGCATCTAAGCTGACATCCAAATTTTTATTTCAGCAATTTAGCTCCTCTAAGTCAAAGCTTGAAGACTTCATGCCAGGTTATTTATTGTTTTTTTTTAAATAGTTATTGAAGTACTTAAATATAAATTGTCACCTTAAAGGAGGACTATTTTGTAAAATAGAAACTAAGGTTTCTTAGCATATAAAAAGAAAGAGGAAAAAAAAATAGAAGAGGACTAAAAGAGATAAAAAAAAAAAAAAAAAACCTTCTCCTCCTCAAACCCAAAATCATGTTTTCTTTCTTTCTTTTTGATTAGTTATTCGACAAACATGCAATGCGAAACTCTTTATCTTGGTTGCAAGAACACATAAATATGTGGATTTCAAGAAATAGATATATTTTACCATTTCTTTTGAGTTTATATGATTAATATGTTTGTTCTCTTATTCTTATTTTTTCTATAATTGTTTATTTTAATTGCTAGAGCGAACTATAAGTTATTATTGTAGACAATTTATTGCTAAGTTTGATATCAAAACCGGAATTGCGGTATATGAGCTTGTGAAACAACTAAGTTTAATAATTATGGAGGATCTACAATATTCATCTTGGGGAGAACATTTAATCAAATCCAACATAGACAACAAACAATTATGTTTTATTGATTAATCAACTTATCTAGTTCTTAAGTCAGTCATTGAATTAAATTATTTGTGTGGACATTGTGGTTGTTGATAGTTAGGGTAAGTTATACGACAGATCTGTTAACTAACCAAGGTTAAGAAGAGATAAATATTTAGAATATAAATTGATATTTTGTCTTCATGATAAGTTTTGGCTTTTATATGTGGATGTTTACTTGTGACTAAAGTTTGTTTTCTGTTAAAAAATAGGTTTTATTTAATTTTTGTTTGATAGTTTTTTTGTTTTCTTTTTCTTTAACCTAGACAACCCTCAAACCCCTACCCATAAATTGAATATCATATAACATAAAAATTTGACTTGAACATTCCTCGTGGGATTGACCTTGTGCTTGTTTTATACTATTTTATGTGTTGTGTTTTAAGTTAGGATAATTAATTTGTGTCACCGCAACATCGCAACAAAATCCCTCTCAAAAAGAAGGTCTTTGTCTTATTAGAATGTAAACCATTCTAAGGTCTAATTTTCTTAATGTTGTATTTATTACTACTTCTACATCTAATATCTAGGGATATACTTTATAATGTAATTCAAAACTCCAATTATTAAACTTGATAGTTAATTTCTAATTTTTTATTCTTTTTTAATTCATTTAGTTTACTATTAGAAATATGTAAAATTTATACTCTAAGTATTAAGTAAAAATATTTTTTTTTGAAAGTTGCTCAAGTCCTAATGGATACTCATAAAATAGTTATGATATTTTTTTGTGTTTTTTTTTTCAAAGCATGGTAAAAAAAATTGTTTTATAAGATATTCATGAAAGAACTTTTAGAATTCAATCATATGCACACCGATAAAAGAAAATTTCATTTTTAAATGAGGAGCTTTTTTATTTTTTTAATATTTAAAAGGATAACATGCATTTTTAATATCAGGTTGGTATCTTATGGTGTAAGTTTATAGACTTGATATTAAGTGAAATTATTGAATAAAGTCAAGTTATTTATATTATTGAACAAGCATACACCTCTAATAAAGCATAATAGTATCATTAAAAAGAGTTATCCTTCATTATCAAAATTTTAGATTTATAGACAAAATTCTTATTGATATAAGTACTCATACTCCATTAGAACAAAACTTATTAACGTGGTCATGAGTGAAAGCAATTAGTCAAAAAACTCTTGTGAGTGATTTGAAGTCTATCAATAATAAACTGCTTCATTTTATCAATATTTCCATTGTTGAATATAGCATATCATCAACAAAGAACCATATGTCATTACATTAGTGAGTTTTTTTATTTGTTGGTAAATTTTTCGATGAATTTGACATACAACCGTCAAACATGAATTTGTTTTATTTTATTGGAGAGTAAATGTGGTAGTTTCATTTACAATAATATTTTTTTAACTATTTGGAATATATTGATGGACTATGTGTAACAACCCGATTTTTTTTGGGTGTTTACATTCTTCCCCCCTTTAATATGAATTTCATCCTCGAAATTTAAGAGTTTCACACTCCATACCTGGTAGTTCGAATAAATTGGGGTACTTTTTCCTCATCTCAGCCTCCCTCTCCCAAGTTTCCTCTTCTATTTGAGCATTTCACCATAAAATTCTGACGATGGGGATCTTTTTGTTCCGCAACTCCTTCTCACCCTGATCTACTATCCTAATGGGCCTCATTTCTAGTGTTAAGTCTTCCTTGACTTCTACTGGAATCTGGGGTAGAACTCGGGCGGGATCCACGGCAGCTTTCCTTAATAGGGAGACATGGAACACATCATAGACCTTAGCTAACTGTGGGGGCAAGTCCACTTTGTAGGCTATTGATCCTACTCATTATAAGATTTTGAAAGGTCCAATGAAGCGGGGAGTTAATTTCCCTTTCAATCCAAACTGTGACATATTCTTCCATGGGGCTACCTTCAGGAACACTTGGTCCCCTGTACTGAACTCGAGGGGTCTTCTCCTCACATTAGCATACTTCTTTTGTCTATCCTGTGCGGCTTTGATAGTTCTCACTTTCTCCATGGTGACTTGGACCAATTCTGCGCCATATAACTTTCGATCCCCAATTTGCTCCCAACACAAAGGTGTTCTACACCTCCTACCGTATAAGGCTTCATATGGGGCCATCCCTATTGTGTCTTGGTGACTATTGTTATACGTGAATTCCACCACTACCATGTGTTCCTCCTAATTTCCTCTAAATTCTAGCACACAGGCCCGTAATAGGTCTTCCAAGACTTGGATGACTCTTTCTGATTGGCCATCCGTTTGAGGGTGAAACGCAGTGCTCATATCCAATCTGGTCCCCAAGGCATGTTGTATGCTCGGCCAAAGTCGAGAGGTGAACCTAGGATCTCTATCCGATACAATGGACACCGGAATCCCATGAAGTCATACCACCTCATTTATGCAAATCTTAGCAAACTTGTCCACGGAGTCGGTCACTTTATAGGCACGAATAGTGCTAATTTCATCAACCAATTTACGATGACCCATATCACGTCATTTTCTTTCCTCCCTTTGGGAAATCCTGACACGAGGTCCATGGTGATCATCTCCCACTTCCACTCCGGAATTTGTAATGGTTGTAATGGTCCCGCGGGCCTATGGTGTTCAACTTTGACTTGTTGACATATCCCACACTTTGACACATACTCAGCTATTTCCCTTTTCATATTAGGCCACCAATAGAGGTATAACAACCCGTAATTTTTTTTTTATATGTCATTGCTCAACGACCCATATCCATTCATTTCGGTAAATACCATCCATACAATAATCGTTCCATTAAAGAAAATAACTTCTCATGAGAGTACAATACTACAGTTTTCACAACTAAAGATTTAGATTAAAAGTATACATACATGGTTATGAGTTTACGTTCTTAATCTACTAGTGATATTTACAAATGTTCACAAAAGGGTCTGGTAACAAATTAAGCATTCAGTACATTACTTCAGCCCAAACACATCTTAAATTAGAATGCAATCTACATGGTTCTTTGCAAAAGTAGGTTCCTTTATATTAAGTTCCCTAGCCCTCTCGTGGCTGTGACGTCCCTGCAGCAGTACAAACATTTAATGAATTGCAATTACTTAATGATGGTATTAAAATAATGTTGACCAAAAGATCTATCGATTAAAAGATACATTGGCATGTAGGAATTTCTGCATATACATAAAGCAATTCGATTGTAGAAATATAGGTACTCCATTTCTCTTTTTCGAGCACCAATATCATTACTCCGTATATTCATAAAGGCATTCATATCTGAGGTCTACCATTCTTTCCGAACGTCGTTAAACGGAACTAACATTCTTTTTTTCTGACCAACCTTTCGGATGTCATTAGCTGGAGCTAATCACTCATTTATTCTGGCCATCCTTTTGGATACCATTAGCCGAAGCTAATCAAGAGTTTATCTCGGCCATCCTTTCGGATGCCATTAGCCGTAGCTAATTAATTGTTTATCCCGGCCATCCTTTCAGATGACATTAGCCGAAGCTATTCAAACGTTTATCCCGGCCATCCTTTTGGATGCCATTAGCCGTAGCTAATCAAGCTATTATCCCGGCCATCCTTCCGGATGCCATTAGCCGAAGCTAATCAAGCGTTTATCTCGGCCATCCTTTCGGATGACATTAGCCGAAGCTAATCAAACGTTTATCCCGGCCATCCTTTCGGATGCCATTAGCCGTAGCTAATCAATTGTTTATCCCGGCCATCCTTTCAGATGACATTAGCCGAAGCTAATCAAACGTTTATCCCGGCCATCCTTTCGGATGCCATTAGCCGTAGCTAATCAAGCGTTTATCCCGGCCATTATTTCGGATGTCATTAGCCGTAGCTAATCAATCGGTGATCCACATTCAAGCATGCAACAATCTAATATATATATATATATATATATATATATATATATATATCATTGTATTCGTATAATATTCAAATTAAAATACCTATTACGTGTCATATAAAAAGGAGAGGTGTAAATCACCTACCTGTTCCACTAGTGGGTTGTGCTTGTCTTGCCGATGATCCAGTCCCAACCGCACTACCTGCGACATCAAGGGTCATAAATCAGTACACTTGCATTTTGGCCTACATCTGTCACTGCACTCATTTCAAGAGTTCATATGTTCATAATACAGCTTCGGCAGCGAGTCGCAATTTTGCCGCAAAATACACAATTCGGCACACAATACTTCAACCGAATTCCTGTCCAAACACTCATGCAAATTCTCAGAAAAATACCCATGCATTTCAGCATAGATTTTCAGTTCAACACACAAAATCTTCCATTATAATTTACAAGCTGAAAACATACATTTTCTACCCGAACTTTTCAACAAGTTTCGGCCTAAACCCATATTAAACTTTCAACCAAATATACACCAATTTAAGCATAAAAACAGCATGCATTGCTGGTTCAAAACACACAATCTTCCATCATAATTCACAAGCTGAAAACATACATTTTCTACCCGAACTTTTCAACAAGTTTCGGCCTAAACCCATATTAAACTTTCAACCAAATATACATCAATTTAAGCATAAAAACAACATGGATTTCTGGTTCAAAACACCCAAAAACAATGCTGCCAAGACAGCACCCAGCAGTAATTGTAATAGCAATAAATCACAATTCACTCAGACAATGTCAAATCCCAAAGGTGAAATTGTATATCAACAACGCATGCAACACATACCCAAATTTCATATCATTTTAACGGTTAGATCTACCAATATTGGAGTTAAACCAGAGACTGACCTTAAACTGGAGAGCTACTGTTCAACATACATATCTCCTTGTTGGACTGTCAATTCCTCATCTCCACCGTTCAGAACATTAATCACACTCAGTAGCACCATATACCCAAATTTCAGCTTCATCCAACGGTGATATGAAGTGAAAATAGCAGGCGACTCTGACTGGAAGAAGAAAGCAGATTTTGCTATTTTCTTCAAAAGAATACTCACCAAAAAATTAGAGATATCCAATGGTGGACAGTGGAGGAACTGTCCGGCGACTCCGACGGGTTTGAGGGGGTTTCCAGAAATCTTCAGATGATCGGGTTTCTCAAACGGCGGCAGATAATTACAATACCTCCGGTAAGATGCTAGACAATAGTGATCTGCCCACCATATCCAAAACTCAGCCTAATCCAACGGTGGCCGGCAGAGATATGGTTGTCGGAGCACAACTCCCTTCTTCTCTCTTTTCTCTCTAACCCCCCTAACTTATCTCCCCCCATTTTAAAATGTCTCTTTTCTTTTCTTTCTTCTTTATATATTTATTTCAATTTCACCCTCCCCTCAATTTATTTTATTTCTCTTTTAACACTTAAATTTATTTCCCGGGGTTTACAATCTCATTGCAAATTAACTACGGAATTTTGACATTGGTCGAATCCCTTTACAATTTTCTGCCCCGTCACGAAATTGGCAACGACAAACTAAGTTAGCCTTAATATACATATATATTTATATATTTTTTTCTTAGGTGTTTACAATATAAATATCTTTTCTCTTGGGTGTTTACAAGAGGTGTTTCAGGTCTCGATACATCTTAGTGCTGCCAGGATGTATGGAGAACTTGGACTCATGTGCTTCTTGTAGAACCATTTGCTTGACTGTTTCGTCATTAGGCATGTACAACTATTGTCCCATCATCAAGGATCCATCATTTGCTACTCGGAATTTCATTTCTTCCCCGGCCTCCACATTCTTCCTAATCTTGGACCCTACTTGGTCATGGAATTGGGCTTGTGGTATCTGTTCCCGATAGGTTGGTCGCACCAATAGTTGGGCTACTAACCCACCTCTAACATTAATGTCCAAATTTGCACCAATCTCTTTCAATTCTGCCAATTGCCGCTCCATTCCCACTGTTAACCCTTCTAAGGTGGCTTTGGTTTTTTGACTTAGGGCATCTGCCACAACGTTTGCTTTCCCCGGGTGGTCTTCTATGGTGCAATCATAATCCTTAATGAGCTCTATCCACCTTCTTTATCGCATGTTCAACTCCTTTTGCGATATCAGATACCTCAGGCTCTTATGATCAGTAAAAATTTGGGTTCAAGACCCATACAAATAGTGTCTCCATATCCTCAAAGAAAATACTACAACAGCCAACTCCAGGTCGTGTACCGGGTAGTTCACCTCATGAGTTTTTAACTGCCTTGATGCATAGGCGATCACCTTCCCATGTTGCATCAGGACACGCCCCAATCCCTTCCTCAAAGCATCACTGTATACCACAAAACCTTCAGTCCCTGAGGGAAGGGTTAACACCGGAGCCATGGTGAGCCTCCTTTTAATTCTTGGAAGCTTTTCTCACATTCTTCCGACCACACCCATTTCGTATTCTTCCTAGTTAGCTATATTAAAGGAGTTGCAATCAAGGAAAAACCTTTGATAAAACTCTGATAGTACCTTGCAAGCCCTAGGAAGCTACGTATTTCGATGATCGAAGTCGGTCTTTCCCATTTCAAGACTGTTTTGACTTTTTAGGGGTCTACAAAAACACCTTCGGCTGAAATGATGTGTCCTAAAAATGTCACACTCTTCAACCAAAATTCACATTTACTTAGTTTTGCATATAAATGGTGATCGCTCAAGGTTTGTAAGGTTTGCCTCAAGTGCTCTCCATGCTTCTCAAAAGAATTCGAGTACACTAGTATATCATCAATGAATACCACCACAAACTTATCAAGGTATGATTGGAAAACCCGATTCATCAAGCCCATGAAGACGGCTGGGGCGTTCGTCAACCCAAACGGTAGCACCAAAAACTCATAGTGTTCGTAACGAGTTCTAAATGTGGTCTTTGTTACGTCCGGTTTTTTAATCTTCATCTGATAGTACCCTGATCTCATATCTATATTTGAAAATACCCTCGCTCCCTTTAGTTGATCGAACAAATCATCTATTCACGGTAATGGATACTTGTTCTTCATTGTTATTTTGTTCAACTATCGATAGTCAATACAAAGTCTATAGGTTCCATCTTTCTTCCTTACAAATAGGACCGGTGCTCTCCAAGGAGACTTACTGGGCCGTATGAATCCTTTGTCTAACAATTCTTGTAGTTGAGTCTTTAACTCGTTCAGTTCTGTTGTAGCCATCCGGTAAGGTTGTTGGGCTATGGGTGGGACTCTAGGAAAAGTGTCTATGGACACCTTTACTTCTTGCTCTGGGGTAGTCTAGTAGTTCTTCGAGAAACACATCTAGGAATTCCTTCACCATAGGAATATCCTTCAGTCGTGGACCTTCATCATCGGAGTTTAAGATGTATGCGAGGTATCCCATACATCCTTTTCTTAAAAAATTTTAGGTTGTTACCACCAATATCAAGGCGATCGGTTTGAGCATTCTCTCTCCTTCAAAAATCATTTTCTCGCTCTTAGAGGTTTGGAAAGTAACAGTTTTAGCATAACAATCTATTAGAGCCTTGTATTTGTTCAACCAATTCATGCATAGGATTATGTCAAAATCATGCAGCTCTAAGGGAATCAAGTCTACTTCTGTTTCACACCCGGATAGACTAACTCCCACATTCACATACACAATATTTGTTTCAACCATGTTTCCCATTAGAGTTCCAATTAAGAATCCCTTCTCTAATATTTCTACTCCCTTTCTTAGTTTAGTGACAATTCTCTTATCAATGAATGAGTGGGTGGCACCTGGATCAAACAACACATGCACATTAAAATCATTCACTAGTAGTGTACCTGCCACCACATCTGATGCAGTCCTGACCTCCTCTTGTGTCAGGTGGACGACCCTTCCCGGGGTTCGATCATTTTGTGCTTTCGGTCTCCCTTGACTAGAGTTTGCTCTTGATTGAGAAGATTTCACTGGTCTATTCACGGTAATTGGCTGTTAGGGGATCTGACCAGGCTGTCTATAGCTTTGTACCTGTCTGGTAATCCTTTGAGGGCAGTTCCCTCTTGAAATGCCCTCTTCCACCACAGTGATTACATCCTTGACTCAAATACTGGCAATTCCTTCACCTATGCCCTTCTCCTCTGCACACAAAGCATCGCTCGGGAGAAACTGTGCAGTCCCCAGGGTGTATTTGTCCACACTTTAAACAGAAAAAATAATCAACACCCCTGCGGTCACCGGTCACCAGTGAAGAGTTTTCCCTTGAGTGTGACTGTCCAATCATCACTCTCCCACTTGACTGTTGGTGGGGTGGAAACATCAAACTTATTTTTCCCGTACTACTCAAACACTCCACTTTTTCCTTTTTTCGGGAGTGGTGGTCTGCCGCTGAAATAGTCCCCATCTCTCTTCTTACTTATACCCTAATGTTCCCCTTGGCTTGCTCCAATGCAAGCCTCTAGAGCTTGGGCAGCCTCAATCAATTCTCTCACAGATTTAAATCGTAAGGCGATTAATCCTTGCCTCAAATCCTGTCGTAAACCATCTCTTAACTTCTTAATCATATGTTCCTCTTTCGGAACATAGTGTGGAGCGAACAATGAGAGATCATGGAATCTTATTTCGTACTCTAATACCGACATATCCCCCTGCCTTAATGCCAAGAACTCTTGTTCTTTCACCTTGCGATGGTATCTGGAATAAAACTGATTCTCAAACTACGTCTTGAAATCACTCCAAGTTAGTGTACGCCTCAACTGAACTGTTTCCCACCATGTCATGGCCCTATCAGACAGTAACTGGGTTGCACAATTTACCCTCAAACCCTTAGGTATGCTTATTTGAATCGTGGTCTTTTCTACCTTCCTGATCCATCTCCCAGCTATTTCTGCATCTGTAATTCCCTCATATACGGTTCACAACTCATTTCCCTCATACTCTTGACTAGTCGCACCAATGACACCCTGTTATCCGTGGTCATGCTAGTCATAGAAGCCACCTGTGGCATCTGCGTGGTGGGAGTTGTTCATGTCGCCGAACCTGACATGCCCTCCATCACTGCTTTAACTATTTGTACCAAAAGTCCCGGGTCTACATATTGTGGGGGCACACCAGTTGGAATAGCTTATGGTTGTGCTTCTAATCTTTCTTGCTGCTCTGCTGCAACTGGAGGTACTCCCTCTATCTGGTTAGGCCTTTAGCCTTCCCCTGCTACCCCAGCTTCCCCTTGCAAGATTTTGGGTTGTATCATCGGAGCATGAGATGCAATATCATGCAAGAGATCTTTGTCTTGCCAACCTTGGGGACCTTGGTTCCCTCCCCTCCTTTTGAAGGAGGGTGATTCAGTTTGTGTCCCTTGTCGGGTGCATACCATCCTGAAATTCACCACAACAATGCAATCATCATTGATCCTTAGGATCAAGACCAGGTGCTCAGATAACGATTGTAACAACCCGATTTTTTTTTGTGTTTACACTATGTCCTTCACAAACTCTGCCAGATGGGATCTTAGGTCAACTCAAAGGTCTGAGGTTCTAGTTAAAGGTGGTCTCCATATTCAGATTTCAGGTTAACCCAAGTGAGGCAAAACAAGTTTCTTGTTAAAGTAGATCATTATATGGGATCTCAAGCTACTCCAAACAAAGATGAAGTTCAAGGTTCTTGTTATAGGGGATCTCTATATTGAGATTTCAGATTAACCTAACCAAGGAAAATGAAAGTTCTGGTTAAAGGAGATCGCTAGATAGGATCTCGGGTTAACCCAACAGAAAATAATTCCAAGGTTTTTGTTCGAGGTAACCTAACTGAGGCAAAATAAAGTTCTTGTTAAGAAACGATTGTTAGATGCAATCTTAGTTAACACAACCAAAAACAAAGGTCAAGGTTCTTGTTGAAGTGGGTCTCTACATTGAGATTTTAGGTTAGAGGAGTAAGAGGAAGCGAGTTTTTGCCAGGATAGTGGGCGAATAAGAGTGGGCACATGTGCCATTTGTATGTGAACTTATCTCCATTTCTAATAGGTGGAGTTTATTTGTCTTTGCATTGAGTCGTTTATAATTAGCAGCTAGATGGGTCATCCATTCTTTAATTCCCTGCTCTAAAGTCACCTCAATTTTAGGTTGGAGGAGTAGGAGGAAGCAAGTATTTACCAGGATAATGGGGCGAATAAGACATGATGGTGGTGGGAAGTGTCCTCGAGTGAAAACCTGTCAATATTCTCTTATATTCGTTGATTTATTCCAAAACATATTGTTGGGAAAAGATATTTGTTAGAAATAAAATTAAGATAAGCATATAATTAACCTTTTTATCTAGTAATTATATTATTGAGCATGCTATTTTCAAACAATGTATCTCTTACAAATATTATAAAACTGATGCATTGTTAAATTCATCGTAGGCAACATCATCAATTTTTATTGTCCCAAATTTCATTACTAACTAAATATCAAATCTTTCAATTACAAGATGAATAATTTTTCAAATGGTTCATAACATATGTAAGCATTTTGTGATTATTTTATCTTTCAAAATGCTTAATTTCATTATATTTTTCTCATTAATTGTTCATATGTGTACTTCATGTGCCAGATTCATAAATTGGCAAGGAATGATAGTGCTACATTTTTTATAATTATGTCTAGGTCCTGAACAGAAGGTTAAGTGTTATAACAAGTATTTCATTAATGGACACATGTTTCATATTGAAGAACATGGGCATAGTAAAACGATTTATAACAATGAGTTTTGTGTTAACGGATCTACTTTTAACGAGTTTGAAATTGACTATTATAGAATGTTACAAAAGGTAATTGAATTGTAATATCATAACGAGCATAATAGAGTATTTTAATTCAAATAATTATCAAGGTTTGGTCGTAATTAATTCAAAGTCTAGACTCTGGAAGGTTAATGCTATCTTTGTTTTTGCTTAACAATACCAATAAGTTTATTACACGTACACCTATTCCTTTAAAAATGATTGTTCAATAATTGATTGGTTATTCATAGTAAAAAAAACAAACTCAATTGGTCTTGTCAAGGATGTTTAAGACAACAACGATGAATTCTTAGAGGAACATGATCTCTTCCAACATGGTGAGTTAGTTGATCCATATAGAGTTGTTCTATCAATCACAAAGATGTTAAATCCATTCCGTTTCGTTCAAAAAAACGGGACAAAACGGCGTCGTTTTCGTCCCGGTTTTAATTCCGGTCCGTTCCGGAAATTCTGGCCAAATTCAGGCCGGAACACCTCGGTTCCGTTCCGGGTTGAAAATTAAAACGACGTCATTTCATGTACCCTTATAAAACACACAGAAACATGGAATTCCCAAATTAATTTGTTCTGAAACATCCCCGGTTCTTGAATTCCCAAAATCTCAATCCCTAACTCAAAATTGCAAGCCTGAAGTTGTTCTTCCACACGGCGGCACCACCAAATCCACATTTCTTCCCCAAATCTCAATTCATCAGTTCTTCACTTCTTCCCCAACTCTTTTCACGGCAGCAACTGAAAGGTACACATTACAGTCCCCAAATCTTTGTCTTTTCTCGAATCTTTTATTTTTCTTGTTCAAGTCTATTGTTATGTAGTTACTGCCTTCGATTATGTTGTAGTTGATTGTAGTTTATGCCTCATTTATGGGTCTGGAGGGATTCAAGCTTTTACCTGCATTATGCATTTCAAGCTTTTTTATCTGCTAGTTTGTCACAATTAGGAGTTTGATTTCCTTTGAATTCTCTTCATCTTCTCGTGAATTGTGTTTGAGACAATTGAATTTTATTATTCGGTGAAAATTTCAAGATGTTTTTATTTTAATGAGATTTTTGGAGATTGGGACCTGATTGTGGAAGTTGGTTTTTGTTCGGTAAGGTGGAATTGGTTTTTTATGGGAATTGGTATTTTGCAAAATTCAAGATCACGGTGGTGGGTTTTGCTATTGAAGGAATTTAGATATAAACCTCTTTTTTCAAATAAAAGCTACTGTGTTTTTTATCAGATTTTTACGTGTTTAAAGTTTGAAGAACTTGGGATTACTAGGTGATTTTGTGGTAATGCCTCTGTTCCCAGGCTTGTGTTTTACATTGATATAGAGCTTTATTGTCAAAGGTTGTTTGCTATAATGGGGATGCTTGAATGCATTGGTTGAACTTGCTATAATGGAGACTGATGCTCTGGAGTCTGCTGGTCAATCGTGTTAGGTTCCATTGAAAAGAGAATGCACTGATCGTTCATCATGAGTGTTTCACTATCAAATTATAGTATTGGATATGATTAATATTGAGTATAAAAAGATACAAACTTAATGGATATTGCAAGCACATCTGTCTTCAATTGCTAAGTTTGAGATTATGTGTTTTTTGACTTTGTATTTGTATTGTATAATTTAAAGTTAATTTATCTTGAATTTTAATTATACTTGTTAAATTAATATTTTTTTTTTCATATATATATATATAATTATATATGAGCAGACAATACCGAAACGGCACGCCGTAACGCTCAAAAACCAGAATGTTCTGTTCCAATCGAAAAACCAGAACGGCGACCGGAACTGTATTGACAATTATGATCTATAAACCTTGAAGATAATTTAAATTTTTTTATCAATGATAATATTTTTATTAATATTGATACTCAGGAGTTGAATGATGTCTTGAGGTCCACGGACATACACAGGTCGATGAAGATGATGATAACAATGAAATCAACATCAAAGAACATGATGGAGATGAGCATGAATCAGCTGACGAGGAAGAATATAATTTTGATTAATTAATTTTAATGTAGTGACAATAATATAAATTATTATTCAATGAAAAGGAATATATTATGCAATATTATTATTGATATTTCTCTATGTGGTTCAAAACATATGTAAATACTTTGTAATTACTTTATCTCTCATAAAGCTTAATTTCATTACATTTCCTGTTAACTATTCATATATATCTTTCGTGTATTAGATTTATAAATTGGGAAGGAATGTTATGTTACCTTGTCTATACTAAATATGGGTCGTAAAGTTAAAGGGGTGTCTTTTCACAATGATAACCAATTACCTGCAAGTATTGGGCTCAATAGAAGGAGAAGTTTTCAATGTAGGTTTTTTTCATAGTTAAATTTATTTAATGAGTTTCAAAAATATAATTCCATTTAATGAATTAAAAATTAGATTTACAAATATTGAGGTCGTGAGGACAATACAAATGGTCTTTCAATCATCAATGAAGATTCCACTACTTCAATTAAATATAAAATCCCAAATGGTGATTACTAAAATTTACCTTTTCTAAATTAAATATTTATAATTTAGAAGGTTTAAGGTTAATAGGAACATAAATATTTTATTATTATTATTATGTTAATCTATTTAGTTTATTGAGATTACTAAAAATTTCTTTTCTAAATTTTAACTACAAGGTAAAATTTGTTTGGGAGGATGTTGATAATGATGTTGTAAGAAGGATGTGGGAGAATCATATTGCAACTAGGTAATTCTAGATACCTTTTTAAATAAAATTCAAATACAACAATTTTATTTTTTATTAACTAACAAATAATTCATTTGTACCAAGTAGGTTGTGTGATTTCTAGTATGAGACGTAAAAAAGCCAAAAAACATATACAAGTAAGATAACTTTAAAACTGAAATGATGTGGTAGTCAAGAAGGAATTTAGGTTGTCATACATTTCTAAGGCTATATGGGTGAATTACATTAACAAAGTGATGTGTGAGAATTGCATGAGACACTTGCATTCTAGTATGTAGAAGTAGTGTTTTCTAGGCTATGTTACCACGCACATTAGCGACTCTATGCCAATCATTTTGTATGTGAAGTGGATGGTAAAATAATATGATTACATTAATTTTCTTATAATTTTTTTATTTATATTTTTAAATCACAACATTTTTTACTTGCAAGCTACGACTCTTGGATGCAATCCATTACTGACAAAACTCTTTGTTGACAAGCATGTGCAGAGTGACGACCACTAAAAAAAGGTGCAACAATAGTTTGTGGATAGTCATACTCAACTATTCAAGGCATGTTGTTTTCTTACCAAAAAAATAAATTATTACATTCTTATTTATTGGATTTTTTCCGACTTTTTTTCTTCCACTAGACATATAATAGCCAATTGAAGGAGAAATACATGAACTATCCATTAACACATTTAGATTCCCATCCGGATTTATGGTTAGAGGCTAGATCGTTTGGTGAACACGATAAAAATTAGGTCTTCAAACTCTCTAACACTAGAGCCGAGAATTTTTAAATGACTGTAGTGTTTTGACCGTTGGAACCTCATCTAAATTTGTTCTTTTCATGCAAGCTTTAGAGTTCTGGATGGCTTTAACCAAGAAAAACGCATGATGAGAGAGTTGGACTTGGTTCTGAAACATATTGACTTCATGTTGAGACAATCAAATGCTTATGCAGATGCAGTCCATGAGTTTCTTTTGTTTGTCCCTACGGTCTCGATCAACATCCTCTTCCTCCTCCTTCAGCACCATTAGTGTTTTAGATTTATTTTATTTGCATTTTGAGTAAAAAAATAATTTAATTCGAAATATATCATGACTTTTATATTATTAATTTAATTATTTTTCAATATATTTTTAAAAACTATATATTGAAAAATATTAGTGATGGAATTCCATATGGACATTTCGGACGGTACTTTCTAGATATTTGAAAAACAATAACTTGAAATGCTTCTACAACGAACAAATTAAAGATAGAATGTTACCGATGGAATTGTTGATGGAGTTTATGTTGGTGATACGTTTAATAGACTAATAGATATGCCAATAGAATTGAGGAGGTGATTGTTTTTGCATGTTTTTTCCTTCAGTAAAGTTATTGATATATTTAATACCAATATAACCACTGACGAAACAAGAATTACTTATGAGGGATATATTGAAAAAATTATTTTTGTTCGTGAGGATATTGATAAGATAATTATCGATGAAAAGTTAGTTTAAATACTCAAAGATATTTATGCTGGTAAACCTGTTAATTCTAGTAGTGAAATTAAGTCTTCTAAAATCTTGTCCTCCATGTATGCATAGATAGATAGATAGATAGATAGATAGATAGATAGATATTGAAGAAGGAATAATAATAATAATAATAATAATAATAATAATAATAATAATAATATTTCATTAAGTATTGGCAAAGTCATACAATGCTCCCATGAACTATCTGTTTTTTAATTGACAAATCTTATTTTGTTTTGAATCTTAATTATAGATTGTTTCAATGAGTTCTTTCTCTTAAAATATCAAATTCAAGCTACATGTGTTTTCTTAAGAGATTATATAAAAACATATGTTGGTTTTTTTAAGACCCTTTAGTATACTAGTAATGTTGACAATATATTTTTAAGAAAATATGTAAAACTCACTTATTATTTAACAATCATATAAACAAAGATTATATAAGAAATTTTGATGAAAACACCTTATAATTCAAGAATTGAAATACAACATAAGAAATTTTAAAATTTCAATCAAATTGCTTACACTTGAATAGGGGTTTGCATAGCTCCTTAACTTTATTTCTATCATATGACAATGGTTGCTTCTTGTTTTTTATCTCTTATTTGTTTTTTATTTGTTCAAAGTAAATTATTTGGATTTACATTTTCAACTACAACAAATTTAAGGTATTGAAAAATATATATGAACAAGATTTTTGTATAAATTTTAATATGAATTGTTATGGCAAGTGAGAAATTGTCAAATTATTATTTGTCAAAAAAAATAGTACTAACACTTGTGGTCAAAGAGATAAAGGGGATTTGTCATGTTTAGGATTGCAGTGAAGGTATTGTTCAAAGTTATTTTGCTTGAAAATGCATTAATATATATATATAAACATCAATGTATCAAAATAAAATAAAACCACCAAAAAAATATTAATTTGAATTTTTTCTAAAAAAATCTAAAATTTAGAAAAGTGTGGTCCAACTACACTTCCAAACACTAGTTATGAGTCAAACTCAAACTAGACATAACAAACAACAGTCACTTCATAAATATGTATATGGGATTGTGTTGCAAGGTGCTTTCCAGAATAGTTTTTCACTTGAAATTGCAAAAAAAAAAATATTTATTTTTAACATCACTATAACAAAATAATAAAAAAGAAATAGTTAAATAATATTAATTTGAAGCTTCTTTAAAAAAATCTGAAATTTAGAAAAGTGTTGTCCAACTACACTCTTAAACATTAGTCATGAGTCAAACCAAAACTAGATATAACAAACAACAATCACTTCATAAGTTTGTATTTGGGATTCTAGTGCAAGGTGATTTTCAAAATAGTCTTTCACTTGAAAATACATAAAAATAAATTTTATTTTATTTTATTTATTTTTGAAATTAACACATCAAAATCATTAGAATATAGTAAAAACATAAAAAAATCAAACAAAAAAAACTTTTAAAAACACATAAACACTCTAAACACCTCGTAAAATAAATCAGATGTTATAATCATTTTCATTTTGCAACTATTCACATAATCCATTATCATCTTTGTAGTGAGTTTATGAATTAGTAAATTATTCTCTAGTCCCAGGTTTAGAATGCATTTTGTACTTAGCCCCTCGTAGTTTTGTTTTCATATCTCGAACCATATCACAAGTTATTTGAGATAAAAGACTATTAAAAACATTTAAGCACAAATAGATGTTATTGTAGCTTTAAGAATAAATCATTATTTATTAGAATAATGATTTGTCAAAATTGTCATTGGCTAAAAAAACTTTTTAACCAGGCATCAAGGTTAAGATGGTCTTTTCATCATGACACATTTTTCTTTAACAAATTATATGAGGTTAGATTAGTCATTTTTATTTATGTTGCATAGTAAAACTATTAATTTAACCTTAAATTAAAAAAATGTCTTTCACTAATTGACGGTTTGGTCTTTAATGTGTTTAAAAATAGTGTAAATACATTATTTCCATCAAAATAAAATCAAATAAACTCTCATATAAAGATGTTTTTTTGGTTTTTTATCATTTTTTTGTAATGTCATGTAATTCAATAGCATTGTTATATTTTAATAAATATTAAAAAATAAAAAATAAAATTGTTAGCACATGCATGACAAGAGCTAGTAAGTTGACGGTATATATAGGCTCGTCCATCAGCATAAAGCCACCCATAATAGTTGCATTTTAGTCCTCATGGTGACCACTTCACAATGCAATTATATGTGTTCCAAGACTCCAGTTATCGTGGCACTAATGCCTATTTATTTGTTTTTCTTTTTCTCTCTCTCTCCTCCTAGATTTAAGCATCAACTTATTACAAAACAGCTCTTTAATTTTTTAATTCTTTAAATTTGAAATTATTCTTTTTATTATAGTTTTTTTTATCTTGAATAATTTATAAATCTGGATTTTTTTTTTAATTTCACTCCCTTTAATTTATTTATTTTTAAGATTTGGTCATCATTTTTTTATTCCTATTTTATTTTAAAATTTCACTCTCCTTTGATTTTTTCCCCCTATTAAATCTAATTGTCATTCCTTTAATTGTTTTTTTGCTTTGACAATTATTTTTTTATGAATTGGTTTATAATAATAAACTTAGTTTAATCTGGATCCAAGGTTTCATAGATTGAAAGTTTTAAATATTTGATCAAGTATAAGATGTTTTCTAGCGTTTGCTTAGGTTTTTTTTTTTTTTGTCTAAAGCTATCTTTTTCTTATTTAATATTTACTCATTTAGAGACTTGTTCTTTTTTTTTTTAATTTCTTTTTGTGAAATTTTTTGTTGTTCTTGAAAATAGCTTGATTATTCCAAGTCTTTTTATTTATCATTCTTTGTTGGGTTTTTTTGGATAATTCTTGAAATTATTTTATTTCATGATTGTATCCTTCAATATTTGAAATCAGATTTTTAAATAATCTATATGATTTGAATTCTTTTTTATATTACATCCCTTTTTATTTTATTTATATATTTTTTTAGTTCACATTCTTTTAATTGCTATTTGCTTTATTTAAGATAAATTTTTAAATTTATTTTTATTTATTTTCTTTCTCTAGGATTTTTTTATTAATTTTAAAAATAATATATATTTCTTAGGTTTTATATTTAATAATCTCATATTTTACTTGTAGGGTCTATGCCTCAAGTTAAGTTTAAAAACAATAAAATAAAACATGTATGTGTCATAAAATCCATATTTCCGGGATTATTTTTTATATCATTTTTTTTATTTCATCCTCCATGGGGTTTTGTTTTTATCAAATTTGATCCATGTTCTTTTTAATGCTATTCTTTTTTCACTTTGACATTTTTTTTCTTCATAATTTATCCTTTAAAATTAATTTTTTTGGTAATTAAGTTTTTTAATTAAAATCGGGGCCAAGATTTTAAGGATTATAAGTTTTAGAGATTAGACCAAGTTTTGAGATTTATATGGGTTTGCTTGATTTTTTTTTAAGTTGATTTTATATATATAGATATAGATATAGATATATATTTAAGAGTTTTACTTTGTTATATTTTATAGTTTGTTTTCTATGGAGTTTGTCTCGATTTCATGACTAGAGTTACCAGTTTCAAAATTTAACGTAGTTACTTTTGTTTCTTACGTCTTTTGTTTTTAAAATTTATTTATATCAATGCCATTAGTAAACATTTGATATATTGAAAATTGGTTTTCATGCTTCTTCTTCTTTTCCCTTTTCTTTTCTATTGTGTTGTTATCTTTATGTTGTATCCATGATCACTAGGTCAGTGGGTTACCTAGATTTATTCATATTTTTTGTGACTTTTTTAATTAAATTTCTTTTTTTATTATTATTATCCTTTAATATTGTGTTATTGATAATTGAACTTTATGATTTTGTTCAGTTTTCTTTCAAACATGGTTACTTTGGTATCTTGACTAGGTCATGAATTTTGCTTTTTACCCCAATTGGACTCAAATTGACATTTTCTACCTTGTTTTTTTTTAAAAAAAAAATTGGATTCAAATCAACTTTTTTCAACCTTCTTTTTAAATATATATTTTTCAGTTATTTTACTTTAATATATTATTGGCTAGAAATGGAGCTTTAACCTTTCTTTTAATTTTGTTTTGTATGAAGTTGTCATATTCTCTTATGATTTGTTAGGAATTTTCTTTTAAATATTTTCCCCTTGCTTAATTTAATGTCTGAGAATTCTGAAACTTATGCTCATAGATAGTCATGGAGCTTACGAGTTGACCTACTTTAACTAGTTTTTTTTGTTGTTGTTTATTTTCTTTCAACTTGACTCTTTAAAATTTTGAAACTAATAAAACTAGGAGGGCCAAAAACATTTAACGACCGCCGAGTCACTCACTCTTTCTACTAAAACTTAATTTAAGCGAGGAAAATGTAAATAAGAATATTAAAGAAAAAAGTGCAATTAAAGGTGTCTGTCTCAGACGATTCAGACAGGCTCATATTATGCACACAGAGTGGACTTTGAGGGAGCTGTACATGATGGGTCAGTAACCAGATACCCATTAAGATTTAGACAGCTGTTTTCGAGAAAGATTAAGATGAAATCCAATGACTGAGAAGAGAATAATCTACTTATTTAAACATCAATCTTTGAAGATCTTTTCTCGACTAAATCAAGGAACTTTATGACAGAACCCCCTTGCAGTAAGTTAGTTGGTGACAGACCAATGGTTAATAGGCACTGCAGGGAGGGAAATAAATGTTCCATTTCTGTGTAAGAACTCTCGGAACTACCTATTTGAGGTTCTTGGGATTCTAAACTTGTTTTTTTAGAAAAAAAAACAGATTATAAAATAATGTTATTCACTCTGATCATCGTTAATAATATTTTTAGTACTGCTGCACTCCTTTCGTCCTCCTCATAGTCCTAATGTAATTCCAAGGTTTTTTTCCCCTCCAACTATACTCTCTTTTAAGATCTATTTTTTATACTGTTAATTCATTATTTCATTTAATGTTTTTAAAATCCATGTTTTATACTGTTAATTTATTATTTCATTTAATATGTTAGAATTAAAATAAAAATAAAAAACTCACTTATACTCCACGTACAAGTTTTGTCACGTGGGCTAGAAAGGGCCAATGGGGTTGAATAAAAAGTTAAAAACCTTCGGCTCTGCCTTTTCGCCAGCGGTGTCTAATGTTTTCAAATTTTAAGTTCAATAATTGAAAATATAAAGATTCTGAATTATTATAATTATAACCAGTGATTTAGATTTAAACAATAAAATAATAAAAATGAGGATATCATTTAAGAGTTTTTAGATACTATTTTCCAAAAACGTTTTAGAAAATAATTTCTTGGCTTTGCTTTTATACGTGTGATTCCAATTAATACCATTGATATCCCTTTACTAACCTATCCTATTCTATCCTCCTCCTGGGGCAATAGTAATTAATAACACACATTGCTTTTCACATAAAAAGAAACTATTTTTTATATATACAAAAACAACTGGGCTAGGAAAATCTAGTACAGGGAGCTAGGACTTCAACAAGATTATCAATTTTATTTTAGTTAATGTTCTGTTTTTTAATTAAAATAATATATTTTGGTTTCATAATTAATATCGTAAAACTAGACAATATTGAAAAAAAACTATTTGGGTAAAACGACCCTATTTGAATCAAAACGTTTTAACCAGAATTCTAACTGAATTGATCAAATGAGTCAAGATTCTATGTGAGATGAAAATTATTTCAGTTTGTTCTGTTTTTTAAACTAGAACAAGATTTATTAGTTATTCTAGATTAAACAAAATGGAATTGACAACCTTAAGATTAATATTTGACCTTTTTCTTTGGTGTTAAGGTTGTGTTTGGAAGAGTAGTAATTGTTGTTTTTCAAAATATTTTTTTTTCTAAACACATGAAAATAATATTTATTAGTATTTTTTAAAAAATATTTTTAACAATTAGCATATCAAATAATCTAAAAATACTAAAAAAAAACTATTTTCAATAGGAAAAAAAATCATGAACGCGATTTCTACCAAATAAAAAACACCTCTAAATAAAAAGGATCAGAAAAAGTCCCTAAATATTTAGATATCTGTACGAAAAAATGCAGTTTAAGTTTAAATTAATTTCTATAATAAAAAAAAAAAAAAAACAGGATAACTTCTTATGTAAACAGTTAATGTCGTTTGCACTTGAGGAAAGGGCAAATGTTTGAAAAAACCTTGACTTCTTGATTTTTCCTTTTTGCTAAAGGGCAAATGTTTGAAAAAACCTTCACTTCTTGATTTTTCCTTTTTACTTTTTGCTTCTGCATTTAGTGTTTATGTTAGTTCTGTAAGTGGGTGAATTTTGATTTCACTTGTGTTTGATTTCTGCCAATTCACACGCACAAATCTCCCCTTCAGATTAATGAAAATGCTAAGCTATATTGTGTTCGTAGGAATTTCCACTAAATAGCTATGGCTTTGCTTTTCTGATAACATAACTGCAGGTCTGCTGTCCAGCAGTAAATCCTTTTTCAACCCCATTCATTGTCCCATTCAAACATCTTCAAATATCATCTCTCTCATTTCACAATCCATCTCAGTTTATTTTTCTTTCATGTCAGCAAGACAATTATTCAAAGTGGAAGGGGTAAAAAAAGATAACATGGTCCAACAAAATCTCCTGTAAATCAGTCGAGTCCCCAACCCCTCCCTCGAACCCCAAATTGGACCCATCTCTGATCTTCTCCGACTCGAAACTCCAAAACCCTTTTTGTTTTTTCCCCTTCCCCCCATGCTGTTTTCTTTGTACTTGTATATATCTTGGCCAACCAATTCCTCCACAACGCAAAACCTTTCCTTTCCCCCTTCTTGTGTGCCTCCTTTGTTCCCACCTCCCCCTCTCTCCACAAAATTTTCAGTTTCGACAGAGAAACCTCTCATAATTCCAAGGCCCGTCAGCCCTATAAATTAAAGCGATAAAGACCCTTTTACAAAACGTCTTCAGGGTGAGAGAACATACAAAAAAAACACCCCCTCGGTTCTTTCCCTCTCATAAAACCCCAGAAAACTAAACACCATCCCTCTCAATCCTTTACAGAAAGGAATAGCAGAATGAAAGAATATTGGGGCTCGTTGGCCTCAATACTTGGTGTGTTGGCCTTTTGTCAAAGTCTCCTTCAAGTATTAATTCCACCAGAACTCCGGTTTGCAACTCTGAAGCTCTTCAACCGGATCTTTAACATGTTCACTTCTTATTGCTACTTTGATATAACAGAAATTGATGGAGTCAACACCAACGAGCTCTACAACGCAGTCCAACTCTATCTAAGCTCCTGTGTCTCCATCTCTGGAAGCCGTTTGAGCCTTACTCGTGCTCTGAATTCAAGTGCCATAACTTTTGGCCTAACAAACAATGACACTCTCTTTGACACCTTCAATGGTGTTACTGTCCTTTGGGAACATATTGTGACTCAAAGACAAGCACAGACATTTTCCTGGCGCCCGTTGCCTGACGAGAAGAGAGGTTTCACTCTACGTATCAAGAAAAAGGACAAGTCTTTGATTCTTGATTCTTATCTTGATTACATTATGGAGAAAGCCAATGATATGAGGAGGAAAAACCAGGACAGGCTTTTGTATACAAACTCAAGAGGTGGGTCTTTGGATTCAAGAGGGCATCCTTGGGAGTCGGTTCCATTTAAGCATCCAAGTACCTTTGAAACTCTGGCTATGGACCCTGTCAAGAAAGCTGAGATCATGGAAGATTTGAAAGATTTTGCAAGCGGTCAGTCTTTTTATCAAAAGACAGGTAGAGCTTGGAAGAGAGGTTATTTGCTTTATGGACCTCCTGGTACTGGTAAATCTAGCATGATTGCTGCTATGGCTAATCATCTTGGTTATGATATTTACGATCTTGAATTGACTGAGGTACACAATAACTCTGAACTTAGAAAACTTTTGATGAAAACAAGCTCAAAATCTATCATTGTCATTGAGGATATCGATTGTTCTATTAATTTGAGTAATAGGAAGAAGGGTAGTCCTAACAATAGTAGTTCTATCGGGAGGAGTTACTGTGACCCAGAAATGCGATCTGGGACTGGTGTTAGCAGTGGAGATGAAGGAGGGAATTCAATAACTTTATCCGGGTTGTTGAATTTTACTGATGGGCTGTGGTCATGCTGTGGAAGCGAGCGGATTTTTGTGTTCACAACAAACCACATTGACAAACTCGATCCTGCATTGCTGAGGAGTGGTAGAATGGACATGCATGTTTTCATGAGTTACTGTTCATTCCCTGCATTGAAGATTTTGCTGAAGAACTATCTGGGCAGTGCAGAAAGTGAGCTGGATGAAGGGGTTTTGAAGGGATTGGAAGAGGTTGTTGACAAAGCAGAGATGACTCCTGCTGATGTAAGTGAGCTATTGATCAAGAACAGGAGAAGTAAGGACAAGGCAGTGCTTGAATTGCTGGAGGCATTGAAGAGTAAGGCAGAGATGAAATTGAAGAGCGGAGGATGCGTTGGAGAGAAGAATTTGAATAACGTGGAAGAGGAAGAGCAAGAGAAGAGAGCTTTGGAGAGTCCTAAAGAGGGTTGTGACTTTGAGGGCAGCGTCAAGAAAGAAGAGGAGGATGAAGAGAAGAAGATTAAATGATGTAGAAAATGAAGTATTTTTGTTTCTTCTTCTTTTGTTGCAGGAAGGTAAAGAAGAAAGGGATGGTGGCTGGCCTCTGAACTAAAAGTATTACTATTTTATCTTCAAATTCTTGTTGGCGCATAGCATAAGCATGGTGGTGGGCTGCTGCGGAGATTGGAAGTGAATCTGTACTGGATAATATTAGGTCTCCGATTTTTTCCAATGTTTAATATATTATTATCTATATTAATGTTAATTAAATAATGAAAGTAGTATCATAAGATCAACAGATAAGCTTATTTGCATGTGGTGTGGTTGGCTTGGCCATGTGGGGTTTTCTTATATGTTTAATTCAAGGTCCGGAATGACACCTACATTTCTCCTTATCATCCTCTGCAATTGTGCTCCACATGCTCTTCTTCCATTACTATTCTCAATTAGGTAATGACAGTGGCATCGGATTGCAATGAGCTTCTAGTCTACATTGCTAGCTAGAATCAAGGGTGCGCTTGGGAGGGATCCAATTGTATCCTCGCCTGGCCTACTTCATCAGCAGCTGCTAATGGCCATGGGAAAGATAGAGAAAGTAAAACATGATAGAACTTGCGAGTGACAAGTTGTCATGTAACCCCCCATTCATTGTTGTTTTGGCAGGACAAGAACAGAGGTTCTTTGTCAATTCTATTCATGAAATCACGCAGTTCCCTTCATTATTTGTGCATCGGGCCAGTATATATCACCATTCATTCGGTCAAGATGGAGATGATTCGAACAATTTCCACCTATACTTGCAGGAGTAATGTCAAATTAGTGGATTTTTCTTGTCTCCCTTTCCCGTAAGTTTCACAAAAATCAAACTGCGGTACGAAAAGACAGGAATTTCTTCACTGATTTAAGAATGGGAAAACAACAAGCAGGCAACCACCTTGGGACGCAATCAGAAAAAAGTTTTCATAACCTTCTCGATTTCTTCCTTAAAATCTGTTGTAGTCGCTACTCTGCCTTGTCATTTTGATGTATGTAATAAAGATTATTCTAATCTTGAAGTGACATGGCTTTTGGATAGGATTTAAAGGGCACTTAAGGAAAAACAAATTTGATTAACATGCTGAAGATTTGATGTTGGGGAGCCAAAGTAACTACAAAGTCTACGTTTACATTGAGAAAGGGCTCGACATTTTTTATTATTTTTTACTTTTTCCTGTCGAGAGTGAGGTGGAAAGGCATTTGGTTATTAATATTTATTGTCCACGGAAAACATGAGTTAACGGATGAGTCTCGCATCATGATAGCATTTCGCCTGTAGAGTTACAATGGGTAGCGAATATTTATGTATCTTTATATTTCAAATTTGATTTTATAAGAATTTAGAATAATCGAGATTTTATATTTTTCGAAGAAGAAGATTTCTTCGCCTCCAAAATAAATTCACCCTCAGAGAAATACTTGTATGCATAGACAACGCTACAACTGCAGTTGCTGATGGTCACATATCTGGTATTTAAAAGCAGCAGCATATGGAGCACCCGTTCCTGTCCGAGTTAAGGCATGATGAGGGAAATTATTGCATGGTGCTACTGTTGGTGAGAGTAACATTGGAGAAGCAGATCAATTATGCAACCGTGTGCTCTGCTGGCGAGCTGGGACTTCATTGTTGAATATTGGCTTACAGAATTTGTGGCCATGAACATGTAGTGGAAGGAATGACGTTATGTGACAGCTCTTCAGGAAACATGGCCATGCATTTACGAATGTGGACCAATGATACTTCCGAGTTTGGAGCTCTAGCCTCTTGGCATTTTGCCACCTTTAGCTATGCTTCTTTTTCTTTTTTTAACGATGAGTCAGCTTGTTTGTGTCTCGATTAATCCCACAAACTTTGAAATGAACAACCAGTTACAACAGTTTATTTGTGTCTCGATTAATCCCATGAACTTTGGAATGAACAATCAAATTATCAGTCTCCAATAACCCTAAAAATTATGATACTCGAACTGATAAACCAAACCTAAAACCGAACCGGTGGTTAACTTCAGCTATGTTGAATCACAATGATAATTGCATGTGTATGATGAGAGTATGAACTGACAACGAAAGCAGGCAGGCATATAATTGGGATAGCTCAGCTCCAAACCAGCAGGCATCAGTCATCGCCATCGATGCATGCTTTGCAACAAATCAATAGTTTAGTCTTCATAATTTATTCTATCTTCATCGGCTAAAAAATAAAATCACCTTTTATTCTTGTGGTTTCCCGTTGAAGGATTTATATGTCCCCCGCAGAAAGAAAAATTGACCAGTACGGTTGGCATTCTCTACCGAACAATTTAAGCCTAACATTGGGTACCTAATTGCCGCACTTCAATAACCAGCAATAAATTCAACGGGTCTGGCTTGGAGGGGAAAAAAAATTAAAGTTAGGAGGATCTTGGGCCAGTTATTGTTATTGTTATTAGATGTATAAAAGTACTCTTACGATTTGGTATAAGTAAAAAATACGTTAGAACCTTAAACATCAATGATTTTTAATGTGACATCAACTTTATTTGCAAAAGTATCCTAACTTTTAATTTTGATATAGATAAAGTAGGACTTCTTTTTGAATTGTATAGAAATGAAAGATACCATTTTCTCTCTCTCGATTTCTTACATAAAAAATCAATAAGTGGCCATCATTCATCCATCGTATAGCAAAATCGTCAAAATTACATGGGAATAGATAGATAGATAGATAGATAGATAGATATTTGCAACATGGGATTTATAGAACATGTTGCCATAGAGAATACTCGGGGTCCAATATTAAAATCCCCAGTGGTTTCCTATTGTAAAACGTTGTGGTGATTTTATAAATGAAAGTGAAACGGTCTTTCCATGGCACAATAAAATACTCTAATTGTGAATGAATAATAAAACCGGCCGGGGTCACTCTTCTGCATAGCATGTATAGTTCCAGGTTTAAAATTAAGGTATTGTTTGATCTAAAATAAGACCACATCGGCTGACCGAAACATAATGTGACAATTCAACTTCATACGCCTTTTTTTTTCTTCTTTCTATATGAACATATTGAATATAGCATTTTGTTAAGAACACATCGGCTGACCGAAACATAATTTGACAATTCAACTTAATACTCTGTTTTCTTTTCTTTTCTTTCTATATGAAACACATTGAATATAGCAATTTTTTAAGTCCACATTGAAAAATAAAAACGGTGAGCATCAGATTCTAATGCAGGAAAATGTATGGGATTTAGTAAGCAATGGGAAATAATTAATATTTATTTATTTGAGCATGGAGGGAGCTATCTACCATCAAAAGATTAAAAAAGAATCTTAGACCAACCATTTAGTAGGTGTTTGTTCATCATGTAGTCTCAGGTTCATGCTATGTAGTTGCAATATGATGGCCACTGAAAACATATATAATCAATAACTTTAGGCTTTTAGGATTAATCAAGACACACGCGAGCTGTCCAGACGCCCATGTTAATAAGAAAAATCGTAGACCAAGGGAAGGTGTGTGATGAATACGAGAATGGGCAAATGACCAAAAATTTCATGTCCAAGCGGTCAAAGTTTTCGGCCAGTTTGTGAGCCAATGAGACAATCTCTTAGCATATGCTATGTTTATCCATATCTCTGTTCTCTAACTAGGTTACAAAGGTCCGAACAGGTGGGAACTGTATTTTCTTTCCACCAGGATGAAAGGTATAACAACTTTGCTAGCTTTTAATATGCATATATTTATTCTTCTTTAATTTCTTCATGAAACGCGACAATCACACGCTTTCTTTTCCAAATCCATAGCTATCAAGATCATTCAAGGAAAATGGCGGGCTTGAATATCTGTGCTGTGGAGATCTCATCAAATTAATCTGCTTATTCTGGAGAAGTCCAGGGTCGGCCATGTTTGACATGCAGTTAATACACTTCAAAGATTTTTTCTATTCTTCAATTCACACCAGTCATTCAGCTTGCCTTAAAGGACCATGCTCTCTCTCTATTTCATTTCGAGTACTTCTTCTCGCTGTAGCTTTTTTGACTAGATTATCGTTGGTGCCTTGCAGCAGCAGCAGCAGCCGCCTTTGCTGAAACGCTGAAATTTAGATATCAGAAACGGATGGCAGAGGAAAGATGGTGACCTCGAAGAGATAAGCATGGGAGGTGAGAGGAAAGATTGTAACCTCGAAGAGATAAACATGGGAGGTTTATATCAACCCAATGGAAATTGGAAACATTTACACACCACCATCTAAATTGTCGACGCCACTTTAACCGGGCTTCTTGACTGCCAATGGACATTCATGGGAAAAATAATCCAGATTTTCTCATGGGCCTTAAAGACACCTCGTCTTCCGGCCTATCATAACGAGCCAGTGCATGAACTGATAAGCAGGCTTAAAGTCCAAACTAAGAGCTATGTTGGACTAAGCTTTTAGAGAAGAAGAAAGCACAAACCGCCCAGCAAAATACAACGCCACAACTAGGGTCGGATATTTTTTGTTTGCTTTGGTTTTTATTAATAAAAATAATCATTTTTTTAAAAAAATACAACCAAACTGGACCTGGTTTGAACTGACCTCGATTTTTTAACCAAAAAATAGTTCTAGCTTTTTTAGATTTTTTTTTTTACTTAAACCAAGTTTTCTTTTATCTCATTTTACTAAAATAAAAGCAAACCAAAAAAATTGAACTAAGCCGAAAAAATTAAAAAAAATTATAGCATTTTTTTTTTTAATTTGAACTGGTTCAGTTCAGTTTTTGTTTACCAATTTTTTCCTTAAAAAACTAAACCGGACCGAAAATTTAAAAAAAATTACAATTGGTTTTTTCTCGGTTTGGTTTTTCTTGATTAATATATTTTTATTTTCTCAATTTAATTGATTTTTCAGTTTTTTTGGTGACTCTATTCACCACTAAGAAGAAAATTAACACTATGGCCACCCTACACCGAACGACTGCCAACACACTCACTCACCGGCACAGAACTTATATTTATTCCATGTTTTAACTTCTTGGTTTTGCAATGAAATTCAATGTTTCCCTACCACATGAATCAACATTTCTCATATGTTGCTATGATTTAATGAGACTTTATTTTCCATGAAAACTGATTAGCTTATGTAACAAATGATAATTTACAGCATTAATTTATACCAATCTGTTTAAAAATTAGATGCATTAAGCGGAATTTCAGATCATATCTAAACATCTAATCGTAGAATCTTCAAGCATAATTGATAGATCAAAGTATTGTTCATGGAAAATACCTGTTGATGCGTGAACCGAGTCAGATATGGTGGTATCTAAAAGGATGAGAGCCCCACGTGTTGCTCCTCTATTTAGTCCACACGAGCCCGAATAGATCTCTTGCCTTCGACCGCTAGGACGAATGGACAAAAGGGAGCAATCAAAATTGCCTTGGTTGAAAGAGGAAAAATGGTGGTCTCTCCTTGCACCACTCACGATTTTTGAGAGCAACCAAGAAATAAATAAAAAACTTGTGTCATTCAAAACTTCTTTTATTTCCTTTATTAGCCTTTTCCCCGTACGTTATATGGAAAGATTTTATTACCAAAACATGATTTTCTAAAAATCATTTATATATTCCATCTTCAATGATGGAAACGTTTTTTCCTTTTATGGCACATCAATATATAGTAAATGTCATTTCCTTTTATGGCATATCAATATATAATAAATGTCATTTCCTTTTCCAACGTACGGTTTTTAGAGCAATAAATAGAAATGAAGACTTTGTCCTTTTATCAAATAAAAGGTTGTATGAATAACTCCATAATTAATCATATCTAATATGAATAAATAATATTTATTTTATTTCAGAAATAAATAATATTATTTATTATTAATAATATCTAATATGTATTAATAATTAACCATTTTTCTTTCGTTGATCTATTCCGTAATCTCTAAGTGTGTGACCTCATAGGACCCAATTATAATAGCTATAGGTTTAACCCTATTAATCGTAGTTGGCTTCTAGCAAAGCACTACGACTCCTAAAATAATCAGATTAAATTATCTTCGTTAATTGTCCTATCCAATTTTAGTCATTGCACATTAATTTAAAGGACACAATTCCTTCACAATCGTGGTTGATAATTTTTTTGTAACACTATTTTCTTCACAACTCCTTAAAGTATTTAGAAAATGAGCTAGATGCCTGGTGGGCTAGTCAAGGTGATGCCAAAAGGAGGTCCGTTAATTTAAATATATGGTTAAGAAGGCCAACAACAAATTTTTTTTTTTTTAAAATGACAATTACTAATAAAGAAAATAAACATTTGTCAATACTATAAAATATACCTTATAAATATTCTTAAAACATCTCAATGATTTCATCGGATAATAAAGCAAAAATTAAATGAGAATAATCAAATGCAAATGAGATAACCTCATCAAAAGAAAAAATATAAAGTTTAATTATCATCAGATCAAACACCAAAGGAAGAATTGAAAAACAATAATCAATTTTAAAAGAAGATATGAAAACTAACTTAAATCAGCCTGTCATACTTGCAACGTATTTATGAGGTTGGGATAACCCAATATAAACTATTTTGAATAAAACAATGAAAGGTATAAATGGAAAAGGATCATTAAAAAAACAAGTCAACTTAGATTAACTAGACTAGCTCGCGATCTGGAATATCATATCTAGATAACTTTATAAAAAAAAAACATCATGAAAATAAAACTCTAATAATCTAATGTCGGAGGGTGACAATAAGAAAAATAATTATGAAAAAGAACATAAAAAATGAAGTCAAATAAAGTTTATCTTTGAAACCAATGATCCGGGTTATGAAACCAAATTTAATATAAAAAACTAAATCAATTTATTTTTGGAAGAGCTAACATGAAATTTGATTTGGGGGGGGGGGGGGGGGGGAGCTCCCACCTTTGTCTTAAGATGACAACACTTTAAAAAAATAGCAATAGAACAAAAATTGAAATAAATATAAACAGACAAGTACATTTTACTTTTGTAATGGCTTACATGAGATATTATGTGAGAAAAAAGAAAAGAGGGGAGAAAAGAAAAAGGTTAATGAGAGCCTAATAGATGATTCTTCATACAAAAACGCTCGACCATCAAGAAAAAAGATAGAGCGATACTTCCAATATTATCATTAAAAACAAATCGTAACTGCTTGGAGACATCACTTATGCCACACAAAGAGGCTCGGATCCTCCCACTTGTTGGCACTTAGTACGCGCCAACCACTTTTAAGTTTTTTTTAATTTATTTATATATTTTTTTAAATATTGAATTTCCTCTTATTTAAATTGATTAAAAATAAAAACCATAAAATCATACTAAGACTTATAACTAAAAAAAACATTAGGAAAAATAAAAATTGCACTTAGACATCAATTTTATTTTATTTTGCTTTACAAGGTTTCTCTAAAACTTGTCAATCAAGGGCAAAGTTGTTAAAATCACGATTTAACTCTTAAAATCGTATGATTTTACGAGTTAAATGTGCATACCTTGCAAAATCAGATTAAAATAAAAAATAGTGAAATGCCGAGTTGACGCGTAAAATCAGTGAACTCATATTAATTTTACGAGTTTGCTAAAAATGTTAAATTAATTAATAAGCACAATGCATCTCCCAACAAATATCCCTTGCTTCGCCAATCGCCATTCCCAACTTGACTACACACAATAACTTGTTATGACCCCTTTTAAATAATAAAAAAGAAAAAATGATCGCTCTAGATATATTATCAGATCAAATATTGAATTTGAAACACCACATGAAGTTTTTCAAATAGGTGAAATTGAAGAATCTTTGAAAGCTAAAAAAATCGACCAGACTAACCCACAAACATAGGTGAGGCTTCCTTATGTGCTTTTAGACAAGTATTTGTGGATTGTCTGTAAGTGGCCAACTTGTTGTGCTGTAAGAATAGGGTCAACTTCTTGTCTTGTTCATAAGCTTTACTCAATTTGCTACATGTGAAAGTACTTGCATTTTTTTTTTTGAGTTTATTTGGTCTTAAAATGTTTGTTGAGAATCCATGCCTTGGAATTTCTTTCCTTAAGTTTTTTAGTAGAGGGGTTATGAATCAACAATGATTTGAATATTAGATAGAGAATTCAAGATTTATGTAGGATATAGTTTTTGAAATATTTTAGGCTTGTTTGAGAGGGCATGAGTGGAAAATTCTAGGTGAAAGAAGAAGAGGGTATGGTGGAATCAATGTTGGGTGTTAAGGCTTGTGAATTCTTTATCACGTCCGTTTCTAAAAACTTATTGAATGATTTGGTTTCGCCACTTGTTAATTTGGGTGTGCAGTAGGGTCATGACAAGGTTGTAGAAGGTTCTCATTGGAATTATATGGTTTTCTAGTATGCTTCTAGCTTTAAATTTGGTGAGTCTATATTGGTTTATATGAAATTATGCTCATATATTACATATCATTGTTCTCTATTCAGCATAGACAAACTCATTTTAATTGCAAATTATTTTATCTATGTTTCTTAGAGTGCCATCAAACAAGGAATTTGTTTGCTATGCCTATTAAGACATCTACATGGATCTTTTCCCTAAAAATTTACTTTGGGCGCATGAGGCCACAATAAAATTAAAAAATATAGATTTATTCACACTAAAAAATCATACCTATCAAAACCTTTAAACCACATCAAATCTCACAATACAGTTTATCCAAGATAAAACGTACTAAGGATGTTAATACTTTTCCTTTATGAAATCAATCTTTTACCTTGAATCTATCATTAAACCAATACCCCTCAATTTTCCTAGCAATCCTAAACTAAACAACTAGGAGGCAACTTCAATGACCCCTCAACATCTCATATCCATATATGACACCTACCAAACCTCGGTCATGAGACTATGATTACCCTGTAAAAAACAAAATTGAAACAAATTATAAGGCTCATTTCTAATCAAACCAATGTTAAAGGATGATATTAAAAAAGGGTATAAAAAACCATCATTGTCAACTAATCAAACATGTGATCTAAGTTGTTATAAGTCATGGATAATCTCATAGAATATATAAAAAAAAAACTAATTCTCAGTTAACTTAATATTGAAGTGTGAAGATGAAAACAACTCAATTAAAATTTAAAACAAGGGAAAAAATAGATGTTAACTAGCCTAACTCACAATTTAAGTCACAAGATCATGATATATCCATAAAACACATATAAAAGAAATAAGACTTAATTATCAATTAACTCAATGTTGAAAAAATAAATTGAAAAAAATCAAATAAAAAAGAGATTTTTTTTTAATTAAACCCAAGTTAACCTATCAAATCCAAGGTAGAATATCGAGATAACTCCATAGAAAACATATAAAAGAATTATGAAGTCTAATTCTTAGTTAAATCATTGTTGAATAATATATATTTTTTTAAAACAAACTCATCTAGCTAACTTGTAAAACTCTCAAATTAGGTTATAATATCATGATAACCCTATATAAAGAAAATCATTAAACAAATATATAAATATTAATTCCTCTCAAAATTGAGATAAAAAAGTAATTAAAAAAAACAAAAATAACATGAATCGATCTAACTAATCTGCAAAATCTTGTTTTATTAATCTTTGATAATTAAAAAAGATAAATATTCATAATATAAATTAATATATTGTTTCAATAATCAATTTTAATTTTTATCATTGAGTATTTAATTACGACTAAATTTTTTCTCTTTCTAAGTTTTAGTTTTTATTTAATTTTATTGATCAAATTATTTTGTTCGTCTTGACATAACTTAAATAATCTAAACCCTCCATATTACACGCGCAACACACGAAGATAAAAGGAGTTTTCTTCCCAAAACTTCAGATTGCAAGAAATGAGAGTTAAAAGGGATGGTGATGATGTTAGATTATGCAGGAGATAGATCATAAGGCTCTAAATTACGAGGGATTGGAGAGAGATGAAGTGAATGTAGTGAGAGAAAGTAAAGAAAGAATGTTCCCACCTTTTTATTGATGGTCACCTGAAATGCTTTCCAGAGAAAATAAATCCTACCGGTGGCCAACACGGCTAATGAAAGGCTGCCCGTTTTAAGCCCTTTTTCTCTCCCTCTCTCTCAAGTGAACTACTCATTTCTCATGGTGAGCTTCTTCTTCACCAGGTAGGCATGTGACCCAGTGAATAACAGGGTACCATTAAAGACGAGATCATCCAACCACTTCTCTTATTTTTGTTGGTTTATCCTCCTCCTTTATTACAATAACTTAGCTGTATCGGAGGAGGGTCCCTGAAAACACACAGGCAGCTTGATTTTATAGATAGCACCAGCCCATTTTTAGTCATGAAAAACCCAAACTCTTTTGGATGTTTTAGCAACTTCATCAACAAATAAAAAATTTGCGTCAGATTTCTCGTAGTAAATTTCATAAATTTAAATAAAAATAGTTATCACAATTCACACATGCAATGTATTGTAAGAGTTTTATTTAAAAGTTTCTTGGTATATAAGATCTTCACTTGTTGGTTAGTTACCTCTCCGATGCGAGATGATGACTGGTGCACCAGTTACAGGTATAATCGCGCTTGCTTTATGGTTAGTATTAGAAACTCTTAAATTTTAGGGGTTGAAGTGTAATATGGTGGGATCTACAGAGACTATAGTATAGTTTACCCAAAATATAAACCCTGCAAGGCAAAACTTGTCTTGACCTTTCCCTAACACTACGACAGAACGACTATCTCTGCTCGGTCTGTGCTCCTGCTTCATCTTGAGTTCATCAATGGATAATAATAATAAGGTAAACCCAAGTCTTTTCGTAAACTGTAGTGCTCTCTTCATTTTCTTTTGAATAATCTGACATTTAGTGGTTTTGCTGTTTTCCCTAACCAAACTGATGAGTATTACTGCCACTCTTTCCCTAACCAAAGTGACTGGTCTTGAACAAGTCTATGTTTTAAGTCTTATGCTTATTTATTACAGGTCTTCCTAGCAAGATTTATGTGATAATATGGTTATCTGAAAGGGTTTAGTTTGTGATATATATGTGCGTGTGTGTTCATTTTTGGCTTTCTTTTTTCTTTTCTTATCCTGGGTTTTCTGTGTTTTTTTCTTGATATTTTGTCATCGGTTTAAACCACATTATATAAGGCACGTAATTTCAACTGGGATGGTGAGAGTTCCTAAAGGAACAGGAAACTGATTTTTTAAGGGCTTGTGCATGTATTCTTATTTTCAGATATGTGCATAACCGGTCAAATTGATATTCTTTTCCCTGAGATTAGTCGTATTATATAATTGAAATTATTTAACATTTTTCATTGCTTGTGCTCCTTTCCTGATTTGATTTATTTTCTCTCCTGTGAAAAACAAATTCTAATTCCTGGTGACCCGTTTCTGTTGCAGCCATGTTCATCTAATAAGATCATCAAGACAAGTGATGGATGTGAAATAGTTCTTGAGCTCTCAAAAAATGACCCTTTTTTTGATAAGAAGAAGGTTAGAAATAAAAAACATGGTCTTATTCTTTTGAATGCATTTTTTTTCTTAAGTTATCTATGGATGAGATGGATGGAGAAGAAAATGCATGTAACCAAAGTTGTATAATATGAAATAATTGGCGCCCTTTCCAACTGGAGTATTATAGACGGAACTGTAGCTCAAGTCCCTTTTTTTTTTTGGAAAGACTCACGTTGTCTAATTTTTCCTTGGAGAAAGCGACAAGCACACAATTTTTTTAGTGTCTCTGGTGGGTGCTGCTTTCTAATGTCAGTTAATTTTGTTGTCTAAGTATTTTGATTCATCAAACTTTTCAAGGTCCTCATAAGTGAGACATTTGATTGAGATCCTAATTTCTTACCTTTGTTCTGATAATGTCTCTTGTTGTTTGACAGAATTTACTACATAGTAAGGGTTTTGATATCAGGGAACAAGTGCAGTTTAATAGATCTTCATGTCCTGATGCAATTGCAACAATCTTGGAAAGAATACTTCAGATAGCAAGAATTATACATTTAGAAGAGGTAAACTGAGATGAACCCCCTCCCTATGTTAGACACATGTTAGGACTTAGGAAGCAGCTAAATTGGAGTTTATCTTTTTGTTAAGTTGGTATTTACCTTGTTCCCCAGCTGGGCAGAACAACTGCCAGGCAATTTGGCAGGTTGGTCTTAATATGCATTCATCTGTAGCATATTGAAGCCTTTAGTTTCAACATATTTTGCTTGTTTATTCACTGTTTAGGAGACTTTTTATGAGAATGACATAAATCACATAGCATAGGTTGAAGTGTAATTCATGAAGCAAGTAATGATGGAGAAATTGGTGCTCTGCTGTAATGCAGGTTGAACTTTATTTTGGCAAGGTCAATGGCTGTTCATTATTTGAATATTGGAGCCCCAAGAATGAGGTAGAGACTCTCAATTCGGTCCTTTCACTTATTAACAGCTACTCCTCTTGTGAAAGACAGAATGAAGTGAACTTCTTGCAAACCTTGCAAGATGAAGTTTTTAGAAGGATCCAGGAATTCACAGATAAGAACAAAGTGGAGAGTAGAATCGATAAAAGCTGCAGTTGTGACAAAGAAAAGTGTTTAGTAAAATGGGGGGAGAGCAATGGTGTAAAAACAAGTTTGAAGATAGCATGTAAGTTCCAATGTGAGGTTAAGACATAACATCCAACAAAAAATGCATTTAAGAGGGTTTTTTTTTCCTTGGGATGTCTACCATTTGTATGGATCTAAAGTCGGAATTGAAACTTAAAAAGGGGCAAAGAGGTAATTATGTTTAGAAGAGAAAGAAATCTACACCTTAACATATTATGTTTTCCCTACTTAATACTTCCTGAAGGTGTTGAAGGAGCTGGCAGAGGAGCCATAGCAACAAAAGACCTTAAAGTTGGAGATATTGCTTTGGAGATTCCTGTGTCAACTATTATTTCTGAGGAGCATGTGCACAAATCTGATATGGTATGTTTCATCATCTGTGAACATAAATAAATGCCTCCAATTTGTAAGGAGTACTTGTTTCATTGATGTTTACTGATAATGGGAGCATTTGTAAAGAACTAGAATAAGTCTCTATAATGTATAAATCTAAAGCTGCCAATATTTATCATCTGATGCAAATAATTGCTTGTTATCTAAGCTACGAATTGTTATTGATAATAAAGCTATATGAAGGTAAATAATAGAGCATGTGTGTGTGTGCTGCATGCATGTGTGTGTGTGTTTTAAAGAAGTTCCCACCCATAAGAAATCCAAATTAGAATTTGTTATAAAACCTTAGCAAATGCAAAAAAGTTAAGATAAGATAAGAACACGTTACCTGATGTGTGATTGCTTGATCAATTAGCTGAAAAGTTGAGTTGTCACATGGCGTAAGAGAGCTTTTGCTACATGCTCTACACAAAACTTGATCAGCAATAAAAGCCATGGATATGCCCAAACACGAGCTTTATCATGGCTTCTCTCCCAAATTTTATTTGAAATGTAAACAATACTTGGAAAGGATGCAGAACTGTTGAATTTGACCTAACCTAAAATTTTAAATATCATCACAATGTTCTGAGTAATGTTTACTATTCAGTTTGCTTGCAGCATCATATATTGGAAAAGATTGAAGGACTTACCTCTGAGACTATGTTGTTACTATGGAGCATGAAGGAGAGGCACAATTGTACTTCAAAATTCAAGATTTACTTTGACACTCTGCCAGAGGAATTCAAGACAGGTTTTCCCTTTGATCTGCTAACCTCTGTCAATGATTCCTTGTTTTTTATATTGTTATTTCCTGGAATGAACTAAGTTGAAATAAGATATCACTCTTTAGTTATTGCTTTGAGATGCATTAGTCCCCTCTAGTTAATGTTAAAGTTCTGATGCATGTAACAATCATATAATTCAAGGGTTTTTCTTCTTCTTGCAGGAGCAAGTATGACTAACCTCTTTTTCTTGTATTCTAAAATTTGCTCATTCTGTTTCTTTGGCTTCAATTCCCTTATATCCTTTTTGAATATATACAGGGTTGAGCTTTGGAGTTGATGCAATCATGGCTTTGGATGGAACCTTGCTTTTAGAGGAGATAATTCAAGCAAAAGAGGTTTTATGGCATGCAAAATACTGTTTTTACATGTGTTCAAACTTTACTTCTTACAAGGGACACTGGAGTGTGGACAAAGCATATTGATACTGTTAGATGACCTCTGCATATTTAGGATGTGATGCTAGTTTGCTGATCTCTGATGCATCAAATGTCACAAACTATTATATTAAAGAATGAAACCCTTAAGAAAAAAGTTAGAAGTTGCCCTTTTCATTTCTGGAGTTTGAAGGATCTCTGTTCGCCAAATCATTGAACTGTTATGTGACTCATGGACAATTGCTGTATATCAGAAGCAGGCTGTGCCTTTACACTCTTTCCTAGACATTAATTATAGCATCATAAAATGGTCAAAATATTTATGCTTACTTTACATGGATATAGATGGGAAAACATCGTGTTATTTAAATTTATGTTTTCATTTGGGGGTCTGAATATGGAAATAAAATTTCTGACTTTTTTCCTTTAAGGATTTCATCAAGGCAACTTCGGTTCTCACTGATTTTACATGTGCAATAGTATATGTTTTGGAATTTATGAAATAACACCTTAATCTGGTTTATTTGTTACTTTCAATTTTCACAGCACTTGCGGGTTCAATATGATGAGCTGGTTCCTCCACTGTGCAAAAATTATCCCGATGTGTTTTTGCCGGAGCTCTACACATGGGAACAGTTCTTATGGGCTTGTGAACTGTGGTACTCTAATAGCATGAAAGTTATGTTTGTTGACGGAAAACTAAGGACATGCTTGATTCCTATTGCAGGCTTTCTCAACCATTCGGTATACCATTCCTTCCTGGTCTCACCATTTTTTTGTGCCTGGCTGTATATTTTTATATCTGTCTAGTTAAGACTAAACTTAAGGCTCCCAAAGGTAGTGGAGTTTGCTTTTGAATAACATGCCTGGACTGGAGCCACTACTATATATTCTGCCACCCTTATGCTGATCTCTTTGTTGATTTTGTTAACTTGAAAATTGATACCATGACCTCATTCGTTTATGCTAGGATATACTTTTGTCGAATTCTCAATTTTTTGCTTCCCAAAAACCTGTTAGTCCGTAGTTATGATCATTTTACTCCTGTGTTGGGCTTCTGGGGTTAATTGTATGGTGGTTCACATGCAAAGTGCTTTGCTGTTTATTTTATTATTCTTGACTTTCTTATCGTACTTTACACCATTTTGGAGAAGCATGCTTCTTGTTCATGTTCTGAAACCTTTCTTTTGCAGCTCTACCCGCACATTGTTCATTATGGTAAAGTAGATTCTGCAACAAATACACTGAAATTCCCACTTGCACGGCCTTGTTGTTTTGGAGAGCAATGCTATCTTAGCTATGGAAACTTCTCTAGTTCACATCTAATTACATTCTATGGTTTCATGCCTCAAGGAGACAATCCCTGTGATGTAATTCCATTGGGTAATCTTCTTTGCTCCCCCCTCCCACCCAGACACCCTACAAAGGAAAAACTGTAACCAATGCTCAAGAATTTGAGGTTCTATCATTCAGTGTTATTGTTTCCTTTTAAGGACTTAGAGTCAGTACTCACTCACAAACATGTGCAGATATTGATGTTGGTGAGGTTGATTGTATTGAGGGTTGCCCAACATTGAGCTGGACTTCTCACATGGTGAGGGGAACTTGGCTCTCAAACAACCATAATATATTCTATTATGGCTTGCCATCTCCATTATTGGATTATCTACGTGGAGCTCGGAGTCCTTCACCACATACCAAGACCATTGTAATTTCTTTCTATGTACATGTTTTATGTACTCCCTGTGCATATTTCCTAAATTGGCTTAACTTTGAATATAATTCTCTTTATCCCTGGTTGACTTCGATATTTGTTTCTTTGTATTTGTAAAATTAGGAGATATCAAACTTGGAGAATGAAATAGAAGTTCTCGAAGATCTCCAGTCAACCTTTAGTAGCATGATGGAAAATCTTGGTGACTCAGATCTTGTTGACATGTGATGAATTCTCTGTTCATCATTTAGCTTAGAACATGTCTTTTATAAAACACACTATTTACGTTTAAAATTTTAACGAAAGGTTTTGTGTCATCCTTGCAGTGATAATGCTAGCTGGGATGTGAAACTGGCATTGGAGTTTAAAGATCTCCAAAGAAGGATTGTCTCCTCAATTTTAACTTCATGTGCCGCGGGTCTCAACATGGTGCAAGATGAACTGTCTAAGCTTCAGATGAGCTAGCCTGAAAGCATGAGTTTTCAATGGCCTTTTGGTTTCTCAAGCCTCCTTAAATTTATTATTATTTTCTTATGATGGAATGGGGCATGAAGCATGGAATCTGACTTAGTTTGTGACATGTTGTTCTCAATTCTGTTCCTTTTTTCTCTCAACACCATTGATAGTGCACCTAACCTTTTGTATTGTTTGGTTCATGGCAAGGGAATGGACAAGTGAGTGGTCTTAGGGAAAGGATGCTCTTTGCTTTTGCATTTAGATGTGGCAGATTGAAATAATGACAAATCAAGAAAAGCTACTTTATGTTGGAGATTAGATACGGATGCCCCAATTTGACTTGACAAATGAGAGGTTTCCAAGCACACCGAATCATGACTTATCTTCTGTGGATCTGTTGAATTGGACTAGAAATTGCTATAATGTCGTGATAGAATCTTGTTTAGAGGCTGTTTGGCATGTGGTGCCGCATAAATTCTAAAGTTTTTTTTTTTTTAAATGAATATGTTTCGGTGTTTTTTAGATCATTTTGATGTACTGATGTCAAAAATAATTTTTAAAAAATAAAAAAAATATCATTTTGATGTATTTTGACACGAAAAATACTTTAAAAAGCTACTACAACCGCTGTCCCAAACAGGCCTTTAATGTTCATCAATTGGTGTACGATTTTGGAGTTGTCTACCAAACAAGCTAAAAATAACCCCCCAAAAACCATGTTTAAGTAACCATGTTCTCATTCAACGAATAAAGCCTTGGAAGTAGTATCCTTTTTTTCTTAGAAAAAAAAACACCAACTACAATGTCATAAACTCATCGAAAACTATATATTTTTCATTTCAGCTAATGGAGCAGCAGACAAGATCAAGAAAAAGAAACGCTGCCACCTCCAATCTTGTCTATCATGGAGTTAGGTACGTGCCGACATAAAATAAGGGAATAAGAACCTAAATGAACAGTGACCACCAGCTACTTGCCAGCACCTCTGCTCAATTGTTTCTTAAGACAAAATATCTACTCTTCTTCACTGGGATTTCAAGCAAGGAAAATTAAATTCAACAGTTTATACACACAAATAATTCCCTTTGAAACGCTGCGGATCCAATCAAATTTTTATTAAATATAAAATTTTTGAAGTGTCATTAGCATATTTTCTAGAAAAAATGCTATAAAAGTTTACATGATATAGTTAACTTTATATATTTAAAAATAACCTGAATATCAGGTAAAAATATAGATTGAATATAAAAAACCTTAGAATATATTATTTTTGAATATTGGAACGACAATATATTAAATTTGTTTGGATTAACTCAGATCAACTAAGGTTGATCTATTAAATCTTCAAGTCAGGTCATGAAACTCGATAACCATGTATGAAGCAAATAAAAAAAATCATTCAACTTCAATCAATCTAATATTGAATGATAAAAAAAAAAATCTATTAAAAAAATAAGTTGAGTCAACCTATAATAATATGTGAAAAATAAGTCAACTAAGCTTATATTGTCTATTGCTAAGTGAAATGTTAGGACTTTTAAGTTAACCTAGGGATTAAACTGTAAGAGATCATAACATTCAACACCACTGTAGTGAAATGTCAAGATCTTTTAGTATATGTTAATAAATTTTATTAAATGGTTGTAGTGTAAATTTAGTTTTTGTAATTTAAATGAAATTATAATTAGTATCTTTGCTTTTATAATCAATATTTAACTTGATTGGCTGGTTTTACTACATGATCGTTCTAGTTTACTAACAAATATAAAAAAATATTATAGTACAAAAAAATACAAAACTGTATACCTGAGATTTTTTTAAAAGCAAAATACAAAAATAGAGATTTATATTATGTCCATTTGTCTCATCACCATCATGGTTTCAATGTGATACCTTCTCTAATGATTCAGAATAATATCTCAAAATACAAAAATTATTACTATTGCCTCTGCTAGGAACTTGATAATATATATATATATATATATATATATATATATATATATATATATATATATATATATATATATATATATATATATATAAACCCAATTACCCTATATTCCATATGATAATAACAAACAAAACCATAATAAAATAAATAAAATTCTCTTGCATTCAAAGCTAAAAACAATAACTTGTTAGGGGCATTTAAATGCATGTATTGTATAAAAAGATTTGGAAAACCTGGGAGCCCCTTGATATAAGAAAATAAAATATTTTTTTAAGAATAATAAAATAATTACACCATGTACTATATATATATATATATAAGAATACCGATTAACCTCCTCCTTTGCTGTAGTGACCATGGAGTCAAGACCTTACTATCTCTAGGTCGAGCTAAATAAATTTGTTTTCTAAGGATAAAATAATAATTTCAGTGTGCTAATTTACAATGAAATGTGATTATGTACATAGTGAATCCCTAAAGTTATGAAGAGGAAGGAGTAGACCTCTTTTTAATGTCTTTCATCCTTAATGCACGCCTTCTTCACTAAACATCATTAACAATTTCCCTTTGCATCATTAGTAGACTACATGTTCTTAAATTAGGATTTTATTCTTAGAAATCAAGCTGTTAAAGTTTAATGTTATCACATTAATAATAATAATAATAATAATAATAAATTAAATCAAAATGGTGTTAGTATTTATGAAATCTGATTATCTATATATAACCTTCCTTTAAAAATAATACCAAATCAAAGTCTAGAAAGTATAAAGAACATGTTGGTAACTATCAATAATCCAAGAAAAAAAAAACATGAAACTGTAAACAGAAGACAGAACCAGTACATTCATTACATGTTTTTTCCGTTTTCATTTACAGAGCGAGCACGCCCCAGAAGGAACAAGTGGAGGCATAATATTTTTTTCTTTCAAAAAACAAAATAAAAAAATTAAAGAGAGAGAGAGAAGAATTTGCTTAAACGTCTCTTTCTTTCATCTGTTCTCTTTTATTCTTTGCTTCTTCTTAGTACAGAAGAGAAGAGAGGAGAGAGCATATCCGTCCAAGCAAAGCAGGAAAGAAAAACATTTGCTGGTAATTTCTGGGTGTCTGTTTGTGCTTGAGCCGATTTTGTTGTTGTTGAGTTTGAAGTGAAGAAGATGATGGTAGCAAACAATTTCGATCTATGGCAAAAAGATGCTTTCTTTTCTGCTGCAGAGGAGGTTCAGGAATCTGCTGATGTGTACGTTTTCATTCTATATGTTGTTTGGTACAACAATTTGTTTGATTTCTCCAGTTTGACGACTATGAATTGTCTTTTGAATTGGATTTTGCATGCTTCATACGTTTATTATATGTTTTGCTTCTGAGGTTGTCACGATTTGTGTTTGCTACTTTGTTTTAAAGGTTTTGTCTTGTAGATTTTGGGGTTTTCTGGGTTGGGGCTTCTGCCTAACTAGTTAGCGGAATGTGTTTATAGATGTGTCATGATGTAAAGCTCTTCAATTTAAAGTTTGGCACCAAATATGCAGATGTATGCCTTAGTTCTTTGTTTTTCAGCTCTTGTTGATGTGAAGTGAGAAGGAAATGTGTCGTTTATGTTGTTTGTTTTGTAATGCATGACTATATACTGCTGTCTCTGAAATAGTTGATCTTCAAGGATCATAAAATCTATTTCCTGTAACTTTGGAGAGTTTCCAATTTTCACTAGTAGAAAGTTATTCTTGTGCTATTCGAATGCAGGCAGCTCTGTATTCTAATGAAGTCAACAAGTTATTCTTGGGCTACAAACCTGATAATCGCTAGAATGCTCATATGCTCTTAGACTTTTCTTGAACTGAAATTGAAGTTGTTTTTGGCAGAATGGAATCGGCATATAGAATGTGGATAAGAGAGAAGAGAGAGGGATCAAAACCAGAGGATTTGGATCAAGTCTTCAGAGAGCTCCAAACTGCTTTAGGCACTGCCAAATGGCAGGTGTATTTCGTTCTTCAAACCTATAAGTCTATCACATGCCTTTCTAAATTCTTTTCTATAAACTACTTTTCAGTATATTGAATGTTATAGTTTCTGTCAGTGATCTTCACATGATCGGTCTCTAAGAAACTTCAATTGAAGGACTATTTCCATTTCTATATTTTCTATTATTCATCTGACAGGTGAAAAACTAGCCTCAACTCATCCAACTTTGAATCCCTTGCTTAGAGTGTGCTTATCATAATACTTTTCCTCCTTTTACTGCACACTCCATCCAAATGAACCAGGCACTATCACTGAGTTTCACTTTCAATTCTTACAGTTGACTAATTGCTTTTTTGCTAATAGTTCTCTTTTCTTTTCTTTCTCCAATTTCCCTGTATCATTGATCTTTGAACCATGAAACAGTTGGAGGAGTTTGAGCAGGCTGTTCGGTTGAGCTGTGGACATCGAATTGATGATTTCACCGCATCTAGGCATAAACAATTTGTTGCTGCTATTGAAAGTCAAATATCTCTTGTTGAAGCAGCTCTAAGGGAAGCTTTTAGTGGGGAAGGAAAGCAACCTCTTCGATGGGTGAATCTGGATAAAGAAGAGCGTGATGATTTAGCCATGTTTCTATCTGGAACCATCCAAATTCCAGAGAATGTGAAAGATGATTTCACCACAGTCAGATCTCCCATGAAAGGTTCTTCTAAAGAGAACCATCATAAGAGAGAAAGAGTGGACCATAACTCAGGGGCCACTTGTAGTAGATGTACTTCTGATGAAAATGAATTCATTATTGATAATAAAAATGGAGAATTTATTATAGATATAGAAGAGAAAGAAAATCTTGGAATGAGGGATGATATAATTTGTCAAGTTGACAAAACAACTGGTTCAAGGAGAACATGGAGTTCACCAAATTTTGGTGCTATGAAAATCATGGTTGCTCGTGATGACAAACAAAAGGACAAAATGAAGTCAAGTGTTGAGGCCACTTCTAAAGAAAAAGGGCACAAACCTTTCTTCTTGAAGCAAAGGTGTGGAGAACATTCTCAGGCAAAGGGATCGATTACTTTGTTCAATCAGGTGAAATAGTTTTTTTTTTTTTTAGTTAATTGCTTATGTTATGTTGAAATGGATTATTTATCTGTCTAAAATAAAGAAGTTCCTTTTGAATTATAATTGTGAAAGAAAATGTTAGGATGGTTTCTCATATTATTTTCAACCTAAATGGATCAATGTTTATGCATTTGTCAAGATCAGTAGTGTTTTTATTCATAAATCATTATGTTTTGGTATGTTCCCAGGAGATCTTATTATCTGTCTGAAATAAAGAAGTCCCTTTTGAATTATAGTTGTTAAAAAAAAGGTGAGGATGGTTTCTAATATTATTTCAACCTAAATGGATCAATTTTTATGCAATTGTCAAGATCAGTAGTTTTTTTATTTACAAATCATTATGTTTTGGTACGTTCCCAGGAGATCTTATAAAATTTTAACTTTCTGCAGCTCTTTGGTCGAACTGGTGGTTTCCAAAGGCAATTGCAAACCTCACTGCACCTACAATTCAGCTGTTCCATACAGCTTACTCTTGCTTTAATGCTCAGCATTTTCTTAATAGGCAAGTTCTTGATTTTTTAAACTTCATGCACTATTTTGTTGAAAAATGATTGCCAACCACCATTCTCTCGGTTCTCCCTTTTACTAGTTGATCAAAGCAGCCAGCAGCTAGTATTGGTGACAATACTTAATTTGAGCCCACTGATCAACATATTGGAATGATCTAGTATTGTGGAAGTATATACTCCAGGAAGTTTAGTTAAAGACAATTTACTGGCTTAATGATGTCATATTGAGCTGTGAGAATTTGAGAGAGAGAGAGAGAGAGAGAGAGAGAGACTGTTTTTATTCATCTAACTTATGCATAATACATCCTTCTATATATATACAAGGCAATAGCCTATAAATAGAAAATAACTAATTAGGAAAGAATCAAAATCTTTCCTAAACAAGGAAATATTAATCTAGCATAATGCTAGATTTCCCTTACTAATATTTGCTAAGAATATCTTAGTAAATCCCTGAATTTGAGCCTAATTTCAACACCCCCCCTTAAGTTGAGTTGTAGATGTTGTGCATACTCAGCTTGTTACTTAGTTCTTCAAAGTTAGTTCTTGGAAGTGCTTTAGTAAGAATGTCTTCAATTTGTAGTTTCGTAGGGATGTAGTCTAGATGAATGATTTCTTTTCCAATCTTTTATGAAATAAAATGTTGGTCTATCTCATTGTGTTTGGTCTTGTCGTGGTGAACAAGATTCTTTGCAATGCTTATGGCAACTTGATTGTCACAAAACATCTTGATAGGACTTTCTACTTCTACTTTCAGTTCCCCAAGCAGTTTTAGTATCCATATTCCTTCACAAATTCCAAGTGCTAGAGTCCAATCTCTAATTCAGCACTGCTTCTAGATATACAGCAATCATGATAGCTTTCCCCAAAAGTGTTTTGGGACATTAGTGGAGAACATGAGGGATCTAGCTACTTCTAACTGATGCCTATTGTTCCTCTCTGCAATTCCATTTTGTTGTGTTATTAACATAAGAACTCATGTGGATAATGCCTTGATTTAGTAGGTAAGTACCTAGGATAGTGCTGAAGTATTCTTTGGCATTATCAGTTTTTAGGACTTGAATCTTAGTTTGGAATTGAGCTTGTATCATAGAATTGAAGTGTTGAAACAATTCACCAACTTCAGATTTTTCTTTCATAAGGAATAACCAAGTTAACCTAGTGTGATCATCAACAAATAAGACAAACCATCGAGTTCCTAACATGTTTTTCACCTTCGAGGGACCCCAAACATCACTGTGAATCATTGCACAAGGCTGAGATGGCTTATATGTTATGTTAGGGTAGCTACTACGAGTGTGTTTGGAAAGTTGGTAGATATCACAACAAAAGACTTTGAATTTTTATTGATGAAGCTGGGATGACCAAGATGATAGTGCCATAGCATAACATCACTATCTTTATTGACACAGGATTTGAAAACTGGCTGACCCTTAGATTTCATAAACATTGCATTCTAAGCTTGACATCTTAGAGGAATGTTGTTCTCGAGGAGAGAGTTCTGAACACATCTAAGCACTGCCAATCTTCTTCCCGAAGCTGAACCCTGAAATACACAGAAGTTAGGGAAAAATTTAGCAACACAATTTATATCACGTGTCAGTTTGCTGATTGAGAGGAAGTTATAGTCCAAATTAGGAACATGAAGAACAAATTTTAGATTCATGTCCTTTGCAATTTTGCTTAGGCTTGTTCCTTCAATTTTGGATAGAGTTCCATCAACAATCCTTATTGCACTGTTTATATTCATGAAGAACAGTTTCATCTCATCTCCATGTGATCTGATGCTCCAGAGTCGATGATACATGGATCTGAGTGGTTTTTTATTACCTGTAGAGGCAGTTAGGGATTCACCTTTTTGTGCTGACACCAGAACTAGAGATTGTTGTACTGGTTAAAGAGTTTTGACTGAAAAATTTATGTAGAACCTCAAGTTGTTTTGGTGAAGGGGTCTGTTAGTGTATTGTTGCTCTTCAGTTGATTGTCATCTGAAGTTGCAACAACATTGGCTCGACCTTCTTTGTCAATGACTGGTCATGATGGCTTTTCCAATCAGTAGGTTTGCCATGAATTTTCCAGCAAGTTTCTATAACATGTCTTGGTTCGTGACAATAATCACACTAGGGTCTCCCCTTTCTCTGTCGACTGTCATAACTAGTCATTTCATTGATGGTGCTAAGTTTTGAGGTCCCATCATAACTTCCTACTTTCTTCTCGTCACACTTCTGAGAATGCTTCTATGAGGTTCGGTTCCCATTACTCTTCCTCTAACTTCCTCTAGGTTTTTATTAGGCCCTAAAAGAAATTTGAATGTTCTTTTCTGCTTCAGAATCCTTCTGTATAGAGCTGTGTCTCTAGGGCATTTGCATGTATAGATTTCAAACATATCAAGGTATTGTTAATGTCGAGAAAGAGTGTTGAAGTATTGAGTGACAGTGAGATCTCCTTGGTGAAGATCATGCAGTGCAACTTCAATCTCAAACAATTCTGATGTGTTATCAGAACTTGAGTATGTATAGTGTAATTTCCATGTATAGTATACTTCAACACTCTTTCTCAAACAATCCTTCTGTATAGAGCTTTGTCTCCAGGGCATTTCCATGTATAGATTTCAAACATATTAAGGTACTGCTAATGTTGAGAAAGAGTGTTGAAGTATTGAGTGACAATGAGATCTCCTTGGTGAAGATCATGCAGTGCAACTTTAATCTCAAACAATTCTGATGTGTTATCAGAACTTGAGTATGTTTCCTTATCTACATCCCATATTTCCTTTGTTGTTCCATGAAGGAGAAAGTTTTGTCTTATTTTGTTTTTCATGAGTTGATTAACCATGACATTATCATGTAATTTTCTGTTTTCAATGTTTGAAATTGGGGGTCACTCTTCTCTGATATGATGACTTCACCTGTGAGATAATCATTTGCCCTTCCCACATACGAACATCATAATTGATGAGGACCATTGAAGATAATTGTACCTATTGAGTTTATGACATGTGATGAGAAGGGATGAATTTGCAGTTCCTCCAAGGCTGATGGTGTTTGGTGGTTTTCCAAAACTTGAGGTGACCTCAGAGGTTGAGCTCTGCCTATGAATTAAATGGGTTTCAGAACCTAGCTCTGATACCATGTGAGAGTTTGAGAGAGAGAGAGACTGTTTTTAATGGTCTAAGTTATGCATAATATGTCCTTCTATATATATACAAGGCAATAGCCTATAAACATGAAATAACTAGCTAGGAAAGAATCAAAATCTTTCCTAAACAAGGAGAGATTAATCTGGCATATAATGCCAGATTTTCCTTACTAATATTTACTAAGAATATCTTAGTAAATCCTTGACTTTGAACCTGATTTCAACATGAACTCAGCTGGTATTCTTTTGTTACTAAGCAGATAACATTCACTTGATAAGGAACTTTATTTGATCAGCGAGAAATACTTTGCTAAATCTTTTGTCATTTTTTACATTATTTAGCTCAATGAAAAATGTACTTTGAAAGTATTTACCCAGCATTGAAATCCTGACTATTATCATTTCAACATTTCTTATGAGACATGCATCTGTGGATGAGATTTTGGTGTTAGGGAACATTTGTTTTTGTGCAATGGAGCATTTTAAATAATTGGGTTTGTCAAGGTCTCTAGGGGCTAGACATGAAGTAAATATGAGAAAGATGATGCTATCTTCATAACCCTCTCTTTTGTTAAAACACAAAAAGGAAAAGAGACCATCATAGCCACATTTGCAATTTGGACATGTAGGTGTAATAAAAAGATCCTTTGAATGATATGGATCACTTGTCCCATCCTAATTTTGTCCTTTTGGCTTCAATTTGTGAACCGAGGAAATAGATTGGAAATTTGAGCTCCTGTGTTTTTTTAATTATAGAAAGAACTGTTGTAATTTGTATTTTTTATGTTGTTTTATTGCCCATGTTTGAATACTTGTTAAACGTTTCACTGATTGAGGTTATTGATTTTCTTTTCTCTGCAGTGCCTTTTCTAGTTTATTCAGCTTGAGTAGTATTACACTGCTCATTATTGAGGTGAAAGGTAATTCTATTGCCTTGAAATTTATTTCCCTATGAACTATATTCTTGTGAGATATTTACCTTAAAATGGTGCAGTGTGACTGAGTGCTTGCTTGCAATTCTTATTTTGGAACCAAGACAATTGTTATGATGGATTTTGTCCCCTTTTCAGCTACTGAACCAATTTTGTCTTGACCCAGAGTACACTCAGAAACCTATGATGATCCTTTTTTTTTTTTTGCATGAAAACAACTAGATGCTTTTCCTTGTGTTTTTGCACCCAGTTTCGTGCTTTATTGGACTCAATGAACCCATTGCAGGCAAAAATGCATTGCCAACATTGCTTTTACTCAAGTCTTTTGATATGAGAGGCATTATTTAATTCTTGTACCATTTGTACATGATTTTTTCGCAGCTACTATGTTCTCGCCACTTGAAATTGATATAGCATAAGATCTATCCTCTTCCCAAATAAATGCTTGTTGACAAAAGTCTATTTCTAAAGCAAAACTGAAGTTTCAAATTGAGGAATAGGGGAGCAATTGATAAGAGTTGGAAGCCGTAATTTGCTTTCAAACATGTGTTAGAAACCAGTGTCGTTCAGGGTCATGGATCAATCAGTCGTATTTATGTGATAGTATTTTGATATTGTTAATGAATGTGAATCTTGTGCAGTTGAGATGACTAGATGATAATTAGTTTAATTGTCAGATGTCCAAAGAGACTAAATCTCCTCTTCCATAAACTCCAGTCTTTTGTTTTTTTTTTTTCTCACTTCTGACAGATGGTTCTAACACAGATAATTCCATTCTATGAACTGCAAAATTGAAAGGATCCATGTTTTGTGTGCAGGCACTGAATTTCTTTCTGAAGTGTAGAAAGCAAGCATTGAGGAGGAAGATTAACAGTTTTCAATATCTTCCCTATTGTTTTTGAAATTCAGGGTCAGGCTAATCTACCTCTATGAAACAGGAGTAGAAGCAGGAGTGGGATTCTATAGCCACATAAAATATACATGTACTAGCAATTTGACTTTTTATTGAATATTTTTTTAAGAGAGTGTTTTTGTACTTTAATGACGTGTTTTTTGTACATAAAAAAATCCCAAGTGAAATTAAAAAGTGCATGTATACATCAAATTAAAAATTCCTGGGTGTGTGAAACACTTAGACCTTAGGCAAACACGAGTGATTTAGGAGAAAGACTGAGTCTAGTAACGAGAATAAACTGTTGTGTTGGGATCATAATTGTGACAAATGTTTTGTCCCCGTGACAAGTGGTATTAGAGCATTGGCTTGTTCTGTTTTGGGAATTGTTGTTGACATCGAATGTTAATAGGCATAGAGACGATTCGGGAGCAACTCACTCATCTTGAAAATGCTCTAGGTCCCTTTGTTGAAAACAAAAACTAGTCCATGAATGACAGACTTGCATATGATATCAGTATGGAAGCATAGTTATTGATCTCGTCCCGGGTACCGTTCCGGTTTTGTGTTTGGAACGGAACGTTCCGGTTTCGGTACCGTTTCGGGTACCGTTCCGGTTTTGTACTGTTCATTTTTATTTAATTATATATATGAAAAAAATAAAATATTAATTTAACAAGTATAATTTAAATTCAAGATAAATGAATTTTAAATTATACAATACAAACATAATCTCAAAATTAGAAACATCTTTAAAATTCCAAAATGATGTTGCTAACTGAAATAAATGATTTGAAAATTGAATATAATTACAACTCTTGACATTATTGTGCTAATATAAATTTCTTTAAGTTTTATTTATACTTGCAGAGATATAATTAAAAAATATATATCAGTTCATATGTGAGATTTTTAAGTATTTTATATTAAATTGAATCATTTTTTTGGTTATACATTCCATCTTAAACATTTTTTTTTAATCACTAATTATTAACAATTCAATCAATGGTTAACATTTTTCAATTTGATAAACTAAAAGGACTAAAATACACTTTGCGGCAGCTCCTTATCCCTGTACACTCTTGCATACCAAAGGCAAAGAGTGAAAGAGCACAGCTGTATCCACAATCAACGACCCAAAGTTAACCGTCAGAAAATCCAAATCCCAAAATCTAACTCTCGTCCCCGTCCATCTCTTCACTTTTTTTCAATCTCCAGCTCTCGTCCCCGTCCCTCTCTTCACTTCGATCTCGCCTCCGTGACTCACCTCTCAGCAACCTCTCGCCGTCGTCCCTCTCCCATGAATTTCTCTTCTTTCTTTTTGATTTCGGGTTTCTTTTTTAGGGGCCCAGAACGCTAAAAGGTGGTTGGAGAAGGAAACCGAACCTCTAATCGACCTCTTGAGGCAGGAATCCATCTGCTCCCTCTCCCCTTCTCCCCTTCTCCTCTTAAAATCAAGTTTTGGCTTGTCCGGAACGGAACGCCCGGTACGGAACCGGGGCGTTCCGGCCGGAATTTGGCCGGATTTCCCGGAACTAGCCGGGATTTTGGCCGGGACAAAAACATCGCCGTTTTGTCCCGGATTTTGCATTGGGATGGGCCGTTCCGGCCGTTCCGGCCGGAACGGGACGGGATCAATAAGCTTGTATGGAAGAGAGGGTTGTTGGGTAGTATATTGATCTTGCGATAGAGGTAAGTCGTAATATATTGGTTTTTGAGGGAGAGATTATGGTGTTAAAAAGGGCAGTAGTGATAGTCCCCACAAGTGGTGGTGCATCGAAGCCTAAACTACTAGAGCCTAAGCCCTCTAGTGGTGCAAGAAGTTCCAAAAAGTTAGAAAACTTTATATGCAACATGGAGCAGTGTTTCAGAGTGGCTAAGATTGACACTGACAAACAGGTAAACATCACAACGATGTATTTTTCTAGTGACACAAAACTATGGTGTACTTAGATCAATGATGATTTGAATGCGGGATGTCCTATTCAGACTTGGGGATTGCTTGAAACAAGTTCAGACTTGGGGATTGCTTGAAACAAGAACTAAAAGAATAGTTCTTGCCGAAAAACATGTTTTAGCTGGCTAAAATTAAAGCAAGACAAATCAGTGAGAGATTGCGTCAAAGATTTTAGTTGTTTGAACCTATACATAAAGAGCATGTTCGAGGAGGATAAATTATTGAACTTTATGTCAAGTTTACAACCTTGGGCATAGGCTGAATTACGAAGGCAGAATGTCAAAGACTTACCTTCTGCCATTTCTGCCGCAGATAGTTTGGTCGACTTCAAGACGATGATGCGAGATGGTTTTGTTGTTGTACCCTTGAAATTCAAGACGAGGGATAAGAGGGATGAAAACAAGAGTAAAAAGAAGTTTGGTGAGGATACAAGCTTGGGATGAACAAAGACAAGGGAAAACAGACTTACATGTAACAAGGTAAAGACTCCAACAAGCTGAACTCTCGATGTTTTATTTGTGGTGGACCGCACTATGCAAGGAAATGCCTGAAAAAGGAAATGTTGAATTCAACTCTTGATGTGTGTATTGAATTGCTTGATTGCTGAGTTACATGATTTGGTGGTCGAATCTAGCTTTGTCGAAACTAACTTAACACGACTTGAAGTGTTGTGACAAGGCAAATTGAGTGTTGTGATACTCTAATGTATGTTAAAATTAGAATTAATGTCAAAGAGATAATTGTCATGTTGGGGTCTTGCTACGAATACATTCATTGCCGATAGGATGGTGATGCAACTGGGATTGCAGATGAGTAGCAACCAAACATCGATGAAGGTAGTGAATGTTAAGGCACAACAAATACATGATATTTTTTATAGAATGCCTATGGTGCTGGATAAGTGACAGGATAAACAGGATTTTAGGTGGTGACACTTGACAACTTTGATGTGATTCTTAGCCTAAATTTTTTGAAGAAAATCAAGATTATGTTGATGCCTCACTTGGATGGGATTCTGCTTGTGAATGAGTTGGGCCTCTATTTTGTTTCTTGTAATAAAGCAATGGTGGCTGAAAGTAAAAAAAAAAGAGTAGTTTAGTTTCAGCCATCGCGATTAGCAAGGCCTTGAAGAAGGTGGTGAAGTTTTCTTGGTAGTAACATTTACTAAGGGGTTAGAATAGGTTGGGTCAGTGCCTGACATTAATGCTAGGCTGATGGAGGAGTATAGGGATGTGATGCCTCTAGTGTTGTTGAAAAAGCTTTCATCAAAACAGGTTGTTGGTCATAAGATTAAACTTGTGCCTGGTGCAACACCACCTTTGCAACCTTCGTATCGCATGTCCCTAAAGGAATTGGACAAGTTGAGAAAACAATTGACCAAATTGATTGTCACAAGTTTTATTCGACCATTCAAAGCTCCATACACGTGCTCCTATTTGTTTTTAGAAGAAGGCGGATAATAGCTTACAGATGTATGTGGATTATCACGCACAGAACAAGGTAACAATAAATAATATATACCCTATTTTGCTGATTCAAGACTTGTTGGACAGATTGTGGGGCTTCTATTTTCACAAATCTGGACTTGAGGTCTAGATATTGACAGGTTAGAGTTGCCAAGGGGGATGAGCATAAGATGACTTGTGTGAAAAGGTATGAGTCATACGAGTTAATGGTTATACTGTTTGACTTAACCAACTATGTTTTGTAATTTCATTAATGATGTTCTTTATAAGTTTTTGGATGAGTTTGCGACATCTATCCAGATGACATTGTTATTTTTAGCTGAAGTGTGGATGAGCATGTGATGCACTTTAATACGATGCTGTGTAAACTAAGAGAACATGAATTGTTTGTGAAGAAGTAAAGTGCAAGTTTGCTTGTTCCGAGATCACATTCCTGAGCATTTGGTGAGTTTCGAGTAGGTTCAAATGAATTCGAAGGAGGTGCAAGCTATATAGGATTGGACAACTCCGTTGACGGTAACTAAGTTGAGCTCATTTCTAGACTTGACAAATCATTATCCTTGGTTAATAGAGAGTTACGACAAGAAGACAACCCTTTTGTCTGATTTTTTGAAGAAAAATGGCATTGGGACTAGTCTAGCGAGTGCCAACTTGCATTCGATAAGCTAAAAAGGCTTGTGATATTTGATTTAGTTCCTAAATTACTAGATTTTGAGAAATCCTTTGAGGTACACATTGATGCTTCAAACAAGGTAGTAAATGGGTTATCTAGTGGCTTTCGAGAGTCAAAACTAAGTGAGGTAGAATAGAGATATTCCAAGCATGAGAAAAAAATGTTAGTCGTACTACATTGTCTTAACGTGTGAAAGGTGTATCTGTTGGGAATGAAGTTTGTGGTTAAAACAAACAATCTGGTTAATACATTTTTCAAAACTCAGAAGAAATTGTTGCAACGACAGGCTAAGTGATAGGAATTCTTGGCCAAGTATGATTTTGTGGGAACAAAAGTCAAGGCAACTCAATTAGGTTGTGAATGCATTGGGTAGGCATGAGGTGCTTGCTAGTTTGATTGTCATGGATCATGTGGAATCTGACATGTTGGATTGGTTGAGGCAGGCTTTAAAAAAGATGTGTATGTTAAGTTAGTGGACCTCGTGTGAAGGTATTGGATGGATAATGACATTCTCTATACAAAAGGGGGCTGAATTTATATTCCAAGTGGGGAATTGAGGAAAAACTTAATGGCCAAAATACATGACATATAATGGGCAGGTCATCTGGGATGAGAGCGTATACTAGCTCTCTTGGTAGAAACCTATTATTAGCCGAAGATGGAGTTTGACGTGGAACCTTATATCAAGTCTTGCTTGGTTTGTGAGCAGGACAAGGTGTTAAGGCAAAAGGAAACAGGGTTATTGCAGCATTTGGTAGTGCTAGAAAGGCCATGGGTTTTAGTTTTGATGGATTTCATAATGGGGTTTCCGAAAGTTGAAGGGATGAAAATTGTTATGGTCATTGTTGATAGGTTTTTGAAATCTATTATTTTCATGGCTACATCAGTAGTATGCACAACTAAAGTGGTTGGTGCTTTGTTCTATAAACTTGTGATGAAGTATTTTGGGGTTTCTTCAGGTTGTGGTTAGTGATCGCGATGTGCGATTCACTAGACGATTTTAGATAGTGTTATTTGGACTAATGGGAACAAGATTGAAGTTTTCGACAAACAATCATCCACAAACAGATAGACAAACGAAGAGGATGAATGCCTTGTTGGAGGAGTATCTTCGACACTATGTGACAGCAACACAAAGAAATTGACTTGAGTTAATTTATAGTGCCTAGTTTAGCTATAATCTCCAGAAGTCATCAACAAATGAGTTGAGTCCATTTGAATTAGTTTTTGGGATGTAATCCCAAACTCCAATGGAGATAACAATTTAGAAAAATAAAGGAAGAAGTCCAGTCACACACAGACTTGCAAGGGAAAGGTAGGAACTTTTTGAGTTAACACAAGACAACTTGTGAAAGGCAAGTAAACATATGGTGAAATACGTTAATTAGAAGTGAAGACCTTTGGAGTTTGATATTGACAACAAGGAATTGTTGAATTTGACTCTGCAAATATGGATAAAGATTTTGGGAAGCAATTGGCACCGCGAGTTGGTGCCAAGATATAATGGGTCGTTTAAGGTGATGAGGAAAGTGGGTGTTGTTGTGTACATGATAAAGCTACTAGAAAGGTTGAAGCTTCATCCTACATTTCATGAGTTATCTATAACTTTTTCACGAAGATCTTGAAGATTCGAAAAGGAGTAGATCACTAAAGGCTCCACCTAAGATTCAAAAGCAATTAGAACAGAGAATCGTGAATATTATAAACCACAAGAGACTTGGTTAGCATAAGAAAAATCGACAAACATAATTTCTTGTAAAATAGGTAGATGGTGAAGAGGTTTCGCAGGAAAAAGACATTGACTTGTTGCAATTTAAAGACTTGTTTTAGGCCTACCTTAGATCAGACCTGATGAGGGTGTTGAATCCTTCTAGTGGGGAGGTTTCTCACACCCTTAGGTGTGAAGGCGCGCCAACTAGTCACTACTAGCCGATGGCAACACACAGATGCAAGGGCAACAAGCATAACAGGTGCATGCAAACAACGGGTTTATAAGTCGCATCATGTTGAGCTTAGATGATGGATTGTCTAAGGTTGTCTGGGTTGTACTTGAGGAATGACAACATGGGAAATCTATTTAGGCATTGGTTTGTGGGGTGACAAACCAAGAAAATTGCTATTAGACAGTTATGAGATAATTGGTTGTCATTTGTTGTTTTAGTGGGTATGTTTAGAGACAATTTTCTTATGTAACTCCCATTGTATTGTTGTATAATATAGTGCCTAACATGTGTAACATGCAAATATTAAATTGTGCATAATACTCACACATTGTTGTTGTGTATTTCTTTGTTTATGGATTAACAAAGGTTGGTTGTTTCCTTAAATTGCTTGTGTTGTGTTTGATTAATTGCTTGTGTTCTTGGTTTCCAAAATTGGTAAGAGTTTGTGTGGAGAACTCCTAGGTGAGCGAAACACTTAGACCTTAGTCAAGCACGAGTGATTTGGGTGGAAGGCCGAGTCCAGTAATGGGACTAGATTGTCGCGCTAGGATCAAAATTATGATGAAAAATTTGTCCCCGTGACATTAGGCTTCTATAAAATTATTATTATTATTTTAAGAAATTGATGAAAGGTCATCCATCTCTTAATAATTTGAAAAACAAAATTGAGGTTACATGTCCTCTTTATTTTTAAACTAGGGATTTCTAGTTGTTGGAAAATCAAGCTAATCTTTTAAAAACCTTGAAAAAAAAACATTTTAAACCATATTTCAACCCAAGAAATTCATAAAAACACCCTTACGCCTTGTAAAATGTATTCATAATCTCTAACAACCTAGTTTTTGTTTTTATCAAAATCCATAATCAACAAGAAACCAATATTTTTTTTTGGGTTTAGAACCACTATTTCAAGTAAATTTAAGGAAAAAAAATCACCCTGTTTAAACTTTATTCATAAAAATAAACTCATTGAACCAAAATTATATATTTTCATGACCAAAATTGATTTTAACTGAGATTTGTTTTCTCTAATATCAGATTTAGCTTCTCTTTTTGTCTCCTCTCTCATATCAGAAATTAAACAAAAGTTTGAGATAAAAACTGAATTTCATGAATTGTTAAGAATTGAAAGCTTATAATCTAAAAGGTTGCACTAGGTGTATGTCTAGCCTCAAATTTAGCAAAATCATTTTTTTCTCGTGGTTTTCCCAAATTAATTTTTAAATGAAAATAAAAAATGTGGTATTTCCCCAAAATTCATCTAGTCTTAAATGTGGTCTGAAAAATATTTGATATTTAAAATGAATCCAAACTATATGTAAACTGAAAATTTATCACTTGAGAATTGTCAATCATGTCATGTTTGAGAGACCAAAAATACAAGATTTCTATAACGTAGCAAAATTCATAAATATTTTTTAGGTTATAAAAATAAAATGTGCTTTTTGTTTGCTTTAAGTCATTCTAAATGTTCACTAATAATCTGTTTTGACTCTTGGGTTGAAGTGTGAGTGAGTGAACTTCCAGTAATAACTAGGTCCCAATTAAAGAAAAATTAAACCTAATGGATTGTTCATTGTAGCTCTAGACACAATTTACTGTAGATTGTAACATTGTAATTAATGTTATGCCTTTTAGTTCATAAAATCTAATTACTAGGTTTGAGGGTGTTTGTATCTTTTCATTTTCTTTTAAATTGTAAAACTATGGTTTTTCTGCTGGAATCTATCAAAAATCGTTCATTGGGCAAGGGTTTTATAGATATTTTTTTTCCTAAATTGAACAATAAACTAGCTATTTTGCCCTTAAATGAGACAAAAGATAAGAGTTTTTCAGTAAGCTTATTGTTGGTTTTTCAATTTTATGAATGGTGAAAACACTGATTTGCCCTCAGAAAAGACAAATACAAAGAGTTTGCCCAATGGGTATTTTGATATTTGTATATAGGATTATTTTGTTATTAGGACGCACTCTGGGGGTGTTTTGGTGATTTCAAATTTTTAATATGTTTTTCTAAAAAACCTATTCAGGCGTCTTCCTAACGCGTCATTATTTTTCTTTTGTCCACGTTATACAGGTAGCGCGTGAAGTGTCATACGGTGGATAAAAATGTCCAATTATCATCTCACCAGACGAGCCGCCATGACCTCTTCATCATAGCAGTGCGTGCATTGCCTCATGGTGGTCGGACGCTTGCCGATGGTCTATTATTTTTCTCTCTCTCCTAGAAGCGAAAATGCATACAAGTCCTCTTTGTTTATGATTTGTGCATTTTAGTCATTGTCTTTTGATTTCTTTTTTCGTCTTGATTTCTTTTTTAGAAGTTTTTCTTTGTTTCAATTTCTTCAATTGAAATTGATCATATATTTCATTTTTATTTTGGCCCTTACTCTTTGAATTTTTGCTTTGGTTTTAACTCCTTTAGTTTTTTCGGTATACAGGTTTTAATTTGTTTCAATTTTATCTTTTGATTAAAATTGAACATATATTTTGTTTTTCATTTTGACCCTCATTCTTTTAATTTTTTGTATGGTTCTAATTCTTTTAATTTTTTGATCCTTCTAAAGTAGTACCTATTTTTTGTTCATATTTATGTGTCTATACTCTTAGTTTTGAGTTTTTATTTTTATCATTTTCTCTTTTGTTGAATTTTTTTTATTAAATTTTAGTCCTTTAATTTTAATTTGTGTTGATGACTATTTTAAATTTCATATTTCTTTTTTCCCTTTGCTCTTTTTATTTTTATTTGTTATTCAAATCAAATTATTTTTTTAATGCTAATAATATTTATTTTGGTTTTGTTATTTTTTTGTTTGCTCTTTTGTTAAAGTTTTTGAATTTTTATTTTATTCATTAGAATAACTTATGATTTAACTGTTTACACAATAAGAATTACAATTTTAGTGATTGTTTTATTTATTTATTTATTGTTTGCTCTTTTGTTAAAGTTTTTGAGTTTTTATTTTATTTTATTGTTCGTAATAATTTAATAATTCATTGTTTGGTCAATAAGATTAATAATAATTTTAGTTATTATAGTCATGATAAATAAAGTGATGTTACTAATGATAATAATGATAACAATAATAATTTATTATAATGGTTATAGTGCTTATAATATTATTAATTATGGTTGTGATAATAATAAATCATAAAATAATATTAAGAATATCAATAATAACAAAAACAATTATAATAATGATAATAACTTTAATGATGATTTTAATGATAATAGTAATAATAATAATAATAATAATAATAATAATAATAATAATAATAATAATAATAATAATAATAATAATAATAATAATAATAATAATAATAATAATAATAATAATAATAGTTGTTATAATCGTGAGACAATAGTGGCGGTGATTGTAATACTAATTGAATAATTGCAAATAATAATAATAATTATAATAATAAAAATAAATATAATTGTGATATTGGTTATAGTTTTGATAGTAATAACTATAATAATGGTTTAATCAATACCAATTATTATGATGATGACGACAACGATAATAATAATGATGATGATGGTAGCAATGATAGTAATATCAATAATAATTACAATATTAATTATTTAAAGTAAATATAATATTATTAATTATAATGATTGTGATAATTTAACAATTATGATAATAACAATGAGAATAATAATTGAAATAATTTATCATTCAATGTTGTATTTATTAAGAATTGAATTTTACAACTTGGGCATATATAGTATTTCATATGTAATATCCTGGATTAATGGTTTAATTTTTTTTGTGGGGCACAATTGCATCTTTTATTTTCGTCTTATTTTTTGAAAATTATATTATTTCACATCAATTTTTTGAAATATCATTTAATTTTCATTAAAACATATTAAACTAATAAATTTATATTGATTTAAAATTTATATATATTTATTATAAACTCACACCTTACAAAAATTATGTCCAGATTTATTAATTTATTATCTAATAACCTAAAATATTACGCGATTTGTAACAGTGCCGGCTACTGTTCATTGTGACTCATAGTCACTGTGGACGTGCAGTTTGCTCCGGTGCTGCGCGAGAGTTTGTGCACCTTTTTTTTATTCTTTTTGTATTTTTTATGGTGAAATTGACAGATGAGTAGTTGTGGCCGAGCGGTTCGCCTGCGCGCTGGAAATCCAAATCCAGCGCGCAGGGTTCGAACCTCCCAGCCAAATTTTTGACTTTTTTTTTCTTACCTAAATTCTGTTTTTTGTTTTAGCAACTGGAAAGTTGCTTCTGTTTTTCTATTTGCTTTCCTTTTTTTTTTTTCGAAATTCCTTTTTTTAAGCAACTTTCCAGTTGCTTTCTCTTTTTTTTTCTATTATTATTCTTATTATTTTTTAATAGACTACTGTGTTTTTGTTTTTTTCTTCTACAATCCTGATTTTGAAAATGATTGTCTGGAAAATTTGCTTTCCCTTTTATTTTATTTTTTGATTATTATTCTTATTATTATATTTTAAAACTAGGATATCAATGATAATTTACGCGTACCATGACAAATCTCCGGATCTATTTTTTTTTTCCTTTTTTGGTTCAACTTATACATTTTTTTTCTATTTTTTTCCCGCTTATTCCCTCCCCCCCCCCCCCCCCCCGTGATTTCCCCTTGCACGTTTTTTTATAACCGTGCTTCTTCTTCTTCTTTTCTCTTTTTTGGTTCAACTTATACATTTTTTTCTATTTTTTTGTTTCCGCTTATTTTTTTTCCCCGTGATCGGGGTCTCCAGGTTAACTTATGCGCACCATAATTTTTTTCTCATTACTGTTTAAAAAAGTGATTTCCCCTTGCACTTTTTTTTTATAACCGTAAATATTATTAGATTCTAAAAAATTATTTGAATTGAAAAATAAATAAAAAAGAAAAAAGAGAATAATAAGCCAAACCATTACAAAACACCCAACCGCCAAGGAATACCCAATTCACTAAAAAAAATATAGTTATTCATCTCTAATTGATATAATCGATTGTATTTTTTTTATCAACTGATTATATAATTGTCAAAACAATTAAGACACACCAAATAATCAATCAATTGCAGTATTGCAATCTATGAATTAAATAAATCGACATAAAATAGCAATCAACCAGAAATAATTTATCTCTGATAGATTTTAGCGGTTGCAATTTTGCTATCTGCTGGTTAAATCGTTCATTGCTATTAAAATAAACCCAATCATCAACAAGTTCGATACAAGAAAAAAACAATTCATATTTTATTCATTTTATTAATTGCAAATTTACATCCACCAATTAAATAATTGTCATAATAATCAAAACACACCTACTAATTAATCAATTATAGTTTTTATGCAAATTACATAAATCGATAAAATATTTAAGCAAGTTCACCCATTAATGAATTGGCTATAAAATACAATTCACTCATCTTTAATAGATTTTATCGATTATAATTTTGAGAGTTGTCAACTAAATTATTATCCTAGCACTTAAATTGATAACAACAACCAACTAATTCAATACAAAAATAATACAACAGAATTTAACGATTACAATTTGCTATCTACCAACTAAATAATTTTTTGCAGGCTAAATAATTAATCAGTTTCCTACATCAAAAAAGCCTAGCGCAATGCGCGGCTATTTTCTGATATTTGTTATGTATCGACGCTTGAAAATATATATAAAAAATGAACTGGGTTTTTTTAAAATCTCAAATTAATGTAATCTAAGTGTTCTGAAATAATAAATCTTAAAAAATAAAAAATAACAATTTTCAAATTAAAATCACTTTAAAAAAAAAAATATCATGTCACACATATATAAAATAAATGCAAAAAAACACAAAAATGTAAGATAAGTATTATATGTATGCTAAGATGAACACCTAAGTCAAGTGTTTAACGCGTTTGCTGCCGCATCACAAGAGCGAGAGTTCAAATCTCTCCGACTGCTAATGTTTTTAAACACTGATGAACAATGATTTTCACTTTTCATTACTGTTTGAATTTTTTTTAAGTACGCTTCTTTTTTTAAAAAAAAAATCGGAGTATCCATGTGAGCTTACGGACACCACGACTAATCTCCAGATCCACTTTTTTTTTTTTTTTTTCATTTTTCCCTTTTTTTTCCTGCTTATACATTTTTTTCCATTACCGGGGTGTTCGGGTTCATTTATGTGCGCCACAATTTTTTTTGTCATTACTGTTGAAAAAAGTGCTTTCCCCTTGCACTTTTTTCTTATAACCGGACCTTCTTTTTTTTTAATAAACGAGGTGGCCGGGATAACTTAAACATACCATGACTAATCTTCGTACCCATCTTGTTTTAACATTTTTTTCTCTTTTTTTTCAATTACACTTTTCTTTTCTGTTTTTCTATAACCAAGGTGTCCTAATTAGCTTTTTTTTAATATTTTTAATTGGGTTTCTTTTTTTGTGTTTTTTAACCAAAGCATCTGTGATAACTTACGTGCACCATAACTAATCTTCGAATCTATTATTTTTAACATTTTTTTCACTAATTTTCCCCGCACATATATGTTTTTTTATAATTGTGATGCCTGAAACAACTTACACGCGTCATGAATAATCCCCAAACCCATCTTTTTGAATTTTTTTTTCTTTTTTTTTCCCACTTATAATTTTTTCTTTTATAAACAGGGTGTCCGGGTCAACTTACGGGAACTACTACTATTATTTCATAAAATAGCTAAAGGATATTGCAATTTCAAACAGTAATAAACAATTATTTCAATTGTGGTTTTCGTTGTTCATTACCATTTGAAAAAAATTCCTTTTTTTTATATTTCTTACATAATTCTTATTTATGTCCATATATATACATGCTCTTAGTTTTTGTTTCAATTTTTTTTATTCCTCTCTTATTAACATTTTTAATTTTAAATTTGTGTTGGTAATCATTTAAAAAATAATATTTGTTATTATTTATCTTTTTTTTATTCTTCAAGTAAAATATTTTATTTAAATATAATCATATATATTTTTTGTTAATATTGTTAGGTGTTGAATTTTCTAATTATTATAGATAAAACATTCAAAATAATGATAATGATTATTTGTAAGTTTTATTTTCTTTTAAATATGTTAGACTAAATATATATATATATATTGCTTTTTTGGAAAAAAAAAATATCATTGTTCTGAAATGCTTTTAATATAATATTCAAAAAAAAAAATTATGGAAATTTTTTCTCTAACAATAATTATGGTCTCACCAATTTTTATTATTTCAACTATTATTAAGGTTATTTTCTTTTATGTTTACATTTTAATTTTTTTTTGTAGTCATTTCAAAAATGATATTTTCTATTTTCTCTTTTTTTATTATTCATTTCCATTTTTTTTAAATCTAATAATATTTATTTTTGTTTTTCCATTTATTTAGTTTTTGAATTTTTTTTAATACTGTTAGGTGTTGCAATTTTTTGTTATTATAGATAAGACATTCAAAATAAGTATAATGATTATGTTTTTCTTATAAATATGTGAGACCTCTTTATTATTATTCTAAAATATTTTTAATATAACAATATGAGCAATAAATTTTACAATCAATTTCCTATATATAAAAAAATCATTTCTAATGGATTTTATCAAAACATTTTTAGTATTAGCAATATTCAAACATTTTTTAGTGGAAAAAACATCTGTTTTTAACAGATTTTATCAATTATAATTTTACTCATTGAATATTAAAATAACAAAATACAACATGCATAAAATCAATTAAGTTTATATATAGATAAAAAAAACCCAGCGCATCGCGCAGGCAATTCGCTCTCCTGCCTGCGCCAGATGACGTCAGCTAAGCTGTTTTTTTGTCAAATTTCATTTCAATCCCTGAACGTTATAATTTGTTTTTCTGGCCCTTATTTCTATTAAATAGGTTTTGATTTGTTTCAATTCCGTCTTTCAATTGAAATTGGTTATGTATTGAAGTTTCAGTTCGGTCCTCATGCTTTTAATTTTACGGGTTGGGCTGGAAATCTAAATATTTTTGGTATCAAAGTTTTGATTAATTTCAATTTCATCCTTCCATGCAAATTTATTATAAATCCTTAATATTTTAGGTATCAAAAGTTTGATTTCTTTCAATTCTATCCTTCTATGCAAGTTAATTATGGATTTTAGTTTCATTTCAGTCCCAGTTGTTTTAATTTCCGGTTTTGTTTTGAATTATTTGATTTCAATGTTTGAGTTTACTTCAATTTTGTCTTTTAAATTAAAGATATTATTGAAGGTATATCAAATTAATTATATATTTGTATATTTATGTCAAATTAAAGTATGTAAAACTAATATTATGTTCAAATATTTATTGAATATTATCGCCTAAAAATATATAGAGGGAGAGGAAAAATGACCTAGGATTTTTTTAAGGACAAAAATTCATATCAGTAATATAATAATACAATGAATAAATCTTATAAAATAAAAAAAATATTGGCTTCAAAATTAAAATTTGTGCTCTTTTGTTTAATTTTATTTATGTATTTATGTCAAATTAAAATATGTGAAACCAATTATATGTTCTAATATTTATTGAGTATTATCGCCTAAGAATATAGAGAGAGAACAAAATAGCCTAAGATTATCCTTTAAATTAAATATATTATTGAAATTATGTCAAATTAATTATGTATTTGTATATTTATGTCAAATTAAAATATGTAAAACTAATTATATGTTTGAATATTTATTGAATATTATCGCTTAAAAATATATTGAGAGAGAGGAAAAATGACCTAGGATTTTTTGAAGGAGAGAAATTCATATCATGTTTTTTTAAATATATTTAATATAATAATATGATTAATAAATCTTATATAAAAAAAATATTGGCTTCAAAATTTAATTTTGTGCTCTTTTATTTAAGTTTATTTCTTTACAAGAATTCCCAATGTTTTCATTTCTAATATTTTAGATCTAATATTACTGGAAAAAAAACATCTCAAAAAAAAAATTGATAAATTTACCTGCATTATCTACAAGTCAAATTAAAAAATATACAAGTCACTTCCCGTTTCCATTAGACTGTTCTTTTTAGATGGCAAATAAATAATTACAGCACATAAAAAAATTAAGTTTATGTTTTAAAATAAAATTACAATATTTTTATTTCTAATATGTCTGATATTTATTGAATATTATCGCCTAAAAATATATTGAGAGAGAGGAAAAATGACTTTGGATTTTTTGAAGGACAAAAATTCATATCAGTATTCTAAAATATAATTATACTAAGTAAATATTAAAATAATAAAATACATTATATATAAAAACAATCAATTTTCTACATAGATAAAAAAAACCTGTCGCATCGCGCGGGTATACTGTTGGTCAAGATCTATAAGACTATAGAAAAGACGAGCTGATTAGCCCGCTTCACTGGGCATTTTTATCTATGTACAAAATTAATTGATTTTATAAATGTTATATTTTGTTATTTTAATATTTAATGAGTATAATTGTAATTGATAAAATATCCTAAAAATGGTTTTTTTGAACCAAAATGTGATTGAATATTGTTATTGGTAAAAAACTTTTGATAAAATTTGTTAGAAAATTTGCTAAGAAGGTGAAATGTTTATGAGAAATTTGTTGTCACGGATACTCTGGTTAAAAAAACCAAACAATAAAAGAAACCCGATTAAAAAAGAATAACTGAGTTGGACAGTAAAAAATAAAAAATACATGTGAAAAAAAGGTCACCGTTTCTTAAAAGAAACAAACAAAGGGTCTAAAATATAAATTTAAATTCAAAGCAATTTTTTTTTTATAAGATTTATTCATCATATTATTATATTAAATATCTTTAAGAATGCTGATATTAATTTTTTTTCAAGAAATCGTAGGTCATTTTTTTTCTCTTTTTATATATTTTTAGGCGATAATATTAAATAAATATTAAACACATATACTTAGTCTCACATATTATATAGTGTGATCGAAATGGGAAGTGATTTGTATATTTTTTAATTGTAGATAACCTAGGTAAATTTGGTAAAAAAAAATATGAGTTGCCTTTTTTCCCCAGTAATATGAGATCTGACACATTATAAATTAAAACATTGCAATATTTTTCAAAAAAGGAATATATATTTTTTGCGTGCTATAATTACTTATTTGCTGTCTAAAAAGAACAGTGTAGTTGAAACAGAAAGTGCCTCATATATTTTTTAATTGTATATAATCTAGGCAAATTTGTTTACCTTTTGTTTTTTTGAGTTGTATTTTTTTCCGGGTAATATTAGATCTTAAATATTAAAAATATATATTTTTTTTCAGAAATACAATTCAATAAAAGAGCACAAAATTAAAATTCGAAGCCAATGTTTTTTTTTTTAATTTTATAAGATTTATTCTTCATATTATTATATTAAATGTATTTAAGAATGCTGATATTGATTTTTTTCGTGCAAAAAATACGAGGTCAATTTTTTTTTATATCTTTATATATTTTTAGGCGATAATATGAAATAAATATTAAAACATATAATAATGACTTGTCTACCGTTTAAAAGGAACAGTGTAATCGAGACAAAAGTGACTTGTATCGTTTTTTAATTGTAGGTAACCTAGGTAAATTTGTCTATTTTTTATTCTTGAGTTGTCTTTTATCCCTAGTAATATTAGATATAAAATGACTATTGCTATTATTGCAAAAACAATTACAATTATAAAATTTTAACGGAAGAAAAAACACTCAAAAACATTAACAAAAGAGTAAGCAAGAAAAAAAAACTATTATTATTATTATTATTATTATAATTAATGAAAGTCACAAAAATAAATCAAAGGAAAAAAAATCGATGGAAAATAAAATTATTAAGAAAAATATAACAATTATTTGATAAGCATTACAAATTTAAACAGGGATTTAAATCATAAATCAAAAGTTGAAGGGCTGAAATGAAAATCACATTTATTATCAATTTCAATCCAAGGATAAAATTGCAAAAATTCAAACCTGTGTACCGAATTTAATGACGAATTTGGACCCAATCCGGAAATAAAAAGTTGCAGGACCGAAGTGAAAGGTGAACATTTAATTAATTTCAGCCCGAGGGACCAAATCGCAGCAAATTAAAACTAATGTAATAGAAGTTAAAGGTGCAGGAAAGGAAAATGCAAGTTGAGGGACCGAAGTGAAAAAGGTAAAAACACGGGGGCCTCTCCTGCACTTTTACGTGCAGGGGAGAGAGAGAAACGTTGCTGCCGTCTTCAACCGGCCTTCGCCGCGTCCACAGACATCATGTGGCAACACGCGCCGCACCGGGAGGACGACCAAGAGGAGGCGCACCGGATTCGACGCTGGTAGCTAATTTCTGACCACCGTATCACACCGCACGCGCCACTTGAAAGGGGCGTCAGGGTGGACACCGTCGGCCGCGTGAACTGCACGCGCCTGACAGATTTCAAAAAATATATAAATAATAATGGTTAGTTACCGTTATGTCCTTGCCCTTAAATAATTTATTTTGTCTTATTGGGGGCTAGAACCGTCTTTAGCCATTTCAAAAATATTAAAAAAAACAAAGGGTTGCGGCGGACCGGACCGGACCGGACCGGTCCGGACGCGTGCAATTACGCCCACACCCCTGACCCTAAGCGTTATTTACCCCTTAGCCGAAACACTATTTTGTCCTATTATCAGGGCTAACATCGCCATTACATTGTTCATAGGCGAAAAAAAATAAAAGGCGGACGAACAACCGCGACGCACGGACGACAAATATTCAGTCCACAGTGCACATGAGTCACAGTGCATAGTGGACGCCCCTGACCCTAAGCGTTATTTACCCCTCAGCCGAAACACTATTTTGTCATATTATTAGGGCTAACATCGCCATTACACTATTCATAGGAGAAAAAAAAAAAGACGGACGAACAACCGCGACGCACGGACGACAAATGTCCGGTCCACAGTGCACATGAGTCACAGTGCACAGTGGACGGAACCCGAGCTCTTTTAGCTATTGTTATAATGCTCCCTCTTAAATGTATTTTTTTTACCTTTCTGATCATACTTGTGAATCCCGTTCCGTTCCACTTCAAAATCCGGGACAAAACGACGATGTTTTTTTCCCAGTAAAAATCCCGGCCCGATTCGGCAAATCCGGCCGGAACGCCCCGGTTCCGTACCGGGCGTTCCGTTCCAGATTCATTTTGACGATGCAAATTTTACTCTTTCAAATCTTTTGAAATTTCAAAAGATGCAGCCTGCTGCAGCCGCCCCCCTAGGCCATAGGCTATGCCAGGCCATCTCTGCCTCCCCTGGCTTAATATATATATATATATATATATATATATAGAAGATGTTTGATGTATATTTCTTTTATTTTAGAACATTTTACTTTCATAATATTTTGGAATTTTAGAGATGTTTCTAATTTTGAGATTATGTTTGTATTGTATAATTTAAAGTGAATTTAAATTATACTTGTTAAATTAATATTTTATTTTTTTCATATATATAATTAATTAAATATGAACAGTATAAAATCGGAATGGAACACTTGAATGCACCGAAACCGGAACGTTCTGTTTCAAACAAAAAATCAGAACGATACTCGGAACGGATTTTACAATTATGTTTCTAATTGCGGTAAAGCATACGGAAATTAAGTAGTATTATCTAAAGCAACGCAAGACTTGGATGTAAGCGGCGATGGCGATGTCATGATGATCCACCGTACCACTCTGCATCTTTTTTTAATAGAAGAACGAGTCTGCATCTCTCTCTTTCTCCATCATTTTTAAGCAAATCCATAACATAATAGCAACGAAGAAAATAACTCCACTTTTCAGTATTTAGGATTCCAGTAGCATTTATTTAAAAACATTTCTTTTAATTTTAAAATTTTATTTTTGATATCAATATAAAAAAACATAATTTATTTATTTTTAAATACCGCTTAACCGTAAACACTAAACAAGCACTCTGTTCAAAGTTCAAACTTCAAGTTGCGGTAGCAAATGAAGTTCTATTCGTGTGTTTAGCTCACAGATTGATATTTACATTTAGTTCGATCGAGAAGCAAAACTAGCGCCCGTGGCCTAATGGATAAGGCGTCTGACTTCTAATCAGGCGACTGTGGGTTCGAGTCCCACCGGGCGTGATCTACTATTTTTGCCAGTGATGTTATAATCAGGGCAAATCTTAAAAATACATCTAATTGATTTTAAGCAAATCTTTAATTAATGATTTTTAAAGTTCAATAATATAATATATTTGATATAAAATAGTTGTGGTATAAAATTGTTAATAAGAATTGGTGGACTGTCTATGCCTTAGTAATTATTATTAGCTTGTAATTTTTAAGTCAAGAATATTTGAGTTATATAATTTTGAAGTCATGGTCGTAAAATAAGTTGTCACTTATATCAAATTTATTTATTTATTTATTTATTTTTGGATAAAAAGGCTGATTATACTAAAAGAAAAATAACAATGACCATAAAAATATCGTACCTAAAATAAATTGTATTGATGTATGGCTTTACAATAAAAACACTCATTATACATATATGTTAATATTTTTTTTCTAAACTAAATAGAAATGTTTATTTAGAGTAAGGATCCATATGACAGTGATTTAGGAAATAGGCTTGAAAGCAAGGTATAATCCTCACTTATTTAATGGGAGCAAGGTTAGAAATAATAATACAGAGACTCGAGTTTGAATCGTTTTCTTTAATTATTTAATTTATATTAATCCACCACAAATTAATTATTTCTCCTAACATACTTGTTATTAATATCCAAGCAATTCAATTAATACGGCTATATATACAAAGAAAATCATCTGATCATCAAAACTTTATTCATAACAACATATGAATGAATACGCGTCTGGAAGTCAAACACTAACAAACAAATAATAAACAAACAAATCACATATTAGGATAACAACAATCCGACACGTTAATACAGCCAGTATGGGTTCTGGTCACACGCCACCAAAGCCAATGTAGATATATTATCACCAGGTTCAATTCCTGGAAAATGAATATGAAGGACGAAATTAAAAAAAAAAGTTTTTTTCTGCCCATAGTGCACAGTGTACTGTCTTGTAAGAAGCCTCAAGTTTTTTTTTTTACCCCCCTTCTTATTCTCAATTAAATAATGTTAATCTAAGACTGTTTCGATGGATCTCTTTAGGTGGTAACTCGTGCGGCACGTACCTGTGGGGCTGTGATGACATATGGTAAATGGCCTCCAGCCCTAAAAGACAAACTATCCAACACGTTAATACTTCATCTGACATCGTATGGATAATACACGTGTTATGCAGACATTGGGAGGAGTTTGCAATAAATTATTATATGTTCATCCTTAGTAAGGGACAATGAATGATTTAACCGGCTAAAAAGAGAACCACTAAACAACAGCCACGTACTGAACATCCAAAACCTGGTCGAAAGTGTCGGGATAGGAAAGAATTACCTCCCGCTTCACTATTGTCCTAACCATATTTCCCTGTATATGTAACAGTCAACCCTCTCCTTTCATCCTTCCAAATAGCTTTCTCTATAGCTTATCTCTCGATCCCTCCTACGAAGCGCCAGCACGAACCATGTAGTCATAGAATCCCCACAGCTTAAATTATTAATTATAACCCTAGAAATCCAATGTGGTCTTTGCCTCTCTCTTTTTACTTAACTCTAGACATCGTATTTATATTCTCCATCTCATCTATTTTACAAAGCATTGATAAATGCCGAGAAAAGAAAAGGGAGAGAGAGAGAGAGGGTTTGAGACCAAAAATATTAAAAATTAAAATTTCGCTTTCTTTTCTTTTCTTTTTTTGGTGGCAAATTAACCTCAGAGTTTTCATATAGAAAGCACAAGAACATTCCCCCTCCCACATTTGATTTCTCTCTCCAAAAATATGGTAGATTACACCTATCTCCACCAATATGATCGAGAGCAGGAACACGGCCGAGACCGAGACCGAGAAGAGGAAGAGGAGGAGGAGGAGGAGGAGGAGGATGAAGAAGCTCTCTCTCTTTGTGACTTCCCGCTACAAGGCAGGAACAAAGAAAGCACAAATATAGCTACCCAAAATAGTGCAAGACCATCGTCGGAGCCTGCCGAATTCTTCGAGTTCTTTAGCGACCTAGGCTCAGATCAGATGAGTTCAGCTGAAGACATTATCTTTCATGGTAAGCTTGTCCCCTTCATAGACCCCTACTTTACTCCCCAAAATCAAACTAAAGAAGACAAACAACGCATTTCTTTTCGTCGCCGATGCGAATCTTTATCCGAGTTGCAAAGTTCTGTAAGTCGCTCGAATAGTACCAAGAATGGTATTGCACTCATGAGAAACAGTCGGTCTCTGGATTATCGAACCCTTGAAAGGTTTTCTAGCTCTAAGAGATTTTCACCGGAATTGGATATTGAAAGAAGTTCATCATTAAAGAGTATCCATGCAAAAGGTGAAGTCAAAAGGACGACCTCAAAACCCCGATGGTATCTTCTGATGTTCGGGGTGGTCAGGCCTCCTACAGAGATGGACCTTAGCGATATAAAAAGCCGTCAAGTTCGCCGTAATTCTTCGATGACCATGTTCCCGCATGTTGATACCGGCGGCAAGAAGGCTCCGGTTAGCCAGAGTTCTATTAGCAAGGGCTCCTGTAAGTTGCTGAGAGTGTTAAGCTGCAAGGATCCTGCTAGTGTTGCTGTAGCGACGTCGTTCCTGTCGCCCCAGGTATGATAAATGGACACAAACCGAATTGGATCGGGCAATTGCCATGCAGGTGATGTCCGTCCAAATCGACATTTTCGGGACAATATTGGGTCTACAAGTTTGCCGTGTGAAGAAAGATTGGGTGGTTTGGTGAGGGCGAAATGGTGATTGGGTTAAATTGGAGGATTGATCTGGCTAATTGGTGCCTTGGTATTGAGGGTAAATGTAATTGTGACTCGACGTAGAAGCAAGGGATCGATGTGATTAATTTTGGTGACAAGAGTAGATCAGTGATGGAACATGCATGGTTGATAATATTTATGGCCCCCGCCCTTGTTAACTGAGCATTCAAGATTTGATTTTTATTTTCCTGGGTTAGGTGGTGTAGAGTGAAGTGAAAGATGATCACGAGAGTCCTGCGAGTGGCACGATAAAAAAACATCGATATTATCTGTGATTTATACCTAATGATATTGTCACTTTTGGAATTTTGTCTCTTTTTTTATTGCTAGATGTTGAAAGTTGGTGACGATGTCCATTTTATTATATATATACACAGCAAATAGTAGTTCTCTTTTATTACACGCCAATGCTTGCTACGGCTCATCATTTATTTAGTATCTGAAAGGCTTTCTGTATTTTACGAATGAAGACAGAGAAATAAAACCTCGGTGGAGATCGGATGATTCATCCCTGGATTCTCGTCTATGTTTTGCCGACCACAATGCTCACGATCTCTTCTACATCAATGCCATCATCTATACAGCCTTAATTGTATGTGTGGTGATGAGAGAGGCCAACCTCTTTTCTATCTGCAATTAATTAATTTCAGTTGCTGGCCGGAATAATTGATCTTACTTGGTGGTTAATGATGGATTACTACTATATATTATTTAATGTCATCACCGATTCCCAACCCTTGTATTAAAACTAATTCTTTGATCCTCTTACTTGGTGTTCCGTTTTATAACAAAATTGATTGATTTAATTGAAGTTACAACTTTTTGGTTCGTGAATGGAATAGTTTTTAGCATATTTATTTTTTAAAATCTTATACATGTGTTTAGTTAAATAAATTAAAAGCTACATCTGCCAATAAAAGCAAAATAAAAACGATTAACATGTTTATTCTACTTACCTCATCACTGGTTGGATAATCTTTTTCTAATATAAAAAGAATGAATGTATAGGTGCTATTAACGAGTGTTTTGACTACGAGAAAAAAATATATAACAATGAATAAAAAAATATAGCACTTACATAAAATAAAATAATACAAGCAGCATACGTTTTAATAAATATAAAAAAAGAGTTGTTAATGCAATATTGTGAATTAGCTTTATTGTATCATGATTCTCCTAATCAAAAAATATAAAAATATTGTTTATGCTAAACAAAATGGACTTTAAAATGAATGAACCCTTAAACTGAGAAAGATATGTTGTTGTCGATCATATTCTAAAATAAAAGGATATTCATTCCCATTAAAATAAAAGATAGATAAAAATATAATATTTAATCCAAACTTTTCCCTTAGTGTAAACATTTGTTTTTTTTTTTTTTTTTATCTCATGGTTCATTTTTTCTTACCAAAAACAAATCATTTTTAATTAAATTTTTTTATTTAAATAAAACAAAACATTTATAGATGAATTAGAATAATATCTTTTAAGCATGCTTGACCCATTTTGAAAAGAGCTCATGCATGTGTGCTCTTATTATTATTTTTTTGAAAATGAAGCAGAAAACATGTCATCTGTCCCAAATTGTTTCTGAATTTTTTTTTGGGCAATGCATCACTTGCTTTTTGTTAGATTACATTCACAATACTCACTAAAAAAAATCAAGGTTAGTGTTTTTTTTTTTTTTTTTTTGTTTTTTTTTTTTTATCTAGAAACCTTGTTTTCAATCAGTTTTTTATCCAAAACACTTTATAATCCTCAATAAACATATACATCAAATTACTCAAAAAGGTCAATAAGTCCAAAATCTACTTGAAATAAAAAAAAAATCATGAGTTCATATCTATCATTTTAGGTGATGAAAAAGTCAAACAACACCTAGGTGAGAATTTCATCGTCGAATGAAACTCATTGACACCATAATTATTCTTAATCAATGCCAATGGAGACTCCCATCTCTTTACTACTAAAACTCAATAACTTTCTCTCTTACCTTTCAAATCAAGAGCTGGAAAGTAAGAATAAAATTATTTTTTGTACCACAATTGAAGTTTTTGAAATATTAAGAGAGTAAATAGATATAGTCTAAAAAGTAAGAGGATCAAAGTGATTTTTTTGCTATATTTTTTGGAGTGCCACCTTTTCTTTTTTTTTTACACTTTGGTCCTTTTTTCTTCCAATTTTAACCTTCTTGAACAATTTGTGATAGATTGGGAGCATAGAAAGATGACAATGAAGAGAAATGAAGTTTGAGAATTAAATTAAAAAAATAATAATTGAGAAATGAAGTTTGAGAATTAAATTAAAAAAAATTAATTGCAAGCTACATGAAAAAAAAACCATGCATTTTAGATTTTTTTGATTAAAATGTGGAACAAGAATTTCTGCAAATGTACTACTTCCCAATGATCAATATAACAATTAATAGAAAAAACCATATAATAGACACGCTACCAAAAGGAAAGAAATTATAGATAAAGCCTCCCATCAAAATCAAAACACTTTGGAAATTAAGTTGCCGGCGGCTCCCCTTGTCGACGGTGTAGCAATCCTACTGTCTCTCTCTCTCTCTCACCCGCTCTTGTCTTTTTCTTCTTTTCGTTAGAATATCTCTAATTTATATCAAGAGGCATTGAAGTGGGCGACCTTCGCTTATTTTGTAATCTTATAAAAATAAAATAAAATAAAACATGATTTAATTAGAGTATATTTTATTTATATGTTGGTGCAATTTCTTGAGCATGGAGAAAGTCATGAATTTTATCGTTTTGGGCTATTCAAGTAATTAAAGTCTCTATCCCCATATGTACTCTTCCTAGCATCCATGCTAAAATAAAAGGAAAGAAAGAAAAATAAATAAATAAATCATGAGGCTTGTGAACAAAGGATAGTGACGCATCCTTACTAAATCATGAGGCTTTACCATGCTGTCAACAGCAATAATAATGGCGGAAATCATGGCTTTAAATGCTAATTGAGAGAGCAAAAGATGAAGATGAGGGCTAACTAAATTAAACACAATTCGTCCATGAATTTATGGTCGACGTTTGCGGGAGTGCGGGAAATGATTTTACCATATTTTCTTTCTTCAAATTTACGTCCCTAAATTATTCCTCGACAATTTAATTATATATATAAAATATATTTCTTCCTTACATTAAAGCATGTTTAGTTAAAATGGATGTAAGACATAGTTTTTTGAGCGTCGCATACTCACTAGCTAGTTTTCTTCCTTGAAACAAAGTCCAAGTCTTAGTAATTACAATCTCTTAATTAAGATTATATACTGACAGGAAAGAGCTACCCGCAGGGGAGAAAAAGGTATCTTCAAGCTTGACAATTTGTAAAGCAACAGGTTTGAAAAAAATGGTCGTGGCGTGGGGGGGATTGTGCCACCGTGTTTGGAGTCAGCATTTCGCTAATTTATTCTTCGATTAAATTAAATCTTAAACTCTACGTACCTAGAAAAATTAATTCTGACAAAAAAAAGGAAATGGTTGAATTGCACTTAGGTGGGGGTGTTAGTGTGAAAACCGTTGTTTTTAAAATTGTTTTTTTCTCTTAAGAATATATATATATTTTTTATTTTGTAGAATTTATTTTTGACATTGATCCATCTAAATAATAATAGAAAAATAATTCAAAATAAAAAAAAAAAAATTTTTTTATCGAAGAACAACATTTAAGGTACATTCTCAAACGCTACCTTAGTTGATAAGTCTAAGTTTTGTGCCCATTGCTTCTACCCTTATTTTTGTCATAAAACTCAACCGAAATTCGCTAGTAGATGAGATTTTGTTGAGCAATAATTTCTGAAAATATACTAGGTGAGAAAAAATGGGAAATGGTTTTTTTGATGAGCAATAAGAAGAAGAAGCTAGATTACTTTCAAAGGTAAAGACTTCATTTTTGCTATTGACCGTTATTATTATCTTCACGTTACGTTTCCTTTACTCTGCTTACAGGTCCCAACTCTCAATATCTCACTTGAAGAGCAAGCAATAATAGAATGATACCAGAAACGAGTGCTTGAAAGATTATGTTATCGTACTATATACGAGAGCACGTGGAAGCTGTATTGATAATCTAGCTACCATTATATTTTGATTTAGAATATCCTCGACTTGACTTTTCAATTTTGTATAATCAGTGCAACGCGCATGCGAATCCAGATAAACTTCTTTTGGGTGAATCCATGATCCTCAGAATGATGAATTGACGAAACACTACAACTCAGAGTCGAGTACTGGACACTGCAATACTTGTGGAAAAGAAGCATTTGATTTTCCTGCAGTTTGGCGCATGATCTGGGCCCCTAGAGCTAGACCTCTTGTGGTGATTTGATTTATTTTTGAAATCAAACCAGGATTTGTATATCAAATTCGGGTTTTCCAGCAATCTCATCTAGACAATATGATTGATTAATGGATTCATTGACCGGGGACTGCTTCCTTGTTGAGTCATTTGTTTGGATATAGGTTTTTTGATGTGAATCCCTTGATTGCACGGTTAAACAGCCCACACACAAAGATATTAATTTCCAGAAAATCAAGTAAACCATGTTTGATAGGAGTATGACATAAAGATAACTTGTACCTTGGTACCAACATTATTGGATTCGAATCCCCGCCCAGCGAATAGCAATTCACGAACGAGAAATATGGATTGACGTCACGAAGTCAATTGAACCTCGATAAATCATTTTCAGTGTCCTTTAGAGAACAAGAAAGAGATAATTCTCACCTGACAAGCACACAAAATTGCAGGTGTAATCAGAATATCATTAAGCAAAAACCATAATCTAAAACTTAGATAGCATATGTATTTTTCTACCTAAGCTAAACCCTAGAATACCAAAAATATAGACTTGTATAAACCCACTTATAATCAGACCCAAATCGCTAAGTATCTAAGCTTAATTGTGAACTTGATAAAAATATGTTTATTAACCCTAAAACATAAATTACAAATTTAAAAATAAAAAGTTTAAGTTGCGGCCACATAAAATAAGATAAAGAAGATTTATTTGGTCTTGAATGATGTTAACTTTTAGGTTTTCTTCCTAAACTATGAAACTTCTTTTGAATGCCAAAAATCCTCCATGTTTTAGGATCTTAGGAACAAACCCTTCCTAGACTAGGAAACTTTAGGCATTGAATGCTCCATGTCATATTAGAAAAAAACAAGCCCAAATCAAGGTTGTCATAGGGCCTAACACATCATCCCTTTTCAGAACTTGAGTGAGACACTTCTTGGATTTGAATTAGATGAATTAGAGATTGTCCTTTAAGCTCCATAGGTGTCATTTGTCCCTCTAGGTTAATCTTAATTCATGTGATCCGAGCTTGCTCATTCAATGCCTCTTTAAGTATTTTTGTCTCATCTCTTGTAATAGGCCCATTTGGCACCACCCGATGAGTTATTTGCGTGAATACGCTTTGTGTTGGGATAATCCTTATCATCTCATTTCTCTTTAAAGGATTCAAACTTGAATCATTATCTACATCAAACAGAGTAAGATCAGAAACATTTTAGGCAACATCATACTCATATTGCAAATCAACTTTATATGTATTATCATTTATCCTTTCCAATATTTGAAAGGCCTATATCCTCACAGATGTAACTTGGATTTTCTTTGGGCCGGAAATCTCTCCTTACGTAGATACACCCAAACCCAATCATTAGGCTAAAATAAACTTGTTTGAGCCCTGTATTGGCTTGATTTCCACACACGGTTCCTCTTTTCAATCTGTTGTTGTACACTCTCATAAAATATCTTCACCACTTGTGCTTTATGACTTCCATCCAAACTAACTCTTTCATCAACATGTAAAGGAATCAAATCCATGAGAGTTAAATAGTTAAATTCATACACAATCTCAAATGGTGAAAAATCAATAATAGAATGCACGCTATGATTATATGCAAACTCTATGAATAGCAAATGGTCTTCCCAATTCTTCAAGTTCTTTTGAATGACAACAGAGAAAAGTTGTGTTAAAGTCCTATTAACTACTTTAGTTTGTCCATGTATTTGGGGATGACATGTAGTTGCAGATGACATCTTATTACCTATTTTTCCCCATGGCACCTTCCAAAAATAACTACGGATTTAGAAACTCCATGAATTTGTACTACCTCCTTAAAGAACAAATCAACAATATTAGTTGCATCATTAGTTTTATGAGAAGGTATGAAATATGTCATCTTCGAAAACCTATATACAACTATGAAAATTGAGTACCTACCCTGTTTTGACATAGGTTAGCCTAGTACAAAGTCCATTGAAATGTCTACCTCGTGGTTTGTTAGGTACAAACAAAGGGGTTTACAAGCCATACGGTTGAGCCCTAGATTATACTTTTCTACATGTAATGCATTTATCACATATGCGTTGCATTTTTTTTTTTGCCAATAAAAATGCTCATGTAACATAGCTAAAGTCTTTGCAACACCAAAAAATGCCTTATCAACTCGTCTCCATATGCTTAACATACAAGAAATTCACACATAGAGCTCAATGGAACACAAACAATTTTTTGTAAACAAGTATTTATTAACTCTATAATACTTTCGAGAGGTCTAAACCTTACATGAATAAAAAACAGTAGCAAAATCATTATCATCCTTGTACAATTCCTTATAATATATGCCTTTGAAGGAAGGTGTTCCATACAAAATAAATAAGAATATAATCTTAAATTCTTTCATAGTAAGTTATTTAACATGTAGTCTATGTGCATAGATTGGGGTAATTTAAGCAACCTTCTCTCTCTCTCTCTCTCTCTCTCTCTCTTTATATATATATATAGATACACACACATGTTTTTTTAATTGTTTTTATGGATAAATTCATTGACAACTAAATCATTATTGATTATAGTAAATATATATCATTTCTAACAATAATATGTCATATGTATATAATATTATAAACATAACACCACTTCACTAAGCTTTTTTAAATACAAGTTTTATACCTTTTTTTAATGGAATCAAATATGTTGATTATACCATCAAAATAAGATATTTCTACTCCTTAAAGCTTACATTATATATTCCTTTCATGTTAATATTTCTCTTAAAGATCCACCTAAATTAATTGAGTTTTATCCCTTCAATTGGATCAACTAAGTTCCAAACTTGATTAATACATAAAATCTATTACTTTAAATCATTTAATAGAGTAAATATCATATATTACTTCTAAGTAACTAACAGATTCATTAATTATGAGCAACATGCCATTCATAACTTCCATGAGAGATCTTTATCTCAATGATGACTTACATGTCCTACCAAATTTATAGAGATTTTGTGTTTTTTAAGGTTCAAGCTGAACATCCTAGATTAGTTGAGTAACAACATTTTGTCTAAACATATCGTATGTTCACTTTACTCTTGCCTTTAACCTCGCATGATTATGAGTGACTTATCCAAATTATACAAGTTAGTTAAGTAGGACCCAATTTTATAACATTAAACATGTTCAATTAATAGTAACATTGAGTGACTCAACAAATTATCCATGAATAAAAATTTGGTTTTATGCATATAAAATTAGAAAGCAATTATTTATACATGTACTTAATATATTATTGAAGAATTTAATAATTAAACAAGTCTCATTCAAAACATGACATAATACGTGTGTGTGTGTGTGTGTGTGTATTTCATACACAACAATTTATATATATAAACATACATCTCTAGCATGTGATTCTAATTGGATGATTATGAATATATTTAAGTTAATTCCCTCTACCCATTAAAAGGAATTAGATGGTCAAATCCTAGATAGTTGTAGCAAGTCTTCATAAGTTCACTCCAAGCACTTCGATTGTAGCCTTCATTGCATTTTTTTTTTGTCTTGGATCATATAATAATTTCCTACCTAAATTCATTAATTTCTAAGTTGTATAACAATTATAAATTCTCTCTTGATCATTCAAGTACCTTTATATAGTTCATATTATACCTAATGTTTGTTCTTTTGTTACCTTAATTAAGACAACATGTAATAAGATCAAAGTATAACATACTCTATATAAAATAACTTAGTGATATCAAGTTTAATGATCACTTACACAACCGTCATGTGAGTTTTTCTATATACATAGGTGATCTCTCCATATAAAGTTCTCATTTGGGTCAATTTAGTGTACATGTCTTATGACAAGCACCTACCTACGTATTTGTTCTAGGTATTCCTTATATCTAAGCTTTTAAGAACAACACTTCCTCTCATATATATATATATATATATATATATATATATATATATATATATATATATATAATTTGTATTAGTCTTTATGACTGCAATATTAAAATAGCATTGACCAAGAACATTTTAGGAACAATGTTTTGATTAAATATGAATCTCATAATTATAAAAAATGTATAATGTACTTTGCAAAATATTTTTGTCTCATTAATTTTATTTTTACTCTAGATTTTTAAATCAAATGTTAGATTCATTAATATAATATTATAAATATTTTAGACCAATTATTCTTGTATTAGTAATAAATATGTATTTACTATAATATCAAGTATTACCAACCTAGTGACCACAAGTCATATTAAACCAAGAGTTGGCTCACCATATTATGTTGTATCTTCAAATCCGGTACACATAACAACAACATCAACAAGTCTAGCTAAGATTAGCAATGAGAATTAATTTGAGATTATCACAGCTTTCTCTGGCTCCTTGCTCTAATGACCTTCTTGACTTCTTTCTATGTTGGACAAAAGAAAACCATGGGATTTATAGTCTTAGCAAGTAACTTGACCATAAAGTATGGGTTCCGGGATCAATATTCTGTTTTAAATTGCTCAACTTCTCTTCTAAAAAAATATGCAGTCATCAGCAAAATCCAACAATTCTGATATGCATTACAATGTTTCCTCATTTTGGGATGCATTGGTACCAGCTGTTAATCACACGAACAAATTGCACTAGTATGTTGAGAATGAAAACTGAGAGCTTCAGACGCAATAATTGATATTAGAAGTTCAATCTTATTGAATACTTGGTCTGGCTTATATAGCCATTGGTGTAACAGATTCTAAACCATCTTAACATGCAACACACATGTGTGAAAACAAGAAATAACAAATCTAACAAACTGAACTAGAAATAACAACTTTAACTGCCTACTATCAAGACGTATCGTGGCTAATTTCTCTTTCAATCTCTCTTTTAAGCTAAATTGTTGTAAAACAATTAGCTTAATTCTGCAACATCATATACCCCAAGTAAGCCTTGAAGCCTTTAGAAATCATCAGCTTTCAATGGCTTGGTCAATATATCAGCTAACTGATCTTTACTTCCACACTGAACCAAGTCGATCAATCCTTCCTTCGTGAGATTTCTTAGAAAACGATACCTCACGTCTATGTGTTTACTGCGTCCATGAATCATAGGATTTTTGAAAGCTTGATAGTAGAACTATTATCACACCAAATATGAGTGCAATTCTTATCATTATACCTTAGCTCCTGTAAAACCCTTCTTACCCATATCCCATATGGCTTGGCATGTACACACTGCAACAGCCATGAATTCAGCTTCGGTTGTTGATAAAGTGACAATTGGTTGTTTCTTTAAATACCATGATACTACACCAGAATTTAATAGGAACATGTAGCCACTTGTACTCTTTCTATCCTCCACATCCCCAGCATAATCGTTGTTTGTATAAACACGCAATTCACCATTTCCATCTTTTCTATAGTAGATACCATAATTCACAGTCCCTCTAAGATATCGAAGAACTCTCTTTGCAGTCTGTAAATGTGGATTAATGGGTTTTCCCATATATCTACTTACAAGACTTGTAACAAACATCATGTCTGATCTTGTAGCTGTAAGATACATCAAACTTCCCACTAGTTGCTTGAAGTATGTTTCATCCACAAGGGTTCCATATTTATCCTTGCTGACTTTAAAACCTAGAATAATTGGATTGCTTACCTCATTACTTTCCAGCATCCCAAACCTTTTCAGAATATCCAATGCGTATTTTCATTGACATATGAAAATACCATCTTCTCTTTGCATTACCTCAATTCCAAGGAAGAAACGCATGCTTCCCAAATCAGAGATGTCAAATTCTCTTAACATAGAATTCTTGAATGCAAACAACAAATCATTATCATCACCAGTGAAAATTAGATCATCAACGTAGATACTAACGATTATGATCTTACCCTCATTGCATTGCTTTGTGAACAAAGTTTGTTCACTCTCACATCTCTAAAAACCTTCTTTTAGAAAATATGCTTCAATTCCGTTAAACCAGGCTCGTGGAGCCTGTTTTAATCCATACAAGCCCTTGTGCAGTTTGTAGACCAGATGTTCCTTTCCTTTCTTCACATATCCCTTTGGTTGTTCAACATAAATATTTTCACTTAATTCTCCATGAAGAAATGTTGATTTAACATTCAACTACCCAATTTTCCATCCTTTCTACGTGGCCATGGATATGATCATTCTTACTGTATAATCTGGCTACCAGTGCAAATACTTCATTATAGTATATTCAAGGTTTTTATGAGTATCCTTTTGCCACCAAACATGCTTGTGTTTGGCAATCTCCTTATTTTCATCGTATTTAGTTTTATAGAGCCATTTAACACCGATCCTTTTTGCCTCAGCTGGTAATTCGATTAATGCCCATGTTTTGTTCTTCTCGATGGACTTGATTTCATTATCCATTGCCTTTACCCATTTTTCTTCCTTCACGGCTTCTTCAAAATAAACTGGATCCTCAGCTGTGACCTGCGCAACATAGGCTTCCTCATCTTCACTTAATCCTTCTCCATCCACATAGTCTGCCATCCATGCTGGAGTATGACTTGCTCTCCCTTCAACCTCTTCATTTTCATTACACCTCTCTGCCTCAATTGTTCTGCACTCTCTTCCACCTCAACTGTTTTTGCACTCTCTTCCACCTCAACTGTTTTTGCACTCTCTTCTGCCTCAACATTCGTTACTTCATTTTCACTTGCCTCGTTTCTTCCTTCACTGCCGTCTTCTTCACTGTCAGTAGTTCCACTCATTTTTATCTTCATGTTGCTCACCCCATTCTAAATCTAATAGGACCTGCTCCTGATAATCTGCACCCCAGTTCCACTCTTTATCTTCCTCAAAAGACACATCTTTGCTCACAATCACTTTATTTTCTATAGGATCAAATAACTTGTAGCCTTTTGTCTCTTCACTGATTCCAAGTAGAATACAAGTCGAACTCCTATTGTCCAATTTTCCTCTTCCTTCATGTGGAATGTGGACATGTGCAAGACATCTAAAAATACAAAAATGATCCACCGATGGTTTTATCCCACTCCAAGCCTCTTGTGGTGTTATCTCTTTTACTGCTGCTATTGGACATCTATTTAGGACATAGAAGGTCCAAACAATTGCCTCATGCCAAAAACTCTTCGGGATCTTCTTATTTGTCAGCATACAATGAACTATATTATCATGGTTTGATTATTTCTCTTAGCCATGTCGTTTTGTTGTGGCGTGTATGCAGCAGTTACATGTCTTTTAATCCCATTTTGTTTGCAAAAATCATTTAACTCTATTGAGTTAAACTCTCCTCCCCTATCTGTTCTCAAGCATTTCAGAGGTAACTCCCTCTCCTTTTCAACCAACTTCTGAAAAGCTTTGAAACTTTGAAATATTGGAATGCTTCACTCTTTTCTGCCAACAAAAACACCCATGACTTTCTGTTGTAGTCATTGATAAAGCAAAGTATATATCTCTTTCCACCATTGGACCTAGGTGAGATAGGTCCATAAATATCTGCATGAACCAATTCTAATGGTTGCGACGCTCTCCACACACTCTTCTTTGGAATTGCATCTCTTCGTTGCTTTCCTAAATAACAGTCTGTGCATGCCATGTCTGCAACTTTGAAATAAGGAAGTCTATGAACCATTCCTTTTTGTTGTAATGTCTGCATTCCCCTGATACTTAAGTGTCCATATCATTTGTGCCACAGATGAGATAAGTCCTGAAGGTTTACATGCAGACACCTTTGAACATTCGAAGTTCTTTGAGTTTCAACCAATAGAATAAACATTCTGTTGGCACTCATTATAGTTTCAATTATCAGCCCTCTCTCTGGGTGATAAATTTTGCAGATTCCCCCCTTGATCAGTATCGCTAAGCCATTCTCTTATAATTGTCCAATGCTCAACAGATTATTGTTGAGCTCTGGAACATAATACACTTCACTCACCACATGATTCACTCCATTCAGAACTAGTTGTACACTTCCCTTCCAAATTACTCTCATTCTGCTATTATTTCCCAACTTAACTGAGCGTTGAATGTTTCATCTAAATTAGTGAACATACCTTGTTCTCCACACATATGATTTGAGCAGCCTGAGTCCAAAAACCAAGCATCATTTCGTTTCCTCTTCTACTGATTAACATGTTCCATCAGTAGCATCTCCTCTTCTTGGTTCAATTCCAGATCAACATGTGCAATTAGAAGCATCTCTTCTTCTTGGTTCACTTCTGCATAATTTGCTTCTTTGTTAAAACTAGGACATTCATATTGAAAATGTCCTAGTTTATGACATTTAAAACACTCCACTGTGGCTCTATTATACACTTGAGCTCCTCTCCCATGACCTCTTCCTCTGTAAGTGTTCCTCCCTTGATTTCTGCCTCCAAATCGTTCACCATAGACACTTAATGCTTGAGCATCCCCTCTATTCTTTCAAAAATTTTACTCATGAACTTTGCAATTCATCTACTGAAAGAGAGTTGATGTCATTTGACTCCTCAATTGAGCAAACAATGTAGTTGAAGTTTTCAGTTAATGTGCGTAATATCTTTTCAACAATCTTCTCATTTGTCATGTTTTCTCCAAAATTTCTCATATTGTTTGCTATCAACAACACTCTAGAGCTTCATTTCTAATACTTCAAAATTTATTCACAGGATTTGCAGCTGTGCACGTTGAACTCTAGCATTTCCTTGATATTTGATCTTCATAGAATCCCATATTTGCTTTGCAGTATCCTTTTGAGCATTTGTCTTCAAAATCGACTTGTCAATTGACTGGAACAAATAATTCTTGGTCTTCAGGTCCTTCAATTTCATCTCTTCCAAAGCTTTCTTTTATCCTGCTGTCAAAACCTCTCCAGAATTTGTCTTTACACAACCTATCTCAATAACACTCCAGTATTCCTTTGAACGTAGTAGATTTTCCATGAGCATGCACCAATGATCATAATCTCCATCAAACTTAGGAATACACGGTTGTGCAAAGTTGTTTGAATCTGTTGCCATCTCCTCGCTCTATGTTTTGATAGTCTATGATTCTTGACTATGGCTCTGTTAGAGCTCTATTAAAGCTCTGATACCAATTTGTTAATCACACGAACAAATTGCACTAGTATGTTGAGAATAAAAGTTGAGAGCTTCAGATGCAAGAATTGATATTAGAAGTTCAATCTTATTGAATACTTGGTCTGGCTTATATAGCCATTAGTGTAATAGATTCTAAACCATCTTAACATGCAACATGCATGTGTGAAAACAAGAAATAACAAATGTAACAAACTGAACTGGAAATAACAACTTTAATTGCCTACTATCAAGACGTATCGTGGCTAATTTCTCTTTTACCAGCAGGCATCGCATAAGCCTTTGACTATCCAGTAGACAAATCAGCAAAATGATCATTGTTGCAGCTTCATCAGAACCACCATTCTCCCACAGCCTGAATTCCATGCCTCAGTATATCATTGCTCGGCATCCGTAATACTAGCACATTAGAATGGTCAATTTTGGTTGGGGACCCTCGTATCTTAGATTGGTGAACACATAAAAGTTTACAGTCTCAGCAGACTCAGCGCAGAGAAGGCTATTGGGATCAACACTATTCATTTCATACCATAACTTGTCCCAATAATCGATGGAAAAATCTAGCATGTGTGCCTCTTCGCATTGCTTCCTTGATGAGTGGCACTGCCATGCTTGGCTTGAACCTCAAAATCTCGAAACCATAAAGTCTTCTCAGTGATGAAAATTTGAGCTGAGGTTTCTAGTGACTAGAGATGTGAACCACAGATGAGGGATATTTCATACCTCAATCATTGCCCTTACGTTAGCAGTGTAAGCAAATTGGCCACCAAATTCGCGACTTCCAAAGATCACAATTTTATAACTTTCAATAACAACAAGGTTCAATGATTCTATGTCTTCGACAAAATATGTACTTGTACAACGATGAATTGTAATTATTTTTTCTCTACATTCATTAGAAATTCAATGTAGGTTGACTGCTTGACTCGAGGTTCACATAAATTGCTTTGGTGATATGATTTTTTTACAGTGGTTGGTGATAGTTGTTTCTCAACAATTGCTATTTTTTTTAAACAAAATATGGTGTGTAAACCATTTCTCAACAGTTATAACTTTTGAAAAAAAACTATTATTCAACGATTATGGTGCTTGAAGAATAGTTTGTCAATGTAATACCAATTTTGATGACTCACAACCTTCTATCAACCCAAGAGAAATTTCTTTCTTTTGTGTCTCTAATCTAGGTATGTTATCAAATATTTTCTTCTTCTTTGCTTTTTATAAACGTCACTGGTCTTGCAATCTTGTTACCTATGCTCTTATATTATGATTATGTTGTCATGTTACTTTTTTTCACTCGAACAATCATATAGGTCCGAATAGTTTTAAGGGATGGAGTAACTATACTTTTTAGCATGAGCGGGCCAAGACTTATATCAGATCTCAAGCATGGTATCTCTTTAAAAATTTGTTATTGATAAGTCCAATCCTCAATTCATTCTCATAGATGATTTCATAAGCTTAATTGGTGTAAACTCTCCATCTTATTTAGAGAGGAACTAGTTGCCCATGCATTTTGACATGATTATCAAGCGTCACACTTTCAAGATAAGATCCCTACATTGTAAGAAACATGACGTATCTTGAGTTGGTGTTCAGAATGTAGTACAATAAGCCCATCATGTTTCTCTAATTGTATCATACCAATCCTTTTATAAGTGATTCATCACCTTTATAAGAATATTGCATAAAATCTTGTTACCAAGCCATTAGCTGGAGCATTGTACATAGAACAGTTATGATGTTTAAAATCAAAATGTGCACACAATTTGTTCATGGTAGCATTTTAGAACTCTTTTCCATTATCAATTATGATATTTCTTGGTACCCTGTAATGATTGATGATGTTTGTTCAAATGAAGTTTACAATTTTATAAGTTTCTTCAATTGATTTATGGTGAGGATACAATCAGGAATACCATTGATATTTCTTATAGCTTCGATTATAGAATCCTCAACAGCATCTAGTTGATTAATATAACCTTGGTAACAACAGTTTGACCTCTCTCATTCATGCTTTCGAGTTTGTTCATCAACATTTTTATCTAGTGTGATTTTGCCTTGTGTGAATTTGAAAGCTCTTCTATAATTTTTTATCAAATTGTTATTCGATCCATCAAAGACGGTGTCTCAATCTTCATCACTAACACGGTGCTGAAACTTAAGGCTTTATTTGGTTATTGACATGAAGTCTCCACTGGTTAATTGTCGATGTAGTTACCTTAAGCGCCAAAGAAAGGTTTATACATCCCACTTGACTCTTGTAGTGGAGTTACTTGTAATTCCCACCTTAGAACAACAAGATCTTGTGCCCTTCTTACATTCGACATCAATTTAGTTTACTTACATAGTCTATCAATGGATTGTGTTTTCGACAATGAGGTTGATGAATACTCAATTTTATTATACAACTTAAATCAGTAGCCTTGTTGCTTCTAAAAGCAACAATGGTGATCATGTTCTTTTTAGTTGCCATTAAGAGGTTGCTAGAAATTATTTCCTAAAGAGAAGAGATGAAAGGTATAGTTGTTACCATTGGAGTTGCTAGACTTCTGTATAGACATAATTTCAAGCACCTAAAATTCAACAAGCATACATATACAAATATTTTATTTTATTAAAATGGGACTAGGTACAATCTCTATACAAAACATTCTTACAAAAGAGTGTTCCAATCATCTAATTCTTCATTAAGGTTTGATATGTTGTGACTTGATTTATTTGTGAAATCAAGTCAAGATTTGTAATTTGTAAGAAATTGAATTTATGAAATAGTTGCAGAGCAAGATTTGGTGATTTGATGGTTTGAAGAATATCTTTTGATTTTTCTTCAAGGTGTTGTTAAGATCCAACATAACTTTGTTCTTTGTAAACTTTAAGCATAGATGAAGGAGACATGAGTTGTCAAGAAAATTTTAAACCCCCCCACCCAAGGATACTCTATTTATAGAGGTTAGAAGATCATTTATTTTATAGATTGATCTTTATTTATGAAATCTTGTATTTTTAATAGGATGTTTTAAATATCTCATTTTATATGTCAATCTTTCATTGACCAAGAAATATATAAAAATTTTTTTTTTTCTATCTCATTACGATCAAGATTATTTTTCAAAGTATTTTTTTATTTATAAATATATTAAAATAATATTTTATTTAAAATTTTAAAATTATTTTTGATATAAATGCATTAAAATAATCTAAAAATACCAAAAAATAATTTAAAACAAAAAACTCTGAACTTTGCAAAAACCACATGACTGGCATTATCTTTTTCTACAAGTTGATGAATCAAGATCTAGGATAACAATCAATTTCATAAGCCTAGCTTTCCAATTCGAAAAAGATCCATCCCATCAATCCCAAAAAGAGATGGTGAGAGGAGATTCAGAAAAGTGATGGATTTCTTATTTAAAAATATATTAAAATAATATATGTTTTTTTTTAAATATATTTTTGATATTAATACTAAAACAATTCAAGAAAAAAAATTCAAAATATAACAAAACAGTAATACTAATATCACCGCTGCTCTAAACAGTCCCTTATTCATTCAACTGAACAGAAATGCAAGCTACAGCATTTCAATAACTTTTAAAAACAAACATACAAGCTTAATGCAAAACTGTGAACCCGAAACATACCTAGACGTGCCCAGGGGGCACAAATCATGTGCCTACGTGGCAGAAAAACGCTGGCCCAGGTAAAGACGTCATCACACATGAGATATATTTAAGAAAAGAAAGTTTCAAAAAACAGAAAACTCTTACCTACTAGTAGTATTCTAGAATAATTTCTTGATCAGTGTATACTTTATAAGGATGACGTGTGCATGCTTTTAAAGAAGCTCTGATGGACTTCTAGAGAATGCTAGTGAAGTCATTTGGTCATACCAGTTTCAGGAAAGCCTTTAAGAAATTGGCCACAGCCTGATTTCCAATCCTAGAGTCGTCCATTTCAGTCGTGTCCCACTTTGTTGAAACAGCACAAAATTGGTTCTTTTCCACACAGTCAGATTAAAAAAAAAAAACTTGAAAAGGGGATCCTTGCATCTTAACACATAAGATAAGATTGTTCCATAGAAACCAAGTACTGTGTATAAATGCATCAAGGTGTGAAGGGGTGTGCTATTGCTTGTGTAGTACATGTGTTTTTCATTTCATAGGACATTACAAACACACTAAAGGGCGTGGGATTTTGCCCTGTAGCTGCTCTCACAATCCACTGTGGATTGTGGTAGTGCAGGGACAAAAATGGGTCTCAGCCTCAGGCGTTTTGTGTTTATTTAATGGGAGTGTTTTCGGTTTTTGGCTTTTTTTTTTCAAACAGCCGCAATGTGCACAGTGCACTGCCGAAATAAACCCCCAATAACGACACAATTGTGCACAGTAACCAGGGGCGCCGTCGACTTTTCCAAATATTTTGCACAGTACACTGACGAAATAAGCCCCCGATAATGACAAAATTGTGCACAGTGATCGGGGGCTTCGACGTCATTTCCCTCCCGGTATTTTCGTAAATACCAGTGGCTCCAAGACTGTTTGGGTCATTTCTCGGGAGGACAGCTGGCGCGTCGTCTGGCCGCGCCAGCGGCGCTCAACACCAACGCGCCATAGAGGCGGAGCGTGCGGCGCCATGCGGTGGTCAAAAATTCCGTTCCGCCGGTGAATACAGTGCGCCTCCTGGTCCTCTATCTCCCGTCGCGGCGCGTGTGAGTCCCATATGTCAAGGTAAACGTAGGGGTCCAGTTTTGTGGCCGGTGCACGTTTTCTCTCTCCTGCGGGCCCAATTCAGGTCCCGTCCCTCATGTATATAAGAAGTTAATTTTGGTCCCTGAGGTTTGGATTTCGATTGTATGCCTGATTTCGGTAATTCAAACTTTGATTGTTTGCAATTGTGCCCTTCAATGCAAACTAATTATATAAAGCAATTTCAATTTTGGTCCATAAACTTATGATTTTCGGTTTCTTTTTTGTTCCTGTAATTTGTTTGGTCCGGATGTTTTGATTTCTTTAATTTGGTCCTCCAATTAAAATTCTTAATATAAACAACATTTCATATCAGTCCCACTTCTTCTAATTTTTTCATATAATAACAGCAATTACCATAATTATTGTTTCATTATTTATTTTGGTCCCAAGATTTTTTTTTCCAGTTTTATCCTTGGATTGAAATTAATTATATATGTTATTTTTCATTTTGACCCTTATTCTTTGAATATTTTATTTTTTTTGAATGTATTTTTTTCAGCTATTAATTTTTATTTCTGTTTTATCATCTATAATATTTTTTTATTTGCTCTATCTTTTAGCTTTTTATTAATAATAATAATTATTATTATTATTATTATTATTATTATTATTATTATTATTACAATAATAGCAATGATAATTTTTACTTTTTCCTCATTTTTTCTCTTATCTTTTGTTAAAGTTTCTAGGATATTTTGAGTCTTTCATTTATTTTTTTCCTTTCATTACTAACATAATAATAATAATAATAATAATAATAATAATAATAATAATAATAATAATAATAATAATAATAATTTAATTATTTGCACAATAATGATTTTGTGATTAATTTTTTTTTCCTTATTAAAATATTTTGCTTTGGTTTTGAAAATGTTAGTTCGCGCTCTTTTATGATCTTTCATAACATAATATCTACATTCTAAATGATGTAATCTATGCTTGCGCAATAAACTCTACTTAAATTTTTTTACATTTTATCTCCTGATGTATAACTTTTATTTACTTATATCATATAAATTTATCGTTGTAAATTTAATTATATTAAATTATATACAAAAAAATACCCGCGGCAACGCGCGGGCAATTATCTAGTCTTTTTTCTATAATTGAGAGCAAGGCAGGCTGATTCAGTACAGGGCAACAACATTCACGAAGCTGTTTGTGTCATTGCATAGGAATAACAACGTTCAATAATTGAGAGCAAGGCATGCTTCAACTACAAAACCACCTTCATTAGAAGCTGCAAGTTCAGCTCAAGGATATGCCCTACAGAAAAACTCGAAAATATGCCAAGAAACCCATCAAGCACTAGTACCCACTAATTTTCTTTTCATTTTTGGTTATTCATTGAAAACTCATCAGATGTTGTTTTCCATTGACCTATCAAATCACTGAAGGGCATGTCAAGCAAAACCTCAAAGTGACTTCATTAATAGCCATCACATCGAAGAAAACTTCAAAGATTCAAACTTCCATGACTTTGCCTATTGACTGCAGTCGAATGTTAAAAAGATCTAAGTTGCTTTTAGTGTATTTAAATCTGGCAGAGTGTTGCATATACCTAACAAGTCCCTTCATTGAAGTAGAAAGAGCTCGTAAGGAAAATAGAAGCACTAATGGGATATCAATGAGATGAGAGCAACAAAATGAATGCAACACGAAATAGATGCACAGATTATGTTGTAATTTTCGATACAGAACTAAAACCTACACGGCCAGTTATTTCTTGATTGAGCAATACAAACTCTATATTCAAGTGATGCCAATGTCATCGATAATTTGCTCATTGCCAGAAATTGCTCTGTTGTCATTGTCTCAGTACACAGGCTATCAGGTGCATAAGAAAATGATAATGTTACTAGCTTAATTAAACTCAATGCTCTACCTAGAATCCTTTCGCACATGTGACATATCAATAGTAAAAGAAAGGCACAATTTATTTGGACAACAGTACACAGAGATATCTCATACATAACAAAATGATATTAAGACCATGAACTTCAAACGATAAATGACCATGAGCAGCTAAAATAAGCAGGGATAAAATATCAAAATTCACTATTCATTACTAAAATGATTTGCTAATAACAACAGAAAAGCTTTCACAAATCTTAATCTAAAGTACAAGTTCAATATCAAAGAATGGTACAAGCAATGGAAAACACCAAAACACTTGGAACTAAAAGAAGAGAAAAACGAACACAACAATCTGTAAGCAAGCAGCCAAAATGTCAATGATCAATTGCACATGTAAACCCCACTCTCGTATCTGTGACTAACCGCATAAAAGTCTGTCATACCCTCTGATGCAGGCTGTAGACAAATGCCAGATAAAGAAGCCTTTCCTTGCATTGAAAACTTAGCATAACCAAAAACCTCAATCTCTTCATCAAGCTCTCCCTCGCTAGAATCAACAGGCATTCTTGCCCTCAATCGACCAGGAGAACCCTTGAGTGGAATTTCTGGCACGTGCCATTTCAACTCTCTCTCTGACCTATTTAACACAGCTTTAGGCGAAACCTTCAACAATGTAGGGTCGACTGGTAATTTCAAAATAAATGTCACATCAGTGAGTGGTTCTGGAAGATCTGGATTTGAAACATACTGGATCATCACAGATAGTAAAGTTCCACTATGGCGCTGTGTAAGGCGAACCCTTAATGGCAATGGAGTTAACCTAGGCTGCAAACTATACTTCAATATTGGTATAGGCTCATCAGAGGGTGCAGTCCTTACATGAAACATTCCATTACCTAGGCTACTAACCTTTGAATCCTGCATAACAAATCTCTTGACAGCACTCGTATTATCAACTCGAAATGAAAACTCAGTTTCTTTATCACCAGCAGTTTTGGGGGGCAATGTTCTCAAATAAACCAGGCCCATTAATCCAACTCTAGCAAGCAACGACTCCCTAAACTCTGCACTAATTTCCTCTACAATATACATCTCAGGACCCTTCATTTCAGTTTTCTGAACCAAGAGATTCTCAAGAGGAGTACCTGCAGCTCCACTAGCAGCCTTTGAAGCTGCTGCTGCTGCATCACCACTATCACCAGTTTGCAACAATTCAAGTCCACCGAGACCTTGTTGTTTGGGGATTTTCTTCGGCCCCACAAACTCTGAGGCATCCAATCCACCTCCCCATGCATCACCGAAACCTTCAAATGTTTCTCCCAAAGAAGCCTGTTCATTACTAAACTCAATCCCCCCATAGTCCCCTTCAAATCCCTCCACGCTTATATGGGTTGCTTGCGTCGCCTCTGCAGGGGGCAATGTAGTAACCTCCAACCCTGCCAATGCAAGAGTCAAATCCTTAGACTGAGTCTTATCCTTTTTAAATTCACCAGCCAACTCCTCTGGCTTATTTACTGCCTCACTTGCAGCGAATGGATCTTTAGGCCCCTCAGGTTCCTCCAGTTTATCCAATTTTTGATCCTGCTCACTTACAACAGGTGCAAGACTCGCTGCCACCTCATCTCCAATGGCAATAGTCTCCGGAGGCAACTCAAATCTTGCATTCGAAAAGGCCTCAATACTAGCCTGCTGCTCAGATGCCTGCACTTCTAGATTAGACCAATTATCTGCTCCGCGTATTTTGTTCTCCGTATCCAAAGCAGAATGCACCATTTTTGCAATGCCATCTCCATGCATTGAAGCTAACATAGCTGCAAGTCTGATATTACTCACACCTCGAAGAACAATATCCAATGCCATATAGATCTCTGCGTATTTTCGGCTGAGCTTCTCTGGCGTCACATCTACGCCACGACAAGCAGTTACAATGACACTAACAGCTTGATTCACAATGTTGATGCACTCAAATACATTAACTGAGTTGTCGCCATCTGCAACTGTGACACCAAGAATGTAGATTCCATTGACTAGACGGTAAACTACACGGTAACGGCTCTCAACACCGACAATCAGCTGGCCGCTGGAGGCGGCGAGGGGATCGTCACCGAGAGAGGCAATGGAGTCGACAGAAGCTACAGAGAGGGAGTAATCGTCGGAAGAAAGGTTGTTAGGGTTGGTGGCGGTGGTTGGCTGGCGTTTGGTGGCGGCGAAGGCTCGGCGTGTTTGGCGGAAGGCGGAGGTGGCGGTGAGGGCGCGAGCGGGTGGGAACCACTCGCGGGTTTGGAGGAGGATATCGGATCCATTTGAGGGTTGCAAAGAAAGGGCTAAACAGGACATGATGTTTTTTTTGAAGAAAAAAACGATTCAGATCTGTTTATTATGAGCTATCCTGGTTTGAAATGGAAAGTAATTTCTAGGCAATTTTTATCCTTTACATCAAAACAAAAAGAATTTTTTTATTATTATTATATATATATTATTCTATTAGATCTAGGGAAATTCATGAGAAGGAAAGCCCTTACCTTGAAGAACAAAGGACAAATGATTGACTGGTGACGGTTGTTGGAGAAAGGAAATGGCGATCAGTGAGAGGAAGAGATGCAGGACTCAGTTTGACGACGATGTCTTATGGGCCTGCTCTCTTAAAGTAAGTAACTATTTAAAGCCCATCCATGGACCTTTAAGGTAAAAGGTGGGGGCCCATTACAATTTGAAACTGATTTCGCTTACACCATTTTCATGTCCAAGATTTTCGATCTACAGGTTGTTAATTTTATTTTATTCCGCTAGGAAATAGGCGGTATATTTAATTTCATTTCATTTCAATTTAAAAAATAAAATAAATTAGAGTAAATTTTATTTTATTTAAAATCTTGGTCTGTTCTAGAAATTCTATTCAAAACATTTCAGTTTTATTATGCGTATTTTGTTTTGACCAAATATTATTTTTTTAAATAATAAATAGTTTTACAATATTAATTATATCTTTTAATCCGACCGTTTGATTAAAATAAAATTTTACAAGGAGTCTCTTCATATATTTATATGTTTTATGTTGAATTTCAGAGGAATCAAAGAATGTAATGATTTTGCAAGATTAATGATGATATTCTCGTAATATTATACAAGCTCATAATTTTGCAATATTATTTTATAGTTTCTATTTTTAGATTATTTTTTTCTCAATTTTATTATTCAACTTAATTACGAATTGAGCTTTATAATTTGATTTGATTTGTTTTATTAAAAATTATCGTTGTCTTATAACACAAGTCACACATTTGAAAGGTTAACCTAGGTTGATCCAGGTTGATTCAATATATCGTTCTTTCAATATTTTTTTAAGATGTCAAGTTGATTTTTTTAGTTAAACTATATTTTTATCAATTTCTTATGTTATCTTTAAACTCATCAAGTTGGTCGAGTTATATTAATTCAACTCTTATGTTTTTATTTATGCTTGAAATTTAAATTGTACAATTCTAAATAATTTTATTTTTGAATTTGAATTAAATTTTTTTTCTTAAATTAATATATTTAAGTGTGTGTGTGTGTGTGTATGTGTGTGTATAATATAATCATGATATAGAGTGACGAAATATTTTTAAAACCAAAACATTTTATTTTAATTAAAAAATAAAATTTTAACCAAAATAGAATTAGAATTGACAACCTTATTACAACTACCAACACAATTTGTTTGAAAGATTATTCCAGATTCTTTCTTAGACATTAAGGGCTTGTTTGGTATTTCTTTTACTTTTGTAGTTGAGGTTTGAAAAAAGTAGTTTCAAGAAAAGCACTTTTACTGTGGTTCAAAATAAGTTGTGAAGTGTTTAGTTAAAACTGTGGTTGAGTTTGAGGTTAAAAATTATTTATATTTTAATTAATTTTTATATTATTTTAGTAATAAAAAAATATTTTTTATATTAATAAACATTTATTATGTAAACATTATTCATATGTTAATTAATTTTTATATTATTTTAATATTAAAAATATATACTTTATATTAATAAACATATATTGTAAGCATTATTTATATTTTAATTAATTTTTAGATTATTTTAATATTAAAAAAATATTTTTTATATTAATAAACATATATTATATAAACATTATTTATATTTTAATTAATTTTAGATTATTTTAATATTAAGAATATATTTTTTATATTAATAAACATATATATATATATATATATATATATATATATATATATATATTATTCTCCCTTTCTCTGTAGCGGGTGCAAGAAAAGCAGAATTTTATTGCTTTTCTCGGAACCCTGGTCCACCTAATTTTTCAGGTGGAAAAAAAGCAGTTTTGCTGCTTATTGTCATTTACCAAACACTCACATTATAACTTTTCTCAAACCTCCGGCGCCACAGCAATACCAAACGGGCACTAGAGACGCCCAATTAGATTTAAACATTATCATCTGCTTGATTGCTCGGAAAATTAAAAATAAAAGAAAAAAAACTGGTAGTATTTATCATCATCAAAACAAAATACCAATTAGGGAATTGAAAGCGTACATAGCAATGAATCCGTCGCGGGTTGAATACTAACAGCACCAATTTGGAGGCTATCATGTAAGAAACTCGAGGTGAGCAACAATGGAAGAAAAACTTTTCAGAAGAGGGAGGGAGAGAGAGGGAGTGCATGGTTTCCTGAACTTCGGGCTCACCATAAATTCATCATTTCATTAGATTCTGATGACAAACAAATGTTGTTACTGGTCAGAATTGCTATATATAGAGCCAACAACAATCTTTCGAGACTCTAGCTGATACAATCAGAATTTGCTACACGAGATATGTCTGGAATAAAAGAACTGAACAATTTTCTCCTTTCCAAAATTCCCTCGTTGGAAAATTCAATTGCGTCAAGTGGGATCATCTTCATGGTAGAAGCATCCATGGAGACCCTAACACAGGTGGCATAGTCAGGCTTATCATGATATTCCATGAAGTCAGGAATGATACCATCAAGCAGGACTAGGAAACTGACCCTCCAAACCTTCTCAGAGATAAACCACTCCACACCAGAAAGATTAGTTCATATCAGAGATGAACTTCCACTACAAAAAAAGGGGGTGGTTTGCAATGGACATGTCTGTTGCAAACAAGTAAGGAGGCCGTTGCAAATTTGAATTTGCAACAGATTTTGCAACGGATGTGTTCCGTTGGAAATCCGTGGATGCAAATTTTTTTGCAACGGAAATTCCGTTGCCTATTTGCTTATTTGTAAATATAAATAAATATTTGCTTGAATATTATTAATATCTAAATATTAATATAGTTCAAATAATATAAAAGGAAATTTATATTTACAACAAATATTCAGTTACTTTTACACGTTAAAGTAAATACATATTTTTACATCATGAAACACAAAAAAACAAGAATTTTACATCAACATGAAACCAAAAAAAAAACATATTTCGTACCATTGTTTAAGGTGGAAATGATCTACGATGTTGTGGTTGAGATGAAGATGGACCACTATTTGGGAGATGGGGTCGAGGTCGATACACTGTGGAAGACACAGGACCCATAGGTGCCATTGTATATGATGGGGTCGTGTCAACAGGTGTTGGCATACCTTGACTCATAAACTCAAGCCTAACATTACTTCCTTGCTGGGCGCTAAGATAATAATTTGTAATCGTGTCAATCTGACATTGCATACTACTCATAAGAGCATCTTTTAATTGCAATTCATCCTTCAACAAAAATAACTGTGCTCGGATATGTGGAGTGTACTGAGTAGGAATGTTGTGATGAACTCGCACTAACCTTAGATTTTGGCATACGAGGTGCACTGTAAACTCTACCCTTGCTTACCCCCCCCCACCCCCCCCCCCCCGAAGCCTCACGCCAAGCTTCTCCATCAAAAGAAGGATGAACCTCTCGATCAGGTCCATACTTTGCAATCATCTCATTTCTATAATTTTCCTACAAACAGACAAGTACATGTATAAATAAATTTATTTGAATATGAAATTATATTTTAAATATTTTTGTAAAAATAAAAGTACTTACCACCACTTTTTTGGATCTGTTATCTACGAATGTGCCAGTTTCATTCACATTCTGATGCAACATTGAAAAGACATCATCCCATGGAAGTTCTTTTCCCCCGGCTTGTTGTTGCTATCAACATTTTAAAAAATAATTAGCAACAAAATTATTAAACAAATACAATTACGAGTGTTTAATAATATTAATGCTTACCATACTGGCTCGATATGATGCAAATGAAATTGAGCCACCTGAATGAGAACTTATTTTACCATCTGTTTGTTTCAACCGATTGTGTTTAGAAGAGTCAGATCGTCTTTGGAATCCATCAGTTGACCAAACTTCATGTATCATGGTATTCTAGTCTTCCTTTTGTATCCAAATGGGACCATTATTAATGCAGTCAATAATATTTGCGGTGTTCAGTTTTGACATAGCTTTAGTGCGAGCTCGTGCCAATTGTTGGTTCAAAGAGATCCGAGCTTTATATTCCCAAATATTCCGAACAATTTCTTCATCTTCCTCAGGGAAAGCATATTTTTTCTATCAAATACATATTATAAGTAAAATAATTTGCAAACAACATCAACAAAAATTACAGGAAAAACGGTGTCCATACATATATATATAATAATTTATTCATGATCATAAATATGGAAATAGTTGCGTGAATTCATATCAAAAAAGGCAATAAAGTAAGCAATATTTTTTCTCATACCTTGAATTCTTTGAAAAGTTCATCCTTATACATCGAATCTACTTTTTCCCAAAAGTGCCATGGCCCCTTGAAATTACACCTCAAAATGTTTCCGATTTCATGTCCACATGATGCGTTATTAAACCTGAAATATTATAATAACAAACTTTCATGAAACAAATACAGAAATAAATAATAAATGTCTAAAAAAATTATAAAACTTACTATGTTCTTCCATACAAACTCAATTGTCTTTTTTTTGTCACTGGACCGATTTCTGTGTCAAAACCCTTCCGTTTAATGCAATCATTGTTGTCAGTAGAGTTTGGACCACTACTTGGTTGGGGACTATCTTCATTCGGATCATTATTACCATCTTGGTTAATTAGATCGTCAATGTCGTTCTCCTCATCCTCATTATCACCAGCTAATCTCGGATAATCCTCGCTCACCAGCAAACGTTGATACCCGGACAAGTAATTATCTTCTACATTTGGAAATGAACTTGGGACTTCGGACATGTAAGTATCATCTAAGTCAGTAGGGTCAATTGGGCGAGAAGTTGTTGCATTCGTATTCATCCTGTATGGGGCTCGATTTGATCTGGATGCAAACTTACCAATACTAGAATCTAATATAGATCCACGTCGCGACATTCTAAAACAATTGTATTGTCATCAATAAGTGTTTGTAATAACTAATAAATATGGCAATTAAAAAATTATAGCATAATGCTACTCATCAATAACATCAAAATAAATAGTTCAATAAAAATAACAAATCCGTGCATAATGCTATTCATCATTATAATCAACATCAACATTGCAATCAAAATAACAAATCCAAACATAATGCTACTCATCATTACCCACCAACATCAACATTTCAATCAAAATAACAAATCAATGCATAATGCTAATCATCATTACCATCAACATAAATAATTCATTAAAAATAACAAATCCAAGCATAATGATAATCATCATTACCATCAACATCAATATTTCAATCAAAATAACAAATCCAAACATAATGCTACTCATCATTACCCGCCAACATCAACATTTCAATCAAAATAACAAATCAATGCATAATGCTAATCATCATTACCATCAACATAAATAGTTCATTAAAAATAACAAATCCAAGCATAATGATAATCATCATTATCATCAACATCAATATTTCAATCAAAATAACAAATCCAAACATAATGCTACTCATCATTACCCACCAACATCAACATTTCAATCAAAATAACAAATCAATGCATAATGCTAATTATCATTACAATCAACATAAATAGTTCAATAAAAATAAAAAATCCAAGCATAATGATAATCATCATTATCATCATCATCAATATTTCAATCAAAATAACAAATCCAAACATAATGCTACTCATCATTATCATCACTCCTAATTACATCATCATCATCATCATCACCATCACCAATGACATCATTATCATAGTCAATTTCTTCATTCGAAGTTATTTCATTCTCTTCTCCCCAATTTGCGTCTACCCGAGGCAACTCATGCTGGTTGATTTCTTCATAATAAGAAGAGTCGGCAAGTATATTTTGTTCATCAAGTGTCGGATCAGGAAGCACAAAACATGGAAGAGAAATTTCCTCTAATTGCTCAACATCAAATGATTTAACATTGTCAGTGTTTTCAATAAATTCCCCCATATGAACGTTATAACGACTTCTAGCTGATGTCTTTACAACTGCCCACCATTCTGATGATTTATTATTGGGTGGACATGTATAGTACACTTGTTGACATTGTTGCGCCAAGACAAAATCGTCATTCCCATGTAGTCTAGAAGTATGCTTGATTTCAACCAAACTCTTTGAGCGATGCAATTTCACACCACGTTTTGTATCGTACCAATGACACATGAACATATATACCTTGCACTTATTCCCTAAATATTTAAGCTGAATCACTTCTTCAAGCATTCCATAATAATCAATCTCATTCTCATTGTAGCTACTACCTTTAACACAAACCCCGCTATTCATTGTTTTTTTATATCGTCCATAACATTGAGTATGAAATTTAAATCCATTGACATAATACCCATTATAACATTTCACTGAATTTGACGACCCCTTAGATAGTGCAAATATTTGATTCTCAATTCCAGTTGATTTGTATTGGACCTAACATAAGAATAATAATAACAATGGATGAATTATTATGTAATACAAAATATTGAATGTAACAAAATGTATCTTCAAAATACTTACATGATTTTTCAACCAAATTGGAAATATCTCCTCACATAGTTTTTCAATTTGAACATCGCTAAATTGTGGTTGTTGTGTCTTGAGCTCTTGACGACATTGCTTAAATTTGTAATTGTTAGGTGATATGAAATTATTATAAATGAAGATCGAATAGAAAAAATTTCGCACTTACTCCATATAGGGTTTCAATTCCTGACAATTGAAAATGACATACCTGTGTGCAATTTTCAATTCTTCGTGCCTTCTATGAAATTTTTTGGACAATTTTCTCCCAGGATAGGAAAAAACAGAAAGTTGTCCACATTGACCTTTAGATCCACCATCGTCATTTCTTGTAACTTTATTCCATATTGTTTGAACGTCATCACTGAAATAATACGACGCAAAATTTGTAATTTCGTCAATCAAGTAAGCTTCACATATAGAACCTTCTACGTGAGCTTTATTGGTTACTTTCTTCTTCAAATAAAACATATACCTACATCATTTATGTTAATTAATTTGAAAGATAAATAAAATATAAATTGAAATTTAATAAAATTTACATTGTATGAGAGCATACCGTTCGAATGGATACATCCATCGATATTGAACGGGTCCTCCAACTTGTGCCTCATAAGGAAGATGTATCGTTAAGTGTTCCATCGAGTCAAAGAAAGATGGAGGGAAAATCCTTTCAAGTTTACACATTATTTCAATGATATTTCTCTGTATCAGTTTCATGTGGTTGACATTTAAATTTGTGGCACAGATGTCCCGAAAAAAAACCGATAATTCAGTTAATGCCTCCCAAAGTGGTCTGGGTAAGTAAGGTCGGAACGCAACAGGAATAAGTCTTTGCATAAAAACATGACAATCATGACTTTTCATGCCTGAAACCTTACATTGTGCCTCTTTTACACACCTTGATATATTTGAAGCATAACCATCAGGAAAGGACAACTCTTTCATCCATGACAACACTTTTTGTTGTTGTTTCTTGAAGAGATAATAACTACCTTTCGGTTTGTAAACTCGGCCACTGGCATGTTGTTGCAAATGTAAGCTTGGCCTCCTACAATACAACTGAATATCTAACCTAGCCTTTACATTATCCTTGCTTCTTTCATGACAATCCATTACTGTGTAGAAGATATTCTCAAAACAATTTTTCTCTATGTGCATGAAATCTAGGTTGTGACGAATTACATTTGTATGCCAATATGGAAGCTCCCAAAAAATACTTTTCTTCACCCAATTATGATAGACACCGAAACCGGGAATTTTATGACAAGAGCTATGAACATGTCCCTGAGTAAACTTTGTCACTTCATCTAACATCTGTAAACCAAATCGACGTGGAAAAGGAGGGAGCTCTTCAATTACTCCATTCATAAACTTATCTGCCTGGTATCTATAGGGGTGATTCATGGGTAGGAATCATCGATGACAGTCAAAAAATGAAGTTTTCCCACCATGTTTTAACCTAAAAGCCTTGTTGTGTTCCATGCAATAAGGACAAGATAATTTTCCATGCATACCCCATCCTGATAACATAGCATATGCTGGAAAATCACTAATGGTCCATATCAAAGCTGCTTTCAATTGAAAATTTTGTTTATTGTATACATCATAAGTTTCAACGCCCACAGACCACAACTTATTCAATTCATCAATCAAAGGTCTTAGAAAAACATCAAGCTTCTTTCCCGGATTCTTTGGCCCGGGAATGATCATTGCTAAAAACATAAATGGTCTTGTCATGCACTTCCAAAGAGGCAAATTATACACTATCACAATTACTGGCCAACAAGAATATACATTTGACATCATATTAAATGGACAAAATCCATCCGTGCATAACCCTAATCTCACATTTCGTGGATCTGCTGCGAAGCTAGGATGGATACGATTAAACTGTTTCCATGCATATCCATCTGATGGATGCACCATTACTCCATCATCTGACTTGTGAAAGTGATGCCATGTCATATCTTTAGCATGATGTGGAGACATAAATAGCCTCTGAAGTCTTGGTGTCAATGGAAAGTATCGGAGTTGCTTCTCCGCCTTATAAGAGCTTTTACTAGTAGGGTTTCTAGGTTTATATCGTGAACTTCCACAGAAGTCACAAATTATTTTAAGCGCATCAACCCCGTAATACAACATACAGTAATTCGGACAGACATCATATTTCTCATACCCAAGTCCAAGTGGCCGCATAAATTTCTTGGCATCATAAAAATTTGAAACCAAATTTGCATCATCAGGCATACAACTCTTAGCAAATTCAGTAAATTTGTTGAAGGCATTATGAGTTAAATTTAAATTTGACTTCATATTAAGCAATTGTACACAAGCAGATAGTTTTGATTGCTTGGTACACCCTTCCCACAAAGGTTCCTCTGCAGCTTTCAACAACTTAAAAAAATTAGATGCCTCTACATTCGGAGGTTCCTTTATGACAACAGTACTGTAAACCCTATCATTATAGTTTGCATCATCATTCCCCATTGCATCTAGAACCATATTTCTAAACGGATTTGCTTCTCCCACATCATTCACAACACGACTAACCCCTCCCGATGAAGGCCCAACCAATATATCGGTGACAAAAGGCTCCCCATGTACAATCCAATTTTCATAATAGGGTAAAAACCCTCTTGTCAATAAATGCTTACAAACATCATCTTCGTTTTGAAAGTTTTGATTTTTGCATCTCACACAAGGACATCTAATTTTCCCCTCTGATATATTGTTATCCATTGAAAATGCAAATTTGAAAAATCTTCTAACACCCGCAATATATTCAGGATTCAGACGACCACTTCTCTTACGACGATACATCCACTCTCGATCGTCCATATTAATCTAGTAAACATTATGACATACAAACATTTTAGAATGTTGAATCATTTTGTATTATGCAGGAGGCAAATCAGAAATAATGTGATTTAAATAATTGATACATAATTTAAGTTTTTTTTATTTCACAACTATAGATTCATGCGTAATGTAAACATCCAAGAAAAAAAAAGAGAGAGAGAGAGCAAAACCGGTTCATGAAAATAAATATAAGGAGAAAGAAGGAGTGAGGGATTTTTATTTTCTTTCCCGTCATCTTCATTTCTTCTTTTTCTCCAGCCAAACGAACCCTCTCCTTTCTTTTTCCTTCCCAGCCGAATTTTCTTCTTTTTCCTTCTCAACCGAACACCATCTCTTCTCTTCCCATCTCAACCGACTCTTCCCTTCTCAACCGAACACCACCTCTTCTCTTCCCATCTCAATCGAACCATCTCTTCTCTTCCTCTGCCCAGCCGAACCCTCTCCATTTCCACTCCTCACAGCCGAACATTTGGCCAAATCAAGGGAGAGGAATTGGTGAATGTGTGTGAGAAGTTGTGACTTAGAGAAAAAGGGGGTTTTTGCCGAGAGGAAGAAGAAAGGGAAAAGTAGGTTATGTGTTGAAATTTTGGGATTTAATGTGTATTTTGTTGGAATTTTGTTTATGAATTATGGGCTGAAATTATGGTTGAAATGTGTGGTTTTGTTGGGATTTTATTGATAAATTATGGGCTGAAATTATGGTTGAAATGTGTGATTTTGTTGAGATGTTATTGATAGATTATGTGCTAAAATTATGGGATTAAATGTGTATTTTGTTGATGAATTATGGGCTGAAATTATGGTTGAAATGTGTGATTTTGTTGGGATTTTATTAATAGGTTATGTGCTGAAATTATGGGATTAAATGTGTATTTTGTTGGAATTTGTTGATGAATTTGTGATGAAGATAGGTGTAATTTTGCTGAGAATGTTATGCATGTTTTGGCTAAAATTGTTGAAATAAGTATGGTGACGAATGCGGAATTGAAAATAGAAATATACTGATTTTGGACACTGACGTCGCAGGCGGTGCAGTGGGGATTGAACCATCTTCCAGACAAGAACAGCCCAGAAGTAGAGCAGGTAGGTGATTTACACCTCTCCTTTTATATGACTTGTAATAGGTATTTTAAATTGAATATTATACGAATGCAAGGGAGTAGATATTAGATTTGTTGAATACGTAAATGTGGATAAATGATTGATTAGCTTCGGCTAATGGCATCCGAAAGGATGGCCGGGACAAACGATTGATTAGCTTCGGCTAATGGCATCCAAAAGGATGGCCGGGATAAATGATTGATTAGCTTCGGCTAATGGCATCCGAAAGGATGGCCGGAACAAACGATTGATTAGCTTTGGCTAATGGCATCCGAAAGGATGGCCGGAACAAAAGAACGTTAGCTCCGTCTAACGATGTCCAGAAAGAAGGACCATGGGGGGGAAAGAATAGTAGGCTTCACATATGAGTGCCTTATATGAATATTCAGAGTAAGGTTATTGTTGCTCGAAAAAGAGAAATGGAATTCCTATATTTCTACAATCGAATTTCCTTCTGTATATGCAGAAATTTCATCTTGCCAGTGTATCTTTTAATTGATAGTTCATTGGGTCAAAACTATTTTAATACTATCATTAAGTAATTGCATTTCATTAAATGCTTATACTACTGCAGGAACGTCACAACCACGAGGGGGCTAGGGAACCTAATCCAAGTGGAACCTACTTTTGTAAAGAACCATGTAGTTCTAATTTAAGATGTGTTTGGGTTGAAGCAATGTATTGAATGCTTAATTTTGTTATCAGAATCTTTTGCGAACATTTGTAAATACCCCTAGTAGGTTAAGAATGTAAATTCACATCCATGTATGTATATTTCTAGTCTAAATTTTTAGTTGTGAAAATTGTAGTATTGTTTGCTTATGAGAACTTTATTTCCTATAATGGAACGTTTATTGTATGGATGATATTTACCGAAGTGAATGGATATGAATCATTGGGTAACGACACTATATATATATATAAAAAAAAATTTCGGGTTGTTACATGTAAGATCATTACGGTGCAAAGGGGACAGCTATGCCTCCCTTCAGTTCAATAGCTATCTCTAGTTTACAAATTATTCATGGCCAAGACAAAGAAGACAAAAGCCAACAACACAGATACTTGACAAAACATTGAACACAAAATAGCATCAAACACACTTTTTCCCATACACAACAATATGCAATTAATCTATACTAACACTAAATACAAACAATAAACATATCACACTGACCTTGGAAGCGAATTTAATACACTTTGCAGTCAACGTATATTGATCAGTGCTTGATGCTCCTTTCTAAAACCCTGAGTAGAGAGACATTGTTAGTACATTCAATATAAATTGAATATCAGCCAGAAACTAATAGCTTAAATTGAGAATACTACTAAGGCGAAGTCCCATCAATCAAGAGCCCAATAATGTAAACAATGCTTCTACTTTCTCGAAAGTATCATATTCCATGACAATTTGACCATCTATCTCACTTTTTAACTGTTCTTCCCAACCACATTCCCATTAAAAATTTAAAATTTGCATTTCAAGCGTTGTACATGTCTGTAAACTCTGCATCTGCTATAATTTTTCTGAATAAATCATCTCCTTTTTTAAAATAAAAAATATCAATCTACTCTAGAATTTGAAGAACTAACTTCCAACTTTGTTGACCATCCATCTCATTAAATCCAAATCTTCCATAAATCAGAACAAGAGATGTAGCTGGTCAGATTGGTAATTAATTAACACTCCCAGAAGAATAAGTATGACATAAAAATTCTCATCAAAAACTAATCTCCCCTGTCTGCATTTACACCCATCAAAAAGTCATTAAACCATAAACAACAAAGATACAATTTATGAGAATATTTAAGGAAGAAGAACAGACAACAAGTAATGACCACCACTATTTAGCTATTACAGAAATGGCCATATGTAATGAAGTGTTTTCCTGCTGCCTATTATCCAATATTGACATAATTACACACACTACGCTAGTCTTGACTCTTGATCATCTTCATCAAAATGCACCTACCCAGTATATATCAAAGACCAACACCATGCTTTCCACAAACCAGAACATGCTCAGTTATAGTCCAATTGAAAACCTAGAAAACACAAGCATTGATCATCTTCACTCTCTAATATTATACTGTCAAACAAATTTAAAAAAAAAAACTAGGAGAATCAGTCCATACCATCTAACCAGTATCAGCACATGTTAGTGTAGCATAAATTCTTCAACCCTAAAATGTATGAGCATGTGCCCAATTCTACCAGCAGCAATCCAAGTGACAAAGTGAATATAACACCGTACAGTGCATGGTGTGTGAAGGCATATAAACCTACACTCAGTAAAGAAAAACGAGAAAAAAAAGAGATTGAGAGTAATAACAGACACCACACACCTCATGTCCAAGTAGAAGAATTTATGCTACACTAACATGTGCAATATGCAGCATGGTCTATTGTACCTTTTAGCATCCGAATCTTTAATATATGAATGATAATGAAAAAAAGAGTATGATTAACATATAATATCAATTTCCCAAGTTCTTCCTGTATACAGAAATAAATTCTTTGAACCTAACTTCGGAGTCTTGGAAATGTTTAGACTAATGAAGGAAAGGATTACAAATACAAGTCAAAGCTTTGTGCCTTTCAAGTGGTCATATTTTATATATATAAACATTTGAAAATGGACATACTTCAGATATTGGAAGGCAGAGAGCTTACAGAAGGCAATTAAATACTTATCTCCACTCTCTAATATTATACTGTCAAACAAATTTAAAAAAAAAACACATGACTTTTCTAAAAGCTCTCGGCATAACCAAAAAAATCCTAAAAATTATGCTAAAAAAATGCATTCATATTTCTAAACTAATGCTAAAAAATACAGAAATGGCGTCAACAAGAAGAAACTGCTTGTTCTGAGGAAAAAAAGTAAGGAAAAAAAATGGAAAAAATTGAGTAGAACAAAAAATTGAAATGCTTACCGTATATGAAGGAGATCGGCGTTGTGGAGGTGATGGGTCAACTGTTTAACTCAAGGTCAACGCCGACAAGGTGGAACGGGAGCAAGAGTTGGAACTTGATTTTACTACCACTGTTCACTGGCCAAAAGAGAGAAGGAAGAGAGATGGAGGGAGGAAGAGGAGTTTGTTCTGAGGAGGAAGAGAGATTGAGGGAGGAAGAGAGAGATCGACGGAGGAAGAGAAAATTAAAAATGAGGAAGAGGATTTGATTTTTTGTGAGGAAGAGAGATTTGCTTCTTCGAAGAAGCAGAGAGACCGCGGGAGGAAGATGAAAGAGTTCTGATTTCTTGAAACGCCGCGTTTTGCTGCACTCCTGATTGAAACACCGTGTTTTGATAAGTTAGGATTGCAACAGATTTTCCGTTGCATTTTGAATTTTGCAACGGAATATCCGTTGCAATATCAGTTTAAATTGCAACGGAATATCTGTAACTAGCGTAAAATTTGTAACCATATAAGTGTACTGATCGGGATAATTATATTTGTACGTATGTATATAGTATATAGGGTACGTACGTGATAATCTGTAGCCCGGTAAAAATATATACTAGAATATATGGTATGTACGTAATTGGTGTTTATGTACGTGATTGCTGGGATTAATTAATGTACGTAAATATTTAGGAAAAATAATTTTAGGAGAGTTAATTAATAAATCCTTTGTATATGTAATAAGTATAAATTATAGTATATAAAATGATGATAGCCAAAAATAATAATAATAATAAAATTCATAGAAACTAAGGGTGTGTTTGGCATTGCGATTGCAATTGCGATTGCGGTTGAAAAAAATCAGTTTCAAAAAAAGCGCTTTTACTGTGGTGCAAAATAAGCAGTGAAGTGTTTCGTTAAAACTGTGGTTGAGTTGGAGGTTGAAAAAAAAGCAGTTTTGGGTGTTTGGTTACCAAACTTTACATATTGCTTTTTAACTTGTGAAATTACTTTAAAGTGCATAGACACACACACACACACACACACACACACACACACACACATATATATATATATATATATATATATATATATAACTTGTGAAAATAAATTTAAAATTAATCACAATTTATTGCAAGGAATAATTCAAGTAAAATGGACACTTCATTTTATTCTCCCATCAAACTATTTGCAATGCCATCGCGAAAAATATCCATACGTGAATGCGTCACACGCTACAATATCTGGTAAAAAATCATCTGGGATATAATCGGGATTACGATCATATTCAACAAAAACAACATCATCATGCGATCTCCTTCTAATATAGTTATGTAGTGTCATCAATGCAACAACAACCGCAACCTGTGTTTTGTATATTATGATGTAAATTATATATTTGTCATGTTGACTCCACCATTTTTTTCACATTTGAGTGATTAAAAATTTAATTTTGTTGTTTTTTTAACCATTTCTCTTATGTAATTTTTTTTCTTGATCGCTTAATTTTTTTTATATAAAAAATGTACACTCAAAATTCTTTTTTTAACCGATAAAATATTGTTTTAACCCAGTTATGAAAATATAAATATGATATAAAAGAAAAGAAAAGGAAAGGAAACACACCTACACTCCACTCTCTTCGAAATAGACAGAGATAAGAAAAAGGAAAAAAACTCTCCCTTTGCCTCTCCTTCAAAATCAACAATCAAAAGATTCAAAACCTCTCTCAATCATCCCCAAACCCAAACCCAAACCCACCACGGTATCATCCATGGCTGCCACCTATTCTCCAACCTCTCTACAGCAGCGATTAGCCATGAACTGCTATAACCGTCGAGTATCACCTCCAACACGAACACGGGCTTGGATGAGGAACATGGAGAGAAGGGAGATGCGGGTGGTTGCAGAAGAGAGAAGAGACGGGAGGCTTAGGGAGGAGGAGTTTTGTTCCTGGGAGATGTGGGTTGCTGTGGGAGCTGTAGAAGTTGCAGAGGAGAACAAAAGTTGAGATGGGAGGTTGCAGACGAGAGGATAAGGTAGGGATTTTGCTTTTCAACGGTTAATTTTGGGTTTGAATGTGTATCGTGTTTTTAATTTTGGGTTGCAGACTTTTGCGATCGGGGTTTTGAAAGCACCTAATTCGTGCTTTTTCTGGAACGGCGATTTGGGTGAAAAAATGGTGTGGGTCCCACACCATAACTGCGTTCTGATGCAATACCAAACAACAAATTGTGGTGCGATCTGGCAATCGCAGATCGCACCACAATGCCAAACATGCATTAACTAAATAAATTGCCTTGAAATCCATAAAAATTTAAGCCTAATTTAACTTTGCATTTCACCATAACTCATTGACACATGGCATAAGCATTAAATGGAAAAGATGTTTAAGTAAAGCAAACATGGGGGAGAGGGAGGCATTTTTTTTATGCATCCCGAAATTTAAAAAAAAAAAGAGAGTGAAAGAGAAGGGGAAAAGGGAAGAAGAAGAAGGGAAAAGCAAGGAAAAAGCTAAAAAGACTTTAGAAAACTTAATCTAAGGTAAGTAGGTTTCATTTCATTTTTGTTTGTTTATGCTTTCCATTTTTATGAGTTGTTTCATTAATGTCAATGTGATTATGATGGTTTTGTAATTATTTTTACTCTTGATGTTTGATGATGGATGGTTAAACATGTATGATGAAAAGTGTGCTTGGTCTGAATTTCTTTTAGGGATGGAAAACCCGAAATTGGGGTGAATTATTTCGGGGTCTTGGAGTGAGTTTTAGATGAATGTGGGCATGAAATAAACCCATGGACTTAACCTAAGACATATGGGCTTGTGGGCTTGGATTAAAATAAATGAGTTTGAACTAAGATAAAGTTAATAAACTTGGATCAAGCCAATGGGCCTAGAACAAATTAAATGGACTTGGACTACAATAAAAAGCTTGGTTTTAAAAATAGATGGGCTAAGATTAAAAGAAATGAGCTTGGACAAAATAAATAAATAAATAAATAATAATAAATAAATAAATAAATTTATTCTTTTAATAATGGAAATAATTAGATCTTAATAGTAATGGAATTAATGAGCAATATTAATGAGCGGAGGTTGTGTTCCCGCTATGAGTACCATAATTGGTATGTGAACGATGGGTGAATCCCGAGTGTGAGTTGGACCGTGAGTATGGTTGAGAAATAAGAATTGGTACCCGAGTTTGTTTGAATGTGATTAAACATGTCATCACGTGCATCACGTGCATTGGGGGAAATTAATTTGAGAGAAATCATTGAGTCTTGAATTGACACGGTTTAATAACTGAATTGAGTGGAATGGGTAATAGCAAGAAATCCATAGTGCGAGCTCTATTTACTAACACCGTTAAGCGAGGGATAATTCCGCTAACCGTGTGCTACAATGAGAGGATAATGCCGTTGCGAGCAGTAAGTGATACTGAGATCACTGAGAGAAAGTAATAGAGCAGTAGGTGATAACATGATCACCGAGTGATAGTTCGCACGGACTTGCATATACCTAGGGTACCCGGATTAAAAATAGATGAAAATATGGGAAACACAATAGCATTGCATATCATGTGCATCACCCTACTTACTGAGCTTTGGCTCATTCTGTTATTGTATTTTTTTTATTTCAGGCAAGGGTAAGGTTAAGCTGTTTGAGGATGCTACCGGTTCTCGCTAAAAGAGGCTCATGTGTCACTGATAAAAATAGGAATATCTTTTGTGGAAAAAAAAAGGGTACGAGCCAAATTTGTAAATTAAATATCTAGGCATTTTGAGTATTTTGTAAATTATAAAATGGTTATAAGGATGTTGTAAATTATTCTGTATGTTTCCAATAATGTAATTATCTATGTATTTTGTTGTGTATGATGGAGGAAGTAGGGGACATTAGTCCCAACAGTGTGGCGAACCTGGTCACGCCAGTTAGGTAACTGGCAAGGGAGCTGGGGGCGCCACATTTAGTGGTATCAGAGCTTAGGTTTAGTAAGTTGGGTAGAGTCCTAAGTGTCACATGAGCCCGAGAACCAGTACACTCTTCGACGGTAAATAAATAAATAAATTTCTGATTTATTTCCTGTTTGGTTCAATAACTGTATATGATTGTTGTATATGTTTTGTGTTGTTATACAATTATACACCGTAAAATAATGACGATTATAAATATTCGCGTTGTAGATGCCGTGTATACGACGCGTACCCCAGGTTGCTAGGACCCGTAGGCAGAGGGTCACTCTAGCTGCTTATTGGGTGGAACTAAATAACCTTACTATGACACCGGATCAGGACATAGTTACTCACGTAACTAGAGTACATGATTTGATTCAGCAGATAGTATTTGCCGATGCCAGTTTTACCCAGTACCGCAACCATGATTATATGTGGATGACTTTACGCAGGACTCTCCTACCCAGGGATCAGCAGTTGTTGGATGAGGTATGGGAGGGTCAAATCAACCAAAATTGTTATCGGAATATAATCCGAGCCATCTTACCAACCCAGATTAGACGGACCCTCAATAGGATGATGTATAATTAGGGTCTACCTGTGGAGATTGCTAGTGAGATCGGACGTATTGCATCGGTTGATGCTATTGATTGGTGGAGGGTAAAGTGCGCCTTTCCACGACGCGTCCGATACATATTCTGATCTATGAGCCGCACTAATAAGAAATAGTACGATGTAGTAGCCTCCGTACCCTTTTGATATGAATAAGAATACCCTTTTTGGTTATAATTATGGTACGAAAACCCTTAGGAGTTGATGTGCTTATAAAAGCCGATTTTGTATGAAATGTTTAATATATATGAAAAATATATAACTTTTCGTATATATATATATCTGAATGACTCTTGTTATATATTGTATATTATATGAAAGGTTATCGATATCATAACTAACCTAGATATAACATGACATGTATAAAGCTAAAACATGCCGCCAAGAAGGAACCCGGTGCGAGAAGGAGGAGAAGGAACCTCCAATGATAACAACGTAAACCAACAAGATGCGTTGAATCGTATGTTGGACATACTACAGCAACAACAACAGGCAATGCAACAACAACAACAAACTCATACGGAACAGATGGAACAACTTCTGGCTATGCGCCAACAACCTCCACCTCCGTCGCCTCAGCATAGGAATGATACCGTGGAGAGATTCCGCAAAATGAATCCTCAAGAATTCTCTGGAGGTGTTAACCCGATGAAAGCGGAAGAGTGAATTAAGTCCTTGGAGGCAATATTTGAGTATCTACACTTCAATGATAACGAAAGAGTGTCGTGTGCTATCTTTATGCTAACCACGGATGCCCGCACCTGGTGGGAAAGTGCATGAGTAACAGTTGATGTACCCACTTTAACCTGGGTGAAGTTTAAGGAAATGTTTTACAATAAGTATTTCACTGCTGATGTAAAGGCTAGGAAGATTCAGGACTTTCTAGAATTGAAGCAAAATGGAATGTCGGTAGGAGAATATGTACGAAGATTTGAACAAGGGTGTCGATTTGTTCCATTCATTGCCGAGGATGAAAACTTGAAAAAGAATCGGTTTTTAACTGGACTGAACCCGAGAGTCCGGAGTATGGTACGGATGTCTGCTGCTAATACTTTTCCGGAAATGGTAGACAAAGCACTGCTAGCAGACGAGGATCAGAAAGAGATTTCAAAGGAGATACAACAGAAAAGGCAAACATTTAAATCTGGAACTTCTTCCTCTGGGCCATTAAGACGAGCCTTGCCAAGAAACTTCAACTGAAGCGGTGGTCCAGGAAGTGCACGAGCTGTCAGACCAACACCATATACCCATGTTGGGTAACCAACCTCGGTGCAATAAATGTGGGAGGTTTCACACTGGGGAGTGTCCCCCGGATCTTAGGACTTGCTATATTTGTCACAAGCAAGGGCACATAGCCTCAAACTGTCCCCAAGTACAGAAACGAGGATCGGGAAGAGTACCTGCTCGGGTGTATACGATGACTCAAGAGGAGGCTGACTGGAAGGACTCGACAGTGATTTGTGGTAATGTCTCACTCCTTGGCTTGGTTACTTATGTTTTGATTGATTCTGGTGCTACTCATTCATTCATATCAAAAACATTGGTAGAAAGCCTAGGTATTAAACCCGAAACATTGGCAGTAGGATATTTGATAGTAGTCCCTTCTGGAGAGTATATGGAGTCGACAAGCCTAGTAAAACAATGTCCAATACAGATTGAAGATAGGAGTTTGGAGGCAGATTTGATAGTACTGGACCTTCAAGATTTTGACTTGATTCTAGGAATGGATTGGTTATCGAAGTACGGTGCCCATATCGATTGTCGGGGTAAGAGAGTAGTTTTTAATCTACTTGGAGGTGAGCAGTTAGAATTTAAGGCTAATATGAAGTTTCAACCAATACCGATCATCTCAGCTGTAAAAGCTCGAAAGATGCTAGGAAAAGGGTGTACAGGGTACCTAGCACATGTGCTGGATAGTCAGGTAGAGCAAGAGTCGAAGCCGGAAGATATAGAGGTTGTACAGGAGTATTTAGATGTGTTCCCAGAAAGTTTGACTACGTTGCCACCGGAGAGAGAGGTGGAATTTGAGATTGAATTAGAGCCGGGCACGACTCCAATTTCTAAGACTCCCTATAGGATGGCCCCAGTGGAGTTGAAGGAGTTAAAGGTGCAACTACAAGATTTACTGGATAAGGGATTCATACGCCCTAGTTCCTCACCATGGGGAGCTCCAGTACTGTTTGTGAAGAAGAAGGATGATAGTTTGCGGTTATGCATTGACTATCGAGAGTTGAATCGGGTGACAATTAAAAATAGGTATCCGTTGCCCCGAATTGATGACTTATTCGACCAATTGCAAGGTGCGATGGTGTTCTCCAAGATAGATCTGCAATCAGGATATCACCAGCTGAGAGTAAGATCGGAGGATGTGAAGAAGACAGCTTTCAGAACAAGATACGGCCACTACGAATTCCTAGTAATGCCGTTTGGATTGACTAATGCTCCAGCTGCCTTTATGGACTTGATGAATCGAGTCTTTAAAGGATTCTTGGATAAATTTATCATTTTATTCATCGATGATATTCTGGTTTATTCTCGAAGTCATGAGGAGCATAAGGAACATTTAAGAGCTACCTTACAGCTATTAAGGGAGCAGAAATTGTACGCCAAATTCAAGAAATGCGAATTTTGGCTAAAGCAAGTTGCTTTTCTTGGTTATATGGTGACAAAAGAGGGTATAGCAGTAGATCCGAGAAAAGTAGAGGCTATCCAAAACTGGCCTACCCTAAAGAACGTGACAGAGGTACGAAGTTTCTTAGGGCTAGCTGGTTACTACCAAAGATTTGTGGAGGGCTTCTCCAAGATAGCCAGGCCTCTTACTAACTTGATGAAAAAGAATGCCAAGTTTCAGTGGACGGATGCTTGTGAGAAAAGTTTTCAGGAATTAAAGCAAAGACTAGTCACCGCCCCAGTGCTAACCATTCCGTCTGAAAGTGGAAACTTCGTGGTATATAGCGATGCTTCTAAAAATGGGCTAGGAGCGGTGTTGATGCAGAATGGAAGAGTAATAGCCTATGCATCGCGACAGCTGAAAGAATACGAACGGAATTATCCAACACATGATCTGGAATTAGCGGCGGTAGTATTTGCCTTAAAAATATGGAGACATCACTTATACGGAGAAAAGTGTGAGATATATACGGATCACAAAAGCTTACGATATATCTTCACACAAAAGGAGCTGAATATGAGGCAAAGAAGGTGGTTAGAGCTAGTAAAGGACTATGACTGTATAATCAACTACCACCCGGGAAAAGCCAACGTTGTTGCCGATGCTTTAAGTAGAAAATTGATGGCACCGATGCGATTAATTCAACAGCCGATAGCGAGGGACCTTCAAAGGCTGGAACTAGAAGTGATTCCTGTGGGCCACAAGAATATTATATCAGCTCTGATAGTTCAGCCGACTTTGCAGGAGAGAATCAAGATGGAGCAACAGAAGGATGTAAAGCTGACAGAAATAAAACAGAGTATAGAGGCTGGGAAAGAGTCTAATTTTACGATGGATGAAAAAGGCGTAATCCAATTTAAGGGAAGGTTGTGTGTTCCCTCGGTAAAGGACTTGAAGGAAGAGATATTAAGGGAAGCACATGCAACTCCATACTCGATACACCCAGGAAGCACAAAAATGTATCGGGATTTACGAAAATGTTATTGGTGGCCTGGAATGAAGAAAGACGTGGCAAATCATGTAGCAAGATGTCAGATTTGTCAGCAAGTGAAAGCAGAGCACCAAAGACCTTCGGGAATGTTAAAACCACTAGCAATTCCAGAATGGAAATGGGAGCATGTAACTATGGATTTTGCCATGGGATTGCCAAGGTCGGAGAAGGGGTCTGATGCTATTTGGGTGATTGTGGATAGGTTAACCAAGTCAGCCCATTTTCTTCCAGTTAAGACCACCTATAATCTGAACCAGCTTGCCTAGTTGTACATTGATGAAATTGTAAGATTACATGGGATTCCAATCTCAATTGTATCTGATCGAGATCCAAGGTTCACTTCTGTATTTTGGAAGAGTTTGCATAAAGCCTTGGGCACGAAGCTAAACTTCAGCACAGCTTATCATCCGCAAACTGACGGGCAATCCGAACGAGTAATTCAGATTTTAGAAGACATGTTGCGAGCATGTGTTCTAGATTGGTCTGGAAAATGGGAGAAATATGTACGCTTAGCTGAATTCGCGTATAACAATAGCTACCAAGCTTCAATCGGAATGGCTCCGTATGAAGCTTTGTATGGATGTCGATGTAGATCTCCCGTTCATTGGGATGAAGTAGGAGAAAGAAAGTTTTTGGGACCAGAGTTGGTGCAACAAACAGCTGAAGTAGTGGATAAAATCCGTCAACGATTAAAAACGGCTCAAAGCAGACAGAAAAGCTACGCCGACAGGAGACGAAGGGATCTAGAATTTGAAATCGGTGACTATGTGTTCCTAAGGGTTTCACCGATGAAAGGTGTGCTGCGATTCGGAAAGAAAGGAAAGCTGAGTCCCCGACACATTGGGCCATTCGAGGTACTGGATCGAGTAGGCGATAAGGCATATCGCCTGTTGCTACCATCATCCTTAGCGGGTGTGCATAATGTGTTTTATGTATCTATGCTAAGGAAGTGCATTGGAGAGCCTAGCCAAATTATGGAGACAGACATACCAAACCTTACTCCTGACTTGACATATGAAGAAAGACCAGTCCAGATTTTGGATAGTCAAGTCAAACAGTTAAAGCACAAGGAAATTAGGCTAGTTAAGGTTATGTGGGAGAATCACGGTCGCGAAGAAATGACTTGGGAGCTGGAGGATGAGATGAGAGAAAAATACCCGATATTATTCGAATAGGTTAATTTCGAGGACGAAATTTCTTTTAAGGAGGGGAGAAATGTAACTAGCGTAAAATTTGTAACCATATAACTGTACTGATCGGGATAATTATATTTGTACGTATGTATATAATATATAGGGTACGTACGTGATAATCTGTAACCCGGTAAAAATATATACTAGAATATATGGTATGTACGTAATTGGTGTTTATGTACGTGATTGCTGGGATTAATTAATGTACGTAAATATTTAGGAAAAATAATTTTAGGAGAATTAATTAGTAAATCCTTTGTATATGTAATAAGTATAAATTATAGTATATAAAATGATGATAGCCAAAAATAATAATAATAATAAAATTCATAGAAACTAACTAAATAAATTGCCTTGAAATCCATAAAAATTTAAGCCTAATTTAACTTTGCATTTCACCATAACTCATTGACACATGGCATAAGCATTAAATGGAAAAGATGTTTAAGTAAAGCAAACATGGGGGAGAGGGAGGCATTTTTTTTTATGCATCCTGAAATTTAAAAAAAAAAAAAGAGTGAAAGAGAAGGGGAAAAGGGAAGAAGAAGAAGGGAAAAGCAAGGAAAAAGCTAAAAAGACTTTAGAAAACTTAATCTAAGGTAAGTAGGTTTCATTTCATTTTTGTTTGTTTATGCTTTCCATTTTTATGAGTTGTTTCATTAATGTCAATGTGATTATGATGGTTTTGTAATTATTTTTACTCTTGATGTTTGATGATGGATGGTTAAACATGTATGATGAAAAGTGTGCTTGGTCTGAATTTCTTTTAGGGATGGAAAACCCGAAATTGGGGTGAATTATTTCGGGGTCTTGGAGTGAGTTTTAGGAAAACTGCAAAGCATGAAAGTTGTGTATATATATGTATACTACACCCCTGTTAAATTTCGTGATTTGTAGAAAAATATACATGGAGTTATGGCTGATATGGTATGGGTTGCTCAAATAGATACCTGTTGGAAAAATATTTTGTGTCCGAAATGGTGCATGAATTATTTAGAGATCTTGGAGTGAGTTTTAGGAAAAATGCAAAGAATGAAAGTTGTGTATATATATGTATAATACACCCCTGTTAAATGTAGTGATTTGTAGAAAAATATACATGGAGTTATGGCTGATATGGTGTGGGTTGCTCAAATAGATACCTGTTGGAAAAATATTTTCTGTCCGAAATGGTGCATGAATTATTTAGGGATCTTGGAGTGAGTTTTAGGAAAAATACAAAGAATGAAGGTTGTGGTTATATATGTCTACTATATCCCTGTTAAATTTAGTGATTTGTAGAAAAATATACATGGAGTTATGACTGATATAGCGTGGGTTGCTCAAATAGATACCTGCTGGAAAAAAATATTTTCCATCCGAAATTGTGTATGAGTTATTTCGAGATCTTAGAGTGATTTTTAGGAAAAATAAAAAGAAGTAAAGTTGTTTATCTATATGTCTACTATCTCTCCTTAAAATTTCGTAATTTTTAGATATATATGTAAGGAATTATGGCCAAATGGGTATGGGATATGTAGGCATACTATTGTAAAAAAAATAATATATATATATATATATATATAAAATTAAGTGGGCTTAGATTTAGATGAATATGGGCATGAAATAAACCCATGGACTTAACCTAAGACATATGGGCTTGTGGGCTTGGATTAAAATAAATGAGTTTGAACTAAGATAAAGATAATAAACTTGGATCAAGCCAATGGGCCTAGAACAAATTAAATGGACTTGGACTACAATAAAAAGCTTGGTTTTAAAAATAGATGGGCTAAGATTAAAAGAAATGAGCTTGGACAAAATAAATAAATAAATAAATAATAATAAATAAATAAATAAATTTATTCTTTTAATAATGGAAATAATTAGATCTTAATAGTAATGGAATTAATGAGCAATATTAATGAGCGGAGGTTGTGTTCCCGCTATGAGTACCATGATTGGTATGTGAACGATGGGTGAATCCCGAGTGTGAGTTGGACCGTGAGTATGGTTGAGAAATAAGAATTGGTACCCGAGTTTGTTTGAATGTGATTAAACATGTCATCACGTGCATCACGTGCATTGGGGGAAATTAATTTGAGAGAAATCATTGAAGTCTTGAATTGACACGGTTTGATAACTGAATTGAGTGGAATGGGTAATAGCAAGAAATCCATAGTGCGAGCTCTATTTACTAACACCGTTAAGCGAGGGATAATTCCGCTAACCGTGTGCTACAACGAGGGATAATGTCGTTGCGAGCAGTAAGTGATATTGAGATCACTGAGAGAAAGTAATAGAGCAGTAGGTGATAACATGATCACCGAGTGATAGTTCGCACGGACTTGCATATACCTAGGGTACCCGGATTAAAAATAGATGAAAATGTAGGAAACACAATAGCATTGCATATCATGTGCATCACCCTACTTACTGAGCTTTGGCTCATTCTGTTATTGTATTTTTTTTTATTTCAGGCAAGGATAAGGTTAAGCTGTTTGAGGATGCTACCGGTTCTCGCTAAAAGAGGCTCATGTGTCACTGATAAAAATAGGAATATCTTTTGTGGAAAAAAAAAGAGGGTACGAGCCAAATTTGTAAATTAAATATCTAGGCATTTTGAGTATTTTGTAAATTATAAAATGGTTATAAGGATGTTGTAAATTATTCCGTATGTTTCCAATAATGTAATTATCTATGTATTTTGTTGTGTATGATGGAGGAAGTAGGGGACATTAGTCCCAACAGTGTGGCGAACCTGGTCACGCCAGTTAGGTAACTGGCAAGGGAGCTGGGGGCGCCACAATATCCGTTGCAATGTCAGTGTAATTTGCAACGGATTTTCCATTACAAGTTAAATCATATTGCAACGGATAATCCGTAGCAACAAAAAAATTAATTTGCAACAAATAATCCGTTGCAATATGATTTAAGTTGCAACTGAAAATCCGTTGCAATGTCAGTGTAATTTGCAACGGATTTTCCGTTGCAATTAGGTTTCACATGCAACGGATTATCCGTTGCAATTTAAAATGCAAATAAAACGGATATTGCAACGGAATATCCGTTGCAATTAGTTTAATTTGCAACGGAATATCCGTTGCAATGTCACTTTTATTTGCAACGGATATTCCGTTGCAAATATTTTAAATTGCAACGGATAATCCGTCTTAATTTAAATTTGCAACGGAAAATCTGTTGCAGCACATATATTTGTTTTTTTAATTAACGAATGTGTTTAGCAACGGAAAACCCGTTGCTAATCACATTTCCGTTGCAAAATTTTGCAACGGATTTGCAAAAATCATCACCCCCTTTTTTTTGTAGTGTTCTCCACCCACAATGAATTGAACGATGAAAGATGCAAGGGTGAGCATAAGCTTCTGCCATTGAGAACCCATGCCTACAATGATCCACCTAGTAGGAGCAGTCAATTTAGTATGGAGAAAAATACTCGATGAGAGGGGCCCCGAAGAACCACATGTGCCCTAACACTCATCAATTATTCCTCCTGAGCTAAGAATGAGCTGCAATGATCCACAACTTGCTGTTCACCAGGTTTGCTTACAATGATCCACCTAGATTGACGAGTTCCAACCTGAAAAAATTAGGAACAAAACCTCATGCTACCTTAAGATTTCCCAATTACCCTGTACAAATTCATCTGCTTCCACTATATCCCTTGCCTTGATCTCTGACAGCGACTATTTGCCACTGCCCGATGACCATGTCCTTCTATTTCCAGTTTCAGCCCCATACCAACGTCTTGTTTCTGGTTCAAGTGCAAGTTTATATCCTCTATTTTTTCCGAAATAAATCCATTTCGGCAATCATATCCCTTCAATGTTATAACAGCACATAAATTAAACTATATATATATTTAAAAGAAGAAAATTCTAACAAATAACTCCATGATCTTCACCACGACGATTTTTTATATATTTTTCTAGGTGCTATCGGATGATCAGTGGGCTTTCCAATTCAGTTATGATGAGTTGGGCCATAGCTAGTTTGGGTGATGCCCGTAGACTCCTGGAAGTCAGGAACGAACTATCCTCCGCACTTCAACAACTACACCGTGGGAGGACTCGCCATCTTTCTTATGTCCGTTCACTCTCACCAATCAAGCAAGCTGCTTCGCCTTCGTGTCCCCGCCACTTCTTTCAATCAACTTCTCAAAATCCCAAGTCCCTCCATTTCCCAATGGCCAGTCCCTCCGGTCCTGTTTCTGGCAAAGGACCCATCACTCACATAGTCTTCGACATGGATGGTCTTTTACTAGGTAATTTTATCCCACGTTTAGACCTCATTTGCTGCATTCCATTTATTACATTTCAACATTTTTATTTTTTTCCCAGTCGGAGTTAGATCTATCTTGGAATCTGATTTGCAGTTTTTAGAGACTACATTTATTTAAGCTTCAGTTATTTAGTTGATGTTTCTACCAGTGATTCTTAAAGGGCAATTCATTAAGAGTGAGTCTGAGAACTGACGCCTTAGGGCTATTTGGAACCTCATTTGCCTTGGGTTTCCAAGACCTCTAAGCATTGCTTGAGATTGAATGACTTAATTTATGAGATTTGATTTATTTATTTGTAACATTATAATAAAATATCCTATTCAAAGTAGATTTCATATATCTATAAAATGATAGCGTGAATTTTATTTGGAATGTAATCAGAGTTCTGTTCACATTGAATTCCCGCATGATCAGGAGGCATGCAAAACTAGTATTCATAAGCATTTTAGTTATTGTGAGAATGGAAATGAGTGATGGGTTTTACGGTTTTTCTTTTAAGGGGGTTGGGGAGTGGGGAAATCGGATGGGGTTTCTGAGGTGGTCCAGTGATCTAGTAGGCAGCCTAGTTTGGATTTTCCCATGTCCAGTTGATCTGATGTGAATTTACAAAACTAAAAGTTTCGGTGAAATCCCATCTCATCATAGCGAACTTTTCATTGTGAAAGTGTTGCTTTGATCCTTTCAAGTGTAAATGGTTTGACCCCAGTTTCTCACTCGTGAGAGATATACAACAGATTGTGGTTTTTAGTGTCTAAATGGTCCTCTTATTTGTACTGTTTTTTGTTGGATTGAGAAACCTCTATGAAAAATAAAGGGTTTCAGTGTTTAACCCTTCATCTCCCTTAATAACATTGTTACGGATTCGCGTTGTTTTTATTTTTTTTCTCTCCTAAAAAGCGTGAGGCTTTTGTCCAAGGAGTGATTCCTTGAACCTGTTAGATGGCACTACTAATTCTTTTGGTTCTCATTAACAAATTCAGATCCAATCAATTTACTACTCATATTTTTTTTGATGTGCTCTATTTCATGTATTTATATATTTCATGAGTTTTCTGCTTTACAATGCTGCAGATACGGAGAAATTCTATACTGAAGTTCAAGAAATCATACTTGCTAGATACAATAAAACTTTTGAGGTCTCTCAAGGCAAAAATGATGGGGAGGAAGGCAATGGAATCAGCTAGGATCTTTGTTGAGGAGACTGGGATTAGTGATTCTATTTCAGCTGAGGACTTTCTTGTGGAAAGGGAGGCAATGCTGCAAAAACTTTTTCCAACAAGTGAGCTAATGCCAGGTATTACTCACTGCAATAATTATTCTGGATTCTTTCCTTGCTTGATTTTGTTTAATTTAATTTCAGAAGTTTTTTCGTTAGCTATCCTGAATGAAATACCCTAGGCTAGGATCGGTGCTTTTCTTTTCTTTCTAAGAATTTTTTCTATGCAAGATTGGCAAGCTGTTTCTTTTTAGGGTTATGCAACAGCAAAACAAAAATGAAGCTGTTATTTAACTCTTACTTGAACTGATTTTTTGTGATGTGCATTAAAGAGCTTGATGACTAAGTATGTCAAGCAAATGACTCTATTTTCTTTTATAAAGAATATCCATGTTTTTTTTATAATTATTATTATTATTATTATTATCAGTGATCATCTTTGCATCATGTTTCATTTAGTTGTTTTAATAGAGAATGCAATAATTGCTTGGTATGATAAAATGAACAGAAAATTAATTCTGAGGATAATCATCAGAAAGATTTGGTGTTAAGAGAAACAACATTGCTGGTTATTCGTAGCAATAACAAGAAGATGAGATACAAATAGGATCTAACATATAACCTTTTGTTTTACCTGTTCTTTTCTCTCTCAAATAATGTTAATATGAGCAGAGAATTATGTTGACTACTTTTTTTGTGAAGACTTATTTTATGCTAAATTCAAGTTGCCTCAAAGGTTTTTGGAAGAAGAAGAAGAAGAATTTTCTTTCTTATTATTTCAACAGTTCCGATTACAAGATATATAGTGGAGGAGCCACCAAATCATAAGGCTACAAAAGCAACAAATCAAAAAATAAAGAGCAGATCTGTAGGCTAGAAAATAGGAAACAGAAACTCCTAAAAATCTAAAACAATAATTCCAGATTTTATTCACCATATCACTTTGTATTTTATTTCCTAGAAATCCAACAATTTTTTAGAAAAAGAAAATGAATGAAGTAAAGAAAAAAACAGAAATTGACACTAGAAGCCAATTTACCAGGAACATAGTGTTTATGCACCTAAAAAGTAGTATACCAAACATTTAAACCTCTCTACTCGGTCAAAGGTGGCAAGTTCTCTCATTCCATGTGGTCCCCCATATGCATGGGGGGAAACATGACAAATTTTGTATTTCTCCCCTTGACATCCTAATCTCTCAAGCTAGCGACTCCCAGTTGTTTGAGGGATACACAAATTTCTTTCAAACAATCTGGAAACCACATTTTTTCAGGCAAGGGTTGATGGATATGATTCCATATATTTCCACATTCCCCCTACCCGTGTAGGCACTAACCATCTGGTGTTTACCATCTTTTGAATTTCTTTAGTCAAGATGATTATGTCTTTCATTTGCACTCCTAACATTAGCCTCTTCAAAAAAATGTTTCTGCTTTAAGCCTCCACTATCCGCAATGACTAGGAACCAAGTTTCCTGCTACTAGTAATTTTCCAATACAATCTTGTCATCAGCTAAACCCAAACCATTTTTCTAGAAAACGAACCATCTATGCAGCCTAAATTGCAGTCATCCAATAAATAAATCTTTCAGTGGCTCCTCTCCACGCCACACATCCTCATAAAACAAATCAGGAATTCTATTCTGTTCCTTTTAATCAGCATGCACTTTCTTTCTTCGTTTTTATTATTATTATTATTATTCTTTGCATTCCCTAGATAGTAGAAATATAATAGATAGTTAGGAAGTTCAAGGTCAAGAGACAGGAGTATGTGAGGACCAAGTCTCCCTTTTCATTGCATAGTTATTCAAATCAGACTAATTTGAAGTATCAACACAAATCCTCTTTGACCAAACTCATGATTCACTTGAAAATTGAAAGTGAATGAATGTTAAGTCTTGTGAAGATGGTTTAACTAGACATTCTGCGTCAATGTGGGATAGCATAATTATTTAAGGAGCTTTTTTGAGCTTATTCCTGCCTTTTCTCTGTGTTAGTGAAAGAGAATGAGAAAGGAGGACTATAATGCAAGGTGCACGGTTGTTCTATTGGTTAGAAGTCTCTTAGAGGGAATGCTTCTTTTTTCCCCTTGGAACTCTCCAAGTGAGCAAGAGAGAAAGAGGATCAGTTCTTTTACTCTCTTTTTTTACCTACTCTCTTCTAATGTAGAAACTACTAGGGAACAAGTAAAACAACCCCAAAGGTCAAACTAGCATTTGCTCCCTCAAGAATTTCTACGTAATCACCCTGTGATTCAAATGTTGTTTATAAAGCATTGACTTTACATAGTTGTATCTGTTAATGTACAATGGGAGTTCAAAAGGTTTAGTGCGCAATCTCTTGCTTACTTGCGATGTAAGATCAATTGTGACAATGATGTTTCTTTTTTATCATTTATTATTTACTGCAGGGGCAAGCCGTCTCATCAGACATCTCCATGCAAAAGGAATACCAATAGCCGTGGCAACTGGGTATGTTTATTTATTTATTATTATAAATTCTTCTTATTATTTGTAAATTATGTGCCTTAATTATGAAATCTAATGGTTAAGATATATTTTCAGCTCGCACAAGCGCCATTTTAGTTTGAAAACACAAAGACATAGTGAGCTTTTCTCGTTGATGCATCATATTGTTCTCGGAGATGATCCAGAAGTCAAACAAGGCAAACCATCACCAGATGTATTTTTAGCTGCAGCAAGGAGATTTGAGGTAATCCTGTAGGTGTTTTTGTCTTATAGTTACTGGTGAACAGTAATGAAAGCTGGGAGAGTGAGTCTTTGATTGATTCATTTCATCAATTCGCTCTTGAGGTAGCCTCATTTACTTTGGCATTAAGAAAGCACTACAACAGCATATGATTATTTGCAAATTGACAGGGTGGCCCAGTCGATCCACAGAAGATTCTTGTTTTTGAAGATGCACCTGCAGGTGTTCTTGCAGCTAAGAATGCTGGGATGTAAGTGCATTGCTTGTGTATCGTACAACATATGTTGTATATTTTGTTTTTGTCATAGTTCATATTACTTGCTTGGTTGCACACAGTTCTATTACTGGGTTATACAAGCTGATTAATGATTTGATATGGAAGTAAATAGGAGCAATAAGAAAGGAGGAACTTTAATCCTAATATATTTGATCTATCTGTATTATTTTCTTTTTTATCTTATAGCTGCTGAAATTCGGTTGCTCTGCTATCTGCCTGATTAATTTTTTTTTTAATCCTAATGATCTTGTGTTTTGTCCCCTTATTTATCTTGAATTAATTAACCATAAGATTTTTAAGTTAAAGACTTGCTGAATATAACTGACGGTTTGAAACTATGAAGTGATTGGAAAGTACTGATAAAAGTACTTTTGCTAGAATTCAGTCGTTTCTTGATTCTCATTTTGTGCTCATATATTATATTTTTTCGTTATAATCTATGGAGTATATTAATTCACGAGGTCTTCTCTATCGACTCCTTTGTCAAGGCTTTCAACTTATGATTCATAGACTTGCACCTGGGTAAGTAACCAATCATTACAATTGAAAAATGGAGGAAGGAAAGAAAGAAAGAAAGAATAGCTTCCATCGTGTTTCTTTTGTTGGTTATAATGTCATGCTGTACATGAAGAAGTGGCTCTTCCTCTTATCTTTTTCTTTTTTCCTGGAAAATGTAATTGTTCGAATGGCATTTTCTTAGCATCACACCTAGCGGTTGGGAATGGCTTTTGACATGATGCAATATATAAGTTTTTGACATATGAAAGGGTTGCTAATGTATATTTTGCATACCGTGCAGGTGTGTGATGATGGTTCCAGATCCAAGGCTGGATAGCTCTTATCACGACACAGCAGATGAAGTTTTAAGTTCCCTGTTGGATTTGAGCCCCAATTGTTGGGGCTTGCCTCCCTTTGAGGATGTGGAAAGCTGAATGCTAATAGATTTGGGTCCTGGTTTGTGTACCGTGAAAGAGAAGTTACCCTTCAAAACTCGTAGATTTTTTCATCCGATGGAAGGACATCTCTATTCGTGTAACGGACTCTCATTCTCATTATGAACTAGCCATGTAATTCTTGGGGGTTTTCCTCAATTTTCAATGTACTGTTGCAAAGATCAAGTTCTATGGAACTTCTCCCTCACATGCATCATCTATATTAAGAAGGTTTTTAAAGATTGTTCTCACTTTTTCTGTGTCTTGGTGAAAGAGAACGAGAAAGCAGGGCTATACTAGAATGCCAGGTGTTCTGTTTCTTGTTATGGATAGGAATCTGTATTTGACTTCATGCTTGCGTGCTCTCTTCTCAGGTGGTAACCTTGACGGCACAAGTAAAACAACCCAGAAAACATATTTTGTTTAGCATATGTTTTGGTTTTCTAGTTCTAGAGGGTACAAGTTTTTGGGACCCGACTTCGATGTGCTACTCTGGCGTGCGCCAGCTATCGGTAAAGGATCTTACAAGCAATGACAAGCTGGGCATTAATGTGTAATTGTATAGTGGCTAACACAAGGAATCAGCACAGAAAAAACTGCTGCACAGTAATTGATTTGATATCCTGCGAGCCTTGCTATTTAAGAGGGGCGACAAAGGAAAATTTGCCCTAGCCAACACCACCTAAAAACAGCCCTTTCTTAACCACCTGCAATAAATACAAACAGTGCAGTCTTGAATTATTCAGGTTACCCTGACCTTCCTGAAATGTAAAACTTTGCCTCCAAGCTCACCAAAAAATAGTTAAAAATATTGTAAGATTGAGTTCATGACTAAAGAGCTGATCCCAATGCTTGTCCACTTTGTATAAACTGGATGCTGGGCTGAGTCAGTAGAGCAAGGAAGGTTGAAGTTTGCAAATACATTCGACTGAGTGTGCAAATATACTTTGTTTATTATAGCACGATTGGAGTTATGGAATAATTAGCATGGATCGTTAGTTTATTGCTTCTCATTTGTGCAATTAGTTTATATGTAATTTGTCTCTTCAAATTTCAATGCCACCATTTTCGTTTAGATTTTTGGAGGAAAACCAGAGAATAAAATGAGAATAAAACACTAAACATGAGGTGAGGAATAATATATAAGACTATAAATGAAATCTTGAATTAAACTCTTTCTTCACCTTATTTTTATTTTTATAGTGAATCTTGAAAGTTCAAAGGTTGAAGAATATTTTGATTCTATTATGGATCTAGTGATACATAATTATTTGGAGGATTTTCATGACATGATTAATCCATCAAGTGTGGAAACATATACACTTGTGCATTTTGAATTCGACACTAAAAATTCATTATACCCTTCTAGTACCACTAGATAACCAATATAGTGTAACTCATAGTCATTTGTTTACCTCAAATTTTTGAGTACCCTTCATATTGTTTTCTAATGTTTTGTACTTGGATCTCTTAAAAATCTACTCAATTTGTTAGTCGAGCAAGCAATATTAATTTTTATCCAATTTATAGCATATATTAAGCTCTTAATTATCTAAGAATGTTGTATTTGATCTATTCACTTGTATTTATTTTTCAACAGATAAACACTTATATCAATTAATATTTTCATAAAACTATGTCACCTTTAGAAAATTTATCGAGAACTTTCTCAACATAATAAGATTTGAGAAATAGGAATCCATCAAATGTTAGAGAAGTATTTTTTTTTAATATATAATATACAAGTCTCTTATATCAAAGTTGTTTAGCTAACATTTTCTTTGTAGTATTGATCATGTGATCGTTATTGCCCAAAATTAACATACCTTTCATAATGACATAACTTTTATTTGTATTTTTCACATAAATATATTTATTAATTTTAAATTTATTTGACAACATAACCTTTTTAAATTTTCAATGTCATTGTTTAGGTGTTTTTTTCAACACATGTAATGATTTGACAAGTTTACAGATTTTCTTTTGTTGTCCATTAACAACAAACCCCTTAGGTTATTCTATGCAAACCTTCTTTTCAAAATCATCATTTTAAAATGTTAATTTTACATTTGTTTTATGTATTTCAAGATTGCAATTCCTATTAATGCTCGTATGGAATTTATTATTCACACAAATGGAAATATGTCAAAATAGTTCATATTTTCTTGTTCTTTAAAACCTTGAACAACAAGTTTACCATTATATTTATCGATAGTGCCATCAATTTTCATCTTTCTATTGAAGATCAACTTATGTCTTAATAGTTTACTTTTGAGAGGAAGATCCACTAATTTTCAAGTATTATTATTTATGATGGATTCAATTTCATTATTGATTTTTTTTCCAATAAGAAGCTTCCCAACAGAATATTGTCTTGGAGTAGGCTTAAGGTTCATTTTCTAAAATGAGGACTAGATGTTTTGGTCATTTTTGTCCATTTACTCTTTCTAAGCTAAAATTTATCTTTTAATTGATGATGATTACTCGAGCTAGCCTTAATTGTTATCTTTGGTGAACAATTTTCTTGTGCTTCCTTTCATGGCAATACATCCTCAAATAACATAGAATTTGTTAAACTTTCAGTAATGAATTTTCATCTTCAATTTCATTTTCATTCATTTTACTTTTATGTTACAATGCTGAAATATATATAGAGACTACTCCTACTACAAAACAAAGAACATACAAATAATCTCTAATACTACTGGACAAAGATTTTAGTTATAACAATAATTTGTTATAACCAACTTTTCTTCCATCTGGATTTTAACACTCCCCCTCAAGTTAGAGCGTGGATGTTTATCATGCCCAACTTGTTAATTGCACCATGAAACACTCTTCCTGAAACCGCTTTTGTGAGTACATCTGCCAGCTGATTTTCTGACCTTACAAATGGAAATTGTATAATTTTCCGATCAAGGTTTTCTTTAATAAAATGTCGATCGACTTCAACGTGTTTGGTACGATCATGTTGAACAGGATTATGCGCAATCTCGATAGCTGACTTATTATCACAGTGTAGACCCATAGATGTCCCATACTCAATTCCCAGGTCTTGTAGTACCTGTTTAATCCATAGCAATTCACATACACCATGAGCCATACCCCGGTATTCTGCTTCTGCACTTGACCTTGCGACTACTTTCTGCTTCTTACTTCTCCAAGTTACTAGGTTACCTCTACAAAAGTAAAGTAACCTGATGTCGATCTTCTATCTGTCTGATCTCCTGCCCAGTCTGAGTCTATGTATCCTGTAATTTCACGAACTTCATTCTTTGAGAATAGTAGTCCTCTTCCCGGTGCACTTTTTAAATATCTTAGGATCCGATATACTGCTTCCATATGCTCTTCTCCTGGTGAATGCATGAACTGACTTACCACGCTGACTGCATAGGCTACGTTTGGCTGTGTATGTGATAAATAAATCAGTTTCCCGACTAATCTTTGGTAACGTCCTTTGTCGCTGACGTCTGATCTTCTGCTTGTCCCAGTTTGTGATTCATCTCCATAGGTGTATCTACCGGTTTGCATGCAAGCATTCCAGTTTCTGCTAATAAATCCAACACATATTTTCGTTGTGAAAGACATATCCCCGTTTTTGACCTCGAGACCTCAATCCCTAAGAAGTACTTCAGTTGTCCGAGATCTTTCATTTCGAATTTCGATGCTAGAAACTGTTGTAGAGCCTTTCTTTCTTCTGGATCATCTCCTGTTAAGACCATATCATCCACATATACTATTAGAGCCGTTACCTTCCCTCCTTTGTGCTTTATAAACAAAGTATGATCCGAATTACTTTGATTATAGCCAAACTCTTTCATCGTGGATGAGAATCTTCCGAACCATGCTCGGGGTGACTGTTTTAACCCATATAAAGCCTTCTTTAATTTGCATACATTCGTTTCTCGTGAGCACCTGGTTTTCACTCTGGGTGGCAATTCCATATAAACTTCTTCTTCAAGATCTCCATTCAGGAAGGCATTCTTGACATCAAATTGTTGTAAGGCCCAGTCTCGATTCACTGCTATCGATATGAGAATCCGAATTGTGTTTATTTTTGCAACCGGGGCAAAAGTTTCTTGGTAGTCCACCCCATACTTCTGTGTATATCCCTTTGCTACCAACCTTGCTTTGTATCTATCAATGCTCCCATCTGCTTTTAACTTCACTATGAACACCCATTTACACCCAACTTTCTTCTTTCCTGTTGGTAGTTGACATAACTCCCACGTGTTATTCTTCTGCAAAGCCTCCATTTCCTCATTCATCGCCTTGGTCCACTTTGGGTCTGCTAATGCATCCTGTATATTACTAGGAATAGACACATTGGATAATTGATTAACAGTAAATGCATATGATTCCGATAATCTATGGGTAGAGATATAATTGCTGATGGGGTATTTAGTTTTGTGTTTTGGATCAGGTTCATATTGTTTCTTTGGGACTCCCCGATTTAATCTTTGTGGGTATCTATTAGTCACATTATTTTCTAAGACAGGAATTTCATTTATCTCATTAGGGATAGGATTTAGGGTTACCTGAGGGGACTGAGGAGAGACATTCTCGGTTGATTCTTCGGTTAATGGTGTAGGGGTTGGTAATTCAAGAGACATAGGGGGGTCGTTACTGAGATCATTCTGGTCTGTGCAACCTTCCTAGTTATCATCCCGGCTTGGTCTCATTTCCTCTAATTCGAATATATCTTCATTCTCTTCATTGTTACTCTCCCCCTGAAGAGAAGAACCAGGAACTCCCACTGAATAGTAGGGTTCGGATTCTCGAAATGATGCATCCAAGGTCACATGTAGCTTGCGATGATGAGGATCATAACATCGATATCCTTTCTGAAACTCCGAGTAACCTACAAACACGCACCGTTTGGCACACGGATCGAGTTTGCTTCGCAGAACCTTAGGAATGTAGACATATACCGTACAACCAAATACCCGCGGCTCCAAATTTGGAAGGTGAGGAACCGACAGAAGAGACTCCATTTTTTGTTGAGGAGATTGAAAAACAATTGCACTAGATGGTGTTCGATTTATTAAGTACGCAGCGGATTTGACTGCCTCACCCCAATAGTATTTTGGCAGATTCATGCCAAATAGCGAAGCACGAACTATTTCCATAATTTGCCTGTTCTTTCTTTCGGCTAATCCATTCTGTTGTGGAGTATATGTGCAGGATGTCTGATGTCGAATTCCATGATGCTGTAAAAAATTACCTAGTACTTGATCCATAAATTCTGTACCATTATCTGACTGAAGTGTACGAATGTGCCGTTGGTATTGGGTCAGCACCATTTTCTGAAATTCCTGAAATGCTGTACTTACTTCACTTTTATTTCGGAGGAGAGAGATCCAGGTCATCCGAGTACATTCACAATAAATGTAACAAAATACTGTGCATTAGAAAAGGATGAGACCTTTGCCGGACCCCAAACATCAGAATGAATTACTGCAAATGGTTCTACACTTTTATTCAAACTAGGCAAATAGGGAATACGGTGACTTTTCGCCAATTCACAAATTTCACACTGAAAATCTGAAATACTTAACCTTGAAAATAACTGCGGTTGTAACTTCTTAAGATACCCAAATGACAAATGTCCAAGTCGTCGATGCCACAACCATACAAGAGCCTGAGCTTGATCCGTACTCCTGGTTTGATGCGCATAACCCAGTTTTGACCCCCCTTGTTTCGTTAATTCCAGATAATAGAGATTATCTCGTCTAACACCATAACCAAGAATCTTCCGGGTGAGAATGTCCTGAAAAACACAAAACTGAGGCCAAAATGTTACCGTGCACTCAAGAGTAGTAGTAATTTGACTAACCGACAAGAGATTATACGCAAGAGATGGAACAATAAGGACAGTATCAAGTGTTATAGAGTGATTCAAAATAAGAGATCCTTCCCCCGTAACAGGGGAGGTACTACCGTTAGCAGTGCGTACAGCTATACGTGAGGAGGGTTTATGACAGATTAAATTATCGGAATCACTAGTCATGTGATTAGATGCACCTGTATCAATAATCCAATCACTATTTTTAGTAATAACAGAGTGTGCAAAAGGTTTTTCGATGATACCTGGATGAGCCACATTTGCTGTAGGCAGTACCTGATCTACTGCCGTTAGATGTGCCATAGGTGTTCTGATATTTTTCCGGGGTTTTTTGGAAAAATCCCACCAGTCCGGGTAGCCAATAATTTCATAACACCGTTGTTTTGAGTGCTTCATTTCCCCGCAGTGAGAACACATCAACCCACCAGTATTTTTGTATTTTCGGTCAACCCTGTTTTGGTCAACCCCGTTTCTGTCAACTACCCCGTTTCGGTCAACCCCGTTTCGGTCAACCGTTTATAAGGATAACCCTAAAAACCTTTTCCCCCTCTCTCTTCCCCCATTTTTAACACCAGCCGGATAATCTCCATTCATCTCCAAATTGGAAATCTTTGAATCACCAGCCTTGGCCACTGGAATCACCTGTGAGTAGAGCACCTTCAATATATTGTCACAGATCGAAGACAGTTCGGTCTCAATCTCAGCCCTGTAGGCATGGATCACAGACACGTGGTGTTCATTTCCACGACTCTCCTCTTTCTGCTCGATTGTGGAAATAATCCTCCAAGAAGCACGTCTAGCACCGATTACGTTGTTGTAAGCTACGGAGAGGAGGTTTCGTTCTTCCATGGTGAGTTCCTCGTTCTCTAGAGAGGCAGGACAGAGACCTTCGCCATGTAGGGCTTTATAAAGGTGGATGAAGTTCTGGGTTTGCTTTCGTCTGGGTTAGGTGATTTGATTTTCGTTTGGGTGTTTGTGAGCTGATGGGTGTTTGTTAGTTCAAGAGGGGTTTCGCTGGAGGTGATGAAGAGGTACGATGAACAAGACTCGCCGGAGATGGCGAAGAAGCCCTGATATTTTCTCGGGAAAATCTGGGTTTTATTTTCTCGGGAAAAACTGGGTTTATTTTCTCGGGAAAATCTGGGTATGAACAATAAATTTTCGAGATAACTAATTCGATAGAAAAAAAGAATACGGTTCAAGAAAAAAAAATCGAGATTCACTGTTGGGTGTTTTTTTTTTCTGTGGGGATTGGTTTTGTGTATGAACAGTGCTCTTGATGAACAAGCACTGTGCAAATCGAGTTCTGGGTTTCGAGCCAGAAGAGAAAAAAACAGCAATTCGATTTCAAAGAAAAATTCGAGATTTGCTCTGATACCATGTTAAACTTTCAGTAATGAATTTTCATCTTCAATTTCATTTCCATTCATTTTACTTTTATGTTACAATGCTGAAATATATATAGAGACTACTCCTACTACAAAACAAAGAACATACAAATAATCTCTAATACTACTGGACAAAGATTTTAGTTATAACCAACTTTTCTTCCATCTGGATTTTAACAGAATTGTTATAGTCCATAGCAATATTAAATGAATATCCTTAATACTTGTATGTATGTATGTATGTATTATTATTATTATTATTATATGCATATCTAATAAATACACAATTCACACTCTTAGGTTCTATCTTAATATTCTTAGGATCAAATATTGCTATGTATTTGTAGGAAGTCGAGGATGTTACGAACGGTTTCCTTTTAATACTTAAAAAAACTCGTACATTTTAGTTTAACAAGTACTTCTTAACTAGATTTTGCAATCAACGAGCGAGGCAAAAATCATGAGGCACGTACATTATGCAAGAAATAAAACAACATTCGTGACAACCGAGTTTGGGAGATCAGAACTCTTTTATTCAAAGAAGGATAAGGAAATGAGGTCGTCCTTCCCAAGAAATCTAGCTAGCTAGCTAGGTGCCCTATTTTTCCATAGCAAAAGCATAAGCATAAGCATAAGCCCTGTTTTGTTTTTATAATATTAAAGTGTATAACCTCCTTCTTACATGCTGATCCATACAATCATCACACCTAGGCCGCCCCTGCTGTTCCCTTCCTTGAACCCCCCTTCGCTGGCAGTATCCTAATCCTCTTCGCCACGCGCACAAAATCTCTGAATATTCACATCGAGAGTGAAAAATTAAGAGCGAGCAATATTAGTGAAGCATAATACCTAGCCAATATATAATCTATCAAGCGAATAAGAAAAAAGTACCACTGCAGGTTATGGGTATGCGGTGCTACAAATATTTCATTACGGAACATAGAGTAGGTATCCGAATGTGGTGATTACCAATATTGACACATATATATATAGCATATATTAAGTATTATAAATTTTATTGATGTGATGGTCAATGTATATAAAAATGTTAATAGATCTATCATATTCAAGGTAAATCTACCAATATAATTATCAGTGTATCATGTATATATATATATATGTGTGTGTGTGTGTCGATAACGATGCATATGTTGATTTGTAGCTAGAATAATTATATTAATCAGATATATTTATTATTTTGGATGCTAGGAAATTTCAATTGAGTGTATTTTATGAATATAAATAAATAAATAAATTCTAATTGTTTCAAGTTCTTATAAAAAATATATATTTTAACTCAAATTTAAGATCCATATGCACGTCCCATCGCAAGTCATCTAATATAAGAGGATGAATCTATGTATCTATGTTAACATCAAAGACCCGTACAAATGATGGGTCGATAAGAAAGTAAGAAACTGCATTACTACAAGAAAGTTTTGGAATAGGACTGCTTACTGTTGAAAACACGAATTATATATGGAGTGCCGATTAAAGGACATGTACATTAAGTCAATGACATGAAAACATGGCAATGTAATAAGTCAAGATGATAGCGTATACGTACTTCCAGTTAAGGTCACCAGCAAGAAGGAGATCGCTTTCAATGTCTTCATAGGCGATGAGATGACCAGGAACAGCATTCGTGAGATCAAGATCATGATCACCAGCACTACTCTCTGATGCGGTCGACCCTCCTGAATCGCTGCTTCCGTCAACAAACATCTGCCTTAGAGCCTTCGCAAGGCTATGGTAGCTTGCATGCTTATGAAGGCTGATTCTCTGGCAGATCGAACGGCCCTCGAGAACAACTGTCACCGGAGGAATCATGGTAGAGACAAGATCATCATCTTCAAAGCCAGGGAAGGCTTTAGGCTTGGTACTCATGAAGTTGGGCAAGGAAGAAGCCGGTCTGGGGCACTCTGGGACACTTGTAATCTCTTGCCATCTTCTTTTCAAGGATTCTTGTCTCTGTTGAGCTTCAAAACCATTCATATTCTTCTTCTTCTTTCACTTGCTTATGGAAACTAACGTGTTCGTGCGTGATCTTCAGGAAGAGATCGATGTAGCTAACAAACTGAGAAGGGTCTGGTCCTTGGTGGGGATTATGTAAGATCGAGGGATCGATCGAGAGTGTGAGTGCGTGCGTTAATTAGTAGACTGAAAAGAGTTTGGTGTCGATGCGCGCAGGAGGTAATTGAAAAACCTACTGGTAGGGCAACGGGGTGATCGTGTGAGTTTGAATTGTATGTGTTTGTTGGTAGAAAATATATAAATTAGAGAGAGAGAGAGAGAGAGAGAGAGAGAGAGAGAGCTAGCTAGCTAGGTCAGGTAGGTGCCTGACAGAGGGCATTTTCCTAGTTCTTCACTCAACTCCTCAGTGACGCCCGAGCTCTCTGCCCTTTCTTTTATATATATATATATGAATACGTACGGTGCATTATATATAATACATAGTTCCAACTGGCGTCTTGAAATTCTTATAAATATTAAATGATAATCGCAAACCAAAAGAAAGATCATATTTATTTATTTATTTATGGGGATGGTGATTAAATGCGTGAAGAAAAAGCGAGCTCAAAAGGACACATCTGCGTAGCTCATATAAATTTATATAGCAATAATATACTAAATAAATAATAAGCAATGTGTCTAGTAAATTGAAATGCATGGGCTACATAAACGACCGCGTTGCGGCCGGCGAACGCATCGCTTCTTTGACTCTCAGGCGGTCGGGAGCTCCAAATCACACTTCTCTTTCGCCACTCTCACCTTTTTCTACTCCCGTCCCCATGCAGGCATGTACAATAGAAAACCATAATTTAACCCTATTCAAGTAGACAAATAATATTGTTGGCTATGGGTGTTTTGGTCATTTAAGTAATTGCCTGAGGCTGAGGGGCTTGTCAAGATCACATCTCTTGCCTTAGAGCAACTCCAACGCGAAACTCATCTGCGTTGGTGAAGCTAAATATTTGTACTTTTAGTTATTATCTTTCATTTTTTGCGATGATGAAGCTGGATATTTGTATTTCTAGCTATTATCTTTCATTTTCATGCCTTCAACGGAGTAGTTATATTGATATCTAAAATGACTTTCTTTTTACTGAACAACTATTCCGACACATTTGCAAAGGAAAGCCAAAAGGTATAAATAGTTAAGAACATACATATATTCGTTGAAATTATATTGTTGAGTTCTGTGAATTAAAACACAACAACAATGAACAAATGATGAATAATAGAAGCTAATAAAAACACAAATAAGAAGAACAATTCTTGCATAATTGTTTCTTCTCTTGGAAACCAATCAGAACAAGAAAAAAAAGCTCCAAATACCATCATCAAAATTGTGTGCCCAGTTGAAGAACAACTTCGGTGATCAGAAGCTCCTGTCAACTACAAAGTTTCTGCCCACTGCTTCCATTAATTACTTTAAGGTTTGTTTTTTAAACTTAATCTATTTTTTTCCAATCAACACTGCAGATTTGTTGAGAACTTGGTTGTTGACAAAACCCAAATGGACAGGGGGATTTGTGACTCCCTATAGATATCAAGAAGAAACCTTAGGAAGGGGGCTATAAAATAAAACACAGATTTGTTCAAATCATCTAAACACAAGAACAAATTCACACCTCAATCAAATTAAAACAATCATCACAATTTTGAGACAACTCGATGAGTTAAGGGGGTTAGAAAATGACCTTAGGAAGCACCTAAGTTTGATTGAAGGTTGATGTAAAGGGGCTGGAATTTCAGGTTCATTTAGGGCTGGGTTTTGAGTTGATTTAGGGTAAGAAATAATTAGTGAACAATCTTCACTTTACTCTCTTAACTTTACTCTCTTAATTATAATGAATTTCAATGCATGTCTTCCAATTAATTATAATAAATGCGGTAATATTTTCTAATTGACTCTAGGGTTGGGATGTGGTAATATTTTTTAATTTTTAATCTGGTTAAAAAAGAAGAAATCTACAATATTAAATCTAGCACCAATTAGCTTTAAAAAATAATTGGTTGTGCTTAATTGGGTTTTTTTTTGTTAGTTAGTTTAATTACATGCATTGAATTTACTGTTAGATTTATAAATTGTTTAAATTATAATGATGTTATCTTCCTTATATTAAATAGATGTTTTTATAAGTTTATTAATAATTTGAGTTTGATAGAATTTGAGTTAGATAGAATATAACTTGGGGAAATGACACAATTTGTTTTTTTTATGCAGATGGACTCAAATTTGTGAAACTTCACCAACTTGCTTATAAGTGGCTTTTACCATATTAATTGTATAATTAATTGCATAATTATATTATATACAATATAATTGCACTATATTTAAAATGATATACAAAAAATGGCTCTTCTAAATGACTTTTACCATTGGAATACAGATAAACAAAAAAGTCATATTTACACTATTCAAAAAAACATTTTATCAATTTAGGTCTCTAAAATGCCTTTTGCATTGGTGATGCTCTTATACCCATCTTTCCTAAAAGTGTCTAAGCCTCAACGCATCAGCTCCTCCTTGGCTTTGCCATACAACATGATTTATTTTTATTATATAATATATGCATAGTGCATAAAGGAAACCACAAGGGTTAGGTTGGGTAATTAAGGGCATTCATTTATTAATATTTTTTATATGTTTTTTTTATTAATATGGGTGTTCGGACCAGCTTGCACACACCTCGACTAATTCAACGAGCCTTGAAGTTAATGATCATGTAACCCTCTTGTAGTCCTGAAGAAATAAATTTTATTTTTGTAATGAACTATAAGTTCAACCATTTAAAACAATCATTTGAATAAAAATTTATTCTTGATTAAAATATAAATTAGTTAAAATTATCTCTAAATGCGAAGAAAATATATAAAAGAAAATATATAAGAAGGTGATCTATCTTAAAATCTAACATATTTTTCCTTCCAATATATTATACTATATACTAAAAGAGGTCAGTGGTTCACTGTGAGTGTTTTCATTGTGGATTACAATGGTAGTTTTGGGTTGGCTAGATTTTGGGTGTTTGGGTCACGGGTTATTTTGATTTTTTATATTTTTTGCACAATTAAATAACCATTATACCCTCTAAAAAGACAAAAATCAAGAGTTGTCAGAAGGGGTGTCACGGTAATTTCACATTCCATTGCATAATAAATAACTCTTTTACTCTCCAATAAGACAAAAACCAAGGGTTGCCTACGGGGTGTATCAGATATTTCACATTTTTTAAATTGTCTAAATACTTATCCACCACCCAGTAAGACAAAATAGAAGAGTTAGCTAATTTACCATTTTTTTTGGTTGGTTTGGTTTCGATGTCAGGGTCACGGGTTATTTTGATTTTTTATAAAAAAAAATTACAATAAAATAACCATTATACCCTAAAATAAGATAAAAACAAAGAGTTGCCTGAGGGGGTGTCACGGTAATCTCATATTCCATTGTACGGTAAAATAACTTTGTAACTCTTCAACAAGACAAAAACCAAAGGTTGTCTGTGGGGTGTTTTTCAGATATTTCATATTTTTTGAAAATATCTAAATACTTATTTGTCCTCCAATAAGACAAAATAGAAGAGGTTATTATAGGGGTGTTTAGCTAATTTACTATTTTTTAATTTTCTTGATGGCACTATGCGCACGTCTGACACACACGCCAATGGTTTTCTTCGTGATGCTCCATTTGACCGGCACGTGCGACGTGTTCCAGTGGTGAAAAATGTTAATCTAGCATCTCAAGTGATTCACCTCCATGTCATCTTCCTCGTGGTGTGGTGTGTGACAGCACACGGTAGCCGACGACGTGACGATGGTCAGTTGAACTTTTTTCCCCTTTCTCTCCCATGCATGCTAAATTACACGGTAGACCTCTTTTTTTTATGGTTGTTTCATCGTTTAATTGTGTTGTATGATCTTTATTTCTGTTATGTAAGTTTTGATTTGTTTTAATTGTTTCCTTCAATTGAAATTAATTATATATTATGTTTTCATTTCAATCTTTACTCATTTAATTTGGGTTTTGTTTTCAATCCCTTAATATTTTCGATACATAAGGTTTGATTTTTTCAATTTTGTCCTTTGATTGAAATTAATAATATATTTGGTTTTTATTTCGGCCCTTACACTTTTAATTTTTTATTTTAACTCCTTAATTTTTTTATATTTCTGAAATGTTCTCTATTTTTGTCCATGTTTATATATATATATATATATATATATATATATATATATATATATATATATATATTCTCTTAGCTTTGTTTTTTTTTTTTCTCATAATTTTTTTTCTATCATTGTTTTTTGGTTTGCTCTTTTTTTAAAGTTTTTAGGATTTTTTATTCTTTGATTTAATTTTGTTTTTTCCATTTTTAACGCAATAATAATAATAATAATAATTATAATAATAATAATTATTATTATTATTTTATGCTTCCTCTTTTGTGAATGTTTTTGAGGATTTTTTTCTCGAAATAATTTAATAGTTTTTATTGTCTTAGCAATAATAGTAATGATATTTTTTTTTTATATTAAGGCTTCGATGTTGATGTATTTTATTAAACCTTGCATGTATAGATATTATATTTTATTTTGAATTAGCAAAACCTATTATGTCTAATACATTAATTTGGACCATATTAGACATCATAGCATATGAATTCTATGTGCTAATAAATTCATGAACATAGATTTGGGATGGTTCTATCTTGTCAAATATAACTGCTATTAGCGGTTTCAAATTTAATCAACCTATTTATTGTGAATTAAACCTTCAAACCAAGTCTTGGACTCAAGTGGGTTTGCTAATTTTTTATTTTATTTTTACCTGAATAATAAAAGAACAGTTTTTTAATTAAAAAAAAACTAAATATATGGGTTTGATGGCCAAACAATCATGCTGGGCTTGCTAACAAAAAGCCCAAGGCACACACCTGTTCTTGGTTCTATTTTGTTTTCAATATTTTTCAAGGGATAAGCACGTGGTTCTTGTTACTGTTACTGTACGAAAGAAAACAATGATTTTCATAATCATGCTAATATCAATGAGTTTTGACATGAGGCTATCAGCGGCAGATGTTACCATGCACTTCTACTGCCTCAACTGTACCAATAGAAGAAAAGGCAACATTGCCACCATATATCCCTAACATATAATATGTTGTAAGTTTGCATTGTGGTGTTATAGCTTCTGCAATGTTGAGTGAGGTCTGCTACTCCTTTTGTATTTATTTCCAAATTTACGAGCAAAAGCTAAAATTACTTTGCAGTTAATGATTATAATAAAGCATGACGTGGAAGCTCGACATAAGAAGCAATAATAATGTTGTGGTCCCGCACCATGTGATGGTGAGACCACCGCATTTAAATTAAAATAGGGCTGCCACATCACTTAAAAAAAATGGTATTAGGATTTTATACTTGACAAGAGACAAAAAGAGAAAAGTGAGGGAAAAATAGAAAAAGTGGTGGCTGTTGAACAATTCATCTTCTTTCTTTGATTTCGAGCTCGTTCACCGTTGGATCGAGCTAAGATTTGGACAGAGGCTTATAGACACATTAATCTTCATTATGAATGGTTGGATTGAAGACTAGAGTTGTAGAAGTTGTTCGTTTCGATAGAAAACGGGGCTTTCAGTATTGTGAATCTTTTCTCAAACTTTGTTCTCTTTAATCTTGTTGTATTATAGATTGTTCTTTATGATATGTGTTGTAGCCCTTAGTTGAATATGAGAAAGAATATTGTGAACCCATTATTTGTGATAGTGAAAGTTTTAAGTGGACTACGGTCCCGTGGTTTTTTCCCGCATTAGGTTTTCCACGTAAAAATCTTGGTGTTGATGTGTTTGATTATTTGCATTATAGTATTGATTGTTTAATCCCATAATTTATTTGAACAAAGAGAGAAAAATGTTTGAGACTTGATTGGTAATCCACTAAATTGATGCCCTATTATTGAGTTCTTTTCCCACCCAATAAGAGTGATGTGATTTGACGCCGTACAATACGGGAGGGAAAGGTCCATGTCTTCTTGGATGGGAGGGAGGGAGGGTCGTTAATTTCTGTGGGGTCTAGCTAGGCATACCTAGCAGTTCGGTTTGTTTCTTTTCGAGCTTTGTGGTTCACATCACAAGAGCACTTACCACCGATTTGTCCTCTTTTGCTACGAGATAGATACTGCTGATTAATTAACGTGGCTACAGTTTCCCTCGCTGCCCCTGCTCAAACTCTGCTCGGTAGTTTGCAGCCATGCATGGATTCTCGGGTTTTGTTTTTTATACAGTCCACAACAAATACAAAAGGGCATGGCACCCCTATCTTGGACTTCAAAAGTGTAAGCAATTGAGTACGAGAATGATTTTTAGTCACATTTGTCTATATAACAGCAGTGTTGGATAGCGTCACTTCCCCAAAGAAACATCCAATATTTGACATTCAGCTTCACCCCCTCAGCTAATTTCATTTACCATTTTGCAGACTTCAATCTTCTATTCATACTCGTGCGGATCCCTTTCTAATTCCCTTCCTTGTAATTTTCTACCACTTGGCTTTCCCGGCCTGGCATCCAAGTACTAGCCAGCTTGAGTTTTGTCCGAGAAAGGTCCTCGGCAAGGACATGTAGCCATTACTCTCATACATCGTTGCTTCAGTGATTTTTGAGCTGGACGATTCAAGAATGTCAAGAGGTCATATAAACTTGGTAGCAGGTGCATACAGAAACTTACCGTAGAAAACTTCAAACTGGGGAATCTCGATTCATACAAACACTTGCACGTACAACAAGAATATCTGTCCGTCAATTGAACCGCTTTGTTGGTTCATGAAAGTAAAATTCAAGTCATGCACTAGGGCTACTCTTAATTATTACATTGGGAATTATATGAATTACAAGAGCAAAAAATTCCTTGATAGGAGACGAGAGAAAAGAATAACAATTGCTGTAATCAAGGGGCACCAAGGCATGAGTAGCCTCCCTCTTAAAAATTCCTACAGTCCCGCAAGGCTTCAATAGTTGCATTCAACGGAGTTAACTTTTACATTACCCTCCGTTGTGTTTGCCTGCATGAACGGTTCATTACCATACATCACGCAGATACCTGCCATTCATTTGCAGACTTTTCACGAAGCTCTCTGTCTTGGAATTGTCAAAAGATCCCTGGATCCACAATCAGGCACACAAGGTTAATGAGATTGGGAGAAGAGTTGATTTATACCCCAGCTACAGATTACTTCAAATATGTGATTTAATAATAATAAAAAAAAATTAAAGAAACATAACTCAAGCAAAAATTCACGCCAGCAAAATTGGAGAATAGGTATAGTGGTGCTTTCGGACACCAGAAAAGGGGACAGATTCATATTATGATGTGGATTCTAGCCACACAGGGAAGTAAAGGGAGGATCCTGTGTATGATATTTGTCCACGAGCAGGACAAGAAGGCAATGTCAACATGGAGAAAATCTCAATCACAAAGCAGCTATGGACATCTTTCTGCTGGGGGAGTTGGCACATTTTTTATTTTTTTCCCTCGTTGTAGTGACTCTTAACCGCAAAAAGAAATGCAATGCGGGGCTTCAAAACTTTGGAAGTCCCACAGGCATATACAGAGACTGAGGCAGCTAGAAACTCCCAATAACCGGACATTATTTTTTACCTGCTCTTGTACGATAGTGTGGAGAGTTCTGTGGACATCTTTAGCCATGCCTTTGGCATCACCACAAACATATAAATATCCTCCTTGAGAGATCATGTTCCAGATATCAGAAGCCTGAGCCATGGAAAACATATGCTCAACGCTTTAGTTAAAAAAGGAAAATATAAGGTTAGGTAATGATATCACTGCATTTTAACTTCGCCATCAAGGGTGGTTGGTGATGCATAAACAAGTACCTTCTGCATCATCTTATGCTGCACATATTCCTTGGTAGGTCCCTCACGAGAGAAGGCAACAAATAGTTCAGAAAGTGCACCACTTTCAACAAAGTTGTTGAGCTCATCTTCATAGATAAAATCCTGCAAAGATTAAGCGAGTTAAATGAACGTTTTGAAAGGAAAAAAAGGTAGAAAGATACCCCTACACCAACCACAGATCTCAATAGGAGCATAACCTACCATTTGACGGTTCCTGCAACCAAAGAATAATACAGAGGATCCCAGTTCTGCTCCTGCTTCTTTCTGGGCTAATCTTTCCTGGAAAGGAAAATACAAAATAAAGAAGATCAGATTAGACACTTCAAAGTGATAAGAAGGGTTGCTGGAAAAAAGACAACTGAAAATCAAGTTTGCAAGTCCAAACCTGAAGGAAACCCCTGAAAGGAGCTAAACCAGTTCCAGGGCCAATCATAATGATGGGAACTTTAGTATCTGTTGGAAGTTTGAAGTTTGATTGCCTAACAAAAATAGGTGCCCAGCTGCAATCATGGCTTTTCTCTAAAGGCACAGCATTCTGTGGAAGGAATAAACTAAAAATGAGCTTTTACAAGCTTGGTGTATAAAATTATTCTATTATAGCTAAATGTAAATATTCACCGAGAGGAAACATCCAATCACAAAAAAATGTCATGGATAAAGTAAACAAAAGAGAAACTTCAGCACACATGCAAGGGTTTGGGTGGGCCAACCCTAACATCTAGCAATGTAACAATGTGGATCACTCAATTCTGTGATAATTTAATACACCTGATATGCTTACTACACAATTCATTCTATCTTTAAGCTACAGCCTGTGGTGATGCTTCGATATAAGAAAAAGAAAGTGTATAAAAAACAAACAAAAATTTTTGAACATGTACCTTCATCCAAGTTGAACACACTCCTTTGTGAATACGACCTGCTGGTGTTTTCTCAAGAACCAGTGCACATGTAACATGAATCCTTGATGGTGACATGCTGCAGATCATAATTTCACATATTAGGCACATAAGATTCCAAAGAACAGAAACAAGAAATCTTGGATAGAGAATGATAAACCAAAGGGTGTAATTCTAACTTTGAAGTTCTTCCCAAGCAAAGAAGGGCTTAAACAGAAACTAGAGCTTCTCATTCAGGAAATTGAGCAAAGCTAAAATAATTTGGTTAGATGACACATGATATGAACCCCTTGCCATCTTCCATCAGAAACTAAGAGATTAAATAGAAACTTGTTCCAGAAGAAGTGTAAGGAATATATTCACCTTGGAGATGATGAAATAGAATAGTATCTAGGCTGCAATCGTGGGGCAACTGAAGCAAAGAAAACTCCAAGTGGGGGTTTGGCTGATGGAAATTCAGCCATGACTTCCAGGAGGCTTCTCTGATTTGCAATTATCCATTGTGCATATTCATCCTGTACAGATGAAATTTAAGGTTACATCCACTTAAAGCTACATACGAAGACAGGCACTATTGTGGTCATGGAAGTGTTTTTGGTAGATTTACAACCTTTCCAGAAGGTGATGCAAGATGTCTTAGTCGATCAGCTTCGGTAGGATCAGTAGCATGAGCTGCTAGTGCCATTAAAGCAAACTGCAAAGCATATGCATTGCAACAATAGATTACCCAAATATGATAAAAATTTGAATAAAATACTCAATGATGCATCAAATTAAGTGAGCAGCTAACCTTTTTGGGTGAACTCAAAAGATCAGCATATCGAGTTAGAGCTGTTCTTAAGGTGGACGATGGGAATGGAGGTGGCAAGGCGCTTCCACTTAGTGGTGTGCCATCCTCATTATCAGTATGGATAGAGAAGTAAATATCTGGTGATAAACCCAACAGCTGCAGTGCTTCCTCAACAATTTCACTAGGATTTTCACAGTACACACCAACATGATCACCAGTTCCATATCTGAGCAACACAAGAATAAATTGTGTGATGCATAATCAGTACAATGTTCTCTTACAATTAGTGAAAACATTTGATGCAACCAACTTACGCAAGTCCAGTGCCAGATATGTTGAACTCCAAATGGGTACATGAACGATCAGATGCAGGGGTATGAAGCTCCCTCCTCACAGCTACATTGGCCCTTCAGAAGTAACAGAATACATTTCAGATCAAATTAACCTAAAAAATTGTCAGCAGAAAATCTGCAAGAGGGACAATTTTATGTTACCTGCATGGATGTTGAGCATCATAAATAGCATGACCATTTGCATTACTCCAGTTATCATCCTCTAATGGTGCATCTTCAGGGTCATGCAATACAACCCGATATTCTGCCACGGCAGCAGTATAAGGGGTCGAAACACCTGTTGGATCATCCCCATCAAGAAGCAACAGGTCTAGCTCAGGCCACAACAATTCCCGCCTAAAATAGCAAGTAGAAAAGAAGGATAGAATGAGATCACTAGATATAAGAAAGTTCATTCTGTTCATGCAGGGTACTGATTCAAGTTCTTCATACCATGCGGCAAAGTCATCTTCCATGCATTGATCATCATCACCAAGACCCACTGGAACAAGCTGCTTCCCACCTAAAGAAAACAAAGAAACCAACGAGAACTGATTTGCTAAGCAGAATGAACAATATCAACGAGGACATTTGGCTCTTGAAAACCATTTGATATAAAGAGGAACAACACCAAGGACCATCGTGGCATCTGATTAATCATAAAACCATGGCTTTCTTTTTCTGTTTTTCAAACAATTAAATTGTAGAAACAGTGTTCCTTTTTGGCCAAGAGCTTTGCATGCATCATGACCACCTACCAGACTCTATTCAACTGAGCAAGAAAGGTGGCTAACATCAAAAGGCAAAAGAAATTCTATACAAGTTTTCACTAAAACAAGGAGTAAAGAGAAATGTAGGCATACCTTGGTTGCCAAGGATTTTATCCACCACTATGGCAATCTGTTCAGCCAAAAACAAGTGCAAAAAAATCAGCAATAAAAACATCCATCAACTAATTGTGAAAAAAGGTATAAATAGAGTCGCATTACACACCTTGTTAAAATGCTCGTATTGCCTGTTGCCAAGACCAAAAACAGCATATGAAAGTTCCTTAAGCCATTCCCCCCTCTCATTGCCCTATATTCACAAAATCATAATTATCAAATCCAGCTCTAATACCAAACCAAATCGAAACATCCAATCGAAACCTTACCTCTGTGAGCCATTTATAAAACCTCGCAGCGTTATCTGTAGGCTCACCATCTCCATATCTACAAGAAAATAAATAAATAAATAAATAAGGGGGGGGGGGGGGGGGGGGGGGGGAGTACATATAAAAAGAGACTACATATCAAAGCTACTCACGTGGCCAAGAAGAAAATAGCCTGAGACTCTTTCTTCAATTTTTCTTCGTATTCATCGTCATCATCCGCATAATCATCCTATTCCATTTTCAAAAACTGATTAGGAAAATTAAAGCCAAAAACGGAAAAACAGGCCAGATGAAAAAAATACATACCAAATCAACAGTTTTAAATATAGCCTTCTCATACCGAGCTTTTGCCTCCTCAGCTAGAGCCTAGGACAAAAAAAAAAAAAAATAATAATATATTCAAAACAAAAGCTTAGCTCAATTACTCTTGAACTGAAGCTGAATTATCACCGTACACGTGTACCTTTCGCAAGTGTAAAGGTGATGATAAGACTTAGTTGAGAGGGTGTTTGGGACCGCTTATAACTTTATTTTATTTTAGATGATTTTTAAAAGTGTTTTTAATTTGTTTTCGAGAGATTTTGATTCGATAATAATAAAAAATCTAAAACCAATGAAAAGCTATTTTAAAAACATGTTACATCATCCCAAACACCCCCCTGAGCTGCTGATAGCATTATGGGAAATTAAATCTGTACCTTAGCAAATCCTTCAGCAGTACCAGTTTGGGTGCCGAAAAAGATGGTGACCTTTTTCTTGCCATCATCAACTTCAGGTTCGAGGTCCTTAACAATCAATGGCTTGGGAGGGGCAGGGACTTTAGGTTTCTGATAGCCGGATGATCTTCTCCAAATCAAAACGACAACGCAGCCAATCAAAACCGCTATGGAAGTAGTTAAGATCATAACAAACTCACGATTCTCGAGGATCAAAGTTGCCATCTCAGCAGCAGAACCACCGGATTCCGATGAAACATTTGAAGGGTCCATTTTGCCTTTGATTATGGCTTCAATAAGTTCAAGCGGTGACACTTTCATCGAGCTGCTTGATGGTTGCATGTTTTTTTTACAATTTAGAGAGTGGATAATTCCTCCTCCTCTTTCTTCTTCAAGGAGGAAAAAGATCTCTCTCTGCTTCTTGTTGCGTGGTTGGTGCGGGTGAGAATGGCAGAGAAATTTCCTGATAGAGGAGGGTAGGAGAGAAAGGAGGGGGGTATTAATAAAGAGAGGACGGAGACGCAACGCCTAGCCTGCCAAACCAGGCTGGTCAAGCTCACCTAACACGGAGTTAACCATGGTTAACACTTGCATTTGAGTGGAAGGCTTTTTTTGCAGGGGGGAGGGGGGTTGATCCCAGAGGGAGTCGTGTTGAAGTTCCAAAATGCCCTTTTCTGTCTTTTTGTTTCCCAGGAAAAATAAAAAGAAAATCGCTAGCCTTGAGAATCATTGAGATTAATTATTAAGGGGCTAAATTAGCAGCAAAGGGTTGGTGGGAGAAGGAACCACTTCTGTATCTGTTCTGGACCGCACCCTCGACGTTTCTTTTTTTTTGGATTTGCACGGTTGGTTATCAATTTCTTACATTTTTCCTTTAATCAAGTAAACGACCTTTAGTTTTTTTTACAAGCCATGTGACCTCGAATAAAAAAGCGAAATATTGAGGAAACAAAATCTCAGGCGATGCAATTATATAATTTTAAGAAAAAAAATCAATATCTAATGATATAAAAATGCCAACGTATTAAGCACCATAAATAATAAATTTTGAAAAACTTCAAAGCTAAATCTTCAAGTAATTAAAATATATAAAATATAAATTAAAATAACATACAAAACAAAACAAAAACCAATTATTTAAAAAAAAAATAAAAAATGAGCCCGCTCACGTCAACCCACCAATCAAGTTATAAAATTATGTTAACTCAACAAAAAAAATCATAAGACTCTATTTTCTTTTTTAAAAAAAAAACAGGGTTTAATCATGAGATGCAAAACAAAAGTTTTGGAAAAATTGATGTCAAACCTTGTCTCAAACCATTTGATCATAAGCACAAAATATGAAAAAATCATGAAGGTCAATCCTCAATAAATAGAATATTAAAGAATAAAATTTAAAAAAAATACACAAAAAGATCCAAAGTTGTTGGTTATTGGGAATTGAATCTACAAAAGTAAAAAACAATAATTAAAAGCCATAAATAACAAGAGCTCACCCGAGTTAACCCACCAAACACAAGGGCTAAGGTATAAGATTGAAATAACCTTGTAACAAGAATAATAAAGAAAACCATAAATACTAGTGTTAACTTATAAAACTCGTGACTCAGACAATTTGATTGAAAGCACCAAATCTAATAAAGTTACAATGTCCAAAATTAATAGATCAATTGTCAAATGATGATATTGAAAAAAAGTCAATCATAAAAAAAAAAAAAAACAAATTGCAATTAAATGAATGAGAATCAAATTTAAAAATAAAATGAGATGATGGATAATTTTGGATTGAATGGCTAAATTGAAAAGAAAAAATAAATTAAAAATAAAACTAAAACAAGAAACCAACATAATAATGAGGACAAAATTAAAGAAAAAATAGAAAATTAAAGGTCTTTATCAAACGATGAAATCAAAAATAATTGAGAGTTGACAAAATGGCAAGAAACACATTAAGAAAAAAACAGAAAATTTAGGTTAAAGAATGAAGAATGATATTGAAAACAAATCAAAACATATAAAAAGACCAATGACAAAAATTACAAATTAAAAGAATATGGATTCATACTCAAATATTCTCAACTAAAAGAACTACCCTAAAATTTTAAATGTCAAGCATGAATTTAAAAGGATGAGAGAGAACAGAGAAAATAATGACACCAAACCTGATGCCCTTTGGATACATATGCCACCTCCTCGAGGTGACAATGCTGGGATGAATCAAATACTGTCATGGAAGCATTGCACTTGTCATCCAAAAGGCATTGGGGTTGCCCATCTAGTAATACATGTGTTGCATATGAAAGAAATTGAACTGCTTGATTATTATTGATTTTTCCATTTGATTAAATACAATGACCGGAATATGAAAGGTCATTTTGGCTATAAATCCTGTTGGCTAAAACAGAGAAGCCTAGGCTATAAATAAATACATGTTAAAATAAAAGACATATTTACATCTTCTAATACACCCCCGTAGTCGAAACTAGAGGTTGTCGAACGTTGAGACTATCCCGAAAATCATCAAAGAGTTGCAGCGGAAGACCCTTAGTGAAGATGTCAGTAATCTGATAACGCGAAGGAACGTGTAAAACACGAACTTGACCACGAGTGACTTTTTCTCGCACAAAATGAATATCCATTTTAATGTGCTTAGTGCGCTGATGTTGGACTGGGTTGCCAGAGAGATATACTGCACTAACATTGTCACAATAAACTAAAGTAGCTTTCGAAATAGGACAATGTAGCTCCAAAAGTAAGTTTCAGAGCCAACAGGATTCAGAAACAACATTAGCCACTCTGCGGTACTCGGTCTCAGCACTAGACCGTGACAAAGTAGGTTGTCTTTTTGCAGACCAAGATATTAAGTTATCCCCAAGATATACACAATACCCGGAAGTCGACCGTCTTGTATCTGGACATCCACCCTAATCTACATCAGTGTAGGAAAGTATATCATGAATCGAAGAGGGATATAGATGAAGACCAAATGCACTGGTACCCTTAATGTAACGAATGATACGCTTCAAAGCAGTCATGTGTTGAGATCAGAGATCGTGCATAAATAGATAAATTTGCTGAACCGCATAGGAAATATCTGGTCTGGTAAAAGTCAAATATTGGAGAGCACCAGCAAGACTACGATACTCAGTGGGATCATGATAAGGATTTCCTGACGACATACCGAGTTTTGCTTTTGTGTCCACTAGTGTAGAAGATGGTTTAGAAGAGGACATACCGACCCGCTCAATTATTTCTTCTGCATACTTCTATTGAGACAGAAAAATACCTCCTGAATGTCTGGTAACTGAGATTCCTAGAAAATAGCTTAAAGCCCCCAAATCTTTCATAGCAAACTCCGAGCCAAGCTTAGACATAATGGATTGGCGAAGAGCAGCTGAAGAAGCAGCAAGAATTATGTCATCCACATAAAGAAGAATATAGGCCATATCATTGCCCTAACGAATAATGAATAATGAATGATTTGAAATACTGTGAGAAAATCCCAAGGTAGCCACATAATCAGCAAACCGTGATCTGAAATACTGTGAGAAAATCCCAAGGTAGCCACATAATCAGCAAACTGTTGATACCAAGCACGAGGGGCTTGCTTAAGTTCATAAAGGGACTTCTTTAGCAAACAGACATAATCTGGGTGTTCAGAATTTCGGAAGCCAGGAGGTTGATGCATGTAGACTGTTTCATCAAGATTCCCATGCAAAAAAACATTTTTTACATCTAATTGATGAAGACACCAAGATTGCGATAAAGCAATACTAAGCATTGTTCGGATGGTAGCGGGTTTGACCGCCGAACTAAAAGTCTCCCCACAATCAATACCTGTTTGCTGACCTGCACCATCACCGACAAGGCGAGCTTTATATAACTCAAAAGATCCATCAGATTTCTTCTTATGCCTGAAAATCCATAAACTGTGAATGATATTAGCATTAGATGGATGGGGCACTAAGTCCCACGTCTTATTTTCAATAAGAGCATCGTATTCGTCTTTCATCGCTATTTTCCAATTATGATCATGTAATGCATTAATGGGATTAGTGGGTAAAGGAGAGATGGATTTTGCGGCTGAAGTATGAAGGTTAAGAAGCTGTCGGGGCTTAAAGATATCATGTTGGGATCTAGTTGTCATTTGTGGAGAGTGAGGTGGAGGATTAATCAGAAGAGTTTGGGATGTTTCCATTAGTGGAGAGTGGTTGGGAGAATTGGTTTGTTCGGTGGACAAATTTGAAGAGTTGGGTAGTGCTAGGTTAGGGGAAACTAATGGGATAGGTGAGGGTGACCGAACTGGGGAAAGGGGACTTGAAGAGTCTGAGAAGAGTGGTTGAGGAGAGGGGATTGTTCGGCTGGCTGAGACAGAGGGGTTTCGGTAGGATAGACTTGAGTATAAGGAGGAGTGGACTGAGCAGATGAGGGAGGGAGTGGTGTAAGACCTGTATCTAGAAATTCATAAGAGGAAGATGTAAGAGCATGTAATTTAGAGAAAGGGAAAACAGATTCATCAAAAATTACATGATGTGAAACAAGAATTGTACGACTTGATAAATCATAACATTTATAACCTCTATGATTTGATAGATATCCTAGAAAAACACACGGTGTTGACCTAACTTGCAATTTATTTCTAGAAGTGGAGGGAAGAAGAGGATAACATAAACACCTAAAAACACGAAGGTGAGAGTATGACGGGTCTTTTTGATATAGAATTTTTGTGGGTGTTTGGAAAGCAAGCTTTTTGTTTGGAAGAATGTTAAGGGGATAAGTAGCCATTTGAAGGGCATGATGCCAAAAAGAGGGTGGTAGGGAGGCATGAGCGAGAAGAGTTCGAATGATGTTATTGATGGTACAAATTTTTCTTTCGGCTTTTCCATTTTAAGATGATGTATGAGGGCAAGAGAATCAAAAACTCATTCCATTATTTTGACAAAATTTGTGAAATTGTCCATTGTCACATTCTGTTCCATTGTCACATTGGAAACATTTTTTTTTTTTCGAATTGAGTTTGAATATGATTGCGAAAAGTGAGAAAAGTGGAATGCACTTGAGATTTGGTGGCAATGGGAGAAGTCCATAGAAAATTCGTGAAATCATCAAGAAATAAAACATAATACCGATGACCACCCGAACTAAGTGTAGGTGATGTCCAAAGATTACTATGCACAATATCAAAAGGAAATAAAGTGCAAGATAGAGAGTCATAAAAAGATAATTTAACTTGCTTTCCAAGAGTACATGACTGACAAATAAAATTATCTAGAAATTTGTTGAAAATAATTAAATTGTTCTTACGAAGGGAGCTTAAAACAGGAGCTTCTGGATGTCCTAAACGATTATGCCATAATTCAGGAGATAAAGCAGTAAAAGCATAATGTGTTGAAAATCCAATGGGAGGACTAGTGATAACTGGATATAGGTCACTGGAGCTGTTACATCTCATTAAAGGCATCCCCGTTGGAAAATACTTCACAGAAAAACCAAAAGGATCAAATTCAACAGAGGCATTATTGTCAATGGTGAATTTTCGCATAGACACAAGATTTTTAATTAAGTTTGGAGCATGCAAGACATTGTTCAAAGTGAGGGAAGAATTAGGGTTAGGTAATAATAGGAATTGTATGGCCACTACCAACAGTAATATTACAATTTTTGCTTATATTGAAATAAGACGTAAGATTACCTCCGTGCGCGGTCATGTGAGATGTAGCTCGGGTGTCCATGTACCATTGATCATCCGAGGGAACCATGGAAAGCGTGTGCATAGCTGCTTGAATATAAGTCAGAGCATAAGAATTTGGGGCCTGCGGTGTTGTGGCTGCCTTATGGGCCTATGGAGGCCGAGGCCCAAGCAATCCGGGCTGGCGTTGATTAGTGGGCTACTAGGCTGCTGTTGGGTATGGGCATGGAGACGTGGCCCAAGACTGTCATGGCCAGACCCAAGGGAAGGGGCCCATTGCTGCCATGGGCATGAGATATAAAGGGCTGTCTCCACGGGTTAGAGTGCCCAGCTAGAAATGGTGTGACTGGTGTCCTCCACGACCAGAACTCCTCCCTCTGTTCATGCCACCACGGGCACCGCCACCACCCCCTCTGCCACTATGGTTGTTGGAGCTCCGATTCAGGTTGTGGGTATGGCGATGGTGTGTGTGATTAGCACTGGAAGTGTCCCCTGAAGTCACGAAGAAGGCAGAGTTTGAGGGATTTTGGGCTGCCTTTTTCATCCTTGCGGTCTCCTCCAGAAACAGAATGGATCGAGCTTTGTAGAAGAGGGGAAGAGTGTCACCATGGCAAATTTGAGAACCCACTCCTGCATAGGCGTTAGTCAAGCCCGAGAGGAGTTGAAGAACCAGTCGCTCGTTTGAGACAGGGGCGCCAACATTTGAAAGCTGATTTGAGAGAGATTTGAGGTGTTGACAGTATGATGATGCATCGGCAAAATCTTCCATCTGAACTTTTGAGAACTCTTGTTCCAGGTAGAGAGCCCTGGAATTTTTGTTATCGGAGAAGATGTCCTTCAGTCTTTCCCAAGCAAGGGCAGCAATGGAGTCTCGTTCAAGAATGGTGTTGAGGAGGTCTTCGGAGATGGTTCCATAAATCCATTGCAGCACAATGGTGTCAGCACGGGACCAGAGTGCTAGGTCTGTATTTGAGTTAGATGAGTCTTGTTTCATCTGTTCTGCCGAGGGAGGAAGGATGTGGTCAAGAACTTGGTAAGCTCTAGCATGAATTTTAAATAATTCTGATCATGTGATATATTGACCCTTTTTAATATCTAAAATGATTTTGATGAATGTGTTTATGTTTGATACTGCAAGAGCTGGGTGAGATGGATGAGGTTTGGGAGGAGGAGGAGAAGAAGGGGAGGCTGTTGTATCATAAGTTTGGTCTGCCATGGTGGTTGTGGGGATAGTGAAGAAGAAGACAGAGAAGAGGAAGATTGAGAAGAAGGTACGGCTGCTAGGGTTAAAGCTCTGATACCATGAAAGAAATTGAACTGCTTGATTGTTATTGATTTTTCCATTTGATTAAATACAGTGACCGGAATATGAAAGGTCATTTTGGCTATAAATGTCGTTGGCTAAAACAGAGAAGCCTAGGCTATAAATAAATACATGTTAAAATAAAAGACATATTTACATATTCTAATAGCATATATTAAATTACACAATTGCTCCTAAATTAACCTTGACAATTACTAAAAAGCTTGGGTGCAAAGACAAAATTACCCTTGAGCATAAGCTATGGAAAATACGAGCCAAAAACATTGTTTTATTAATAATTCAGAATGTAAAAGATAACAATGTCCATGAAGATAAGCTTAAAAGGAATTTGAATATGAGGATATAAGACTAATTTATTATGCATTATAGAAACTAAAGGATGTTATGGCTATTTTTTAAATCTTGAGACAATGCCTTGTAAATGTGTGCATAAGGTGAAAAAGTCACACCTTTTAGTATTTTTTATGAAGAAATTTATATTAGTTTTTTTAAAAGTTATATAAATATACTTGTCAATTTGTTGTTTTACAATTTACTTTCAACACTAACTTCGATTTTTAGGTCTTTTTTGTAAAAAAAAAGTTTCTTCTAAATTAACATTGTATTTAATAAATATTATTTAAAAAAATACATCATCTCATTCATTTTGGGTCATTTAACACAATCATGGAGAAAACTAATAATCACATAGATAATAATAAATGTTGCGATTACATTATATCCATTTTTGGTTAAAATAATAATTTATTTATTAGTTTTGATAATCATATAATATGTTTTAATCTAAAGGGAGATAGCTTGTCTTCGAATAGCATAAAGAGAGAAACTTAATATAGGCATCTAAAAACTAATCTAAAATTATCATGTGATCGTAAAATAACAAGGAATATATATATATATATATATATATATATATATATATATATATATATATATATCATGTGATTGTAAAATAACAAGGAATATATATATACTAGCTATATGCCCGCGCGTTGCCGCGGGCATTTTTATGTATATAATTTAACATAATTAAATTAAGAACGATAAATTTATAAGATATAATTAAATAAAAGTTATAGATTAGGAGATAAAATGAAAAAAACAATTTAAGTACAGTTTATTGCGCAAGCATAGATTACACCTTTTAGAATGTAAATATTACGTAATGAAAGATCACAAAAGAGCGCGAATTAATATTTTAAAAACCAGAGCAAAATATTTTAATAAGGAAAAAGAAATTAATAACAAAATCATTATTGTGCAAATAATTAAATTATTATTAGTATCATTTTTTTATTTATTATTATTATTATTCTTATTATTATAATAATAATAATAATTATTATTATTATTATGTTAGTAATGAAAGGAAAATAAATAAATGAAAGACTAAAAATATCCTAGAAACTTTAACAAAAGATAAGAGAAAAAATAAGAAAAAATAAAAATTATTATTGCTACTACTGTAAAAACAATAAAAATTATCAAATTATCCGGAGGAAAAAAAAACATTAACAAAAAAGTAAGCAAGAGAAATAATTAAATTAATAATAATAATAATAATAATAATTATTATTATTATTATTATTGTTGTTGTTATAATTATTATTATTATGGTAATTATGAAAGAAACAAAAATCAATGAAAGACTAAAAATATCCCAGAAACTTTAACAAAAGGAAAAAAAAATTATTGTTATTACTGGAAAAAAAATATTATCAAATTATCGGGAGGGAAAAAAATAACAAAAGAGTAAGAGAGAAAAATTATTATTATTATTATTATTATTATTATTATTATTATTACTATTATTATTATTATTATTATTATTATGCATTAATATCAAATAGAAAATTAAAAGAATAAGGACCAAAATGAAAAATGACACATATAAAATTAATTCCCATTGAAGGATAGAATTGAAAAAATTACTAATTGGAGGACCAAAAATTAAATAATGATCAAATGCTGTCATTCTGAAAAAAAAATAGAAGAAGAGGGACTGAAATCAAACTTTGTATATATTACCAATTGCAATTGGAGGACCAAATTAAAGAAATCAAAACTTCCGTACCAGAAAAATTGAAGGAATCAACAATAAATCAAAAATTCAAAGTATAAGGATTGAATTCAAAACCTACTATATAATCAATTTGACTTGAAGGGCATAATTGAAAACAATAAAACCTTAATTTCAATAAATCAGTAATAACAAAACAAAATCAAAACCTAAGGGACTGAAATTAATTTATCACAAACATGAGGGACCGGAGTTGACTTTGCGCCGGCAGGAGAGAGAAAAGCGACAGCCGACAAAAAGCCATCCGCCGCTGCTTACACGGGCATTTATGCTTGGAACGCGCCGCGACGGAAGACAGATCACCTGGAGGCGCACCGTATTCACCGGCGGAGAAAATTTTTTGACCTCCGTATGGCACCGTACGCACCGCCTAAAGGGCGCGTTGGAGTTGAGCGCGGCTGACGTGTCCTGACGACGCGCCAGCCGTTCAGAGGAAAATATAATAAAAAATAGGCGAATTACCAAGGCACCCCTAACCCAACCCAGATCTACGAAAAAACCAAGGGGGAAAGGACGCCCATGTCCCTGTTTATTGTGCACTGTTTTGTCGTTTTGTGAGCCCTTTTTCGTCTGCACACTGTGTAAAAAAAGATGAAAAAATCGACGGAGCCCCTGCCCTCCTGTGCACTATTTTGTTGTTTTTGAGGGCCAGAGGCGTCAATACACTGTACAAAAGCGGAAAGTGAAAAAAAAAGAAGAAAAAACCGAAAACACCCCCAGGAAAAAAAAAGGAACGCCGACGCATGAAGGCTAATTTCGCCACGACACTGTCGCAATCCACAGTAAATACTCTCAGAAGCTACAATGCAAAACTCCACGGCATTTATTTGTTTTGTAATATATATATATATTATGCCAAATACAAGGATTTATTTCTGTTTAAAAATATTTAATTGCAAAATTGTTTTTAAGAAATTTTTGTCAAAAGAAAAGGGCCCATAACTAAAGTGGGTAGATCAAAGTTAAATGTCATGCCAATGACAAAACAGAAAAATTGATAGAATTTATATGGAAGTATTTGATTGACAGCTTTGACAAATAAAATGCTAAAAATAATATTGTAATATATATATATATATATATATATATATATATATATATAAAAGAAAATATCATAAAAAAAAATCAGCAACACTTACTCTTTATTTAGTAATGCGTTTCAAAAATATTTTTTTTAAATATTTTTTATTTTTATTTTAAATTAATTTTTTTATATATTTTAGATCATTTTCATATGCTGATATAAAAAATATTTTTTTAAATAATAATAAAATATTATTTTGATATATTTCTGAACAAAAATAACTTTCATATATAATATCAACCACAAAAAGATTTAATAAGCCTATTAAGACCCGCATGTGCCACAATGACTGTTCATGTTAGACATGCACGACCAAAAAAATAAGGTTGGCTTTTGAAAAAGAGAGGGATTTTATTTTCTTAACTAGTTAATTGGCCGCACTATGTTGTGGGTGGAACAAACAATTTTTATAACTGTTGAGATTAAAATATAATATTTATGCATGTAAAGTTTGATATAATGAAACAGATCAACATACCCTATTACAACAACAATAACATCGAAGTTTTAACATCTAAAATTATCATCTTTATTACTGCCAAAAGAATAAAAAATATAAACTAACCTGAGAAAAAAAACACAAAAAAATTAACAAAAAAGAAAGTAAGAACACAAACTAAAATTATTTTTATTTATATTATTATTGCATTAATAATGAAAAAAACAAAATTAAATCAAAGACTTAAAAGTATAAAAACATGAACAAAAGAGAAAATAAAAAAAATCAAATAATGATAAAATGAAAATAAAAATTATTAGCTGAAAAAAAATCATTTGACTTGAAAATTAAAAAATTGACTGCACTAAGTTGCGGGTTGAGAAAAAAGTTTTTATAATTGTTGGGATTAAAGAAATTAATAGGATTTGCTGGTTCAAAATTAAAATATAATATATATGAAAGTTTAATATAATAAAACAGATCAACACACTGTTATTACTGTCAAAATAATAAAATTATAATGAAAACAATTATAACAATAGTAACATCGAAGTCTCAACATCTAAAATTATCACTGTTATTACTGTCAAAATAATAAAAATTATCACATTATCCCGACAAAAAAAAAACTCATAAACATTAACAAAACAGTAAGTAAGAAAAATAACTAAAATTATTATTATTATTATTATTATTATTATTATTATTATTATTATTATTATTATTATTATTATTATTATTATGTTAATAATGAAAAAAAAATGAGACTAAAAATCTTAAAAACTTTAACAAAAGATCAAAGAGAAAAATAAAATAAAAATGAAAATAAAAATTATCAGATGAAAAATATTCATTTGAATTGAAAATAAAAATTAATAAAAAAAAGAATAAAGAGATAGAAAAAAAACAGAAATATCAATGTTCAAATGATCATAGACACAAAATAAAATTTAAGAGCTATTTTTTTTTTTCAAATACTACCTCAATAAATAAAATAATAATAAAAATTAAAAACCAAAACCAAGAGCACACCTATATATACATGGACTAAAATAGAGACTAAAATCAAATATATTATCAATTTCAATCCAAGGATAAAATTGAAAAAATCAACACTTATGTATCGAATATATTAAGGTATTTAAACCCAATCCGAAAATTAAAAGAAAGAGGACCGAAGTGTAACCTACAATATATATTGAATTTCAATTGAAGGACCTAATTAAAATAAATTAAAATTTATATAATAGAAATCAGGGCCATAAACAAAATTAAAAGTGAAGGGACTAACGTGAAAAGCTTACAAAACCGGGGGCCTCTCTTGCACTTTAGCGTATGGGAGAAAGAGAACGTAAGAGAGACGTTTAATCGGCCACCTCCGTTGATATGGCCACCATTTAGGAAAACGCGCCCCACCAGGAGGAAGACCACACGGCGGTGCACCATTAGAGACGCCGGTAGCCCATTTTTTGATTCAAAGGACTCCTTACACGCCTCCTAAACAGGGCGTGAGGTCGAATACTGTCGGTTGCGTGTGCCACACGCGCTAACAGTATTTCGAGAATAAGAATAAAAAATTAAGGTCAATTACTGGTCTATCTCTGTGGTTAAGTCATCAATTTTGTCTTATTAAGAGTTATATCCGAATTTAACCAATTTTAAAAAATATGAAATTTTCGTGGCACCCCTCCCTCCTAGAGCTTTTTTTTGTCCTTTTTGAGGACAAAATGGTTAATTCACTGTGCAAAATTTATAAAAAAAAATTAGAAAATGCGGAAGACCGGACCGGAATAAACCGAACTGAAATTGTGCAATTACATCAAAACCCCTCTGTCTATAACCCGTTTTTTTGTCTTTTTTCGAGGAACAAAACTGTTATTTTACATGCAAAAAGAGAAAAAAGCAGTGAACACGCAAACTGAACGACCCGAACCCACCGAAAATTGAGCATTACTATTCCACTCCATAGTGAACACTCACATGCTACAGTAGTGACTCTCAGCTCTTATAGTGTATTTGATAATAAGCGGTTATAGTTATTTCCACCCTTTTAACATTCATTTCAAACTTATTATACACACGTGCCCATGCACTGATTTCAAAAGCAATCAAAACTTAGTTTTAATTTCTTTTATATTAATTGATGAGTTGATGTGGCTTTTACTTAATATTAAATTATTTAATTAATGTTTTTCAAAGATAATGCCCTTGCTGCAAAATAATATATTTACTATGATTATTGAATTTGTTTATTGAAATTAATAGAAGATAGTAAAAATAGAATCATATATGGAATTGGCTCACTAAGATAAAATAAAAAAACAATATTACGCAAGACCGATATTACAAATATTATGTAAAATAAATATTTCTGTTTTTTAAAAATACATTTCAAAACTATAGATGAATCATAATATTATCTTTAAAAATTAAATACACAAAAAAAACACTCTATAAAACAAACCTGCAAAATTAATGGCTTCGATCGAGAGACCAAAATAAAGCAATAGAAAAAAATCTTAAGATAACCATAAAATCATTTAAAAAAAAATTATACAACAATGAAATCAAAAAATTAAATGAGCAAATAAAAAGGATGTTAAAGCGTATTAACATTTCAAACTCGTTAGTCGTGTTATTACAATAGAAGCACCATAAATAAAAAAATATGAAGTTCAATCTCTAACAAATCAAATGATTGATAATTAAACTGAAAAAATATTAAACAAAAGAATCTAAAACACAAGAAACAAATTGTAATTAAAAGAATGAGGGTAAGAATCAAAATAAAAAAGAAATTATAAGGCAACAAAAAACTTTCAACAGAATTGTTCCCCTACCATTAATTGTTTTGTTGAAACATTGCAGATACACTAACCGACAAAATATTTGGTCGGTGTTTTTTACCTATGAAATTACCGGTAAAATGAAATGTTATTTGACTATTTTCACAGAATTGTGAAATTTTAATTTAAATCATAAATGAATTTTTTTACTTATGTGGTAGTGTTTCTTGTTTTGGAATCAAATCATAAATTTCAAGATTTGTATGCATTCTAGTCTTATTGTTACAAATAAATCATTAAAAAATAATTGTAAAAGTATTAATTTGATTGTAATCCCAATACATGTCATTCAACACAAAGATGTTCATGAGCTTTTGGTTAACAATTGATAGGGTTGTCATAATCCATTTCTGGGTTATTCCCCCAAATGTACCTAAAATAAAATAAAAGAGATTGACGTTGGTAGAAAAATAAAAGTGAAAATTTTTGATGTTTTCAAGAGTTCAATGGTACCTCTTTTGTGCCAAAAAAATAAAGAAAAACACAGATTCAAGGATAAAATAATTTATTATTGGATAAATCTGGGTAAAAATTAAGTCAAGACATGATTATATTTTTATGGGCCGATTTGATTTAATTGTCGTCCAATTTAAAGTGAAATTATGTTTAAGAATTAATTTAGGGTCCAATTGAAGGATTTAATTGAGTGCAAGGACTTAATTATACTTTAAAGTGGTCAATTTAATTTAATTAAGGGATTAATCAATGGAAAATCAAGTTATTTAGCTTAATCCAAGTTTAATTGAGAAGATTGGATTTTTTGAAGATCAAATTAAATTTTTCCAAACCTATTGTGCGAAGTGAGGGGCCAAATTGAAGAAAATTGAGAGTTTAATGGTCAATTAAGGGTCAAATCGCATAAATTTAAAACCAAGTATCAAAATAAAAAAAGAACGTAAAGCTAAGGTGTTTTTGAAATTCTAACAAGAGATACAATTGCACAAAATTAAAAGCTTAAATCTAATTGAGGGTGCAATTAGATTAATTATAAATTAAGGGACCTAAACGCATTTACATCAGGTGACTGAATAGTGCAGGCATGTGTTGGAGGTGAGTAGGAGACATTCCATCGTTGCATGCAATGGGCAACCGAAGGGTGCCTCCTTTGCCTTTAAATAATATCGATCCCACCATGTAGAAAGGGGAGGAGGAAATTTACAGAAAACATGGAGGAAATTTACAATTATGGGGGGAGAAAATTTACAAAAGACAAGTGTAGAAAAACAAAAAAATTAAAGGAAGAAAAAGGAGAGAGGAGGAACAATTACAGGGAGAAAAATTTACAATTACAAGGGGATAAATGTTTACCATAACGGGAGGAGGATGAACATTAAAAGAGATGATGAGATAAGAAAAAACAACCATGAAAAAACTTGCACACGAGCACAACCACCAGCAACAACCACTCTCCCTTTCTGTGATATCGGTAGGAGCTCCATCACCGACAACAACTCTCTCTCAAGAACCATTCACGTCTTCCACTCTCTCTCTCCTCCAACAGCAGTCGGCTAACCACCTAGCACCACCTTCCTTAGCATTTACAGCTTCTCCCCCATGCCAGCAGCTCCCGACATGCTCAACTCTTTTTCTCTAACACTAACGTCAAACAACAATAGTAGCAACACAAAACAGACACCTTCCCACCCTCCTCCCAGCCACCACATGCCATCATTTTCAACACCACCACCACGAGAAGAATCACCTTGGCCTCCTCTATCCTTCAGCAATGGTCGATAAGCCTCTTGTCACCCTTAACCGATCACCTTATTATTGATCACGTGAACAATGCAACAACTTTTTTTCTTTTCTGGTTGATAAGCCTCTTGTCACCCTTGACCGACCACCTTGTTATTGATCACGTGAATAGTGCAACAACTTTTTTTCTTTTTTGGTTGGGTTTTGGGCCAGCCCTATTCTCGTCCTAGCCTGGTTGGCTGGGATGGGTCCAGCCCAAGTCCAGTAGTTTGTCGACCTATTTAGTTGGTCTAGGAGCAGTTCAAATTTTTATTTTTTTTAAAAATAAAATAAAAAAATCACATTTGTAAAAAAAAATAAACAAAAAAATGTATTGTTTTCATGCATACGGAAAAATTCCAATGTTTTTGCAAGCATATTTTTTGTAAAAAATATATTTTGCATCTCTAAAATGTTTTTGAATGAAATAGGATATCATAACTAATTTATGATTATCTGTTGGAATTTAGCCAAAAAATATATAAAAAATAACAATATTTTGTTTATGCTATCGTGATTTAAAATTATATTGTAATGTACACCCATAGCTAGTAAAAAAGTTTTTTTTTAAAAGAAACTGCGATGTAAAATTTTTCAAACTTTAGGATGGTCACGTTTTCGACTCTCAACGAGGTAAGGACTTTCTCATGAAGAGAAATCTACTTCGAGCCTTAGTTACGACCAACGAATAAAAAAACTGACTTAGAAAAAAAACAATCAAACAATAATGTAGCTTGTGTTAGGTAGGGTGCACTAGGAGTGATGTTTCTTCCTCTTGCACAACAAGTCCCCTTATCAAGACTCTCGTAAACCATTAGGTTTCCTAGTAACCTTAATACTAGGTGGTGATTCCCATGAATTATATTTGTAATTTCGTGACTATAAAACACCTCTTTTACCACGTGCTGTCCCCTTTCCAGGGAATGGCGGGGCGCGAAGCTAAGAAAAAACATCATAACGACAAGGGTGAAGGTGGAAAAAGAAGTGTTAGCTCAAAGTTGGGTAATCTATGACTAAAAAAACATCCTAGAAATTTAATTCTTGTATTTTGAAAGCAAGAATTTATCTAATATGAGCTCAATATATATTTTTTGAGTTTTTTACAATTCTCAAGGGGTTTATTTTAGCAAAAAAGGATAATTTGATCCTTTTATTTAGACAAGATTGAGATTGGTGAAGGTATATGATGAGGTGATCTTTTATTTTTTGGGTTTTAAAGCTAGAAGCTCGTGTAAAACTCAAGTTTATAGGAGAAAACTATCTTATTTTTTAGCATTTATTTTATCAACATGAATAATAACAAGTAACTTTGTTCACAATGTCATGATTCTTGTAAGAACAATCTATCTTTTTTTTTGTTGGTAGAATTATCAATCTAAGTTGCTTATGTACTCGATTAAAAATGATTTTCTTAAAAGGCATGTAATGTAGACTATGACTATTGACGATGAAAGATTGAGATTTGTTAGCTTAAAGAGTGTTTCAAGGTTTTAGTGACACTATTACCATGTATTTCAATATTTTTCTAATCATATTTCTTTGATTTGTCATTTTTTATTTTATTTTGACTTGGACATGAACATTTTTGTTTTTCATTCTAGGCGTGCCCCAAGACATTTGGGTTTCTCAGGCTTTTTGTCTTTAAATTTTTATTTACACCTAGAATGATGTGCAAACCTAGTTATGATTTTATATATAAAAAACTTATTCAGATTCAAATAAAGAGTATAAGGGGTATACTTTTAGATGTAAAGGGATAAAAAAAGATGACCTTTCACATTCCAGGCATATCTAGTAAGAGCCAATAGATTTTCATCGAGTGCAATGGTTTGGAACTATGTTTTTATATGAATCGATAACTAGGAAATCAAACTACATGCGATTATGAATAAAACTAAAATATGGCCTAAAAGATTTGAGATATGATTTTTCATGTCTTGATTCAAAGTTGTTTGGTAACCTAAGAAATAGAAATTACTTGAATAATTTGTTTGTCACGTAAAAAGAGTGTCTAATCACCATTTTAAGCAAGAGTCAAATTATATTTTGAAATAAAAAAACAAATTCAAGTTTTCATAAATATTTTGGCAAAAGTTTTTTTTTACAAAACTAATTTGGTTATAATGCTTTGAATAGAGCCATGGAATCAATGATAGGAGTCAATTAGTTTTTTTTAAAGGTGAGGATTGCCTCTTAGCGCTTTGTATGACACATCTTGGGATACAATTATTTTTACTATTATATTTATTTAATTAATAAAATCTTAAATTTTACTTTCACAAGATTATCTCGTGATTTCAAAATAACAAAGAGATAAAAGAAATGCATATTTCCTTTTATGAAGTGATCCTAATATACATGAAAACAACAAAACAAGAGTTGGGAAATTATATAGCAAAAGGAATGACAATGCTAACACCCCTATTTATGCTAAGTGTCTCCTCAACAATATAATAAAATACAACAAGGCTCATATGAGGTCCCCTTCCCATTGTTGCCCTCATGTTTACTGTATAAATTCTATGCTTTTCTTTTTGATTGTAACTTTCCATGACCTATAATTCCATGAAGCTGCATTTAGCATCCAATAGGTTATGGCAAGTTTGCTTCATACTCAGCAGTCATGATGTCTGTATCTTTATCACATCCATAGCCTAACAAGGAAATTGCTCCAAGAGGTATGGCGTGGTGACAAAGAGTTTCAGATCTGCACAGCAGGTCTCAAGTTCGAGTCAGGACGTGCACTTCTTGTAAGAGCCTGGGACAACCAAAGTTTTTTTCACTCACCTGAGCCCACAAAGTACACTTTCCAAGAGGTGTGGTTTTCTCGTATATAAAAAAAAGGAAATTGGAAATAACTCTTAACTTTCTGTTCTTGTTTATAACTCTACTCATGATCTCCTGACTTATAAAATATTAATTTCTGATAAATCACAATGGACTACGTGATCAAGTTTATCTTTAGATGCATAAAGTAGTACCTTTATGAGTTGTTCCACATCCTGGCCATATCAAATTGTCGACATGCTTATGCTTTTTTAAAGCAACTTGTTTTTCTCTAGTTTTTATTTCTTGTTTGGAAGAAGTTTTTGATGATTGGTGTCTCCAATTATGTTATGTAAATACTATATTTTTTGGAATCGAATCACATCTTTCCACATAGCTTTTTTCATTTCAATTTTAACATGGTATCCTTACACTTGAAATACCTTGAAGCATTGCTAGCCCTTGATTTTGCTATTATTTCTTTTTCAACAATATTAAGAAATAATTATGCATCTTGTTGCAGGCATCTATAATGTTTAAACATCTTGCTAAGTCAGGGAGGCCAGGGATTCCATTGATGTATTCATGCTTTGTGAAGCAGTGAATTTTATTATATCCAACAGTTGAGAATAATTAGGAGGCTTAACGTAATAGTTAGCCAATCCTTTCTATATATATGTGTAGGGCAACATACAATAGTAATGGTGGAGATTACCACATAAGAATGAGATTACAATATTTCCTATTTAATTACATGCTATAATACGCCCCCTCAAGCTGAGGGTGGAGGATCAACCCGAAGCTTGAATCTGAAAGCCGTAAATGAAGGAGCAGGAAGTGGCTTAGTGAAGACATCGGCAAATTGATCCTTAGAGGAAATAAACCAGATCTGAATCTCTTTCTTCGCAACTCTATCTCGGACAAAATGATAATCAATCTCAATATGTTTTGTTCGAGCATGAAAGACAGGGTTTGCAGACAAGTATGTGGCGCCAAGGTTATCACACCAAATGATAGGAGCATAGGTAGTCGGAATCTAAAGATCTGTTAATAAGTACTGAAGCCAAATAACTTTAGCCGTGCCATCGGCTAAGGCCTTATATTTAGCTTCCATCGAAGACCGAGCAACAGTGCGTTGCTTACCCGATTTCCATGAAATCGGTGTCTGACCAAAGAACACAAGGTAACCACCCGTAGATTTCATGTCCTCAATACTACCTGCCCAATCTGCATCCGTAAATCCATGTAAAGCAAAAGAAAAGCTGCGAGTAATGTGTAAACCATGTGATGCTGTACCACGAAGATAATGCAAGATGCGTTTCACGGCAGCCCAATGAGATTCTGTAGGAGCATGCATAAACTGACATACCCGGTTAACAGCGAAGTAGATATCCGGACGTGTGAAAGTGAGATATTGAAGAGCACCAACCAGTTGCCGAAAACGAGTAGCATCAGGAAACAAAGAATCAGGCATAATGGTGGCTTTGGATGCCGAAATAGGGGTGTCAACAGGTTTACAAGATAACATACCAGCTCACGTGAGGATGTCAAGTGTATACTTATGTTGACAAAGCATAAGTCCCATACTAGTAGTCTGAACTTCAACACCCAAAAAATAATGAACATCACTCAAGTCTCGAAGTTTAAATTCTGAGCTCAATAGCTGAATCAGGTGTTGCAGTAAAACAACATTATTACCCGTAAGCAGGATATCATTAACATAAACCAAGAGATAGCAAATGTCGCTACCAAGTGAGAAGATAAACAATGAGGTGTCCACTTTAGAAGCACGAAAACCAATGGACAATAAGAAGTCATTCAGACGTGTGTACCATGCTTGCGAAGCCTGTTTTAAGCCATATAAAGACTTATGCAATCGACATACATGACCTGGGAGAGCAGAATCAACAAAACCTGGAGGTTGTTTCATGTAAACCTCTTCATCAAGTACGCCATTAAGGAAGGCATTATGAATGTCAAGCTGATGAATTTTCCAACCACTCGAAACTGCAATGGAGAATACCAAGCGTACCGTTGCCTGTTTGATAACAGGACTAAAAGTTTCTGAGTAATCAATACCTTCCTGCTGAGTGAAGTCCCTAGCCACCAGGCTTGCCTTATACCTCTCAATACTACCATCAGATCTGCGTTTAATTTTGTAGACCCATCGACTACCAACAACATTTATGGATGGATGAAACGGCACCAAAGTCCATGTGCTGTTTGCGCGGAGTGCCTGAATTTCCTCACGCATAGCATTATACCAAGCCTCATATCTATTTGCATCATTAAAAACAAGTGGCTCATGTGATGGAGGAGTATCTACCCGACTGAAGGAGGCAGAAGATGAGGTTGCCGTGGTGGTGATCAATGTTGTCTTTGGCTGTCTCGGACGAAGGACCATGGAGTGTTTAGAAACAGCGGGACAAGGAGTAGCAGTACATGTACTTGGAGTGTGCTGAAGAGGATAAGAGGAGAGCTCAACACAAAGCTGTAAACCAGGAGGTGAACTCAGGGAGGAGCTCGGCTGCACCGCAGACGGTGGTGAACCTGCTGTCGGGTCGGTTTCAGACCGAGAGTGTGCTACTCCTGAAACCTGCAAATCAGAACCTGTTCCTGCACAAAAATCAGTGGAACGACAAGCATGTGGTGATAGTATGGCAGTGCAGGATGGTGAGGCAGGGTCAGATGAAACAATGGGCAAAGGTGGGTTGGTATATCTGGTGATTTGGGAATGGGTAGGCAAGTATGGAGGAGGTTGCAATGATGGAAGGTAGGTAGGTGTAGTGGATGGTATCGGGGCAGTTGTTACCTGTTCAGATTTCCTAAAAGGGAAGACACTTTCATGAAAACGAACATGACAGGATATATAGATACAATCAGACTCTAAATCAAGACAGCGATAACCAAGATGAGACGAGCTATAGCCTAAGAACACACATGGAGAAGACCGAAAATCTAATTTATGAGCATGATATGGACGTAAAAATAGGAAACAAAGACACCCAAAAATACGAAGAAAATTATAATCAGGAGTGCGATCAAACAAGCACGCAAAAGGAGATTTATTTTGAAGGACAAGAGTAGGCATGCGATTTATAAGATATACTGATGATTCTATAGCATAATTCCAATAGCGCAATAGAGCATGACACTGGCCTAGAAGGGTTAGACCAGTTTTGACAATATGCCTATGACGACGTTCAACTGTGCCATTTTGTTCATGAGTATGAGGGCAAATTAGGCGATGGTGAATACCAATGGTTTCAAAAAATTTATTTAATTTGCGATATTCACCACCCCAATCAGCTTGAACAAATTTAATTTTATGAGAAAACTGACGCTCAACAAGAGTTTGAAAACGTTGAAACGTGGAAAATACATCAGATTTCGCAACAAGTGGATAATACCAGATATATTTAGTGTGCGCATCAACAAAGATAACAAAATAACGAAAACCATCAGAAGAAAGCATGGGAGCAGGTCCCCAAACATCACTAAAAATTAATTCAAGTGGATTTGATGTTTTGTGACCCGTCGGTCGTAATGACAAACAAGACAATTTTCCTAAAGGACATGCTTGACATTGAGTAAACGATCGTCTAGACATACAAATAATTTTATTTCTGGAAACTAATAAATTCAAAATGCGAGGAGTTGGATGACCTAAACGACGATGCCACAAGTCGGCAGTCGCGGAAATGCAAGGAGACAAATATGCTTGAGGAATTGACGTAGCTGAAGACTCCGAGAGGACATAAAGACCATCATGACTCCGACCGGAAAGAAGAACTTCCTTGGTGACGAGATCCTTCACATAAAACACAGAATTGTGAAATTCAAAATAAACATGATTATCACGACAGAATTTCTGAACAGATAACAACGGTTTGGTAATGTGAGGTACGCGAAGAACATTAGTCAATGTAAACATGCGTTTTAGGGAATGTAATATAGAACGTCCAACATGGAATATGACAAGGGCCTTACCATCACCAACATGAAAGAAATCGTTACCAAGATAAGGTGCAGAATCGGTTAGAGTTGCAAGATCCGGTGTCACGTGTTGATTCGCGCCGGTGTCGGGAATCCAATTGGCAGCAGCTGAATCATGTGCAACGGCAAGATTAGCAGATGGCTGCTGTGTGCTGCCACGAAAATTGGAGCATTGAAGGGCTGAGTGGCCGAAATTAGAGCACAATTGACAGTGCAAATGCTGCTGTCTAGACCACCCTTGGTTCGGCCTCATATCTGCTGAGTTGCCAATTACCTCTATAACGCTCCCTGTTTTGGTTGTTATTAACCATCACATGATTGGCTGAATTCATTGGCGTTGGCAGCAGTGGTGGCTGCTGCGGTAGAGGTGAAGATGGGGCGCCGACAGCCATGGAATGGAACGAATTTTTGTGCAAAAGTTTGTGAGTGAGCAGGTGGCTGTGAAGATCAACATATGAGAGGGGTTCGGCCTTGGTTATGAGGCTAGTTACCAAGTCTTTGAACTCACCGCGAAGACCACGAAACACATAGAGATTGAAGTCTTCAAGGGACATAGGACGTCCCGCAACAGCCAATTCGTCAAACAATGCTTTGGCTTGCTGCATATACATGCTAACCGAGGCATCACCTTGCCTAAAGTCTTGAAAGGAGCCATGAAGTTGCATGATGCGAGAATTAGAGGGAGAGGCAAGGGCCTTCTCAAGAGTTTGCCAAACACAATGCGAAGTGGAACAATCAACCACAAGGTGCAGTTAATCAACGGAAAGAGAGGAGAGGAGGGCACTCAAAATGAGTTGGTCTTGTTGCTTCCAACAAAGAAAGGAAGGGCTAATGGCAGAGGAAGTTTCAGCCGTAGCGTCAAGCGAGTGAGCAAGAGGGCACGACAAGGAGCCGTCAACAAAGTGAAAAACACCTTGACCAAGGAGATATGGCTTCATCTGCATTCTCCAATAAAGATAATTGGTGTTCGTAAGCTTCAACGAAACAATATGATGAGTGTTTGATAGGGGAACCATTGCTGAAGTTTGTGTTCCCATGAGAGGCAAAGGAGAGGAAGAAGAGTCAAACACATTCTCCACATGAGGAGGTTGCTCTCGGCCAGCAGGAGGAGAATGGCTGGCCGGTGATGAGGCAGCGCCGGTGGAAGGGGAGTTGTCAGCGGCGACAATAGAGGAAGCCATGGGGAGGAAGAGAAATTAGGGCCGACTATGGGAGAGAAAAAAAGAGTTTTGATGGACAAGGGCTCTGATACCAAGTTGAGAATAATTAGGAGGCTTAACATAATAGTTAGTCAATCCTTTCTATATATATGTGTAGGGCAACATACAATAGTAATGGTGGAGATTACCACATAAGAATGAGATTACAATATTTCCTATTTAATTACATGCTATAATAGCAACTTTGCAGGGGACTAATGGCCTTTTAATTTCAACAGGGAGTCTATCATTTCTTCACCAGACGAGGTATAATACACATCTGCATGGATTTCGATTTAACAGCTGCCTTGCCTGAAAGGGAGTTCATCTTTATGTGATTAGCCAAGAAGAACAAGGTTTAATCATTGTGCTTTGGTGGTACTTGCCAGAGAATTGTGGTAGAAAATTAATGGTTAAGGGAGTTTGCTTTCGTTTAGCCTCTCAAGTTCAAATCAAATAGGATCCCATTTCTGGAAAATAGACATGGATGAGCCCTTCATACTTCACATCTGTTACTGTTAGCAATATTTGCATCTCTAAGAAAAGCATTTTGCAGTTCAATCGTCACATTATGTAATTCGACTTAACAATGTATAGTATGCAAGCAAGGGGTTAGCTTCCGACATCTGAAAACAGCATGGCATAAATGTATGATTGGTTTTGGTTATCACTGGTTACATGTTATGCACTGGTGTCGTTTTTTAGGTATCTACTAGTTAATTTCCCGCACTACGTTGTGGACCGAGCAATTTTTTATAATTGTTGGAATTAAAATAACTAATAGATTTTGCTAGTTCAAAAATAAAATATAGCATTTATACATGCAAGGTTTGATATAATGAAACACATCAACACACTCTATTATAACAACAACATTGAAGACTTAACATCCAAAAATATTATTACTATTATTGCTAAAATAATAAAAATTATTAAATTATTCCGAGAAGAATTTTTTTGAAAACATTAATAAAAGAGGAAGCAAGAAAAAAACTAAAATTATTATTATTATTATTATTATTATTACTATTGCGTGAATAATGGGAAATAAATTCAATAGAAGAATAAAAAAACCCAAAAACTTTAACAAAAGAGCAAACAAAAAAAATAAAAATTATTAGCTAAAAAAACATTTGACGTGAAAAAAAACTAATAAAAAAACCAAAAGAAAATTTAAGAAATATCAATTTTCAAATGATCATAGATACAAACCAAAATTTAAGAACATAATTTTTGAAAAAAATGTTATCTCAACAAAGAGAAAATAATAAAAATTGAAAACCAAAACTAAAAGCATATATATATAAACATGGGAAAAATAGGGACTATTTAAGAACTATAAAAAATTAAAGGAATTCAAATAAAAAATTAAAAGTATAAGGGCCGAAATGAAAACCAAATATTTTATCAATTTCAATCAAATGAAAAAATTGAAAAAATCAAATAAAATATAACATCTATACGTGCAAGGTTTGATATAATGAAACACATCAACACACCCTCTTATAATAACAGGAACTTTGAAGCTTAAATATCTAAAAATATCATTACTATTACTGTTAAAACAATAAAAATTATTAAATTACATCGAGAAAAAAAAATAAAAAAAATAACAAAAGAGGAAGCAAGAAAAAAAACTAAAATTATTATTATTATTGTGTTAATAATAGGAAACAAATTCAATCAAAGAAAAAAAAAAGACAAATAACTTTAACAAACGACCAAACAAAAATGAAAAAAAAATTATTAGCTAAAACAAATCATTTGATGTGAAAATAAAAAAATAAACTAATAAAAAAAAGCCAAAAGAAAGAACAAAAGAAAATGTATAAGTGAAACAAAAATTATAAGTGGGGAAAAAATGACTTCCGATTTTGTAAACATAAGCTCCATCAACTGAGCTAGAGGCGTTTCGACGATTTTTACTGTGAAAACATATATAAAACTTTGTAAAATTGTGAACTAAACAAACCAAACTGACCCGAACCGAACCGAAAACCGAGCAATACTATTACAATCCACAATGATTCTCCTCACATACTACAGTAACTGACTCTAACCTCTTTTAGTATATTAGATAATACTACAGCTTTTGTGTATTACATTTTGGTTCATTATTTTTTTCAATTTGAAATAATTTTGAATTTATTATCTAGGTCATGGGTTCAATAGGGTTGATTCGAGTTTTTGTTTGCGTGTTTTTAAATTGATGCTCTACAAATTGTTTCTTCAATCCTAAATTGATTGGTAATTGAATTTAATATTTTTTTATGATTGGATTTTTGTTGAATTGTTTTCTATTGGATTACCTTGTTATGATCCAAGTTTCAAGTTCAGATGGATTTTCAGGGTTGACTCAAGTTGCTTTGTTTGGTCTTTTATTTTTCATTTTCTTCCTTCAATATTTAGTTGGTTACAAGGTTATTAAACTCACAAGTTAACTCGTAAAATTATACGATTTTACAAGTCAATATGCATATATAGGTTAAAACTCGAAAACTACTAAAATCATGAGTTGAATTGGTAAAACCAGTAAAACTCATTGAATCATAAAACTCGGACCGAGTTTATGATATTTCCTTCTTTCTTTACTTGCTTCGTGATACCCTCTCTTGCCATCAGCTCCCATTTAGCCCTCAACCGCCCTCAGCACAGACATCACAACATCCACACAAAAGGCCAACATTTCTCCTCCACCAACCCACCGTGGAATGCCAACCCATTGTGGATCCACTCTTCTCAGCTACGACGACCTCCACAAGCAATAGATCTACCCATAGCTGTCAATTCCGTGCCGTTCCGGCCGGAACGTGCCATGCCAGTGAGAAAACCGGGATGAAACGACGTAGGTTTCGGCTCGGTTTTCATTCCGGCATGTTCCGGAAATTCCGGCCAAATTCCGACCGGAACGCCCCGAAATCACTCCGGGTGTGCCGTTTCGGACATGAAAAAAAAATTGAATTAAGTGCAGCACCCGGCACCCCCTTTCCCCAAATCAATTTCACTCAAAATCTCCTAAGCCCTTATTTTTATCGATTGAACAGCCTAAAACCAATATTCAAAGTCTCGATCGAAAAATAATTGTTACCTGCGTTCTTTGAGTTCCAGGCGAGTGAGAGGGAGAAGGCTTTTGATAATCAGTAGAGCAAGATAGAATGTACACGAGAGAAGAGCACAGGAAATCAGGAAATCAGTGAAAGCAGATGATCTGTTGATTTCCTTATCAACTCTTCATTTTAGTTAGAGAAACAAAAGAGAGAGAGTCTCAAGCAGTCGGGAGGAAGAAAATGGGTGCGTGAGGTGATTGTGTGATTCGAAACATATATATATATATATATATATATATATATATATATATATATATATATATATATATATATATATATATATATATACTGAAAATGTGAAAATCAAAATAATAAAAATTAAAAAAATATATATTATAAAAAAATAAAATTATTGTTAAATTTGATTTTATAAAAATTAAAAATTATATTTTTTTTTGCTTTTTAAGTTTTTATATATATATATATATATATATATAATTAATTATATATGAACAGTACAACTTTGAAACGGTACGCTGAAACGCTCCAAAATCAGAACGTTCTGTTTCAATAGAAAAACGAAATGATAATCGGAATAATATTGACAATTTTTGATCTACCAACGCCAGACTGACCACCGAAAACAACGACTAACATTAAAACAAGGTGACGACGGGAGAGAAGAATTTTTTTTTTTTAATCGACTGTTTTTGTTTTGTTTTGTAGTGTCAGTTGGGAGCTTCCACCGGCAGAAGAAAATGGAGAAGAAGCTGACTCCAGTTCCAGGTTTTTTTTATGATCCATCGGTGACGACGTGAAAAATGTGCGACATTTGTATTCATTACTTCACAAAGCGAGCAAGGACCGACCAACTTTGACTTATGATTTGAAGCACTAGCATCCACTTTCGAACCATTCGCCTCTACTCTTTGTAGTGAAGCTGATTCCCCCATCATAAACAAACACAAAAATAAATAAATAAAGTCATAACCTTCTTATTTAAAGAATATTTCATCCTAGATTTCTCTCTCCAATTTGTATATTCTTATTTTTAAATTATCTGTATTTTTTAAGAAAATCCTACGAAGTACCTAATAAAATATCTTATTAGTAATATATATATATATATAGAGGTAATGGGAATCTGACTTTTAGTAAAGCTAAACCAGTTTTGTTTTCTGATTTTAACTATTTTACCATTTGTCTACTTTTATGTTGCTTGGAGATTGTAGAAGAAGATCAAGCAACGGATGATCCAACCATAATTGTAGCAGCTAAGCTAACGCATGAAACTGATCAAGCAATGATTACAGAAACTGAACTGAAGCATGAAGAAGACCAAGAAACGGAAGATCAAGTAACAGCTGATCCAGAATTGATTGCAGCGACTAAGGAATAACTTAAACATAATTGTTATTAGCAGTTTAAGTTAGAAGCTAATGAGGTAATGATATAAATATACACATATGTACAGAAGAATGTAATTGAGTGAAAAACAAAGTGTACGCTGCAAATACAATTGAATTGAATTATCTTATAGAGATGAATGGAAATTATTTTTCTTGTTGAAAAAAAATAACACGTTTTTGGAAGCCTTATTTCAATATAAGTTGTGGATGACTTTATTATTTTGTAATGAGTTGGGAAACTCTATCCATATCCATATCCATCCATCCTTTTTGTGAAAAGTTTGGGGATAAATTATTATGATTGAGTATTTTGTTTCAATTGAGCAGTTCAGGATTTCATGAAATCTGACCTCTTTCTTGTCGAATTACTAGATTTTTTGGTATTGTGATTGTGATGTTCGGGTTTTTGGTGGTTCAATTTGGTGGCTGGGTTTTGAGTATTATCAAAATCTATGAACAAACAACTATTTTTGTATTAACGACATATGATAGGAAGAATTGATCTGATTGATTAGCCCTGTCATCATTTTTTGGCATTTGTTATGAGGCTTAATTTGGAGGCATTTCTAGGGATTAATTTGTTTCAAACATCTTTACAAAATCATGCATTGATTGAGAGACGATCATTGAGCTTTCATATGTATACCACAACTCGACTATAATCATATTTTTTTTTTCTTACATTACTCTGTAATGTAATAATCATTACGTAAGGTAATGTAGTAATCATTACGTAATGTAATGTAAAAATCATGAATATTGTTTAAATTTGTCAAATACTTAGTTGTAGGATTTTGAGAAATTTTTGAAATGAACTAAGTGTTGGTTGATTTATGTTGTTTCCATGTTTTTTATGCTGTAAAAGGCATTAAATGAGACCATGTGAAATTATGTTCGTAATTGGAATTTGAGTGTGCAATCTAGAAACATTTGGCATATGAAATAAATTGGCGAGTCCTTAAGGACAGGGAGGGCTCCTTTACCACCTATGGACCGAAGAAATATTTATAGTCTCTTAATAAATTCCTCATGCAAGAATTCTGCTAGTCATGGGTGCATTTTTTTTTTTCTTTTTCTCTTTCTATTATCATAATGACTGAGAAATGAATTTATTAGACTTGCTAATTTGGAGTGTTTGTAGGAGTAGTGAATGCATCTTTCCCTTAATTTACAGGTTCAAATTGTGCGCTCTTCACTGAGTTGCTGGTATTTGCACTTTTTTCTTGCAATTTTATGAAGACCTGGAATTTAGGAAGGATTCTGATGTGAATTTTATGACCATAATTGTGTTGTATTGTATTTGAAAATATTTTTTTTATGATTTTATGATTTTTCAATGAAAACAATTTTATTTGCGATTTTATGATTTTTGTGCAGAAATATTTTACGTATGATTTTACAATTTTACGATCCGAGTTTATATGACATTTTCATGTCGTGTCAAAAAAGTGAGTTTAACAACCTTGGCTGGTTAGAAGTGGAACTTCATAATTCCTTTTGATTTGATTGTTATAGGGTTATCCTATTTTCATGAACCGAGATTATGGCCAATTTACTTGAATTGAATTAAACTATTTTTTTATTTTTATTTTCCAATTTAATCCTTTAATATTGAGTTATTTGAGAATTTAGCTTCAAAATATTTTTTTTATGACATTATCGTGGTCTAATAATACAAGTTGTAAACTTATATACTTAAGAAAAGTTGTCTTGTGTTAATTCAATTTGTAACCATCTTAATATCTAAAAAATAAAGGAAGCTTCGGGTATGTTGCTTTTTTGGTATTTAAAAAAGGTGTTGCCCCTTGGAGTACCAAACAAACCAGAAAATAATTCTTTCTTAGCCTCCCATGTTTTCACACATAATAAGGAATCTCCTGTTAATAAAACACATGAAAAAAAAAAGAGAATTATTGATATTAAAATTAAGTATCCTATGAAGTCAATGAATCAAACCCTTTTTTGTGCACATATTAAATTGACTAATCTTTGTTCAGTACAAGTTGCAACTTTACTGACACTCACATTGACTTCATTACTCTAAATAAAGCTTCTTTATCTTTGATCTTGTAATTGGCCTATCTAGAACTTCTAATGGATCATGTGGTATAATTTAGATCACATCATCTCATCTTTTATTAAAAGGTTTTGATCTTGAATCATTACCTAGATCAAATAAAAAAAGATCATAAATATTAAAAGTATCACTAACACCATACTCACATGGTAAATCCACTTTGTAGACATTATCATTCATTCTTTCAAGGAATTGAAATAGTCCATCTCCTTTGGGAACCAACTTACATCTTGTACATTCAGGAAACCTTTCATTGTGCATTATAGCTTTTTTCTTAGGTAATTAACTTTGAATATATATTTTTCATTTTTTTTTCATTTGCTGCAATACAATCTCATAGAGAGCTTTAATTAGCTAAGCTTTTCTACTACCATCAAGACTAAAAATTTCATCAATAGGTAAGAGAATCAAAACCAAAGTAATTAAATGATTAGAGCCATAAATAATGTTTAAAAAAGAACAATTAGTAGTTAAATACACACTCTTATTACATCTTCTACATTTAGGAAACCTTTCATTGTGCATATTAGCTTTTTCTCTCAGGTAATTAGCTTTGAATATATATTTTTCATTCGTTTTTTTCATTTGCTGCAGTACATTCTTATAGAGAGCCTTAATTAACTAAGCCTTTTTACTACCATCAATACTAAATTTTTCATCAATAGGTAAGAGAATCAAATTCAAAGTAATTAAATGATTAGAGCCATAAATAATGTTTAAAAAAGAACAATTAGTAGTTGAATACACACTCTTATTATATTTAAATTCAATAAACGATAGGCACTCTTCCCAATTCCTTATATTATTTTGAATTATAATTCTTAACAATATAGTCAAAGTCCTATTATAGATGATAATTCATCGTTGTCATCCTGAACAACCTGGACATGATCCCTGAGTTTGGTTTTCATTATCAATAACCAATAAATACTTGAATGATCTTTTCTAAAGGAAAAAAGTGTGTTTGTAATAAAATTATTGGCATTGCTTGACAAAAGCAAGGACATTGCTGGCGTTTTAGAGTCTAGCCTTTGTATTAATTTTGATCAAGCCATGATGATGATCTATTCTGATTCCTTTGTAAGTGATACCATACCAATAACATTTGAATTAAAAAAACTATAATTCTCTTGCTATGATATTGCAATTTAACTATCTTTCTTAACTTTTCATAGTAGTTAACTTCAAACTCATTAATCACTTAATGGTCAACTAGAGAAGTTTTTGAGGCTCTCTTTCTTGGAGAAAAATGCTCTGCCTGGAAGGAGAAGAGATTACAACTGAAGAGGCTGATCTTTTAACAAGATCGAGCAAAAAGGTGAAAATAAGAGATACAAACATCTCAGGAGAAACACAAGGGGGCAACAGTTACATGGCATCACTTATGGGGAATTCTCTTATTACACCAGAATCCAATGACAACAGACATGATACTGATGACATATCAGACGATGATGAGGATGGATGTGATGAAGATGACTGTCCAGTGATTAAAATCTCAGCTGAAGAGAAGAAACGTATAAGAGCTCCATGGACACAGACCTTGATAATAAAACTGATGGGTCGAAGAGTGGGGTATTCTTTCCTCATTCATCGCCTAAAAAGCATGTGGAAGCTACGGGGTGACTTCACCTTAACTGACCTGGGGAATGAGTTTTATTTAGCAAGATTTGCCAATACAGAAGACAGGGATCATGTAATATTTGAAGGGCCTTGGATGGTAGCAGACCATTACCTAACAATTCGAACATGGCACCCTAATTTTGATCCACGGGAAGCATCCATTGACAAGGTGGCTGTATGGGTTAGATTACCAGACTTGGCAATGGAATATTATGATGTTGCAGTGCTGTGGAAGATTGGAAATACAATTGGGAAGACATTAAAGGTTGATCGAGCAACATCGGTTGGTCTGCGGGGAAATTATGCTAGAATATGCGTGGAGGTTGATCTCACAAAGCCTTTACTTGCCAAATTTAAACTAAGAAGAAGAATTAGACGCATAACGTATGAAGGACTTCACTCAATCTGTTTTCAGTGTGGACAGTATGGGCATAAGCAGGAGGTATGCCCGCATAAAGCTCCAACAGAAAACCCAGGACATGACAATACAAGAGAAATGGACCCAATTGGAGTACCTGAAGTTCCAATAGTCAGACCAGAGGTGGTGGAACCGTTTGGGAACTGGATGATTGCTGAACGGAAAACTTGCCGGACATACAAAAAGATGGTGACCGAGCAGACCACAATAAATGTAAAGAGAGGAGATCAAGCCAATAATCCGGGCGTTTCATCAATTGCAGTTAAGAGGACACAAACAACCGTATCTCAACGGTTTAATGCCTTAATGGCCATTGATGACAGCACTGATTTGGGGGGAGCGGGACAGAAAGAGAAAGGAAATGAAAATGGAAAGGAAAGAGAGACAAACAGGGGAGGATCTGTTGAAGATCGGGGCTTTAAAGAAAAAAGAGGATTGCTGGGCCACAAGAAAGCGCGGGCCTCCAATGGCTCAAAAGATTTGAAGATGGGCCAAAGTCCAACAACAAGTGGACCGAGTGAGGGAAATAAATCAGTGCTGACCGGAATAAGTAAGGCCAAAGATGTGCAGGTTGGGCTGTTACCAGCAAGGAGGGATAAAGGGAAAGGAAAAGTTGAAGGCTATTGTATGGAGTCGGAGAAGACACAAAGTTTTAAAACCGGGACAGAAATTACATGTGTCATCAAACACCCTGAACACTTGGAAAACATATCAAGTGGAGCAGACGGGTCAAACGGTGGAACACCAATGGTGCATAAGGCAGTGGAGAGGATTTTAAATCCAGAACCCCCAGATGAGGTAATTTGGATGGACGAAGGTAAGGAGTTACCTGCAGAGAAAGAAAAGGTGGAAGCACAAGCCATTCAAGGGGATGAAAATACGATGGAAGAAGGGGAGTCCACGGGACTTAGTATTTGTTTGAAGAGGTAGCTCTTCTGTAAGGTACAATTTAAAGTCATTTTACTATGAATTTTTTATTTTGGAATTGTAGAGGGGCTGGAAATGAAGGCAACAGTGATGAGTGGATTTTTACGGTGGTGTATGCTAATCCAATTATAACTTTAAAGAAGCAGTGCTTTGAAGAAGTGGCTAATTTGGCTAGAAACATTCAGAAACCGTGGATGGTTATAGGTGATTTTAATGAGATCCTATCGGCGTCAGAAAAAGTAGGGGGAGCTGCTGTTGATAGTCGGAGAATCTCTCGATTTGCTAGATGGACCCAGGATTGTCAGTTGATAGACTTGGGTAGCAAGGGACCAAGATTTACTTGGCGATGGGGTATCAGAAATGGCTATGAAAGAGTTTATGAAAGATTAGACAGATGTTTTGGCAATGTGCGGTGGAGGCAATTATTTCAGGATGCAAGTGTGGTAATTCTTCCAAGGATTAGGTCGGATCATCATCCTATCCTAGTTGAGCTAGAAGAGAAGCAAGACAGGGTTAATGGAGCAGAAAAACCTTTTAGGTTTGAGGCAGCTTGGTTACAACACATTGAGTTTAAAGATTTCATTATGAAGAGCTGGGAGGCAGGAATAGAGGTGCCAGAGGCTTTAGAGGATCTATCATCACATCTTAAAGTATGGAATAAGGAGGTGTATGGTAATATTTTTTGGAGGAAAAGACGGGTGTTGAATAGGCTTGGTGGGGTCCAAAGAGCTATGACATGTAGAGGAAATCCGTTTTTATACCAGCTAGAGGAGGAGTTGTCTTCTGAATATCAGCAGATTCTTAGACAGGAGGAAGTTTACTGGTACCAGAAGTCTCGATGCCAGTGGATCTCGTCTGGTGATAGGAATACTGCATATTTCCACACGAAGACTATTATTAGAAGACAAATAAATAAGATTAAGGCTTTAAAAAATTAGCAAAATGTCTGGGTCTGGGAGGAAGACATTTTAAAAGTGATGGCCAGGGAATTTTACCAGAATTTATTTCGAGAGGATCATGATGAGTTGTCAGTGGATAGAAGAATGGATGGTCAGTTCCCTATAATTGATCCCAGTTACATGGATCAATTGGTAACCCCGGTTCTTGATGAGGAGGTTAAAGCTGTTATATTCGGAATGAAGCCTTACAAAGCCCCCGGGCCAGACGGATATCAACCAATTTTCTACCAATCGCAGTGGCAGGTGGTGGGTCAGTCTGTGTGCAGGTACATTAGGGAGGTGTTCGCAGGAAATACGGACTTGGCACGAATAAATCAATCTTATTTGGTTTTGATCCCTAAAGTTCACATGCCTGAAAAATTACAACAATTTAGGCCAATTGGTCTGTGTAATGTGATTTTCAAGGTAGTGACTAAGGTGATCGTTGGGAGGCTAAAGCTTTTGATGCCGAATCTAATCAGTGAAGTTCAGAGTAGTTTTGTTCCAGGTCGACAAATTACAGATAATATCATTGTTGCCTAGGAAATTATACATTATATGCACAAAATGAAAGGCAGAAGAGGTTTTATGGCCATCAAGGTGGATTTTGAGAAGGCGTATGACCGCGTAAGCTGGAGATTTATTAGAGATACTTTGATTGATGCGAACATTCAGAGTGAGCTAGTGAGGCTCATCATGGATTGTATTGAAACTCCATCTCTTAGTGTCTTGTGGAATGGGTGTGCAACTCAGAAGTTTAAACCCCAGTAGAGGTATAAGGCAAGGTGACCCGTTATCTCCGTATATCTTTGTGTTATGTTTACAAAGGTTAACTCAGCTAATTAACAAGAGTGTGGAGGATAATAGGTGGAAGCCCTTCAGTGTGCGGAGACATGGGATGCAGATATCTCACCTATGCTTTGCGGATGATATGCTCCTGTTTACAGAGGCTAGCATAGAGCAGGTAGACAGAGTTATTAATTGTCTTGATATGTTTTGCTCCGTTTCGGGTCAGAAAGTAAGCACTGCGAAGACAAGAGTTTACTTTTCCAAGAATGTGTCGGCAGCCTTGATGGATGAGATAAGCAGGAGGAGTGGTTTTCAGGTCACAAATGACTTAGGGCATTATCTGGGGGTGCCTTTACTTCATAAAAGAGTTACTAAGCAGACCTATGGTTACTTAGTAGAAAATATGCAAAAGAGGTTAGCAGGTTGGAAAGCTAGTCACTTGTCATTAGCTGGAAAAATTACTTTATGCAAATCTGTTTTGGCCACTATTCCTTTATATCCCATGCAAGCTGCAGCCATCCCGAAGCATACTTACAAGGAAATAGAGAAAGTATGCAGAAGATTCATTTGGGGTCAGCAGGAGGGTAGGGACAAAATTCATCTTGTTAATTGGAAGACGATGTGTAAACCTAAGGAGGAGGGTGGTTTGGGTCTAAGGAAAATGGATACGACGAATAAAGCCTTTATAATGAAATTGGCTTGGGGATTGATGCAGGAAAACAGTATGTGGGTGAGATTCCTGAAAGATAAATACATGAATTCGAACAGGGGAGAAGGGCACCCGGTGGCAAACTCTAGGGATTCAGTTTTGTGGAAATCTATATGTCGGGAATGGGAGGTGGTCAATCAAAATGTTAGCTGGAATTTGGGTAATGGCAGACATATCTCATTTTGGACAGATAAGTGGTTGGAGAACTATGGTCCGTTGAGTACGATAGTAACTCCAGAAGCTCGGGTAGATACTATAAACTATACAGTAGCAGATATGGTGGATAGTGGGAGAAATTGGAAATGGGAGCTATTTGCGCATTTATTGCCGATTAATATTGTGATGAGCATTGCAGGTCACATTCCTCCTATGCAGGATACGATAGAAGACTCAGTGGTATGGGATCATACCTCGGATGGGAGGTTGTCAGTGAGAACAGCTTATACAGTTTAGGAGGAGAGGGAGGTAATGAATAGAGACCCTTTGTGGAGAATCATTTGGAAGTGGAAAGGAATGGAGCGGATTAGAGTTTTTCTTTGGACCGTAGGCCATAACGCCATTATGACAAATGAAATGAGATGGAGAAGACGAATATCAGATAATAGATATTGTTGTCAGTGTGTTAATGTAGTGGAATCCCTTACCCATGCATTAAGAGATTGCCCTAAAGCTCGAAAAATATGGGAGGTCTTCATCAGGAGTGAGGATAGGGGTTGTTTTTTAGCCAAACCTAGTATGTATGGTTGGTTTCAAACCTGACTCCCAGAAATAGAAGCACTCGCTTTGGGGATTGGCATCTGGTTTTCGGTATAACATTATGGTATGTTTGGAAGGAGAGATGCAACAGAACGTTTGGTGGAGAACAGGTTCATTGGTTTGGGACTATTCTTAATATAAAAAGGATGGTTGCAGATAGTATAAGAATTCATAAGAATGGAGTTGAGGATCGAAATAGTGTTAGGGAGGTGGATCATATAGGATGGAAGTACCCAGCGGATGAGTGGATAAAACTTAATGTGGATGGCTGCAGTAAAGGAAACCCAGGGATCGCTGGTGCCGGAGGAGTGCTTAGAGATCATATGGGGTCTTGGATCGGGGGCTTTGCAAGGAATATTGGTATTTATTCATCTGTGATTGCGGAATTATGGGCTATCTATGAGGGGCTACTTCTTACATGGGATAGAGGTTTTAGAAAAGTGGTTTTGGAGTCAGATTCCAGGGTAGCAGTAGGATTTGTTACTGGGGATAATGTGAGAGTTGATAAAAAAATTAATTTGATTATGCAAATTAAAAACATGGTGAGTAGAGAGTGGGAGGTTGAAATTTTACATGTTTACAGAGAGGCCAATTGTGTGGCTGACTGGTTGGCTAATTTTGGGTTAACTAGAGAGTTATTAGATAGGGGGGCGGATATTATTACCGATCCTCCGTCAGGGCTCTATTCCTTATTGTACTATGACCTTATTGGGTCTACTGTTCCTCGTTTAATTTAGAAGGGCTTATGCCCCGATCTTTACCAAAAAAAAAACTTCAAACTCATTAAAGGTCGATCCCTTAACCCAAATTCTACTTTCACATATATTTTTACTCTTACTATACTCTTCATTATAAAACACATGTTTATTGACAAAATAGTCGCTATACCATGTCACCTTTCTTTTATGATCCATATTTAGTAAATTCAAAGTTATATTAGCATTCTCTCTCAATTGATAAACCCAATACATGAATTATATCCCCTTAACAATTAACAAGAAATATGTAATAAATTATCTTAAGAGATAAAATAATTAATAGTCCTTGTGTTTTGAATTATATGGAAAATTGTTTATATTGTAATCAAAAGTTTAAGATTTAGTTAATTATAAGTTTTTATATAGTAAAAATTGGCAATGTAACATATGAGTAATTCATCAATATATCAGTTTATGATGATATAACATATAAATTATTCACAAATAAAAGCACATGGAATATTATACTTACTAAATAAAGGATCTCAATTCATCATAGTTGAATAACACATAATAATGAATTATATTTTTTTCAAATATCTTCTTCCACAATTTTTTTTTATGAGTTATTTATGATGAAAGAATATTGACAAGTTCTCACTCAAAGGAACTTCCCTATCACTATCATGCCTTGGACATAATTTATTCTTTTTCTTATGTGAAACTCAAATATGAGATAAATGTTGAGATATTTTTAACAATATAGGCCTCGCATATCAAAGCCTTAACATATGCCTTAGTTTTTACTTTTGTTTTAATGTTGAACAAATACCTATAAGAAATTAAATGAATGTTTTATTTTTAAGAAAATCAATAGAAGTTTAATTATGGTGTATATGTAATCCTTAACCTCTCGAATAGATATATCTATATGTTGGATTTGGCCTCAAATGGTAGATGCATGGGTATATTATTCATTGACTCGAATAATATTAACAAAAATATCATCTCAAGTTTGTAGATTATCTGGACAACATTATCTTTTTCATGTCTTTCCATGTGTTGTGTCCACAAATCATTGGAGCATATATCTCTAAAGAAGTGATTAATCTCTTTAAATGTATCCTATATCTTTTTCACAATAAATCCTAATGAGTGGTTATATAAACATGTGGAAATTCCAAACAATATACAATCCTCCAAATTCACCAACCTTAATACGTTAAAAGCATGTCCATAAAAAAAACAAAAAACTTTTAAGTTATTGGTGGACAAGTAATTATGCATTCTTGTCTAAAATGTGATGGAATCATAAAATGATATTGATGAATTTAGAGATAGAAGAAGAAGATGAGTGCAGAGAATGAAGAAGAACAGAGAGAATAAAAGAAAGAGAGGGAAATGAAAATTTCGAATTATGTTTACTGTTTCCACAGTGACTGTCTTACACACTCTTCGTGTGTTGTCCTTTATATACACATACTAAGATACCCAATACTATATTCTAGAGTATTATTTCTTCTACTCTAATATATTCTAGAATACACATTCTAGAATACACACTCTAACATCCCCCTCAATCTCTTGCTTTGATAATTCAAGCATGAGATTGTTACAATGAAATTGAAATAGAGCAGTACCAAGTCCTTTGGTGAAGATATCTGCAAATTGTTCTTTTGAGGAAACAAATTGCACAAGAAGCTGATTGTTGGCCACCCTTTCTCGCACAAAATGGACATCAATCTCTATATGTTTAGTTCGTTGATGCTGAACGGGGTTGAAGGACAGAGCAATAGCCGAAATATTATCACATAATAGAACTGGAGGCTGAACAAATGCAACACACAGAAACACCAAGAGTTGCTTAAGCCAATCAATTTCAACAACTGTCGAAGAGAGTGCTCTATATTTTGCCTCTGTAGAAGATCGCGAAACTGTGTGTTGTTTCTTGGAAGACTAGGAAATAGGATTGGATCTAAGAAAAATAATTGATCTAGTAGTTGACCTTCTATCATTCGGATCACCTGCCCAATCTGCATCACTGTATGCTGTAAGGTCCAAAGAACCAAGAGTATATCTCATACCATAGTCAAGAGTGCCCTTGAGATAACGTAAGATACGTTTAACTGCAATGAAGTGGGACACCATTGGTTTCTGCATAAACTGGTAGACTTGATGAACTGCAAAAGAGATGTCTGGACGAGTGAATGTTAGATATTGTAAAGCTCCTATAATGCTCCTGTACAAAGTGGGATTATTGAAGGAGACACCATCATCCTTAGATAATCATTGATATGGAAGACATGGAGTATGATAAGCTTTAGCATCAATCATATCAGTTTTGCACAACAAATCAATGATATATTTGGACTGGGATAAAACCAAACCATTAGCAATGTGTGAAATCCAAATCCCTAGAAAATAATGCAAGTCTCCCAAATCTGTGATATCAAATTCTGCAATGAGAGAGTCAATAACCCTTTGAATAGCATTCAAGTCAGTACCAGTAATAATGATGTCGTCTATATACATTAGTAATATAATTAAACCATTATCAAGAGGTTTAACAAAGAGAGACGAATCTGCATAAGTGTGTGTAAAACCCAGAGATGGCAGAAAATCAGTGAACGTGTCATTCCAAGCTCGTGGAGCTTGTTTGAGACCATACAAGGATTTATGAAGCTTACACACTAGTTGTGGATGAACAGAGTCTATAAACCCAGGGGGTTGAGCCATATACACATCCTCTTGAAGAGCACCATGAAGAAAGGCATTCTTCACATCTAGCTGCCTCAATTTACAGTTATAATTTGCTGTTAAGGCCAGTACAAGATGAATAGTAGTTGGTTTAACTACAGGGCTGAAAGTCTCACCATAATCCAAGCCAGGTTCTTGGCTAAACCCTTGAGCAACCAGGCGAGCCTTATGCCTAGCAATTATACCATCTGCATGCTTCTTGAGCTTGAAGATCCACTTACATCCCACTAAGTTTTTCTGAGGTGGCAGCTCAACAAGACTCCATGTATTCTGAGAATTCAGAGCACTAATTTCATCTTTCATGGCAGACAACCACACTGGAATTTTAAGAGCAGACTTAAGGTCAATGGTTCACACAATGAAGGATCTCCCGTGCTTGGTTGGTGAATAACTGACAGACATGTTTTTCTCATCACAACCCCTGTCTTGCTTCTTGTCTGCATGGGATGAACATTTAAAGCAGGAATATGCAGCACAATAGATAAGTTTTCAGGGTTAAGACATTCCTCTGGAGATGAAGTTTCAGCAGACTTACCTTCTATATTAGACTCAGTAGAAGTCACAGGAGTGGAATTGACATGCACAGTAGCTGTATTAGTACTGGCAGGAGACAAAGACAGTGGAGATGGTGAAGAGATGATAGTGTCATTTGATTTTAAAGAGCTTGAATGAGCATCAGAATTATTGACAGTAGACAGTGGCATTAATGATGGGAAATATGAGACAGGGGAGGAAAAACTGTGATTGTGAGAGAGAGAATGCATAGTGGATGGTGATTTAGAAGTGGAAAATTGTGTGACTAAATCCTTGTATGGGAACACATTTTCATTAAACAAAACATGTCGAGATATATATAATTTTCTGCTAGACACATGATAACATATATATCCTTTATACTGAGGAGCATAACCCAAAAATACACACATGGTAGTCTTTGGTTCTAATTTGTGTTGAATATATGGACGTAAAAAGGGGAAACAAGCACAGCCAAAGACCCTTAGATGTGGAACAGAAGGTATTTTTCCAAATAGCATTTCAAATGGGGACTTATGGTGTAAACCAACACAAGGCATACGATAAATTAAGAATGATGCAGTTTGAACAGCATAAGTCCAAAAAATTGTAGGTAATTTGGCATATTGAAGTAGGGTGACCGTAGTCTCAATAAGATGTCTATGTTTATGTTTAGCCAATCCATTTTGTTCAGGTGTATACGGACAAGATTTATGATGCTCAATACCTTTAGTGTCAAGAAAATGTTTCAAGGATTTGTTAACATACTCCCCACCCCCATCACTTTGAAGAATTTGAATACATTGTGAAAATTGAGTGTGAATGTATAGATAGAAAGTAATGAATACAGAGCATACATCACTTTTATTAATAAGGGGAAACAACCAACAATAACGGGAAAATTCATCCACAAATATTACATAGTATTATATCCATCAATGGAAACACTTGGAGAAGGTCCCCATAGGTCACTATGTATGATGTGAAAAGGTGTTACAGATTTGTGAGCACTAGGCTGAAATGGAAGCTTAGAAAACTTGCCCTCTAAACAACTAATACAAACTTCAAGATCAGGATCAAAGGAACACTGAATGTTTGATTTTTGTAACATCAATTTGATTATTTTATTAGCTGGATGGCCTAACCTATGGTGCCAAGTAGAAGATAGCACTAACCTACCAATGTAAGCCTGGAATTGAGAGCTGAAAGAAGACCGAACAGAAGGGGAAACAATTGGAAGTGGATAGAGGCTATTACTGCACTGCCCTTTGTACATGATCCTCCCTGTGACTTTGTCCTGAATCCAAAAACAAAAGGCATCAAATATCATATAGCAGTTATTGTCCAAACAAATGCGATGAACTGATAATAAATTCTGAGTCAGTTTGGGAACACACAACACATAATTTAACTTGAGAGGATGAGGTTTAGTGGGAATAATAGTTGAACCAACATGAGACACTAACAGACCTTCACCATTAGCAGTCTGCACCGTATCAGTTGCAGGGTAAGGTGTACTCAAAGATAAGTTGGACAAGTCAGCAGTCATATGATTGGTGGCCCCTGAATCTGTAATCCACACGGGAGGAGACTAAATTGATGATTGAGGTGAAGATAAGTATCCACTGTGCATAGCATTCAAGGCATGATGCTGTGGAGATGAAGATTCATTCACAGTGCGACCCATAAAATGAGGGTCATTCTCATTGTAGTAGCAGAACCAAGTCGTATGATTAAACTTCCCATAGATGCTGCATTTAAACTTGTCAAAACTTTTAAGACCACATATTGGAGTTGTGTGTCCTTCACCATTACATAATTGACACACAGATACATTTTATGCAGTGTATGGAGATGCAGAATAAGTTCCAAAAACATTAGGAACAGAAGGGGAAACTGCTTGAGATGTAGTCTGGACTGATGCTCTCGGAAAAATGATCTCTGCCCTGAATTGGTCATACCTCTACCTCTGTTTCGATTAAATGATTTATAACCTCCATTATCATAAGAATTGGAACCATGTGAACTACGAGGTGGTCGAAAGGCAGACCCAGGTGGTTTATACAAGTCATGTTCAGGATGTTTATATCCACCAGTAGAGACAGTATGCATGGCAGTAAGAAAATTAGATGTGTCAGGTAGTATATTCACCACTATTCGTTCTTCAGCAAGTAGCTGAGATCGAAATTTCTTTAAGGGAATCACACTTTCTCTCCCCCTAACCACACACCTAAATGTATTATACTCAGCTGGAAGACCATTTAATGCTAAGATTACAATGTCCTCATCGGCAAAATACACCCCAGCAGCCATTAGATAGTCCCTTGCTTCTTTAATTTTTAGAAGATATTAACTGATATTATCTGACCCTTTCCTAATATTCTGCAATTTTGACTTCAATTGGAAAATGCTTGTCTTAGATACGGTAGAAAATTACTCTTTCAATCTCATCCACAATTCTCTAGAGCTATTACTAACAATAGCACAAGATAAAGCTATTGGGGACAGAGTTGCAGTAATGAGTTGCATGACAGCCCTATCATGCATTTTCCAAATTGTTGTCGCGACGATGATTTTTCGCGCTTCGCGCCCCGCCATCCCTCTCTGGAGAGACAACGGCGTGCGGTGAAAATGGGGTGCTTTATAGTCGTAAAATTTACGACTATAAATATTAGAAGTCGCCACCTAGTATTAAGGTTACTAGAAACCTATTGGTATGCGAGAGTCTAGGTAAGGGGACTTGTTGTGCAAGGGGAAGACGCATCACCCCCAGTGCACCCTACCTAAGGTAAGCTGCATTGTTGTTTGATTGTTTTTCTAAGTTAAAATTTTTACACTGCATTTTCAAAAATACATTTTTTTTGTCTGCGAGTGTACTTTACAATGTAATTTTACACCGCAGTTACAAGTTTTTTTTATCTACGGGTGTACTTTACAATGTAAATTTACACCGTAGTAAAAATCTTTTTTTTATCTACGGGTGTACTTTACAATGTAATTTTACATCGTAGTTAAAATCTTTTTTAATCTACGGATGTATTATACAATGTAATTTTACACCGTAGTAAAAATATTTTTTATCTGCGAGTGTACTTTATAATGTAAATTTACACCGCGAAAGCTAAAACAAAATAATTATTAAATTATTTTTGATATTTTGGCCGACTTCCAACGAATAATCGCAAACTGGTTACGATATCCAAATTTTTCTTTTTTTAAAATATGGAAAAAGATACAACATATTTTTTTACGAAAAATACAATGAGAAAAGCTTTGGAATCCGGCCGTATGCAAAAAAAAAAAAACAAATATATTTTTTTGTATTTTTGAATTTTTTGTAATAATAGTAGTAGTAAAATAAAAATATTTTTTTGTCAATTTGTATTTTTTATTTTTTATTTTTTTTGGGGGGCTGGGCTGTCAGCCATAGTGGGCTGACAGCCCACCCTTAGTGGGCTGGGCTTCCAGCCCGTGAGGGCTGGAAGCCCAGAAGAGTGTGGCTGGGCTGTCAGCCACAGTGGGCTGACAGCCAGTTTTATTGGTCTGGGCTTCCAGCCATCGAGGGCTGGGAGCCCAGGAAGGTATGGGCTGGGCTTCCTGCCATCGTGGGCCGGAAGCCCAAATTAAGTGGGCTGGGTGCTGGGCTGAATCGATCAGCCCAGCCCGAAGAAAAAAAATATATATATATATATAATAATAAAACGAAGAAGAACGTGAGCAGTGACTGCTCACGTTCTTCTACAGTAAATGGGCAAATTCGACGAGAGGATTACCTGATGATGCAGCCTTGTAGAGGAGATCGAAGGGGTCTTTTCTGTCGTGGTGGTTTTGAAAACAAAGGCATGTGGTGGCCGGAATATGGACTGGAAGTCGCTGGTCACCGTTGCTGCCTTCGCCGTCGACGCTGTTGCTGCTCTGACCGGAGTTCACGTCTGAATGGTTTGTATGGAAGAGGAGATGGTGGTGGTGAGGATAGTGGTGAAGATGGTGATGGCAGGCGGCTGTTGGAGGCTGTCGGAGGAGTTTAGGGGCTGCTGCAGATCAGTTTTTTTTAGAGAGAGAATCGTCGATTGGAGGAGAGAGAGAGATGAGCTAATGGGGAAATCTCGGTGGAGAAGAGGGACGAGGTATGACAGGGAAAAGAGGTTGGCTGATGAAGCAGCCTCACCGACGACCACAAAGGGAGAAGGTGGAGGTTCGGGGCTGTTGCACCGATTGGACTGTGATTTTGTTGCACTGTAATTTCCCGTTTGTTCAGCGTTTTCCCCCGTTCTTTTCTTTTTTTTAATAAAATACACTGAAGAAGAAAAAATGGGTTATCACAAAATGAGTTTTTCGACAAGAAGAATGATGTTTTTATCTTTAATTTTAGCTTTCAATTTCACCCAAAAAGTTTCGTCAACGAAAATTCCAATCGTCTCGATTTAACCCAAATTAGGCTTCCAAACTTAATTTCTCATCAATTAAGCTTTTAATTAATTTGACATATTTAAAGTGTAATTAAGCCCTTGCGCTTAAGTAAATCTTTTAACTAGGCTCTCAATTAATTCCGAAATCATAATTATATTTTAAATTGGCCGATGATTAAATCGAATTGGCCCATAAAAATATAATTATGTCTTTCGACTCAAGTTTTACGCATATATATCCAATAATAAATTATTTTAGCCTTGAATCTGCATTTTCCTTCATTTCTGGGCAAAAAAGAGGTACGACTGGGCTTTCGAAAACATCCAAAATTTCCACATTAATTTTTCTGCCGACACCAGCCCTTTTTATTTTATTTTAGTTATTTTTTGGTATATTTTGGGGAGTCACCAAAAAATTGGGTGATGACAATTGTCATAGCATCACAATCAATTACAGATGAAGAAGAGTTAGGATTACTTGTACCACAATCTCCAGTATCCACAGCAGACAGAGAAAGGCACGGTTGAGAGCCATCTACAAACTCAAAAATTCCATTGCTCTCGAGAAGTAGCTGAATTTGGAAATTCCAGTTGAGGTAGTTGGAATCATCTAGTTTGACATTCATCGATGTTGAAATTGTTGAAATTAGGTTTGCGATTGGAGATTGAAGTATTTGGAGTTGTGCGGCTGTCACCATTTTTGACGAAGAAAACAAAGTATGAAAGGGAAAATGGGTTGGGTTGGGTTTAATACAGAATGAGAAGGGATTTTAGTAAATATGTGATGACGAACAGTGATTTTGAGAGAGAAATTTTTTTCTTGAACCAGATTGCGGAAGCAAGATGATGAAGACAAGTAATTTCACTGCGTGAGCATTATATGCTCTGATACTATGATAGAATCATAAAATGATATTGATGAATTTAGAGATAGAAGAAGAAGATGAGTGCAGAGAATGAAGAAGAACAGAGAGAATAAAAGAAAGAGAGGGAAATGAAAATTTCGAATTATGTTTACTGTTTCCACAGTGACTGTCTTACACACTCTCCGTGTGTTGTCCTTTATATACACATACTAAGATACCCAATACTATATTCTAGAGTATTATTTCTTCTACTCTAATATATTCTAGACTACACACTCTAACAAAATGATGTTGTCTTTGGGCTTTATAACCAGTGATCCATTATAAATCAACTTTATACTTCTATAATGAAAAAACAAAGATATATACAATTTAGCCTTGGTGTTGCCATTTTATTCCATTTCATGTCCATAACCATGTTAAAAATATTACATTTAGATTGCTCGTCAGGTCATAAATGGGGGAGGGAAAGACGATGGTTGCTCGTCAGGTCATAAATATTACATTTGGATTTGTTGATTAATTTAATTAAAAAAATTAAATCCATCTGTATAAATTACATGTCATAAATAAACTTTTTAATGCAAGCACGTTGAATTAGTTTCTTGTCTTGTGGTTTGTTTCTCATTTCACTCGCATCTTAATTAATCAGCCATATCCATCAATCAGACAGGACATGCATGTGCCCTCGATCCAATGATGAGTTTTTCCTCGAGGCCGGTGAGAAAAAAATTATGAAAAGATAGAAAAGTTTGCCGAACCAATTTACATGCATTATAAAATTTATCAGAAGAGGAGTTTTATCCTTAAAACTTTAATGCTGCATGAAGAATACATGTTTTTCTACGATTTGGTAAGCAATGTCATTGATATAAAAATCTCCACTTGCCTTGGCAAAATCACAAGTTAAGAAAGGAGGGAAACACCCCGAAAGTCAACTGCATATGCAATCTGTAGATTCAGTGAATCAATTCTCAAGGCATCTCTAAAACGGGGAGTTGTTCCTCTGTTTGTGGCAACAATAGTTTCGTAAGACTATGGTGGTGGCAGGGTGTTTCTGTGACGTTAATTAAGGTTATGATTTTTTTTATTTGTTTATTTTCATTCTACAACCAGACACAATACTATAATCAAACTAAATATCAAATCAGCATCGATCTACCATTAAAGATAAAATAATATGTATTTATTATAAGAATCTGAAATAATTATAATTTTATTTAGTTATTTAAACCCACAAAATACATTTTACAAGATAGGAGTAAAAGCCACGACTCCACATCCAGACGTCCTTCTGGTTCTTATCTTCAACGGATCGATGTTGTCCCTCTCTCTAATCAGTACGTACGTTCTTTGCCACCCATCAAATCTATAGTAGTTCCCTGATCTTTTCATTCTATAAATATATAGCAAGAAAACTGTGGCCATGTCTTAAGGGTCTGGTAATTGCATATGCAGCAGAAACCGCCCAACAAAACCATAAACTTAATTAACGTAACCTTAAGAACAAAGGCTCGCTCTCTTTTTTTGCTTGCCTGTAACTAAAAGAACTCAAGTCACTCAAAAGAAAAGTAACCAATTCAAAGCGAGAAGGTAAGAAAAAAAGAAGATAAATAATTCGCACTTATGAGCATCTCAATCATCAAAAAGCAGGATCATGCACCCTAAGACTCCATCATTTACCTGAGAAACTGGAGAATCGAACCCTCTATATAAGCACGAACCACTTCATAAACTTGTACCCCTCAACAGCAAAAACATTTCCACCATCGCATCATTCTATTGCTTCACAAAAATAGCATAAATTAGCTCCTAAATTATTTAGATTATTTGCTTATCATCCAAATATTTGCTATGGATATTGTGCATGGAAGCAGTACTGTTACTCGTGAGAAGAAAACTTCGCTTCTTCAAGGAGATAATTTCTTCTTCAATAGAGTTATTTCAAGAAACTCATCTGTGGGCGGCTCTTCGCGTATACTTTACTACAGGAGTGCAGAAGGGGTGCCATTTACATGGGAAATGCAGCCAGGGACACCCAAAGACCCCCCTAAAGAAGAAATTATTCCACCCCTTAGCCCTCCACCTGCTCTGCTTGGCATGGGGCTGCCAAAGCCGTGCTTTGATATTGAAGAGCCTAAGACTTCGATGCGGTCAAGGTTCAGGTTCTGGAAAAACATTAAGAAAAATAAAAGAAACGAAAAACCCCAACAAGGATCTCAGGGGAATGATATTATAAATGCTAATGATGAGTCTGGTAAGTTTGAAGTGTTTGAGTTTTATAGCTCCGATTGTGATTTCATTTCGTCTTCTCCACAGAATTTGAGCTCTTCGTCTTCATCTTCATTGTCAAGAACTGAAAGTGCTTCTGCTAGGTATTCAATGCAAGAGCCTCATAGTTGCATTCCTTGGAATTTCACTGCAGTTCTTTCTAGTGTCGCAAAGCGAAATTATTAACAAATTTGCCTTCAGACCATTTGCTAAGTAATTTTTAGGCTTATTAATTTTTTTAAACTTTGTGCTGCTACATATATATACCCTATGTATCGTTACACCGAAATATGTATTTATAACAATATCAAATGACAGTACTGACATTGACTTCAACTAATATGGCTTTTCAATAAGCAGTCATCTTGCTGATTCACTTCCATCGCTATTTTAGCTGGATACATATATATTAGAAGGAGAAAAAGAAAATTTTGAGAAAATCAAATGTCTTTGATTTGTTTTTTGCTTTGTTTTCAGCACTTCTGGTTCGGCTCTACATTAAGGTATGTTTGGATTTGAGATTGGATTTATTTTTTATTTTTTTTTGTTTTTAATTTGAAGTATGTTTTTGTTATACTAATATTAAAAATAAAATTTAAATAACAATAAAGCTACTCTCATTTCACGCAAAGCGAGAAACAATCGGTACTTGACAAAACATACAAACGAGATGTTTTAAAATACTCTAAAACATATTTTATTTTTATTATTTCTTATATATGTGTAGCAGCAAGTCAAGCCTTGAACCATTTTTATTTTATACTTGGAGTTTTTTTATTTAGCGGATATAATTTTATTTTATAGAACATCATTAACCAAATATATTTTACTTATTCTTGAAGTGTTTTTTGTCAAGTAGAGGTATTCAGCAGTGACTCTATAATCCAAGTAAAGGTGGGTTTGGATTTGAGGGCAGGTTCACTAATAACTTCTTATTTAGAACCGGTATGAAGTTAATTTGCTGTGCTGCAATCTGTGTAATTAAGATCAGATTTTGGGAGAGAAAAAAGGGACAAGAGAAATGACTTAGAGTATCATAAATTGCTAAGATTGTAATAGAATTATGTCTTCTATTTGATGTCTAGCTAGCTTGTTGGTGGGCAATATCTAGAAATGACATTAAATTTTGTTGGTTTTAGGGCATTCATGAATATACACAGGAGGCCGGATTTGCGTGTATAATGACTTCACATAATTAATCGTCAACTTTTCTAAGTTGGAAATTAATTATTATTTTTGAAAATATAAGATGGAAAATCTAAAAAAAAGGGTAAATATTAATGAGAATCATTAGGTGGAGTTATTGCTCACTGTATGTTGCGAAAACGTTGAATAAAAACGCGTTGAATTACTCAGCATTTTTTCCTCATCAGGAAGAGAATAGTTTGGTAAATTAAGTTTAGAGAAATTAACAATTAGATTTGTGTAATTATTTTCATGTATCCAAGTTGATATGTTATGATTTAGTTGCCATTTATAGGCTGATGTGGTCGTTCGTCAAACAATGCTTAGTGCATAATCCAACTGCAGATTTGCAGTGCATCTGCATAGTAGAAGCCACCGCCGAGGCATCTGATATGGCCCTGTCATTAGATCAAAAAGAACAAAAAAATGACTTCCACCGGCTGCTCCAAGCTTGAGCATTCAGAAGCCTAAAATTCCTCACCTGGAGGTTAAAGTTAAAATTTTGAAGAGCTTCCACGACAGTGATATTGTTTGAACAAATGAACTTTAAAGTGCAGACTTTGAAAGTGCTCTGTTATTGATTGAATAAAAAGAATTGGCTTATATAGCCATTACAGGAAGTAAATAGCACCCCACGTCTTTAACAGGCCTAAGGACGTGGTAAACAATACTTGAAATAGTCAAATGATAGTGTAAGCATAATAATCTCCTAAACACATGGAGTTATTAACAGAATTAAACTAGAGTCCTAACAAATAGAAACTCTAGACATTTGACACATTCAAACATCTAAAGTCTCTAACAAATCCTTCCCTAAATTGGAATTGCTAAAAACAATCAGTTTACCTCTGTCAAGAATTTCAATCCCAGCAGCTCTCGAAGCTTCAAAAAACTCTCCAATTTCAGAGGCTTTGTCATAATGTCCGGAAGTTGTTCATTGGTTCCACAATATTTCAATTCAACAACACAATCTCTTGTGAGATCACGCAGAAAATGAAATCTCACATCTATATGTTTGGACCTCCCATGTAAAACTGGACTTTTAGACAACTTAATGGTAGATGAGTTATCACAAAATACAGTAATACACTTACTTTGTGAGGGACTGAAAGTATTTAGCTCTCCTTTCATCCAAATACTCTGACAAGCGCATGCCACTGCTGCAATATATTCCGCTTCTGTCGTAGAAAGAGTTACAACAAGCTGTTTCTTTGAAGCCCAAGCCACAGCTCCCCCACTCAGCTTAAACACATAACCTGAAGTGCTTTTTCTTTCATCATAATCACCAGCATAATCACTATCCGTATATGCAAATAACTCTACTGCACCCTCTCTTGCATAGAACAAACCAAGCTCCAGGGTTCCCTTTAGATATCGAAGCACCCTCTTAGCAGTCATCAAATGTTCCTCAGTTGGATCTGCCATATATCTGCTAATGAGGCATACATTGTACATCAAGTCAGGCCTAGTAGCTGTCAAATACATAAGACTACCAACCAATTGTTTAAATTGAGTTGCATCAACTTTCTTCCCTCCTCCTTCTCTTGTCAGCCGTGAGCCAGGCACTATTGGGTTCTTCATTGGATTGCATTCCTTCATACCAAATCTATTGAGAACATCATTGGCATATTTCTTTTGACACAAATGAATATCGCATTTTTCCTAGGTCTGTCATCTCAAATTCAGACTTCATTGAACATTTAAACTTCTCAATTAAGCATGCATCATTACTGGTAAAGATTAAGTCATCTACATAGAGACTTATAATTAAAATTTTACCTCCAGCTAATGTTTTAATGAAGAGGGTAGACTCTTAACTGCATCTTTCAAAGCCTTCATTGAGAAAATAACTCTCAATTTTACTGTACCATGCTCTAGGAGCCTGCTTTAGGCCATATAGAGCTTTTCTGAGTTTGAACACCTTCTCTTCCATACCTCTTTGCTCATATCCCTGCGGCTGCTCAATAAAAACAACTTCCTTCAATTCTCCGTGCAAGAATGCACTCTTTACATCTAGTTGAAACACCAGCCAACCCCTTTGAGCAGCCACGACTAACACCATACGAATTGTATCCCATCTCGCTACGGGAGCAAACACCTCATTATAGTCTATCCCATGCTCCTGAGCATATCCTTTTGCCACTAAGCGAGCCTTATATTTATCCACCTCTCCAGTTTCAGTGAGTTTAGTTTTATATACCCACTTGACACCAATCTTTTTTGCTCCAACTGGCAAGTTCACCAATTCCCAGGTTTTATTTTTTTCGATAGCTTCTATCTCCAAGTCCATAGCATTATTCCACTTCTCATTTTTCGCAGCCTCTTCATAACAGGTGGGGTCTTCTTGTTGAGTAAACAAGGCCATATTCTGCAAATTATCCAGTTCTTCTAGCATATCTTCTCCACATTCATAATCTTGCATCCACCCAGGTGCTCTTCTGACTCTCGGCTCAGTTTAGGCAGATGGTCTTGATGAGCTTTCTCCAGTCACTCTCGGTCCAATCACTCTCGGTTCAGTTTGGGCAGAAGGTTCATCTTCTATTCTTTCTTCATCCTCATCCTGTTCTGAGATAATTTGATCATGCAACTCCTCATCTATATTACTTTGATCATCTACATCATCTTCATGATCTTTGTTGCACGTCGCCGCGCGGCGTCCCGGGAGGGATCCTGACTCTCGCATTGGAGTTGAGAAGGAGTCGCCACCTGACTATTGAGGGTTGCTAGGAACAACCGATTTGTACTGGTCTGCTCAGAGATTCAAGGGTAGGGGACTGGTTGCGTAAAGGGAAGGTATTAGCACCCCTAGTACGCCTTACCTGAGGTAAGCTGCATTGTCTATTTCGATGTGATTTTGAATGCTTCAATAAGTCATATTTATTCACACAAAAAATGTTTCGATTGACAAAGAAATCGATCACTGCTTAGAAATAATCCTGTGAATTTTATTGATTATTATTATCCCCGCCGAATATTTTGGATATTAACCCCTTAGAATTTGTCTATCCAAACACCGAAAAGTGAATAATAGCATACTATTCCCGCCGAATATTTTGGATAAGATGTATTTATCCAAACACCGAATAGTGAATAATAGCATACCATTCCCCCGAATATTTTGGATATTAACCCCTTAAGATTTATTTATCCGAATACCGACAGTGAATAATAAATTCCCAAAAAGTAAGATTTTTATATTTTTGAAATATTATCCAATACCCTAATGATTTTTACAAAGAAAACACATTTTTTTATTTTATTTTATATTCCTTTATTTTCTTTATCAAAACAAACATAAAATTGACTAAATAAAACACAACACACACACACACACACACACATTCTCTTTTCTTTCTTTTTCATTATATTTTATAAATAAAATACAACTCACACACACACATTCTCTTTTCTTTATTTTTCATTATATTTTACAAATAAAATACAACTCACACACACACATTATCTTTTTTTTCATTTTTATCATTACATTTCACAAATAATAATTAAAATACAATAAGTTCAAATAAAACACATAAACATAAAGAAAAATATAAAAGGAACTCAAGAACATTCAGGAACAGTGGTGGCAGCGACAGGAACACCGGTGGCGCGTCTGACCACGCGCCTCCACCACAGGCGGCGCGTGGTTCCACCCGCCGCCGGTGAACAGTAAAAACAGGGGGGAGCAGCGATGACTTTCCCTTCTCCTCTCACCGGTGGTGGCCTCCATGATTACCTGAAAAGGAGCAACAAACAGAGCAAGCAACGTTTCGATTCCTTCTTCTCTTCCTTTCAGATCTGCATTTCCCTCTCTCGGTTCATTCTTCTTCTCCTTCATCTCGCCGACGAGGGTGTTCCCCGACGACCATGGGAGGTTGGTTGGCCGGAGGGTGGCAAAGAGGACCTGCACATCAAAAACAAAACACCACAAACGCAAACACAAAATCTATCGCTTCTCTTCTTCAAAACCCGGGTCTTTTCTTGGCTTCTTCTTCAAAGGGCTGGACTGCACATGGTAGGTGCTGCTGTGGGTCGTAGATCTGCTCTTCTCCTTTCACCCACCGGCGGAAGGCCATCATTCTCTCAAAGGATACCTGCAAAACAAACGAAAACAGAGACAAACAAACAAAAACATCCCGAAATCAAAACCTTTCTCTGGATCTTTTTTTTTGTTTGGATTTAAACTCTTCTTCTCCGTCTCATATGGAAGCTGCGGGGCAGTGTTGGGCAAGGGAGAACTGGAAGAGAGTGGTTCTGCTGTGATGGCTGTGGGGCTGGTCGCTTGAGAGAGGGCTGTTGAGGGCAGAGTGAAAGGGAAAGGCTGACCGGAGAAGGGACAAAAGGAGGGAGACCATGGTGGTCTCTGTCACGGCTGAAGGCAGAGAGGGAAGGGAAGGTGTCTGTTGGCTGGAGGAGGTGAGTGGAAGGGAAGCAAGGGAATGGAAAAAAAACAGGGAAGGGGCTGCGGCTGCCAAAAATGGGTCTGACGGCGGCAGCCCCCCATGGGAGAGAAAGAGAGGTTTAGGTTTTTTTTAGGGTTTTTTGAATAAGTGTATTTTTTTGGTCCTCTTACATATGGTTAGTACCTTCCTATTTATAGATTTTTCTTTTTAGCCAAAATTCCAAAATCATCCCTCAGCTTGCGCGTTTGTTTCAGTTTGGTCCTTGATATCCAATTTGCGCGATTTGACCCTGCATTGACTGTTAAATTCACAATTTATTCAATTTTGCCCCTGTAACAAGATATTTTTGTCTTTTTTTCTATTTTTTTTTCTTTTTCTTCCGAAACATAAAAATAAGTAGGTCAAAATTTGGGTAGCAACAGATGCCCCCTCTTTACAATGCTTACGACTAAAGTCTCGCAAAAGACTTTAAATAGTAAGCGTTGTAAAGAAAACATAGAATGATGGAGACGGTCTCAATGGTGATGGGTGACCTACCCGGGTTAGAAGTGTTAGGAGGGTCTCATTTTTCTGGGTGACCTACCCGGGTTAGTAGTTAGAAGGGTCTCATTTTTCTGGGTGACCTACCCGAATGGAATGGATGATGAGGGTCTCATTTTTACGGGTGACCTACCCGGATGAAAGATGGAAGGGTCTCATTTTTACGGGTGACCTACCCAGATGGAAGATGGAAGGGTCTCATTATTCTGGGTGACCTACCCGTATGAAAGTTGAAGAGGAGGGTCTCATTATAACGGGTGACCTACCCGATTGAAAAATGATGAATATGGGGATGCAATGCATGATGATGCATGTATACTTACCCAAGAAATATAGGTCCCCTTTCTTTGATGCTTCATTGTCGTAGGACGCCTTTGCCTAGTCTCCAAAACCATGTTGTCATTCATTCACCCAATCTTAAGCACATTGCTTATTCAGGGCTATCTACGGTGATCTCTGCTCTCATTGCTTATCAAGTTTAACATTGCCCCCAAGTGTGGTGTTGCTTGATTCATTGTGAAGGAGTGTAACAAATCATCCATCTTCTTGAATTCTCTGAATAACAGCTCTTTGGTTTGCGTATGTTCTGCTAAAAATCATTGCAAGGATTGTTAATGCTGACCTCATCTTCGGTTGTCGATCAATCATGGAGTTTTCATCAATCGAATTGTATTTATTCCAGCATATGTCATCATTACCCTTCATGAAATTGTCAAGTCATCCATAAATGCATCCTGAACTCATCGGTGCATGCTCCGTGTTATCATTAATAAATTTCTCTCAGCTCGTGAGAAGAGATGTAATGCTATCATCACCCGCATTCATGCGATGAATTGCACCTTGAATTGCAGCAACTGTTCGGTCATGCAATCTAAAACTCTTCATTGTAGACTTAATTTCTTCTGAACAAATTCTTCTTGTCTGTGCAAAGAATTATGATATTGTCATTAACAAGATTTTTTTCTGTCTCCCCTATTCATGCGGTGAGCTGAACCTTGAGTCGACTGGCTTCAAAGCAAATTATTCCTCAATCAATCTTGGTGGCTTGCACTACTCTTCAATATTTATCAAAATACACCCATGCGATATCATCTTTTTGAAGACAAACACATTTACGGGTAAGCCGATATTTCAGAAATTTGAAGGTGCCCTTCAAATGCAATCTTATTCTCAATCACTGTTGGAGCTTATCAAACCATCACTCTCTATTAAGCAATGTTGCCCTGAGTTGAATCCGTTGGTTCTCATTAATGAATTTCACTAAATCAATCATTTGCTTGTGCTTCTTTGCCTCCAAGATAAAGTGAAATTGTTTGTATTCTTATCAAGATCCACACTGTGCCCTCTGAATGTTGGGCTTTCCAATCAAGGACTGTCAATATCAAGGATTCTGCAAAATCCAGTCACTGACTTCTTTGTTTGTAAATCTTTTTGTTTTGAAATTAAATCACCAATTCAAAAGATCATGTGCATCCAAAGTCTAATTCTTGAAATAAAATCAAAAAGATATCATTTGCTGAAAATCAAATTCATTTGGCCAAACATCCAAATACACGATATTCAATGCATGCAAACCTATAGTTATCTTGTATTTTTTTTTCTTGCAAACAGTAATTGACCCATTATGAGATTGAAATCGTCTTTTTATGAGTTTTTTTTATCTCTGATTTTGGGGTATGACATTTGATGGTACATGATGAAGTAATAATTTGTGGTTTTCAAACAATTAGAGCTTTTGATGCAAATCGGCCCAGAAACTCCAGTAAAGACACATTACATGTTTAGGGGCTTGATTTGTGGTTTTGAAGGTTTCATCCAAGTCATAATTGCAAGGACCATTGAAGTATCTATGTGTAGGAGGTGTCCAACCCAGCTTTATTTGGGCCATGAAGTGAGGAAAACAAAGGAGCCAAAAGAATCCTACTACAACTTGGAAACATGGGATTGATGGGCTGGATGGAAAAGAATAAATAAACAATATGGGTTTTATTTAAGTTACTTAGCTACAACCCAAGGCTTGTTTGGGTTTAATTAAGACTTTGCTTTCAGCTAGGGTCCAAGGCTTGCTTGGATTAAGTCATGGGCTTTTTAATTTAGAATTTTAGGTCAGTTTTGAGTGGACCTCTTTTAAGTCCACATAAGAGGTCCATTAGGGTTACTTTTAAGAACTATTTAAACTCATGTAACCCTAATTTCGGCAGCCATTGATTAAACTTAATTCTGAACTTTTCAGTTTATGTGTGAGAGTGATTCTTGCATTCTTTAGTTCTTGAACGAACTGAATCTGACTTCTCAAAGATTAACTGGCTTCGTGGCGTCATTCTACTCATTCCAATAGTGCTGGTGCCTTGGGGCAGGTTTCCATTGTGTCACACTCCTATCAGACCTTATTTTGGCTTTCCGGGATCTTATCTCATTCTTGGTTATGGGTTGCGTGACCACGTGATCACGAGGTTCGCATCAGGTGGTATCAGAGCTAGGCTCCGAAACGAGGTCATATCATTCTGTTATTTTCGTGTGTTTATTTTGTATTCCTTGAAGTTTTCCAGTGTTTTTGTTCATCTCCTTGTTCTTCGTGTCAGCGTCATCTAATAAAAAAAAAAACAAGAGGTTATATTTCATTGTTTTCTGTTTCTTCATTTCAGAATCTTAAAAAAAAACAGAAAAGAAAAGAAAGAGAGATAGAAGCATTAGTTAAAATATAGGGAAACATATGCAAATCACATCAGAATCAATTGAAAATTCATATTCCGTCTATTGGGGTTGAGATAGTATCATTTGTCAACTTTGGGCTTATTCTGATATTGATTTCTTGAGGGGTTATTTCGATATTCATTTCTGCCATAGAAACACTACCTTAGTGAACCCTTAGAAAAATACTTTAGAATCAATTGAAACTTTACATTCTGTGTCTTGGGATTGATATCGCATGATATATTAAATTGGGACTTATTTTGATATTGTATACTAGAGGTTTCAATTGGAGGTTCATTTCTGCCACAAATTGATTACACAAGGGTTTGTGTACCTAGAAGTAAGAGAACGACCTAGAAATTGAGTGTTTTTTTTTTTTAGTACTAAAGTACTACGTATTGATTTTGAGGTCATTTCATAGTCGTTTGATCTGGGTTTCAATTCTGTTACGTAAAAATTGCGTAAGACGTTAGATTCTGCTCAAGTCTCAAAACTTGATCCTTAGTGTTTAGCTTTGTCCAATTCTTTGTTTTCGTTCTATTTTCAGTTATCTAGGAGTCATGTAATTGTTTTCGCTAGTATTTGTTTCTGTTTTATTTCGTGTCTTCGTATCGCCCACAATTCGTACGAATTTGCATTGCTACTCGCAAAATCATAATAATAGTTTTGTTTTGCTTTGTTTTCAGTATTTTTATTGCTTCTTGAGTCTGAAAATCATAATTAGAGTGTGCTACGAAAGCTACTGACTTTGATTTGTTGATTTTAGTTCCGAAAGAACCAAAAGAAAGCAAGTTGTGAGGTAAAAGGCGTAGTGAGCTTATTAGAGTGAAAAGCCTTGATTTTGTTTGTGTGATACACGAGAGTGTGAGGTAAAAGGCGTAGTGAGCTTATTAGAGTGAAAAGCCTTGATTTTGTTTGTGTGATACACGAGAGTGTGAGGTAAAAGGCGTGTTGAGCTTATTAGAGTGAAAAGCCTTGATATCTTTTTGTGTGATACACGAGAGTTGTGAGGATATATATTTGTTTTTGCTCCTAACCAAATTTTGCAGATTCAAAGGATGTCTGGAAATAACGAATCAGTGACACAAAATGTTGACATGGCGTTCCAATTACGAGCCATGGGTCAGCAACTTGAGTTGATGTCGAGGGCATACAAAGAACTGAAAGATGACGTGAATTCAATAAAGCAACAGAATAGTGGGGCAAATCGCCGAGGAAATACGGTATGCATGGTCATACGGAATAACAGATCTGATTTTGAAGAGTATGTTGATGAAAACGCAGATATGGGCGAAGATGACTATGATTTTGCATCTGTTGACCAAGGAATCAGGTCTGGACCGAGCAGAGCTAGGAGGAATGTGAATTTCCGTGGCATTGGGAATTATAAAGATATGGATGGGGACAACATCAAACTGAAAATTCCTAACTTCAAAGGTAAAAATGATCCCGAGGCTTATTTGGAGTGGGAGAAAAAAGTAGATTGGATTTTTAATTGTCATAGCTATTCTGAACAAAAAAAAGTGAAATTGATGATGATTGAGTTTACAGCGTATGCAATGATTTGATGGGATTAGATTGTAATCAGTCGGAGGAGGAATGGGGAGCGACCCGTTCAGAGTTGGGGGGAAATGAAAGCATTAATGAGGAGACGATTTGTGCCAAACCACTATTATAGAGACTTATACCTGAAGCTCCAAGGTCTGAATCAAGGCTATAAGACAGTAGATGAATATCACAAAGAGATGGAGATAGCAATGATTCGTGCCAATGTTGTTGAGGATAGAGAAGCCACCATGGCTAGATTTCTTAATGGGTTGGATCGTGACATTACCAATGTGGTTGAGCTACAGCACTATGTGGAGCTAGAGGACATGGTTCATATGGCTACGAAGGTGGAGAGATAACTCAGGAAGGGACATGTTCGGTCAAGATTTAATTTGGGTTCTTCATCATCTTGGAAGACGAATCTGAAGAGAGAGGGTACTGTCCAACCAAGATCCTTTATTCCTTCTAAAACTGAACGAAGAACGGCTAAAGTTGATGTCCCTACCGGTGCCATAGGTAAATCTAAAACTCAGCCTAAACATACTCGTGATGTTAAATGTTTTAGGTGTCAAGGGCATAGACATTATGCTTCAGAGTATCCACACAAGAGAATAATGATGATTAGAGATGATGGTGATATGGAATCTAAAAGTGACCGCTCTGATTGAGAAGGCATGCCACCATTGGAGGATATTGATGAGGTTGAGTTAGCATTACCGGTTGCGGGGTCCTTGGTTATAAGGCGCACACTTCAGGTTCAAGTCAAGGAAGATGAATCTCATCAACAAAGAGAGAATATCTTCCATACGCTCTGTTACGTACAAAGCAAGGTGTGTTGTTTAATTATTGATAGTGGAAACTGTGTTAATGTTTGCAGTACAACCCTTGTTAGTAAGCTGAAATTGAGTACTATTAAGCATGCAAAACCATATAGATTGCAATGGCTGAATGATGGTGGTGAAGTGAAAGTGACTAAGCAGGTTCTGGTCCCGTTTTCAATTGGGAAATATGTTGATGAAGTTTTGTGCGATGTGGTACCAATGGAAGCAAGTCACATCTTGTTGGGGAGGCCATGGCAACATGATAGGAAGGCAGTTCATGATGGGGTTAAAAATAGGTATACCATTGTAAAAGATGGTAAGACCATCACTTTTGTTTCTCTTACACCCAAACAGGTGCATGATGATCAAATAAAGATAAAACATGAGTATGATGAGGCAATGGAGAGTGAAAATCAAGGTGAGGATCAAGGGGAGAGAAGACCATTGGCTTTGGCCAAAACCCAAACCACGACAACCCATTCAGACAGTCATCCAAACACAAACAAATCAGACCATTCAATCACAACTCAAAAATACCCCAACCTGGTCGAGAGTGGAGGTAAGACAAGAGGAGAGAAGAAAGTCAGGAAGAGTGATGAGAATTAAGTGGAGTGATGAGAATTACGTGGAAAAACTAGTGAAACAACCTATTTTTTATGCTAGAGAGGGTGAGGTCAGATCTGAATATCTCACAAACAAGCCAATGATTTTACTTGTGTACAAAAAGAGGCTTACTTTAATACTAATGATCTTGATTATATTGTGCCTAGTGTTGCTATTTCTTTGTTGCAGGAGTTTGATGATGTGTTCCCCGACGACACTCTAAGCGGATTACCACCATTGTGAGGGATAGAGCATCAGATTGATTTCATACCCGGAGCTTCAATTCCTAACCGGCCAGCATATAGAAGCAATTCTGAGGAGACGAAAGAGCTTTAAAAGCAAGTTGATGAGCTGATGGAAAAGGGCTATATTAGTGAGAGTATAAACCCGTGTGCTGTACCTAGGCTACTCATGCTTACGAAGGATGGAACATGGAGGGTGTGTGTTGATTGTCGAGCCATCAACAACATAATGATTTTGATTCGAGGTCGAATCCTTTCGAGGAGAGAGGGGATGATGTGAACCGGCCTAGAAACTCCAGTAAAGACACATTACATGTTTAGGGTCTTGATTTGTGGTTTTGAAAGTTTCACCCAAGTCATAATTGCAAGGACCATTGAAGTATCTATGTGTAGGAGGTGTCCAACCCAGCTTTATTTGGGCCATGAAGTGAGGAAAACAAAGAAGCCAAAAGAATCTTACTACAACTTGGAAATATGGGATTGAGGGGCTGGATGGAAAAAGAATAAATAAACATTATGGGCTTCATTTAAGTTACTTAGCTACAGCCCAAGGCTTGTTTGGGTTTAATTAAGACTTTGCTTTCAGCTAGGGTCCAAGGCTTGCTTGGATTAAGTCATGGGCTTTTTAATTTAGAATTTTGGGTCAGTTTTGAGTGGACCTCTTTTAAGTCCACATAAGAGGTCCATTAGGGTTACTTTTAAGAACTATTTAAACTCATGTAACCCTAATTTTGGTAGCCATTGATTAAACTTAATTCTGAACTTTTCAGTTTATGTGTGAGAGTGATTCTTGCATTCTTTAGTTCTTGAACGAACTAAATCCGACTTATCGAAGATTAACTGGCTTCGTGGCGTCATTCTACTCATTCCAATAGTGTTGGTGCCTTGGGGCATATTTCCATTGTGTCACACTCCTATCAGACCTTATTTTGGCTTTCCGGGATCTTATCTCATTCTTGGTTGTGGGTTGCGTGACCTCGTGATCACGAGGTTCGCATCAGCTTTGTAAAAACTTGAGGTTCAGTTGAAAAATTTGTCTCATTTTTCAGTACTTACCTTATCAAATATGCATAACAACTTGCAATTTTTTCATGAAGTTATAACCCTTATGGAAAAACTCTAGCAAATTTGAGAGCGCCACTTATCAATTAAAATTGCTTGCTTGATCAAGAAGGACTTTTACAAGCATGTAATGAGGCTATGGTTCATGGATATAAAAGAAATGGATATTCATAGGCTCAAAAAGGTGTTTAAGGGTTTCAAAGACCTAGGATCACCATCATTTAGTCGTTAACTCCTTTTCTCTTGTTGTCTTTGTAGAAAAGACGACATAAAAAATACGTTAATTATCTTAACGTGATTTTTTATCAATCCACCAATGCGCTAAGAATCTCTATAACCATATCATTCCTTTCATTGACAAATTTCAAACTTAAAAGGGAAATACCAAAACGTGAATCATCATTTGTCATCTAATGTCATTTCATCTCTTGTTGCACTCAATATAGTCTAACAAAACAATTCTGCAAGATCTTTATTTGATGGATCAATTATCTTGAAGAGTTGACAATCTTAATAACATTTCTTCCCATGTGAGGTTTGACCACAGATACCAACGGACATGGTACAGTTCAATATTCTCTTTTTTTCAATTTTTTTCTTCTTTTTTTTTCTTTTTTTTTTTTTGAACTTGTCCTTAGCATTGACTCTTGGTTTTTGTCATGTCCTATCTCCATTTGATTGTTCCCAATGTTGGGTTTTCATTCTTGAGCATCTCCTCTTCTGTTGATTCTAATGTTGCCACTACAAATCTCTTATTTGCCCCAAGTATATTTGCCCCCCAGTGTGAGGGTGTGATCCATGTCGGGTGTTTTCAAAGAAATATAATATCAGGCTCAAATTGGGGTTAACAAGGGATACATATTTCAAGAATAGAGAAGGAAATAAACAAAGATGGTCTTTTGTCATCTCAAACAAATTTGATTTTAACTAATAAATTTTGACCTCGTCCAATGTAATGATTTGGACGTGCAAGAGTCATGATTCGTGGGTCCATAACTACTGAATCCATTACATATCGATATGCATACTAATAAAGCTTAGTTCTATGATGTGGTTCAAAAAAACTCGGTGTATGGGCTCAAAAATTGTTCGGTTATCTGGTATTTGTCATCATGTCTTTTAACAAAAGTTGGGTCAATTTTGCAATCAAAACACTTTTAATTTCAAAAATGATAAACTTTAAATTTTGCATGTTAGAGTTTGATCAAAATATTTTGTCAAAAATAAGAATGCAAACATCTCTTAATTTCAAAACAACAAAAAGACAAGGAAAATGCATGCTTCAATGAAATGATGATTTAACCCCAAAACAAAGTGATAGTCGATGAGATTCCATAAGACAATTATTGACTGTGTGACACTTTTCTCAGACTTTTGAAACACTCATTTCTATATTGTCACTGCTCATTGATCTCGCTTATGCTCGCGATGATTTATTGCTGACACTGTCGACAGTAACATCCCCCACAAAACTTGACTTGCCTCTTGCTGATTAACCTCTACACTTGATTACTGAAATTCTTGCGACTGTTCATATCTCTCATCTAGAGTATGTCGCAAAAAGAAGGCATTTTTTTCCCGCTCCACCGCGCTCCTCATTGGACATAAAAAATAGATTGAGCTAGGAAAAAAGCTTTCTCAACACAGCACCAAAGCGCGCAAATCATGAACAATTTCATCATACGACAAAAAGACTCTCTTACGGCAATTTCACTTCGTCGAGCAATGTAATCTTGCAATGCACATGCTTCGACCTCTCAGCCACCAGAATAGATTCAACAATCCCATATTATGTTTCCATACTCGGGATATTTTATCTTTGCTCGCAAAATAACATGGTCGACTGTGCATGACGGCATAAAACTCCTTGATTGACAGTGCCGCAAAAACTCCTTGATTGAAAGTGCCGCAAAAACTCCACATGATCAGGAGAGAAATCAATTGATACTTAAACAGGCTGACAACTTCTTTGACTGATGCTTGCTTTCTGAAAATGGACTACTCGCACTCCCTCAAAAGAAAACCCGAATTTTCCACAATCCCCATTGATGATTGCATTAACACTCTGCAGATAATATCTGGGTATATGTCCCTCCTGATTTCACTAGAGAGCAGAGAACTTTATTGTTGAATTGCAGAAGAAACACAAATGATGGCTCTATTTCAATGTTAGTTCTTCTCAGCAATGTCAAATGTCCATGACTCTTGACCCCTCGGAGGATGACAAATTGAGGGACCCCTATTTCAAAACCATGGGAATGCATGCTGAAATGCATATGCATTTTTTTTTGTTTTTTGAAAAACTCGCCCTCCAAAGAGTGACACGTGATCGTGACAATTGCATGCTAAACAAAAATTATTGGAATGCATGTTGAAATGTAGATGCATGTTTTTTGGTTTTTTTTTTAACTCAACTTTCGAGGTGTGACACGTGATCATAACAATTACATTATAAAAAAAAACTGAGAGAATGCATGTTTGAAATATACATGAATGTTTTTTTTTTGACGAACTTGTCGTTCGAGGAGTGACACGTGATTATAACAATTGCTTGATAAACAAAAACTGTGGAAATGCATGTTGAAATGTATATGCGTATCTTTTTCTATTTTTTCTTTTTTTTTGACAAACTCATCTTTCAAGGAGTGACACATTCTTGTAACAATTGTATGATACACAAAAACTATGGGAATGCATGTTAAAATGCATATGCAATTTTTTTTTACAGACTCGTCTTTCGAGGAAGTGACACATGACTGCAGCAATTGTATGATACACAAAAATTGGATTTTTGCTTAAACCCTGCAATGCAAATTTCCTAAGCGATGGTTACTGTGTCACCCCCAATTCTTGAATTCAAAATGCCTCGAGAAGGGTTTGCCTTAATGCAAAACAGAATGAAGGAGCATACACCCTAATGATTAGTTCTAATCTTTGCACAACAAATGGTGAGTTTGCTACTTTGGTCTCTAAGCAGGGTCTCTTGCTGTCCCAGTGATCACCTTCATAAAGGCAATATGGGGGATTTGTAGATAATGGGATGGCACGTATACCAATCACTACCATCTAAGCTCTCAGCGAAGAGTTGGGGTTTACACAAACTTCAACCTTGACTCAAGTCATAGGTAAGCTGCTAGTCTCCCATGAAACTTAAAGTTGCAAACCACAATGATATAACTAAAATAAATTAACAATGCATGGACATATGTACATATGCACGAAATAAAAATGCGAAAAACTTGCTAAAATAAACACATAAAATTCAAACAAATTGAAACAAATAAATCACATCAAAACATTCAAAGCTTAGTCCGATATTTTTTAGAAAAAATACCTTCCCCAGCGGAGTCGCCATTCTCTTTTCTTTCTTTTTCATTATATTTAGAAATAAAATACAACTCACACACACACATTATCTTTTCTTTATTTTTCATTATATTTTACAAATAAAATACAACTCACACACACACATTATCTTTTTTTCTTTTTTATCATTACATTTCACAAATAATAATTAAAATACAATAAGTTCAAATAAAACACATAAACATAAAGAAAAATATAAAAGGAACTCAAGAAGAGTCAGGAACAGTGGTGGCAGCGACAGGAACACCGGTGGCGCGTCTGACCACGCGCAACCACGCGCCGCCGGTGAACAGTAAAAACAGGGGGGAGCAACGATGACTTTCCCTTCTCCTCTCACTGGTGGTGGCCGCCGGTGAACAGTAAAAACAGGGGGGAGCAACGATGACTTTCCCTTCTCCTCTCACAGCGGAGTTACCTGAAAAGGAGCAACAAACAGAGCAAGCAACGTTTCGATTCCTTCTTCTCTTCCTTTCAAATCTGCATTTCCCTCTCTCGGTTCATTCTTCTTCTCCTTCATCTCACTAGTGAGGATGTTCCCCGACGACCGTGGGAGGTTGGCTGGCTGGAGGGTGGCAAAGAGGACCTGCACATCAAAGACAAAACACCACAAACGCAAACACAAAATCAATCGGTTCTCTTCTTCAAAACCCGGGTCTGTTCTTGACTTCTTCTTCAGAGGGCTGGACTACCCATGGTAGGTGCTGCTGTGGGTCGTGGATCTGCTCTTCTCCTTTCACCCACTGGTGGAAGGCCATCATTCTCTCAAAGGATACCTGCAAAACAAACGAAAACAGAGACAAACAAACAAAAACATTCCGAAATCAAAACCTTTCTCTGGATCTTTTTTTTTATTTGGATTTAAACTCTTCTTCTTTGTCTGATATGGAAGCTGCGGGGCAGTGTTGGGCAAGGGAGAACTGGAAGAGAGTGGTTCTGCTGTGATGGTTGTGGGGCTGGTCGCTTGAGAGACGGCTGTTGAGGGCAAAGTGAAAGGGAAAGGGAAAGGCTGGCCGGAAAAGGGACAAAAAGAGGGAGACCATGGTGGTCTCTGTCACGGATGAAGGCAGAGAGGGAAGGGAAGGTGTCTGTTGGCCGGAAGAGGTGAATGGAAGGGAAGCAAGGGAATGGAAAAATACGGGGAAGGGGCTGCGGCTGCCAAAAATGGGTCTGGCGGCGGCAACCCCCCACGGGAGAGAAAGAGAGGTTTAGGTTTTTTTTTAGGGTTTTTTGAATAGGTGTATTTTTTTGGTCCCCTTACTTATGGCTGGTACCTTCCTATTTATAGAGTTTTCTTTTTAGCCAAAATTCCAAAATCATCCCTCAGCTTGCGCGTCTGTTTCAGTTTGGTCCTTGATATCCAATTTGCGCGATTTGACCCTGCATTGACTGTTAAATTCACAATTTATTTAATTTTGCTCCTGTAACAAGATATTTTTGGATTTTTGTTTTTTTTTCTTTTTCTACCGAAACATAAAAATAAGTAGGTCAAAATTTGGGTAGCAACAATCATCATCTTCACAGTCAAGCATATCATCTTCCCATTCAAGCATGTCATCATCTCCCCAATCAAGCACATCGAGTTTCATCTCAACTTCATCCCTCTTCCAATTGCAGCTATCACCTTCACTAAACACAACATCCCTGCTGATTACAATTTTCTTGGCTATTGGATCAAATAGCCTGTAAGCTTTGGACTCATCACTATAACCAAGAAATATACATTTATAGCTCTTGTCATCCAGCTTTGACCTCTTGACATCAGCTATATGCACATCTCCAGTGCATCCCCAAACTCGAATGTAAGCCACAGTTGGCTTAATTCCACTCCAGCACTTTTCTGGGGTCTTATCTTTTACCGTTGTTGTAGGACTTCTATTTAATACATGTGATGTCCACCAAATTGCTTCTGACCAGAATACTTTGGGCATTTGCTTCTTGGTCAGTAAGCATCAAACCATATTCATGATGGTTCGGTTCTTACGCTCTGCCACCCCGTTTTGCTGAGGGGTGTATGCTGCCGTAAGTTGTCTTTTAATGCCATGAGTTTTGCAACAATCATTAAATTCATGTGAATTAAATTCACCACCTCTATCAGTCCTTAAGCAACATATATTACTCCCTATTTTCTTCTCAACGAGACATTTAAATTCTTTGAAAAATCTGAAGGCTTTATTTTTCTCAGACAGAAAATAAACCCAATTCTTCCTACTAAAGTCATTAATAAAGCTCAAAATGTACCTCTTGTTGCTATGTGAGCTTGGTGTGATGGGTCCGCATATATCAGCATGTATTAACTGTAATTTTTGAGAGGCCCTCCACTGGCTTTTCTTTGGTATAGCTGCCCAATGTTGCTTTCCCATGTTGCAGACGGTACACACCCTTGTTGCAGCTTTGAGTTTTGGCAGCCCTTTTACTAGTTGCTTAGAGTGCAAGGTTCTGAGACTTTTATTGTTCAAATGGCCATATCTCTGGTGCCAAAGATCAGTAACATCTTTATCTGCAACTTGAAGACAGTTGCTTTCCATTTGGGTTTCAGCAAACAGGATAAACATCCTGTTCATTGTCATCCGAGTATGTGCTATAAGGCCTCTCCTGGGATGATAAATTCTGCACATTCCATTTTGAATTAGGATAGCCAGCCCCTTCTCCTGCAACTGATCAATACTTAGCAAGTTATTGGTAAGTTCAGGAACATAAAACACGTTTGTTACCACCTGAATTATGCCTCCAATTTCTAATTTGATGTTTCCCTTTCCCATGACTGGCATCCTTGAATTGTTCCCCAATTTCACTGAATGCCGAAATTTTCCATCAAAATCAACAAACCATTGCCTTTTTCTTGACATGTGGTTTGAGCAGCCTGAGTCAAGAATCCAGGCTCCTTCCCTCTTTGCGTCATTTACCTCAACATGAGCCATCAAGAGATTGTACTCGACATGAGCCATCAAGATAATTTCATCTTCCCCATGTATCACTTCATCTGCCTCTGCATTGTTTTCAAATGCATCATCTTCTCCATGTATCACTGCATCTGCCTCTGTATTGTCTTCAAATGCATCATTATCAACATGGGCCATCAAGAGAACTTCATCTTCTTCATATATTTCTGCAACTGCTTCTGCATAATTTGCAGTCTTCTCCCAGCTGGGGCATTCGTATTGAAAATGCCCTCGTTTGTGGCACCTATAGCACTCAACCAGTGCCTTGTTGAACCCCTGTCTTCCTTGACCCCTTCCTCTATTTCTGAACATTCCATGCCCTCTGCCTCTACCATCGGCTCTATCTTCATAGGTAACCTTCAAAACTTGCTCTTCACTGTATTGCCCGTGCCCCTTCATTCTTTGTTCATGAACAAAGAGGCTACTTTGCAACTCATCAATTGTTAAATTATCCAAATTGTTGGATTCTTCCATTGAACATACGATATAATCGTATTTTGGGTTCATAGATCGCAAGATTTTCTCTATTATGACTACTTGATCCATCTTTTCCCCATGTATTTTCATCTTATTAACAATTGTAAGAGTATGAGCAAAATATTCATTTACCCCTTCGCCTTTTTTCATCTGCAAGACTTCAAAGGTTCTCCTTAGAGCTTGCAATTGAGCTCGTTTTACTCGAGTAGACCCGTAATGCTTTAACTTCATGGAGTCCCATATTTGTTTCGTTGTGTCTTTGACAAGAATTGTCTCCATAATGTTCCAATCGATGGCTTGGAAGAGGTAATTCTTGACTTTTAAATCTTTTAGCTTCTGATCCTCCATCGTCTTCTTCTGGGCTGCTGTTAGCCCCGAGCTATCAGCTTCTGCTATAGGGATTCCTTCTTCGATGAGACTCCAGAATTCCTCCAATCGAAGGAAATTTTCCATCAACATTGCCCAGTGGTCGTAATGAACATCAAATCTGGGAATCGCTGGTTGGACAAAACTTCCTTCTATAGTCATGCTTCAATTTGCTTCGCTTTGCCCTCAATTTACCTCACTTTTCCTCACTTTGTTTACTCTCGTGTATCTCTCTATCTGTCACACTGTGTTCTTTAGCTCTCACAGTACTCTCGTGTTGCTCTCTGATTTTGCACACTTTGTTTCTCTTCTAACTCTCACACTCGTGTTTCTCTCACACTCGTGGGTCTCTCTAACTCTCACACTCAAGCCCGATTAGAGGCTTTGATACCAGATTTGTTTGAACAAATGAACTTTAAAGTGTAGACTTTGAAAGTGCTTTGTTATTGATTGAATAAAAAGAATTGGCTTATATAGCCATTACAGGAAGCAAATAGCACCCCACGTCTTTAACAGGCCTAAGGACGTGGTAAACAATACTTGAAATAGTCAAATGATAATGTAAGCATAATAATCTCCTAAACACATGGAGTTATTAACAGAATTAAACTAGAGTCCTAACAAATAGAAACTCTAGACATTTGACACATTCAAACATCTAAAGTCTCTAACAGATATATAGTTTCAGGTCCTGCATTGTTGATGGTGATTTCACACAATCACATACAAATTCTGATGTAAGTGGTTCATCATGGTCACCTTCATTTGGGATTCTACAGTCTATCCAAGAAACTTAGGAAATAGAGAATCAAGAAATATAACATGCACTAATCACAACAACTCTAATTAATATTTAATTTTAATAAAATATTGATAAGAAATATTTATGAACAATGTTCGATATAATAGGAATCTCATAATTATAATAAATTTATATTTTTTTATTCAAAGTTTTTTTTTTCCATAAACTTTATCTTTAATCTATATTCATTAATCAAATATACTTGAGTATTAAAGATTAACAAAGTTTTTATTAATAATAAATATATTTTACATGAATAAAATCAATGCTACAAATAACCAACAGATCAACTACATGGCATATTCACTAACAATCTCCTACATGTACTAAACCAATCACTCATATATCTAATACCATATCCTTTCATATGGTGGTCATGTTTCTATTAAGATAATGTCTTAATAAGAGGATCTGCAAAATTCTCTTCAATAGGTAATTACTTTATCATTATATCTTTTAGATTCCCTATATTTTGACTATAAGATCCATTAAAATCTTGCAAAATATTTATGTATCCTATCTAAAATTCTTTCATGCTAAACCATTTTAGCATCTTATCTATATACATTGATTAGCATAATTTAAGCAACATTTTAGATTTATCTTTATTCTCATAATATAGGTTGTTTCCACATATCCTTTATATAGAAATTTTAGATAACAAGATCTTTACGGATAGAGTAAATGAATGTCATTTCTAATAAATAATATGGCATCTATATATAATATTAAGAAAATATTAATATAGTCAAGGTACGAGCGTAGGACTAAGAGGTTTGCTCCATTTGTGGTCTCAGGTTTGAGCCCTATGGTAGCTAATATGATAGCTATTGAAGGCTTACATGGTCGTTCACTTCAGAACCCGTGGGATAAGTCAAATTGTGTGTAAGCTGGCTCAGACACCCACCTTAATAAGAAAACATAATAACTCCACTTCTACTAATCTTTTACAAACACAAGGTCCATCCATATATTTAATGAAATCAAACTATTTCATTATCTTATCAAAATAGATATTTCAACCCCTTAAAGCTTGTTTAATTCCATAAATTAATTTTTATAGCTTGTATACTTTATTGGTAAACTTATTAAATTTAAAACCTTTAAATTGTGTCATATTCATATTTTCATGAAATTCACATTCATGAATGCATTTTGGCATGCATTTGCCAAATTTTATAATCATAGTATGCAACTTTAACAAAGCAAATCCTTATGGATTTTAACATAGCTACCATCAAGAAAGTTCCATAAAAGTTAGCTCATTATTTTTATTTGTTACATTTATCAAATAGTCTAGGTTGGTACATTTATACATTGTCATTCATATAAGTCTTTCTCTTAAATACTCATTTACATCCAATAAGTTTATCCCTTCATGTGGATCAACACCAAATTTCATACCTGGTTAGTGTATATGGAATCCATTTCAATTTTTCTAGTTGTAATCAATTTTTTGAAATCAATATTAGATATTGCTTCCATATAGTTCTTAGGCTAATCAAGTATGAGCAATTTGTCATCTTCAGCTTCCACGAGAAGTTGATATCTCAATGGTAAATGATATGCCCTACCACATCTATAGAGTTCTTGTGTTTTATAACTTTTAGGCCAAACATCAAATGTTATATCCTCGAGTTCTAATTCTATTTGGAAGTCAGTTTGTGGTCCTTAAAACTCTTTCAACTCTTTTTTCCTCCTAGTGTTCTTTTTAATAATAATTTATTTCTGTAGAAAGGTAGCATATTTTAAAACAAATATATTTTGCTCAACGTGATAGTAAAAATGGTAGACAGATATATTTCAAAAGAAAGAGCTTAATTGGCGAAAATTATGTTTAAGAGCCTAAATTTTACTTAATTGAGAAGAACATAATTTTGGAAGAACAATTTTTTTTCCAAGTCAAATAGTTAAAATTAGGAGAAAAATCAAAAGATAATCAAAGTTTTGGGGTCAACTAATGACTAAATTGGAGAAATTTGCAGCCAATGTCCATTTTGCAAAAGGCACTGAACTATAAAGACTTAATGGGTTAAAATTCAAATAAATTGAAAGTTTAAGGTCACTTAAGGATCAAATTGCATAAATGAATAACCAAAATAAAAAACGACACGTAACTTTAGAGTTACCATTGAAGTTCAATAGGGGCAAAATTACATAAATATAAAATTTACAAGTCAATTAGAGGTGACATTAACACAATTAAATGTTGAAGGACCAAATTTTACTTTTGGTTGAAATCACCAAAACGATGTTGTTTAGTGAAGAATAACGAAAGGCTAGACGACATGTCGTCTGGTCTAACAGAGTGTCTAGATGATGCTTTGTCTAGCACTATTTATTGTCTTTCCTAAAAATTGCCTAAATTGACAACTTTCATACTAATTTCACATGTCCTTTTAATGCCCCTATACCTAACCAACTTTGACAAAACATGCATGAAAATGATCGTGTGATGTTTGTCTATCACGTGGTATGCTCAGTTATAGCCAACTAATACAACACTCATGGTTGAGACACCCCAAAGTTGATAACACAGACAATCATAAGGTTTCAAAACTAACAACCTAGGGTACCTACTTTGAGCCAACAATTGGGATGTTATTGGGTCGCATGAATGACTGAAGTTTTATCCAAATAAAGACCAAATTACCCTCTCCAACGACCTATAAATAAGAGTCAATCCCAATCTCAGAAGACCAAATATTTGAAGTCAAATTTCTAAAAAAAACCCAGCCCCCATCCATTATTTCTTTGCTCTAACGATTTCCCTTTCTTTTTTTAGTCACCACCAACGTTTCCTCAATAATCATAAAAACCTCCCTACAAAGCTGAGCCACCTACAACTGACCCTCTTCCTTCCCTCCCTATTCACACTATCACTAATAGTTCATCCTTCATTGTTCGGTCAACTTTAACAACCACACCAACAATGCCACCATAACCATAAGAAAAGTGAGCTCTCCATACTGGTAACCTCTATGGTTGGTAACTTTTGTTTTTTTCTTCCTCCTTTCCCCCTCCCCATGTTACTACTACTACTGTACTGTGGAGAGTGAATTAATTCACCCTTCATTATTTACGTGCATGTGAACACTATTGTTTTGGTTAAAAGGATTATCGAATAGTTCAAACCATATTAGTAAGAAGGAGAAAAAATATATCATCAAGAATTTGAATTTTAGAAACCTTTTCATCAAGAAACTCAGTTTTAAATTCTACAATCAAATTATTTTAGATTCAATAAAAAAAACATTAAAGTTTCCAGTTGAACGGGATCGCTATATGGGATCTTAAGTTGATTAAATTGAAAACAAAGACCAAGGTTATGATTAAAAGGGGTGTCCAAATTAAGATTTTAGGGTGACCCAACTTAATGCAAAATGAGGTTTTGGTTAAAAGGATTATCAGATAGGATCTCAGGTTAACCCAATCAAAAATAAAGTCCAATGTTCTTGTTGGATTTCTAGATTGAGATTTTAGGTTGACTAAATCGAAGGAAAAATAAGTTTTTGGTTAAAGGGTATTGCCAGATAGGATGTCATGTTAACTCAACCAAAGATAAAGAAGATTCAGGTTAAAAAGGATCATTAGATGGGGTTTTAAGTTAACCTAGCTAAAGACAAAGATCAATGTTTTGGGTAAAGAGGATTTCTAGATAGGATCTCAAGTTAACCCAACATAAGGAAAACTTGAAGTCCTAGTTAAAGAGGATCGTCAGATGAGATCTTAAGTGACCGAGCTAGAAAAAAAATTATGGATAAAAGGGGTCTCTATATTAAAATTTCATGTTAACCCAACCATAAACAAATATTTTGGTTCTAATTCAAGGGGATCACCAAATGAGATCTTATGTTGACCGAATTGAAATAAAAAAACAAGATTATGGTTAAACATGGTCTCTAAATTGAGATTTCAGGTTAACCCAACTAAAAACAAAGATTTTGTTTGTGGTTAAAGGATATCACCATATTGGGATTTTAGGTTGGCCGAGCTATTTTTTATATTAAGGTTCTGGTTAAAAGAGATCATCAGATGGGGTCTCAAGTTGACAAGGTTAAAGAAAAAGACAAGATCCAAGGTTATGATTAAAAAGGATCGCTAGATGTTATCTCAAGTTAACCAAGTTGTTTAGGTTCTAATTAAAAGAAATCATCAAATTAGGATTTCAGTTTAGCCAAGCTATTTTTTATATTTTGGTTCTGGTTAAAGGGAATCACTAGGTTGAGATTTCTAGTTGCTTGAGTTGTTTTTTTATATTCTAGTTATGTTTAACAGGGACTGCTAGATGGGACATGAGGTTGACTGAGTTGTTTTGGTTCTTGTTAAAGGAAATCACTAAATTAGGATTTAAGGTTGGTTGAGTTTTTTTTCATGTTTTGATTAAAGATGATCGCTTGATAGGGTTAATAGAGATATTTACAAAGAGTTTGGTTTTAGGTTAGAAGGAATTGTCAAATTTAGGTCCCCAAGGGGTATGGCGTGATGACAAAGGGCTTAAGATCTGCACAGCAAATCTCGGGTTCGAGTCAGGGCGTGTATTTTTTGTAAGAGTCTGGGATGACCAGAGTTTTACTCGCTCACTTGGGCCCACAAAGTGCGCTTTTCAAGAGTGGGGTTTCCTCAAATCCAAAAAAAAAGGAATTGTCAAATTTAGATTTCAGGTTAATTGAGTTATAAAATGAAATTTTGGTACTAAGGTAATAATTGAGATGCAAAATTTTAGGTCAATCCTTATCTCAAAAAACACCAAGAAGTTATTTTTCAATAAAAGAAAGTGAGAGCAATCAAGGTTCTAATTAAAGAAAATAGATAGATTGAGGTTTCATTTTGATTATAGTTCTAGTTAAAGGGACTTGCTATAATAATAGAGTTTTAGATTAATTGAACTAAGAACCTGTGAAAGTTTAGTATTGAAGAACAATTTATGTATCTTTACAAATTTATTATGCAACACACATAACAAGTCTTTGCTCCATAAGAATTGTAAAGAGATGACATTTGTTGCTATCAAATTTTTAACCATATTTTTGAAAAAATACAAAAATCAAAAATATATTTTTAATGTCTTTAAGTTGTTTTTTAATATTTTCATCATTGTCTCAAAAGGATTCAAATTTTAAATATCTTTTTAAAGCATTTGATTTTTAATGCATCATTTTCAAAATCTTAATTTTTCTCTTGGAGCTGACATTAAGTTACTCTATTTAAAAAAAAACAACATAAAAAAAGATAAAAAGATCGACGTTTAAGAGGAAGAAAACAACGTACGAAAAACAAATTATTCTTACCTATACATAGGTGGACCGTGGACATACACGTAGATTATGTTTGACATTGTGTTTTAAAAGAGTTTTTTGAAAAAGCTTGAACATTTTTTATTTTTTTTACTTTAAATTATAATTTTTTAGTGTTTTTAGATCATTTTCATATATTGATATCAAAAATAATTTTTAAAAAATAAAAAATATTATTTTAATTCAATTTTTTTTCCATAAAAACCTCAGTCTCTAGAATAGACACATAAGCGAAAAGAGGTAGAAAAGTAAAATTATTGGGGGGCAACCAAATTTCTTACAGATACTCTCCTTGCTCAAAAACAAAACCCTAAATCTATATTCCAAAGAGTTGGTGGTGGTTTCACTACATCATGTCCCCCACCTTCCACCTCCACAAAACAAAACCCCGAGATTAACCACCCTTCTCTCCAAGCACCAACTAACTATCAACTGGACAATAACCATTTGCCCTTTCCTCTCAGGCCACCATTGACCCCTTCCATCTTCTTCAACCCATCATAGCCATCCACTACCATAACCTGTACCCCCCCCCCCCCCCCCCCCCCCCCCCCCCCCCCCCACCTGTGTCCACTAAATCAGCCCCTTCACCACTCCCACAATCACTATTGTGCGTAAAAACACCACCGACCGCCAACTGCTCCCTTTTTCAACTGAAACCCGCCACCATCCCCTACCTCGGCCGATCCAATTCTTGAGTTTCCAGCAACTTTTCATTACTTAATTTGTAATTTCAGGGGTCTAGTTTTGTAGGTTCTAGAAGTTTCGGTGTTAAATTATTGCTAGAATATTCTTTACCACGATGATTCATGAGTTGAGGAAAACTATAGGACAGATAATAATTGTCTGGGAATTACATGGATTTTTTCTCAAAAATAAACTATTTCGTACAAACAAGTGCATTAAAAAAAATCAGATTTATTAGCACCAATAAGTTATAATATTCAAAACTTAATAAAAAATATAAACCCTATCAAATCTCACAAAACAACTTACTTTATTTAAGACATGCTAAGATTGCTAAAATATTTTTTTTATGCAACTAGTCTTTTTACTCATTGAATCTCTAATAAGACTAGTATATCTGAGTTATTTTAATAACTTTGAATCAAACAACTAGAATATAGATTAAGATATTTAATATTTCAACACTGGTCATTCACTTGATTATGTTTAATGAATATATTTATTAAGATTAATATATAATAGAAATTGACACACATAAAACGTATTAAATAAAATAAAAGGGGAGATACTATGCAAGATTCCACATAATAAAAATATTTTTAAAAATAAATATTTGATCTATATAATATATATAAGTTTTTTTTCTTACAAATAAATGATATTAACCTTATAAAAAATTAAACACTTAATATAATAAAAAGTATAATCACTATTTAAAAAAGGGTACATAAGCCAAGAAAAATCATAGAGAAAGGGGTATTAACTAAAAAAACAAATCCAAAAAAATATATTTAAAAAATGTATTAAACCAAAATCACTTAAGAAATATCATAAGAGCCTTGTTATAAAAATACAGAGCATCTAAAAGCACAAAATAAAAGTCCCAAAACCTCGAAATCAATCCAAAAGCAAAAATCTTCCTCAACTCGTATATGTTTTTCTAGTGGTTGTCAAGGTAAGAAAAACTTGATCTTAAACCTGCTTCATCATATGGAATCAATTAACATAACTAACAATATCTTTTTCTCTCTAAGCTGAATAGGCAACCCCCCCCCCCCCCCCCCCCCCCCATAAAATAAATAAATAAAATAAGAGAAATAAAGTTTGATATCAAAATTTATTTTTTGAAATTATAGGGATTAGTCGCTTAATAGCTAAAAATATTTTGGATAAAATGAACTTTTAAACAAATTTAAAAATCACCACCTATATTACTCAAGGTTATTAATACCATTTTGTTTCGGCTGAAATGGCCAAACATTTTGTACCAGTAAAAAAAATGAGACAAAGCAAGGTCAATTTTATCTCGATTTAAATTTCGGTCCATTTCGGTAGTTTTGACCCAATACTGGCCAAAACATATCAGTATTGTTTTGTTTGTACCGTTTCGGCTACATTAAAAAAATATTGTACTTTTTAACTTTTAAACCAGCACACATCCTAATTACATTGGATATCACCGACCTAAGATCCATCCAGGTAAGCAAGTTTTGCATGTCTTCTTAATTTATTTTTATAGACACAATTCTTTGACTGAACATCTATTTATTTGATGTGGGATAACCTTCAACATATAAAGTCACCAAATGTAAACTTCTTGGACGATTTCAATGATATGGGATAGCATGATTTGTCCAGCTGCGGACAAATCAATGTAAGAGTTATGTAACCGTATGTAAGTTTTATATATATATATATATTAAAATTAAAAATATATATATTATAAAAAAAATTGTTGTGTCAACTTTGATTTTATAAAAAATATATTTAGTTTTTTTGTTTTTTATTTTTTTTATATATAATCAATTAATTAATTATGAACATTATAACCCCGAAACAGCACGCCGAAACACTCGGAAGTCAAAACATTTCGTACTAATAAAAAAACAAAACGTTAAGCGAAACGGTATTGACAACCTTGATATTACTAGTGATTTTTACTTCAATTCTCTTCCTTTTAATTCAACAATTCCTTCCAAAAATAACACATCATTTGGTTCAATTTTGTGTTTAAAATAGCCGAATCATAAAAATAAAAGTCCAAGAATCAAAATAAAGTTTTTGAAAAATATATCATTACAATCTACATTGAATTGCATGTAGAAAAGAAGAAAGGCAGTAGAAATGAAAAATTGGCGGGAAGGATGGAAAGTAGACTCTTGTGAAAAAAAAGAAAGAAAGAAGAAGCCTGCAAGGAGAGGCTATTCACACGGAAAACGCAGCTTACACTCAGCCGAGGCAGAGGCAGAGAGAGAGAAGAGAAACGTAAAAATGTACGGAGACACGAAATTCGATGGAAGCGCAGCAGCCTTCATGGGAGGAGGATTCATGCCTAATCAATCCGCTCATCCGCCTTCTTCTGATTCCTCCTCCTTCTCAATCTCCAAAGTACTTTTTTCTTTTCTCTTCTCTTTTTACTCTACTTTCCTCTGATTATCAAAATTCTAAATTCCTTGTTCAATGGCTTATGCTTTTCTTAAACCCTTGAAAGTTAGCGGAAATTTGTAGTTTGTGGGAGCAGAAGGAGATCATTAGGGTTTTACTTTATTGTTTTTGAATGGCAGAATCGGGAGGCACGGTGCTTGTTTCCGCTGACCGTGAAGCAGATAAACAACCTAACAAGCAGTGATGAATCTAATTTCGTCATTGATGGTGCTGAAGTTAATAATGTAATGTTTTCTTTTACCACCGCACTGCTGGGATTTGGGTTTCTGTTCTGGATTGGATTTTATGAGTTTATTCATTTCTGTTTAGGTTACAATTGTGGGGAGGGTATCCCACAAGGAAGACAAGGCCAGCGAGTACTCCTTTTTCGTTGATGATGGGACTGGACAGATTGAATGTACCAAATGGTGAATTTCTTTTCATTTTTCAATCTGGGTCAGGGAAGTGCATTTGTGGGTTTATTATTATTAATGTTCAATTTGAGTAAGGTTTGTGTGGTGTTTAAATTATATTATGACAATAATGCAATTGTTTCATGTTGTACAGGGTTCAAGAAAGCTTAGATACAGAACAAATGGGGGAAATCTTGTATGTTTTTGTACTGTACTCATACAGTGCCTCCTTGCCCTTTCTTAAAATTCTAGTTGCTTATTGCTTAATCTATTTTTCTTTCGGTTGAATATAATTTTCACTAAACCTTTGTTTGCCACTGAAAAGATTGTGTATGTTGGGTTGTGTGAGGAAATCAAAAGGGAAGCTTGGAAAATTGCTTAATGTTTTCTTGGGAAGGAAATTTCTGGTGTTAGGATGTCAGGTTTTCTTTCAATGTCCTATCCTCAGCAACCAAGATGTGCACGAAGGGTTTAGATTCTTCATGAAATAGTTTTTTAACACCAAAATAGTTATTTAAGTTAATGCAATTCTTTTACTTTTAATTATTAATTTGTTTGATACTATTTCAATTACCATTTTTTGCTTTAGAGTTGACATGTATGTTCGTGTTCATGGACACTTAAGAGGGCTGCAAAGCAGAAGGTTTTTAAATGTATTCTCTATCAGGTATGTATCTGTGTTTCGTTTTCTTTCGGTCTGTTAATTTTTTTAATGAATATGGAGAATGTAGACCTTCACCTTAGCACAGAATGCCTGTTGTTCTATTGTTATTAGGTCGTTGTTGGATAAGGTATAGGCCCTTAAATTATCTTTATATTGTTTGATTATTTTATTTCGAAGTCAGTCTATGCTTGAAATCCTTTATGGTTGCTTTTTCATACACTACGTTCTTATAGCTACTGAGATATCTGTTTAACTCGCAATTTTTGAATGGCCTTTATTTATCTTCCAAGTTCACAACTTGCTCTATGTAATAATTCTTACTTTACAAAGTTAAGTTTTTCTAGATTATCCCTATGACGATCTTCAGGTTTCAAAGTTCCATTACCTGGTAAAGGTTCTTTCATGACCTTTGGACAGCTGTTTTGAAAACAAATAGGAAAATTTGTGATGTCATTCTTTAACATCAGTTTTGAACCATCTCTTTCTGATTTATTAGTCTTAAGGTGGGTCCTTCCATGGGTCGTGTTGACCTTTTAAGCTCATCCTTTCCCCTATATGACTTAAATCTGCACTAAAATGGCACGCTCTTGTTTGATTGAATGTACAGAAAAGCAACAGAATTTAAGCAAACTGTTTTATTTTTTGCATTTATTTGAAGATAACACCCATAGTGTTTCCCCTGATGAGTTTCTGACATTTGTATCTGATGGAATAACTGTAAAATCCAATTCAAAGAAATTTGAGGACAACCAGATAATCATTGACTTATTTTACTCTTTTGGTGCTAATTATACTGAATCAAGATGATTATTTGTTTTTTGTAATATTGTGGAACCAGCACCTGTCTCTTTGTATGAGTTTGATCTATTGCATGCTCCTCCCCATCATACCTTGCTTTTTATTTTATTTTATGGATCAGTCAATCAGTTTTACATATACAAACTATTTTCATGCATCACATGTTACAGCAAGCAGAGTATATTCAGTTGGGTGCAGAAAACCAAAAATCTTAATGGAAGATGGCTTAATTTTTATTCACTTGCATCTATTAGCAGTAAGTGTATTTTGCTCGTGCAGCTTTATGGGAGAAGTCCAGTGAATATTACCTGCTCTCAAATCTGCAGTGGTAGCATCTGTTTCTTGAGTTGCATTGCATGTAGATAAAACAATGCTGTTTCCTGTGTTGAATATATTATTCTTCGCCTGCCATCTGTGCTTTCTTCAGGACCTATTGTTTTAGTTTCTTTCTTTTCTATTGCTAGGTTGGTGTGAGGTTGAGTTTGCATCATGTGGCAATTTCCTTTGAGTACCTGAGTTTAACTCATCTCTGAATTATACCAATGAACCATGCGCGGGTCTCTTCCAGTTTTTTTTCTAAAGGAGCGTAGATTTGGCTACATTGTATACTTGAGAGATCCTAACACGCGCTTGAGAGGTTTTAGTTTCATTTTTATTGCAATTATACTGAACTAAGTTCAGTGGTACTGTTCTTTGCTAGCTTAGCCCCCTTAAACCGTGTAGTTAGGTGTCTTGATCAAGCAATTTCACATTTCTTGTTTGAATGCATGATTGACCTTTGAAAACTCTTAGCATGATGTTTCCTTTTAAATTCTCTAGTGGCTGACTATGATAGGTATTGCTGCTTTTGAATTTGGAGACTAGTCTGGGCAAAAGATGACAAACTAGTCATTTCACTATGGATACCACTTCAACACTATTCTTTTGGCTCTCAGAACCATTTCAATATTTCACTCTTTAAAACTCGAAAGTAAAATTATTATATTCACTTCTATAGATCAAAGTGAAACTCTTGTGTTTGATAGTATTAACATCCATGGACAAGATATTACTTTCTGGATGTACTTTTTCTTGACTTAATTTCATTTCTCTAAACTTTGATGAAAAAAACTGCCTATTTTGGCAAACAGGAAGTAATCACGGTAACACTTTTATTTGTTCTATTTCCTAGTTAAACCATTTGTCTGAACAGAACTCATTTAATATTAATCTATGGTACCATCATTTTTCAGACTAATTTACATGACAATTCTCTTTTAGAGTTTTAATTTCAAACTTTGGATGTGGTTTTCAGGCCTGTTACAGACTTTAACGAGGTTCCAAACCACTTCATTGAGTGCATATATGTCCACTTCTACAATACCAGGTTACGGGTATTGGTCTAGTTATTGCAATGCTCCATTTTTATTTTTTATTTTAATTATGATTTTGTAATTGATATGATATGCTAGCTTTGCTTATGCACTGCATTTTCATATTGATTGTGACTGTATGCTACTAAGTTCAGGGTGTCACTGCTCAGCCCCCGGTGGCAAATTCAACAAATACCCCTCTAAGGGGATACCTAGCTGCCCCACCATGTCAAGTAATCAATCTCACCCTGAGAATATTATTTTGCACAAATGTTGAGTTAGCTTTTTACTGGCACTCATATTTTACTTTTTTTCAGTCTTCTGCCTATTCCAGTGCTGATGGACTGAACAATGCTAGTCAGATGATATTAAATTTTTTGCAGCAACCTTCTTTTCTGTAAGTTATATTTGATATATTGAAATTTTTGTTTTATTTTAATGAACGTTGCAAGATGAAATAGAACACAACCTGTTGGATACATGTGACGCTCATATGGGTGCCACACTTGCACTGGTGCTCAGATTTTCAATGTAGAACTTGGCTTGACTCAACTCTGAAATGAATTTTATTCTCTTCTTAGTGTTGAACTCTCAATGGGGAAGCTTTTTTCTTATATCTCTTCCTCTATCTGCATGCGTTCTTTTTGAATATTCAGCTTAACCTAGCACATCATGTAACATTCTGGATGTGTTCTCTTGTTAATTGTTTATTTTTTAAATCTTTGGTTGAACACAGAACTTGTGACGAGGACAATCTGTAGGCAAGTGCTCAAATGCTCATATCTACAATAGGGCCCATGATAATTAATAAGGGGAGAACAGTTATAGCCATATTGGAAACTTTCAGCTGTTACTAAAACTGCTTTCTTTTACCCTTTTTCCTGTAACTCATTATTATTGCGTACAGAATTTAACACTAGTTACAATTGGCAAGAAGAAAATCCAAAAAAAGGAGAGCATGTCAAACCTTTGAACCAGCTTTATCGAATAAGTTCCCAATTCAGAGAACATATAACAAAGACAACATCTGTCTATGCTGGTCAATATATGACTGGATAGAGAATGGAAATGGGCACACTTGATAATGCAAACATGCATTCTTTGTCATGCATGCTTTTTTGGATGTCAACAAATTGTGGCCCTTGTATGGTATCTTGGACTCGACGCACTTCGATTTGGCACACTAAAAGTTTATCCAATGTTCAAAAGCTTTGTTCTTATTCATGCATTTTCTGTAATGCTCATTATATATTGTTGGAGAACTTTGACCCATCGTGATCTTTAATTTTCTAGCACCACCGAGGGAGCTCACTATGATGCTATTGCCTGTCAGCTAAAGATTACAACGGATAAGCTCAAGTCACTCTCACTCGATCTCTCTCTCGTACTATGATTTTAGAGGGGAATGTGCTGACATCATCCTTGTTGGTCTTTGACAGGGAAGCACTACAGATGCTTGTTGACAACGGCCTCGTTTACACAACTATCAATGATGATTACTACAAGTCCACAGTGAATGCTTGATTTCTAATATGCTGTGTAGCCTCTGGGATTTGTTTATTGTCACTGTTCTTTTTGAGCTAGGCACTCCCTTTCGTGGTGTGTTATCCACGGCCCAAAAAATATTATATCGCAGGAACACTGGCTAATATAATAAATATTCGGCCCAGCTGGTGAGAGGCTAAGAAACAAGAATAGGCCGATGACTAGTTATATTATTATAATAATATAGTAAGTAGCGTGAGGGATTGTTTTTTGAAGGGACACAACGAATTAAGCCGCACGTGCCGGCTGACTGGGTGTTGCCAACTCACGTGCACTCACAATCCCACCGCCCACATCGGCAACCGTGCAAGTTGTTCATCTAATCTGAACTAAGAGAGGGGCACGTGTATATCTTTAGAGCACCCGGAAAGCACATTGTTTACCAGTAAACTTGACTCATCTACAGCCAGGTACAGCCTCTGTCTGCTTTCAGTCTTTCTAGCGAGAGCTTAATTTTATCACCTCGGCTAGACTGTAATTTTTATGAGCCTGTATCTGTATTATTGATATCGCAACGAAAATTAAGCCTGTCTTTCCAGTTCAGTCGAATATAGGCTATTTGGACCGCAATCAAAGAATAAACCATGCTTCAACATGTAATTAAACTACAACCAAAGGAAGATAATGCATCCTATACGCTCTCTCTGACATGATTAAAAAGGTTGGATTCTTCTTTTCTCTTCCCTAATTTTATTTACGTTCTGAGACTAGGGCAGATCACCCAAAATGTATTAAATTACACCCTTGCAATCGGCACGTAAAGGGCCGCGGATGCATAAAATAAAAAGGCGCATTGCATTAACTGATGAAGCCCGTGTCAGCAAAACCTGCGGCAGCGAGCTCACAGCTCTTGACTCCATTCTGTAACACTGCCAATCGGATGGTGCAGAATAATCATATAACAGACCAGTGGGGCCCCCACACAAAGGACACATGTTCTAAATATAGAGAAGAACAAACGAAAGGCCCTCATCATATACAGAAGAATGTAGAAACATTTAAATAAAAATAAGAAGAATTCAAGCAATGACAATAATAGTATCTGGCAATATGCACGAGATTATAAAAAGAAAAGAAAAGAAAACCCCTCCAAAAAAGATACAAAAGATGTCATGTGAGTTGTGATCATGAACTCATAACAAATAAAATAAAATAAAAAAGGAAAGCGAAGCGAAGCGAACGTGGGGAATCATTCGTTTCACTTACCACAGATGTTACTTTGCAAACATAGTTTAGCTAGCTTTTAGTTTTACTGTTGATGATGGGACCACGCTTTCGCCGAACTCTCCCCCAATAATCTCCCTTTGAACTTGCAAAAACGCTCTTTTTTGAGACTTTGCCGGGTTTTGAGGCCACCTTGTGATGTTACCTCGTCTCCTTTCATGCCTTGCGTTTTGGTTATTAACATCTTGTGTCTTGAACAACAATACCCAGCAGAGCACCGCCTCGGCACCCTCCAGGCTAATCAACTTCTTGTGTGTAGCCAGAAGGTTAGTGGTCTGGTGGTCTAGAAGAGTTTTTTTTTTCTTTCACTCTATGTTCAAATATTGTCTGGTATATCTGTCATTTTTGTAGTATTTTATATGCTTATTAGGCTTGCAGGATGTTCAGTGAACTCAGGAATTAGTTGTGGTGCATGTAAGCTAACCCGGACACCACGGCTATAAAAAAAAACATCTTGTGTCTTGAACAACATAACAAATATACTAGTAATAATAGTTATAAGAGGGTTTAGACTAAGAAAATTATTTTTTTTATAGTTTAAATTTTGAGTTATATGATTATTAATATGATAATCATTTGAGGTTTATATAGTCATTAACTTTAATATTTTTGAAATTAATCCAAATATATATAAGCTGACCAGACTCGCATAAAAAATAAAAAATCTTGCATGTTGCACCTGAGGGATGTAGATCCACTTGTCAGGTTCTAGATTTATTATATAGAGATCACCCGTTTAAATCTTATAAATTTTAAGGTTATTATTATTAATAATTTTATAATTTATGGGATTAATACTCCATGAACTCCCCGAAAAAATCTTGTGTGGTGACCATGCCTAGAATCTATGTACCAAGTTGACACGTGTGGATATGAATGAAAGCAAAATACTTTCATAATGCACACGCGTCCTCTGAGTGACATGCAAGGCATGTGAGTGCCATTTAGCAAATTCTACCTTCTACCTTCTACTTCTCTTGGCATATGGATTACTTGATGTTTTTATTCTAGTTTAAAAACAAGATAAGATGAGAATTTATTTTACGTAGAATTTTTAGCTTGTTTTGGAAATTCATCTCAAATCCTGCCTAAACATTCTAATTTTATTTTATCCATTTCATTTCAGTCAACTATTTTATATTTTCTTAGATTGATTTATTTGTTGTTGTTATTCAATAATGAGTTTATTGAGAACCAAATTTTTTATTTTATTTTTATTTAGAGTTATCATGATTTTATAAAATGGGTTATAAATTTAAAAATTAACTGGAATCAATTTAATATATTATCTCTCTAATTTTATTTTTTATTTTAAAAAATCATATTAAATGTTGTAAATCAAACTATATTTTGATTTTTAAACTTATATATACACCCTGCAATTGTTGTAAATTGCTCCTGCCTTGGATGCTAATTCATTCCATAGTTGTCAATACCGTTCCGGTCGCCGTTCTAGTTTTTCAATTGGAACGGAACGTTCCGGTTTTGGAGCGTTCCGGCGTGCCGTTTCGGTGTCGTACTGTTCATATATAATTAATTACATATATATATATATATATATATATATATATATATATATGTGAAAAATTAAAATATTAATTTAACAAGCATAATTAAAATTTGAATTCTTTTTTATTTAAAATATTTTGGTGTTTTTAAATTATTTTGATGTATAGATGTCAAAAATAATTTTTAAAAAATAAAAAAAAATAGATTTTGAACCCGGAACGGCACGCGCGGAATGGAACCGAGGCGTTCCGACCGGAATTTGGCCGAAATTTCCGGAACGGACCGGAATTAAAACCGAGATGAAAATAACGCTGTTTTGTCTCGGTTTTTTGAACAAAACGGAACGGAATTAACAACTATGAATTTCATTCTGAAAGGTACGTAAGAAACCCATTCCCACGCGCCTCTTCTATTTGCCGTTACTACGCTCCAATTTTATATTACACAAAAATTGCCCTCTTGCTTTTCAAGCAAACTATTGGCGAGATGATTAAAATGTGATTTTTTTTTAATTTATCTGTTTAAGTATCTTAACTTTCTAATTTTTTTAGTTTACAAATTTTTATTTTTTTAATGAAATATTTTATCTGTATGGTGTCAAATACAAGTAAACATGATTATCTGTATTTCAGAGTTTAGTTGATTCTATTCCTGAATAGATATTTAATTGTGTTCAATAATTTTCTATTTATATATCTATAACATTTTCTTCATTCTAATTTAGCCTATAAAATGAAATTTTTATATGCTCAAAATACTTTTAGTTTTAAAGTCGTTAAAATAAGTCAATGATTTTTTCTGTTATTTATAGAGGCTGTGCTCCCAAATGACATTTAATAAAAACAAAGTATTAAACTTTTTTATTAATTTTTTAATTAAACTCTTACAATTCTCAAATCATCAAATCTTTTGTATTATAATATATGTATATTCTGTTACCAATAAGGGGTTGCTCTAGTAGCGAAACACCTCGTCTACCTCACTAAAATGCTCGGGTTTGAGTTGTTGTATTATAGACCTTCGTTGGTGGCAATTCTACATCTTATGGCTCGATCTCTTAGTGGAGGGTTTATACGCTTCGACCCTGATGTTGTGATGGTGCCTCCAAATATGTAGGAGTATTGTAAGACTATTTTTATGTCGAGACTTTAGGGTAAACTATTTGTATATTGTCTTTGTGCATAAAATATTTATTTTAGTAATTATGAAAGAAATACCAAAGTGAAAAATGCATAATTTTAGTATGTGAGATATTAAATTCAAGTCCCATAAAAATATATATTCAATCCCTTTTTTAAAATAAGTGAAGTTTTGTAAAAAAAAAAAAAAAACATGTTAGCCATTTAGATGATGACCACCATGAAGAAAAGATGAAGTCTTTATATAAAAGAGTAACAAATGATGAAAAGAATTAAATAAATGAATAAAAGAAATGAAAGGCCTACAATATGGCCCTATTCAATGTCACTTTTTGGCTATTTGTCCAGCTTTAAATGCATTCATCGCTGATATAAAGATCATTACTTGTTGTGAGGAAAGGGAGCCTCACAAATGCTTAACCAAACAGATCATCGATGAAGTGTTAGAGAAAAAATTGAGTGTGTAAATCTAGTTTGATATCATTGAAAACCAAATTAGTGAAAAAGGTCAAAGAAATATGCAAGAAAATGGTTTTATAGGCTGGGAAGAAATGGTAATGAAGAGAGATTACAACCTCAACTCGGTTCAAAGGGTGTCTAGGACGTTTTATATCCAATAGTGATTTCTGCAGCGGTTGATGCTCAATGTGGCAAACCAAAAGAAGAAGATATATTCATGGTTTCATTACCACGTACACTAGCAAGTCAATTTTGTTTGTTTATCATGCCAAATGGATGATAAATTCTATTTTAAAAGATATTTTTAAAAAAAATATTGTATTAATTGAAAATATTAAATTAACAAGAACTTCCTTTTACAAGCTATAATGTTTGGAGGTGACCCAAGACTGATAAAATGATCCGAGTCCCATGAACTTTGGATGCGGGGAGATTTGATCACAGAGATAGAGTGTGGTTTAGCTTTTCGGTACGTAAGAGAAGATAAAAAGGCAATAATCAATTTTCTGTCTTATTTACGATGCAAATTTCTCAATCAGCTTCAGAGGCTTCTTCTTTTTCCGTTTGGCTTCTCCAAAAGTTGACATGTTCATGTTTATCATGCTCAATGGTGACCTCTGCACCGGGTATTTTGTAGCTAAAAAAGAGATTATAAATTATGAGGATGCTCGTTATCGTTTCTGCCGTGAGGTAACTGAGATTATGAACTATTTGTTTCATCGTCGTATGATTACATGGAAGTTCTGGATAGATTCCAGGGAGCTAGCTCGAACAAAATCTTCTTACGTCGGCCAGAGGCGATTTTCAACATCAGACCTTTATCCTTCTTTCTAGTTGAAGTTCTCAGTTAGAAACTTCCATTACGTCGGCAATGATTTACTTGGAAATCCTGAATGAATTCTCAGCTGGACAAATTAATTTCGTTTCTTCTTTTGGTTTTGTGGCTTTCCTTCTCTTAGAATCTCTCTCTTTTTCCGTCACCATCCTGCTGTATTTTTTTTATGCATTATCTTCTTGATTACTATTAAAAACACAAGGATGCATAATACGATTCAAATGAAAACTGATCTCACCCTATTAGAGCAACTCCAATTGTAAAAGTTATTTTAGAGAGCTAAATTGATAAAATAGTTTATTTATTTATTTATGTGTATTCCAATGGTAAAAACCATTTAGAGAGCCATTTTTTGTATATCATTTTATATATAGTGCAATTATTTTGTATATAATATAATTATGTAATTAATTATACAATTAATATGTGTAAGTTATATAATTGCTTTTAAAAAAAACCCTCCAACATTATAATATTAATTTTTTAATTATATTTAAATAAAAAAATCAAAATTTTAATTGGATCTTTGCTTGTATCTAACCATGCAAACACAAGTAAACAATCTTCCTCTTGTGAAATTTTTTTATTTCTCTGTGATTTTTAATTGAATGGACAATTAAATTAGAGTCTCTAGAGTCATAAGAAAGTTGAGTGCTACTTGGTTGAGATACAATATCTTCAGACTCACTTACAAAAAAGTTGATGAATGAGTTTGACAAATTTGAGTCCATCTAATTAAAAAAGAATTGTGTTAGTTGATATATTTAAATGAATAGCAAATTCAAAATAGTAAATTCGGAGTTCTAATTTCAAGGATTCTATATGATCATCTCATCAATGCTTATATTCAAGCTAAATGAGGGGTTTTTCTTGTATGATCATAATTTCGGTTTATGGCTCACATTAGCGTAAAAACAAACATTAGATTTCCATTCCCAAAAGCAATGTAATTTCAAACTAAATAAATTGTAATAAATGTGTTAGTCATTTCCTACTAATTGATTAACACAACATCATAGGTAATGTAACGAAATCATTTAAGGGCAGCTTTGTGTTATTCAGATTCTAGAATCACAATATTCCAGTGGATGACCATTTTTGAACCATTATTTCCCACTACAAGGCCATGTAACGAAATTACTTGCATATTCCTAATAAGTAGTGCAAACAAAACCAATCCAGCAATGGATATGAAGATGATGCATGACAGGGCTATTTTTTAACATTATTTCCATTCAATTGAAATAAAGAAAGGTTTTGCAGATCTAATTTCGAAACACTCAAAAGGGTGTTGGAGTTGACAATAGAGGGTGATACAGGTTGTGATGGTGAAGGAACAATGATTTCAACGAGAATATGTGTCATGACTTCTCTTTTCTTTCCATTTACATATATCAACTTCAACATAGAACAACTATTTTTGTTTCGTTAAAGATAACAAAGTGAAACAAAAATGCTAAAAAACAATATTCTTGTTAGAAAAAATTCTGATGAACAAACAACTAATGTTCAAATCACTGTCAGGATTTTTGTTCCTAACAAGAAAAACAAACATTGTTCGAATCAGTGTCAAAACCTGATGAAGTTTCCAGAAATTCTGAGAACTAAAGAACAAGCAATTAATGCTATGATATTCAGAACAAAAGGCAGAATTTATGCTTAGGTTACTGTCATCCCTCAGTTTCTATTTATAGAAATTGAAATTGAACAACTTACAAGAGGATGAATTTTAATCAAATACAAACTCTTGTTCTTTCCTAAAACATAATGGACTTAATCTGAAACTCAGTAAAAACTAGGCTTCTAGATCAAATAATTGATCTTTATTGACTTAAACACGAATACTAATTTAAAACAAAAGAAAACATAAAGACTCTGATACTACTCTGCCTTCACTCCTTCAGCTTGCAGTCTTGGAATCAGCTGCATTTCATGTCTTAATTCTTCAACACTCCTTGATTTCAGGCTGCACATTCCTACCATCTCCCTCAATTCTTCAAATCTTTCTTTAGCTAAAGATTTAGTGAATAAATCAACTAATTTCTCCTTAGAACAACAATACTTCATTTCCAGCTCTCCTTCCTATTGAAATTGAAGAATTGCATGGAACTTGATTTTCATGTGTTTGGTTCTATCATGAAAAACAAATTTTTTAGATATTGCAATGGCTAACATGTTATCACAAAATAATTCAGTAGGTTCTAGTTGATTGAAGTTCAAATCTCCCAACATCTTCCTCAACCACACTAGCTGATTTGCAGTTACATAGGTTGCAATATATTCAGCTTTTGTCGTGGAGTGTGCCACTACACTTTACTTCTTTGAATTCCAGCAGAAAACAATACCTCCCATTGAAAAACCAAAACTCGAAGTGCTCATTATTTCTTCATCACTTCCAGCCCAATCACTGTCACAGAAATCAACTAACCTGATAGTTTCTAGTTTATCAAAAACCATTCCATATTCCAAAGTTCCTTTTAAATACCTTAGGACTCTTTTGGCTGCAACATAATAAGTTTGGCTTGGATTTTACATAACCTTGAAAGATAATTGACAAAAAACACAATGTCAGGACTTGTGGCAGTTAAATACAATAAGCTACTAATCAAGCTCCTATAAATTCTTCTATCAGCTTTAGGAGCCCCATCATCCTTCATCAATTTCTGTCCTTGCCACCATGGGAGTGTTGACAGGTTTGCAATTCACCATTGCAAATTTATTCAACAATTTCATGGTGAAATTTCTTTGACATAGAAAACATTTTAGCTTTGATTGTGTTATTTCCATTCCTAGGAAATAAGATAATAATCCAAGTTCATTCATATCGAACTTGCTCTTTATATTCACCTTGAATTCATGCACTACTTGCTCCATGTTTCCAGTAATTAGCAAGTCATCCACATAAACTGATACAATCAGAATATGTTCATCAACCTTCTTTACATATAAGGTTGTTTCATTCAAACTTTTCTCAAATCCCAAACTCAACAAAAAATCATCTAACCGACTGTACCAAACTCTAGGAGCTTGTTTCAGTCCATACAATGCCTTATTGAGTATGTATACCTTGTTTGCTGAGATTTTCTTTTCAAAACCCTCAGGTTGTTCAACATAAATCTCTTCATCAAGTGTCCCATTTAAGAATGCTGACTTAACATCCATTTGCCACACATACCAACTAGTTTGTGCCGCAATCATTAGTAGCATTTTAATTGTGTCATGCCTGGATACAGGAGCAAATGTATCATGATAATCAATACTTGGTACTTGAGAGTAGCCTTTAACCACTAGTCTTACTTTGTGTTTGTTGATGCTTCCATTTGTATTTAATTTAGTTTTGAAATCCATTTCACCCCAATAACCTTCCTGTCGATTGGTCTTTGAACTAGCTGCCATGTCTCATTTTTTTCAATCATAATCAACTCCTCCTTCATTGCTTCCACCCATATGTGTGAATCCATGGCTTCTTGGACATCAGTAGGTTCAGTTTCAGCAAGATTACATCTACTATAAATGTCACTCATCAATCTCGTTCCCCTCACAAATTCATCTTCATCTTCATTACCATCAGTAGGTTCATTTATATCAGCTTGGATTTTATGTCCTGCTTTCTCAACAAGTTTAGCCTCCCAATTCCACACTTTGTCTTCTACAACTTTCACATTTCTTGCAATTACAGCCTTATTAGTTTTCAGATCAAACACTTTATAAACATTGGATTTAATGTTATAACCAATCAAAATTCCTATCTCAGCTGTTTGATCAAGCTTACCCCTCTTAATCTTGGGTTGTAGGACATAGTAGGGGCTGCCAAACACTCTTAAGTGTTATAAAATCTGGTTTGAACCCATACCACACTTCATATAGTGTTTTTTCCCTAAATTTTTTGTAACTATTCGATTTAGAAGATAAGAGGTTGTGCTTACTGCCTCTACCCAAAATTTCAGAGGCATTTTCTTCTCATACAAGAGACATCTAGCCATCTCCATTAATGTTCGATTTCTCCTTTCACTTACACCATTTTGCTGAGGTGTGTATGATACTGTAAGTTGATGTTTAATTCCCTCTTTTGCTAAGAGTTCTTCCAGTTTATAAGAGGTAAATTCACTCCCATTATCAGACCTCAAGGATTTTAGTTTGGTTTTAGTTTCTCTCTTAGCTGCAGCTTTGAATTTCAAGAATTCATCAAACACTTCCCCTTTGGTTTTAAGGAAGTAAACCCAACAATATCTACTATAATCATTAATAAACAACAAAAAATACTTAGCACCATTTAAGGACTCATTTCTCATAGGCCCACACACAACAGTATATACAAATTGCAGCTTACAAGTGGCTCTAAATGCATTATCATTAAAAGCAATCTTTGTTTGCTTACCTAATTGACATGCTTCACATACGTCCTTTTATTCTTGGATTTCTGGTAAACCAACCACTATCTCTAAGTTTTCCATTTTCTTCAAGGTAGCATAATTAAAATGCCCCAACCTCTTATGTCATAACACTGATTTTGAACTGTCAACAATGCTTATATTCATGTGTGTATTTTCCTATTCAAGACTAAAACTCTTGTTAGTCATTCTAGCTGAAAACAATGTGATACCTTGATCATCTTTGATTGTGTAAATGTCATTGATGAAAGACAAAGAGTGACCTTCTTCAAGTAATTGTCCAACACTCACAAGATTTTGGTTAATTTCAGGCATATACAACACATTATCAAAAGTTCTCGTACTTGCCATAGTTTCAATATCAACATCCCCTCTGCCTTTTACATCCATATACTGCCCGTTTGCAACTTTTACTTTGGATTCATAATTTGAATCCAAGGTTTTAAACATCTTCACATTTGTAGACATATGATATGTGCATCCACTGTCAACAAGCTAGTTAGAATTCTTTACCTCTGTTTTGCTGCACTTTTGTTTGATTGTGGCCATGAACAAATGTTCATCTTCTACTCGTGGGGTCTTGACAATGTATGCTTGCTTTCCAGTTGAAGTGTTTGTTATGCAGAATTTTTGAATATGTCCAATCTGCTTGCACCTCCTGCATTGAGCATTCTTGAGCCAACACCATGACTTAAAATGATTTGTTTTATGGTAGTATTTGCAAGCAGGAAATTGTTCCTTTCTTTCCTTTCCCTTTGCATTAAATTTGTTGGGATAATTCTGGTTGTGTTGCCAGTTTTTATTTTGCAAATTTCTTCCAGTTTCTCTTCTGCCTTTATGACCATTTTTTTGAAAATTCTAATTGCTTGATCTTCCTTTGAATCCTGCATCAAAAACTTCTTCACTTGAACCTTCTTGTCTGAAGGCTTGCCTCTACTCTACTGCTTGAAGAGCATTAATCAAATCTTGAACACTCATCTCCGTAAAGTCCCTTGAGTCTTCTAAAGAACATATTTTGTTCTCAAATTTTTCAAGTAGGCTGACGAGAACCTTTTTTACCACTCTTGATTCCTGAACATCTTCTCCCAAAAGTCTCATTTGATTAACTAGTTTGGAGATATTAGAGGAGAACTCTTTGATTGTTTCTGTCTCTCTCATCTTCAAACCTTCAAACTATCTTTTTAAATTCAAAATCTGCATTCTCTTTGATTTTTCGTCACCTTGAAATTCAGCTTTCAATTTATCCCAAGCTTCTTTAGCAGTTTAACAAACCATGATTCTTGTGAATATTTCTTCACTTATTGCATTATGGATGCAGGTAAGTACCTTGAATCCCTTTGCTTTTTCTTCATTCAAGAACTTGATTTGAGCAATAGTAGGATTAATGTTCAATGAATTTGGCTACTTGTCATTCTCCACAATCTCCCATAAGTCAAAAGCCCTGAGATATGTTACCATTTTAATAGCCCAAACACCATAATTTGTTCTTGTAAACATAGGTGATTTCGACAAAAAAAATGAGGAATCCATGTCTGACGATGCAATTGTTTACTCTTTGCTTTCTGCAAGTTTGATGGAAACAATAACAGTTTCTATTTCTCCCCCTTTTTGCTGTAATTAGGTTGATAATTCTGATAAAAAACAAAGAACGAAGATAGCAATTGATAATTTCTATCAATTACGTATCACTTAAAGAACGAATAAGATGAATTTCTTGATTGAATTTCTGGACTCTCGTGTTTCACTCACATCCCGTTCAAAGCCAAATAACTTTGAAATCCTCACGTTTTGATCTCTCGTGTTTCTCTCAACTCCCTCTTAAAAACTTAATTCTGCTCTGATACCAATTGTTAAAAAAAATTCCGATGAACAAACAACTACTGTTCAAATCACTGTCAGGATTTTTGTTCTTGACAAGAAAAACAAACATTGTTCGAATCAGTGTCAAAACCTGATGAATTTTCTAGAAATTCTGAGAATTAAAGAACAAGCAATTAATGCTATGATATTCAGAACAAAAGGCAGATATAATGGGCTTAATCTGAAACTCAGTAAAAACTAGACTTATAGATCAAACAATTGATCTTTATTGACTTAAACACGAATACTAATTTAAAACAAAAGAAAACATAAAGACTCTGATGTTGCTCTTCCTTCATAACTCTTCCTTCACTCTTTCAGCTTGCAATCTTGAAAACTGCTGCATTTCATGTTTTCATTTTTCAACAATTTTATCTGTGTCTCCTGATAGCTTTGACGTTGGAGATGCTGTTCTCATTTTGATAATGGAAGAAGGGCTACGAGCTCCATCCATGGAGTTAAAAATAAACTGGTATAACATTTTATTTTATTTATTTCTAGTTTAAGAAATCGAATTGGCACTAATTAAAAAACAAATAAAGGGTGTGGGAAATTGCACTGTACACCCCCTCACAAACCACTGTTCTTTTAACAGTGCACGCCCGAAAATGACCCTCGGGCGCGCGGCGAGAGGAGAGGCTGATCCGGGGCTATTCTCGGTTTTTCCATTTAATTTTCTTTTTTTTTAAAAAATAATCAGTTATGAACAGTGTATTGACGATTTCGTCCCCGGTAATAGGACACAAACAGGCATCGGGCTGAGGGGCACCGGCGTAATTGCGCGCGGCCGGACCGGCCCGGTCCTGTCCGGTCCGCCGCAACTTTTTATTTTTTTAATATTTTCTGAAATGGCTAAATACGGTTTTAGCCCCTAATACGACAAAAACACTTAATTGGGTGCAGGGGTGAAACGGTAATTGTCCCTATTTTTCGAATTTTATAATCGGCGTCTGTCAGGGCGTGAGGCGCACGCGCCAGACGGCTGTCCGCCTCACGCCCTGTTTAGGCGGCGCGTGCGGTCTCCTCCGGTGGACGGAAATTGTCTACCGGAGGACAGAACGATGCGCCGCCGTGTGCTCTTCCTCCCGCGGTGGTGCGTGTCACCACCGGAAGTCCGTGGACGCGGCGGAGGCCGGCTAAAGCCGCCGGCCACGTTTCTCTCTCTTCAGAATGGCAAAGTTTCATTTCGGTCCTTCTACTTTTAATTTCCGGGTTGGCTTTATATAACTTAATCAATTCGGTACAAAAGTTCCGATTTTTGCAATGTTGTCCTCTGATTTCAATTGACAATTAATGTAAGTTGCATTTCAGCCCTTTGACTTTGAATTTTGTAATTTAAGCCCTTGATATTTGATTTTCATTTCAGCCCTTACACTTTTTTTTTTTAATTCCTACTTTTGTCCATGTATATATAAATGTATTTAACAAAATAATAATAATAATAATAATAATAATAATAATAATAATAATAATAATAATAATAATAATAATAATAATAATAATAATAATAATAATAATAATGTATTTAACACAATAATAATAATAATGATTTAATTATTTTTCATTCTTACTCTTTTGTTATGTTTTTCCCCTCCCGATAATTTGATAAATTTTTTTTTCAGTAATAGCCATGGTAATTTTTTTTATGTTTTGTTAAAGTTTCTAAGATATTTTTCATCTTTCATTTATTTTTTTCCCTTTCATTATTAAAGTAATCTATGCTTACGTGACAAACTCAACTCAAAATTTTAAACATTTTATCTTTTAATCTATAATTTTTTTGTACTTATATCATATAAATTGATCGTTGTAGATTTAATTGTGGTAAATTATATACAAAAAAATACCCGCAGCAACGCGCGGGCAATTAGCTAGTAATAATAATATCTGGAGTGTTGACGTCGGTAATTTATTTTTGAATAGAGATCCAATTCTCAAACTGTTTAAAGGTTATTGATGACGCTATGGTCAAGACAAGAGAGAGAGAGCTAGAGACCGCCTTTGTCATCCCATAGAAAGCTTGCACTTGCTCTGCTCCTCTCTCATATACTGCTCCCCCTGCCCTCTCAGTACTCTCACAAGCAAAAAACAAAAACTAATCCCTACTCCCTCCCTCGATCATCGTGCAAGCCTAAGTCTGCTCTCACTTGATATTCGTCCATCTCTCCTCTTCCTCTATATTTGTGTCACCTTCTTGCCTTATTACTGCCATCCAACCAAAGAAACCCCTTCTCTGGATCTCTCCCTCCCCCTCTCCCTCCTGCAACACTTGCCAACTATTCAAGGACAGAAAGAAAGAGAAACCCTATAACCTGTGGCCTCGTAATACACGCTCACCGATTCCACCATCAACAACATGGATTCCACTTCTCATCAGAACTGGCTCGGTTTCTCTCTTTCCAACCGTCATCACTTCAATAATAATATCAACATCCCTTCCTCTTCTGATTCCTCTCACCTCTCTATCTTCCAAGCCTTTAACACCGCCCCCACTGCCTCAGGTCCCTTTTCCTTCTCTAGCTTGGTATCTTCTTTTTCCGCTCAGACTACGACTAGATTTCTCTTCGGTTTTTATATTAACAGTTTTTGTGGTGTTTGTATATACAGCGCAAGAAGTAAATGCAGCAGCAGCTGCTGGTCGAGCTACGGACATCTCTTTATTTACAACTTCGGGACCAAAACTTGAGGACTTTCTTGGTAGCTGCACCCCTACATCCCCATCTCAAACACCACACCAGCCGCTGTGTGGCCAGTTCTCTACTGAGACACCCGTGACTCCTACCGCCACTACTTTATCTGACAGTACTAGCTCTGAGATATATGATTCTGAGCTCAAAACTATAGCCGCTAGCTTCCTTCGTGGTTTTGCCTCTGCTGATAATCAAAAAATCGACAGTAACCAAAAACATCAACAACTTCTTGTTCAGGCTGAACATGCACCAAAGAAAACTGTTGAAACTTTTGGCCAGCGTACTTCAATCTATCGAGGAGTCACCAGGTAAATAGTAGTTATACCCTAAATCTCTTAGAAGAAAAACAAGTGTGTATTTCTTCTCTTTTTTCATGAAAATAATCATTAAAAAGGTGATTTTATGTTTTTTTTCTTTTTTTTGGTGGTGGTTTGTGTAGGCATAGATGGACTGGAAGATATGAAGCCCATTTGTGGGATAATAGTTGCAGAAGGGAAGGCCAAAGTAGAAAAGGAAGACAAGGTAATGATAAGCTTTTCTCTATTTTACTCTTGAATATTTCTTATAATATGCCCTTGTCCTGCGCATACTCTATGTAGCATGCGAGATCTGGGATCGAGGCTCAGTGTGAACAGTTCTTTGGTAGTGTGGGGTAGAGATAAATGGTGAAAGAAAGAATATTGTCAATGAAATGGACTGCAAATCGAAGAGAATAAATCATTTAACTGTTTAATTCAAAGGCTTAGATCTTCTGGGATCTTGAAGGCTATGTAGATATTGTTACAGCGTGTGCATTTATAAAAGATTCTGATCTGCTTTTGTTCTTTCTGTGGCATGTAATGATTACTGCTCCATGGAATGGACAATCGATCATCATTGTCATTGCAGTTTATTTGGGTGAGTTCCTTTTCTTTTCTTTTCTCTCAGTCTTATGATATTAAGTACGATTAAAATCATCATTTGTTTTACTTCACTCAGAATTTTTCCTTCTTGAGTTTATTTTGAGTTTATTTATCAGCATCATCATTATTATCTGCTACTTCAGATTGGACACTAGATTTTGTTCACTGTAACTTACGATTCTTTATTTTCCCATGAATGTGTGATCAAGTTCAGAATATATATCTACATTCTTATAAGATCGTTATTGCTGTTTTTTTATTCTAAATGCTTCTGTTTTTGTTTCTTAAAAAATAAATGTAGGTGGCTATGACAAGGAGGAGAAAGCAGCTAGAGCTTATGATCTTGCAGCTCTCAAGTACTGGGGTCCGACCACCACTACAAACTTTCCGGTGAGTGTGTGTATATATATATATATATATTTAGATGCTTTGTGCGAGGATATCCTTTTTAAGTGTTTATATATGTATTTATATATATATCCAAAGCCTGAACTCTTTGAATTTGAATTTTTGTATCATACTTTAGGCTTCTAACTATGAGAAGGAAATAGAAGGGATGAAGCACATGACAAGGCAAGAGTTTGTTGCGTCACTTCGAAGGTATTAAACATCTTCTAAGTAAACCTAAATGTTTCTTTTAGATTTTTATTAATGGTGTCTCATTATCTTTTATTTTATATTGCAGAAAAAGTAGTGGTTTCTCTAGAGGAGCATCGATTTACAGAGGAGTGACGAGGTCTGTCGTGCTGATACCGCATTTTTCCCGTCCACTTTGAATATTGGAAAATATTCGACTGTAGAAAAATGATTGCCTTTTCTTGCATCTTATTTGATCAGGCACCATCAGCACGGTCGGTGGCAAGCAAGGATAGGAAGAGTTGCTGGCAACAAGGATCTCTATCTTGGTACCTTCAGTGAGTTTCCTAATCCTCCCTTCTGCCATCCATATATCGATCTATAGCATGGAAAGTATATATTGGCAATGACAAGATTTCTCATTTTATATTATTGATTTAGTCGTATGCGATAATAAAGACAACATTTGCCCCCCAAGATTGTTCATCCTTGACGATTCGAGTCATCCCCACTGGCCTTAGTTTCAGCCGCGATATAAATGCGGTGGGGTCCCTCTGAATGTATGTGGGGTGAGGGGTATAATATTCCCTGCCGGGTACGGGGTATGGGTCAACCCATTTTGCTATTAAAAATACAATAATAATAATAAGAAAGAGCATTTTTTTGGTCAAACAGGCACACAGGAGGAAGCTGCCGAAGCCTATGACATTGCAGCAATCAAATTTAGAGGCCTAAATGCTGTTACCAACTTTGACATGTGTCGCTATGACGTGAAAAACATAGCTAACAGCAGTCTTCCCATTGGAGGAATATCCGGCAAGTCAAAAAATTCCTCAGAATCAGCTTCCGATAGCAAAAGCATTGATGCAAGCCGATCGGACGAGCGAGATCTCTCCTCCGCATCCTCAGTAACCTTTGCTTCTCAGCCTGCAACTTCTACTCTTAGCTTTGCCATACCCATCAAACAAGACCCGTCAGATTATTGGACCAATATCCTTGGATACCAAAACACGACCACTGCTATGAACAATGCCAGGAACAGTAGCAGCATTGTTGATCCAAGCGCTTTACTTCAATCTTCCACAAGCGGTCCTGCTTTTCAAAGCCCGACAGGTTTTAGTATGGACTTCAATGCAAATTCATCTGTCAACGAAAGCAATAACAGTGGGCTATTATTATTCAATGGTGGTTACACGCAGCAGCAGAGTGGTATTTCTACATCTTCATCAGGTTCAAATATCCCATTTGCTACACCCATCGCCTTCCATAGTAATGGTAGTAGTTACGAGGGTAACCCAGGTTATAGTAGCTGGATTGCTCAGTCTTTGCATTCTTTCCAATCTGCAAAGCCCAATCTCTCACTGTATCAGACTCCCATTTTCGGAATGGAATGAGCTCACAAAAGAAATGAGAGTCTGTGCAAGCATGAAAGGGAAGGGCCAGGTAGCAACTAGCTAGCTAGCTTGATGTTGATGCCAGCATGCGATGCATAGATGGATTAACTTTTTTTACTCTGAATAGATGAGTTGGGACTGACGAGCGTTTCCACGGTAGCTGACATTACTACTAACTACAAGTTCTTTCTCAGTTTTGTGTTCTCTTTTTCACTTTTGCTTTTGCTTTTCACTGACATGAATTTACATGGTATAAAATGAAGGAACATGGGAAAAAAAGAAAGAGAAAGGAATTATATCCTTTTGCTATCAATTATCTTGTTATTAATATTATATCATATATGGATATGAAAGAGTTAATTTCCATCGGTTAGCACTTCCATTCTCCTTTGAATAGTAAAATTCCATGGAGTGGCATGTCACAGAGACCAGGTATATGTATATGGTGCAGGATGTTGTATTATCAAATTAATATAAAAACTGCCGGCTACTCTTTATCACTCGAGTAATGATACTTGTTTCATTTAAATACAAATCATCTAGATTCATATGCCAGATATGATGGGGATTAGACTCTGTTATGCAACTTTAAACCGAGCTGCAATGATGTCTTCAAGTTCTTTCTCAAACTTCAAATTGAGTTGGCTCATTTAGAAATTACTTTGTTTTGAAAATTTACTTTAAGCGAGAAAAAGAAAAATGTAAATTAACTTTATGTGCCGTCTCCTTTTTGCTTCTTAACATGAGAGATTCCGAATAGTGCTGTGGAGTGTAGCTTCTTAAACCTTTGCTTTAGCATTGCGTTTACGAACAAAAATTGCTTCGACGATGTTCGTTTGTTAAGGAAATATCATTTTTAATGTGCATGCATGTGTGAGGGCATGGGCATTCAATTTTTTGGCGCAAAATGATCACCACGCCATCTTTAAGTTAGTTTTGGAAAGTTAATTATATTTAAGAAAAAAATATACAAGAAAGAAACAAATTACAAGCGGTAAACCAGAGAGAAAAAGAGACCTTTTAGAAACCTAATGGTTCAAAGTGTCAAGAAAGAAAGAAAATGACATGGTATGTTCAACTACATGTCACCACCCTTCGAATCTTCCATATGAACTTGATAGAGGCAGAAATAGGATCTATGCAAGTCATGTTGTTGATCCAAATAAGTATGATCTAGATGATGTCCTCACTTGTTGCTTGACTGAATTGAAATTTGTTGATTAAAAAACGACTATTTCTCTCGTGTAATTGATAGTCATGAGCGACTTTGCCCGTGCACTGCGCTGAGTTTTTTTTTTCTATGTAAGAAACTGATTGGTTTTATATGTGTTGTAATTTATTATTTTCATATTTAATTAGTAAAATTATAATTGATAGAATCTGTTAAAAACAAGTTTTTTTCCCCGCCTAAGAGTGATTGAATGTTGCTACTGTTAAAACTTTTTTATAATTATTTAATCAGTAAATTGTGCAATTGGAATCGATCTTTTTTGTGATTGTTGTGTATGTTTTATTTGTTTCTTGAATTATTTCATTAGCAAATAGTAAAATTACAATCATTGAATTGTAGCACAGATGAGTGATTTGTTTTATGCAGCAAACAATTTGATTGATAATTTTGTCTTAACTACTTTGATAATAATTTAATTGGTAGATAGCAAAATCACAATTGATCATATTGACTAAAGAGATAATATTTGTTGCCTGCAACATACTAATTGTTTGTTGGCATGTTTTAACTATTTGCTGAATAATGTATTTGACTGATAGAAAAAATGTAACTGCTAAAATTTATCAAAGATGATTTTTTATTCATATTATTATATTAAAAAAATTTAGAATACTGAGTTTAAATTAATATGAGATTTTTAAAGAAAAGTCAGTTCAAATTTTTATATATATTTTAAGACATTAATATGAAAAAAATATCACAATATATAATTAGTTTCTCATATTTTTTAAGAAAAAGTACAGAAAATAATATATATAAAAATTTAGGACCATCAACAATTTTGTTACATGTTATAAAATTTGGTGCTGACTGTGGCAAAATGCAGGACAATTTTTTAATTTGCTATTGTAGATAGTTTGACACAATTTTTCTACTTGTCTTGTCCACGTGTGGTTTTGTATTTTTTTTCGTGATATGAGATCTGAAATATTATACATAAGAAAAACACGAAAGTTATTTTTCACAAAAACAACGTTGACCAATAATTTTTTATCACAATTACTATAACTGTCATTATAAATATTATTATACATAATTATTATTCTAATTATTATTGGTCATACTATCGATGACATCGTCATTGTTGTTTAATTTATTTTTTTATTTGTTAAGATTTATTCCTTGTATTATTATATTGTTGAAAATAATAAACAAGTCATTTATATATAATAATACAAGGAATAAATCTATCTATCTATCTATCTAAATATATGGGGATAAATTTGTATTTAGCTATTTAAAAAAATATGTGTGATAACCTTAATGCCCCCAGCGGTTCTCGTGAATTTTTGTCCTCATGACTATTTTACTGTGCAAAAATATGGGGAAAAAACAAAACTACCCCAAGAAAATCTAGTAATGCCAACCGGTCCCATGAGAAATTCAAAAATATCCCTAATATGAAGGCAAGGGTTGAGGTGCACTGAGGGGCGAAATCATTAATACACTGTTGTAATCCACAATGTTTTGTGAATGTGTGCACAGTGTTTGAGCGAGCCGTTTTAGCTTTTTTCTTAATAATAATAGTCATGGTGCGCATAAGCTGACCCAGACCCCCGATTATAAAACAATTATATAAGTGGAAAAAAGCAGGAAAAATGTAAGAAAAAAGAGTCCTGGGATTATTCATGGCGCGTGTAAGCTAGTCTGGACACTCTGGTTATTAAAAAAAATGTATATGTGGGAAAAAAAATCATGGTGCGTGTAAGCTGACCCAAACACCCTAGTTATAAAAAAAACCCAAAAGAAATGTATATGTGGGAAAAAAACAGGAAAAAAATGTAAAGAAAAAGTGGCTAAAAAAATTGCAAGGGGAAAGCACCTTTTCAAATAGTAATGAGAAAAAAAAATGATGCGATTAAATTGACCCGGACATGCCAATCATAAAATAAAATAAAAACGTATAAGTGGCAAAAAAATACAGGAAAGAAAATGTAAAAAAATAATGGGTCCAGAGATTAGTCATGAAAAATTATGGTACGCGTAAACTAACCAGGACACCCCGATCATAAAAAAAAGTATATTTGTTTTAAAAAACAGGAAAAAAATGTTAAAAAGAAAAGGGATCCGGAGATTAATCGTGGTGCATGTAAGTTGCCATGTATACCCCGGTTATAAAAAAACAAATAAAAAAAACCTAGTTAAAAAAAACAACACGAAAAGCCCCTTCTGTAACTGAAATGAACAATGAAATCATTGTCCATTGTTGTTCAAATGGATGACCTATTCAAAATTATTTTCGTCGATTGTGAGATTCGAACTCTCGCTTTCGTTAGCACCTGAATGCCATAACCACTTGGCCAAACAACCTCGTTGTTCTATCCTGGTATACAAATAATACTTATATTATTATGTAATTTCACTATTCAAGTCCACAATGCTTTTGAGTGTAGATGAACAGTGTAAAACATTGTTTAAAACCATGAGCTCTTTCAACTTTATAGATAATTCCTTTATCTTTTTGTTAAGAAATGCATCAAAATGATATTTTTTTCATTTTTTAAAAAATCATTTTTTACATCAACACACCAAAATTATCTAGAAAAAACAAATTATTTTAATTTAAAATAAAAAATTTATTTTTTTCCAAACACACTTTCCAAACACATTTCCAAACACCCCTGCCATCTCCCCCAAAAACCACAGTTCAATTGACATTTTAAAATAATAATGAACAACGTAAACCACTGTTGAAATTATTGTTTATTACTGTTTTAAATTGCGATCTCCTTTAGTTATTCTATAAAATAATAGTCGTGGTGCGTGTAAGCTGATATGGATACTCCAGTTATAAAAAAATATAAATGGGAAAAAGAAACATAAAAAATGTTAAAAAATGGGTATGAGGTTTATTCGTGGAGCGCGTAAGTTGCCCCGGACACCCCTATTATAAAAAAAAATATATACATGGAAATTCATTACTGTTAGAAAATCAATTTGTGGCATGAGAGATTTGAACTCTCGCCTACGGGGAAACGGCGCACGCCTTAACCACTCGGCCAAAGGACTTGGTTGTGCCATTGTAGTATAGAAATAATACTTATATTATTATCTCTTTTAAAAGAAAAATCCAAAATCATTGTTGCCTGAGAGATTCGAACTCTCGCTGCGGGGAAACATTAGGCGCACGCTTTAACCACTCGGCCAAACGACTTCTTTGTGTTGTTGTACTATAAAAATAATACTTATATTATTAAGTAATCTCACTATTCAAGTCTCCAGTGCTTATAAGTCTAAATGAACAGTGATGATTTGCTACAGTAAAATTGTGATCTGTTTTAGCTGTATAGATAATTGATAACAACAATCGAGCAATGGTGTGAGTTATTGTTTTGCCCTTGTGGAGTCATGCGGTTGCCCATTTTGAAAGGTATTGCCGGGATAGTGTTGGCCAATACATGTGAGCTATGGTGTGGATTGATTCCCATACCTTATTGATGTAAATGTAGAGGAAAAATAGATGACTATGAGAGGATGCATGTTGCAATGTAAATGATTTCAATTGTAAGGAGATTTTTCATTGCTAAAACACTAATGATTTCAATTGTAAGGATATTTTTCATTGCTAAAACACTATCTAGCATAGTAAGCAAAAACATGAAGGATTGGTGTAGGATATGCCTTTTGTACCATATGAGATGGTGCATGGTGCTTGTTGGTCTAAGAAGATCATATGTTGAGGTGATGAAGAAATTCCCTGAGGAGTGGCCATTCCACTTGAATTGATCTTCCATATGAGGTCTTAGCCAAAAGTTTATAAAGCTCTTAGTTTAGGGTTGTCACCTATGGATTTCCAATGCTCCACTGTGATAACTTATAATACTTTTGCATTCCACTTGAGACCTGTAAGGATTAGGGTTCTGAGTGAAATAATATCCATTATCCTTGTCCTTTTGACATCGAATAATCAAACTAGAGGGAGGTTGAGGATCCGTTACCAATCAATAGGTGAACATACCCATACACAATTCTCTACCTTGGAGAATTCTTCTTCAAGCCCGTGAGATATTGGAAGGGATACTAATTTGCAAAAATTACCTTTCATGTATAGAATTTTATGCACCTTTGTTTAATACAAAGTCCACCTTTCATTAATGGAAAACAAATTGCATTCTAGGCTATTTTAGCTCTGATAAAAGTAAGAGGCTCTTTTCCATAAACATGCAAGACACTTACTCTTTATTTTTGTGATAATATATTAGGGCAAAATAAACACAAAAAACTAGTACACTTGGATTGAAACATGACTGGTTTTATGAGCTAGAAATAACCTGTATGCATAAGGAAGGCTGAGGTTCACAATTTGATTCTAAAGGTGATTCAATCAATCAAAAGGATATAATCAATGTAGGTGAGACATTTGGAAATGAGGGGTACTCTAAGGCATTGGATTGACAGGTTAAGGCGTTAAAATCCGAGTTGATTTTGGATTGAGTCCTGAAACTCCTAAAACTTCATGATCTCTTTGCAAGATTGATTGAATGTTCTAAAAAACTTGAAAATATATCTATAAAAGACTTTAGAATAGTCATTGGGCTTTGTCAGCATTGCAAAATAACATTAGATTATTGCAAAACACAAATGAGTAATACAATTTGGTTTGCATCGCCAATATAATTTAACATTCAAATTTTTGGTGGCTTGTTACAGGATGCTTTATAGTCCTTTCATTTCTAACACAAACAGGTAAGGATATAGACGGTCTCCTTAGGAATTGCTCTAGTAGCATTGAAAAAGTCATGAGCTTTTTATTCAAGCATACCCTGAAATAAACTGAGATATGTGCATTTTGATCCATTTTACCATGCATTGAGGAATGCTAATTGTTAAAAAGCCTGCTAGAATGAAATCCCAACTATGGTGTCAAAGGCTTTCCTTAGGTCCACCTTTAATGCATATTTAGTTGAACCTTTATTCAAATGATAATTGTGCATTAGATTATAGGTGAGAAGGATGGCATCTCAAATTTGCCTGATTAGTAAGAAGGCAAATTAGGAGAGCCAATAACCTCTGCAAAAGCCTCATCAACCTAGTGACTAACAACTTAGATATGTATTTGTAGATGACATTACAATAAAATATTGGTTCAAATTCATTCATGTTTGCAGGAGCTTCTACTTTGGGTACACAAACAATTTTCATAACATTTATATATTTAGGCAAGGTGTTATGGGAGAAATAATGCCCAATAGAATTGATGAGATATAGTCCAATGATTCTCTAGATTTTCTTGAAGAAGAAATGTATCCATCAGGTCTTGAAGACTTATCATTTGGGATTGAAAATAAAAATGACCTTATCCTTCATGAGAGATAAGTTGAACTAAGGCAGTATTAGTTGCCTCTGATACAGTGTTAAGGAAAATAAGGTGTATATCACTATAAGGTTGAGTGGAAGGAGTTATGTGTAGATCAATAAAGTACTATTGATGTGATCTAACCATTAAAGGATCTATTGGAGGTTCTATTTGGTTCAAATATGAGGCTTAGGGCTATTGAGTTCAAAGAAGCATTCATTGGACTTCTTCAAGATACAAGGGCTAAGGTGGACTTCAAGAGGATTTTTAGTAATATAGTCTGATTCATGTTCAAGAGGGGCTTGTTGGTGCAAATCAAGACCATTGTACAAGGATTGGAAGAAGAAAACTAGATTTGGACAATTTAACTTTTCATTACTCGTGGTCATAACTTGAGCTACATATCAAATTTTGTTGTGATTCTAGTTAGGATGAAAACTAGACTTTTATACCTTTCCAACGATATATGTCTCGTCTTCTAATTCTTTAAGAAGAGAGAGAAGTTTTAAGTTGGGTTTTGTTGCTGCTAGACAGAATGTGAAAATGACGAACTTGTTTAATTTAATAAAATTAATAAAAAGACCTGATGGATACAATTACTGTCCTGCCCCAGCACGCACTGACAGCCACCGAAAAAAAAATTAAAAATGAGATCAATTACTGTCCTACCCCTGTTCTGAAAGGCACCTTTTTTGTCTTATTAAGGGCTAAAACCGTATTTAGCCAATTTTGAAAAATAATAAAATAAGAAAAAGACTGGCGGGGCGGACCGGACCGGTCCGGTCTGATGTGCGTAATGACCACGGAGCCCCTCGGTCTGACAGCGTTTTTTGTCGTTTTTAGGGCTTTTTTCGTTAAATCACTGTTCAAAAACGAAACAAAAAAAAATAGGCGGACGAACTTGCGCGACGCACGGACGAAAAATGGCGAGTCCACAATGCGATGAGTCTGGTGCTACAGTGAATATCTGATGTCTTTTAGTATATTGTATAGTAATGTGAGCAGTGCTCAGTAAAATAAAAGACTCATGCAATTAGCAATCAAGTTAGCCACCCTAATAGAAAAAAAATAGAAATAAAAAAGAGAAACCCAACTAGGAAAAAAAAAAACTTAGTATTCAAACAGACTAATAAAAGCAAACTTAGAACAGATTTTCAGGAACTAAAGTTATATAGGAAACAATTATCTAAGTTTTAGCAAAAGAACTTTTGGGATGTTATTTACCTGGCCCTGCCTTAATCTGGTATACCAACGAAGGAAGGAGAAATGGAGGCAAGTAGAGTTCTTGTTTACAAATAATTTCTGATGCTCGGGAGTAGACCATCTGTTAAAGCTATGCAGAATTTTAATATACATGCATGAAAGAAATGGTCTATGCAAGTAAATGAAGCACATAAATTTTACACAATTAAATTGATTATCTAAATATTAAGGAAATTTTAAAAGGTAGAGGAAAGAATTCGGAAAAAAAAAAATATTTATTCGAAAAGACAGAAAAAGAAAAGGCAGTCTAAGGTCTTAATTAGAGGGAGGCGAATACCTTGACCAAGAAAACAAAAAGGTGAGATAACATAAAGCGACATAACAAACTTTAACAAGATAATAATTTACAATAAGATAGACACAAAAATCATCTTCCAGGCTATTGTCTGTATGTTTTTTGTGGGGGGATGTGTCACTTTCCAACTCGAAAAAAGTAAAAATAGAACAGAACAGGAGTAGATTCAATTTAAAATTCTGTCCCTTGTTGTCTCTTGCATTCGCTCATGGATGATGCTGTCCTTTCGGCGAACTGAGCACCCTCCCCACCACCGCGCCTCTTTGACCACTGTTTTGACTCTATTATTTTTGGCTACAGGATTCTCATCAACAAGGGAGGAAGCCCTTAATACGGATAACACTTTATGGGTTTTGCTTGCTCTTACAAAACAAATGTGGAAGGAATCAAGTTTCTTATGATTTTGATTTCAAAAACAGGGGTGAGCTCATATTTTTAATTAGGTGAGGAATTGATCGGTATTTATTGTCTTTTGTTCGTGCTGGATTGTTCTTTAGAAGTATGGACAAAAAAGGATTAAGCGTTGAACCTAGATGTTTAAGGGTTTGGCAAACTGTAAGACCTATAGCAAGTGCTACTTCTAGATGTGTATGCCCCACCACATTTCAGTCTCTTTAAATCTAGCAACTTACTAGTCTCATCGATACTAAATATATTACTCGTGTGGAATATTTTCACCCTAGCAAAACAAAGATATCTTATCCTGATACGTAAGAGATTTTTTTATCTTGACCAGATAAAGATATGTTGTTAATTCGTCAATGTTAAAGAATAATCTTAATGGGCTATAAAGGGGGGGAGTGACCTTCAACCGAGCTCAATATTTTTTTCTTTAGTTGCAATGGGTGGTATATCTTAAAAGTATTTTTCTCAAAAAGTATACTTGATCTCTCTCTAAAACAAAGTAATTTAATCATCAAAAGGTTTTTAAGTATATAAAGAAAACATTTTGAAGGAAACAAACATGATCTATCAGTCACTCCACCAAAAACAAATGTATCAAACTGCCAGAACCAAGAGATTAACATTTTATCCTAGGCCTCAACTCGATTTTCAAGCCCATGGGATAAAAGGATTTTGTCAGTAGCGTCGTGTGTGGAAAAATAATCAAAAAGTCATTGATTACTCCTTTAAAATCCAACCCAATATCATTCCTAATTACTATTACATTTTGAGCCTCAAGGTTTCAAAATATTTTTATTAGGTACTAGTAGAATGTTGGTTCAAACCATATAACTTCAGGAGTTATTGTAAATCAGAGGCTTTATTGCCATTATCATCCTTAATTATTATCAAAGTTGAAACCACAAGGTTTTGGAAAGTTTTCAATGGTTACTAACATAATGTTGGTTCAGAATTTGCAACTTCAAAAGTTATCGTTAACCAAGATATTCTATTAAGTTTTAAAACCTGATAGATTTGTTGATCTCTACGTGTATGGGTTAGCTTCTTTTTTACCAGTCATATTTTCACAATAACTGAAAATTTTTGTTTATCTAGGAAGAGTTTTCTTAACAATTACCATGAAAATCTTGATCGAAAACGCATTCCCTTTGCTCTTTAAGATCACAGGTAAAATCATAATAAATATATTTTTTATAGACATGGAAAAACATATGTGATCACACTTTTCTTTATAGATGGGATAGACATTATATTACCAATGAATGAATATAGACTTCCTAGGGTGCAAGCCTCTTAAATCTTCCATAGATTAAATAGATATACTCTACTTAGTGCTACAACATGTTTTACCTTATAATTGATATGGTATTCATAATGCTACAATAAATTTTATATTTCTCTAAGGATGGGATAGACACTATATTAGTAATAACTAGAAGCTTGCAAATGACATTACTTCTTGAATCCCAAAATGCAAATCACTATACACTTTGATAAGGTTAGATGATTTGTTGCTCATTGTCGCACCCCAAAAAATGATGAAATGCGGCATCATGACGGCTCTTTCCCGTGAGCGGGGGATTAAATGTCGGGGGGGTTCTCTATTTTCGTAAAAAAAGGGAGTCGCCACCTAGTATTAATGGTTACTAGGAAGGGACTGGTTGCGTAAAGGGAAGGTTTTAGCACCCCTAGTACGCCCTACCTAAGGTAAGCTGCTTGACGTTTGGCTTGTTTATGATTTGATATGTCAAAACAATATGTAAAATAAATGGCAAATGGGATATTACTCCGCCGAATATTTTGGATATTAATCCCTTAGGATTTATTTACCCAAATACCAACAGTGAATAATAGCATATCATTCCCGTCGAATGTTTTGGATATTAACCCCTTAGGATTTATTTACTCAAATATCAACAGTGAATAATAGCATATCATTCCCGTCGAATATTTTGGATATTAACCCCTTAGGATTCATTTACCCAAATACCGACAGTGAATAATAGCATATCATTCCCGTCGAATATTTTGGATATTAACCCCTTTAGGATTTATTTACCCAAATACCAACAGTGAATAATAGTATATTATTCCCGTCGAATATTTTGGATATTAACCCCTTTTGGATTTATTTACCCAAATACCGACAGTGAATAATAAATTCCCAAAAGAAAAAAAAAATAAGAATTTTATATTTTTTTTGAATATTGGCCAATACCCTTTGGATTTTACAAACTTGTTGTAAAATCTCAAAATGCAATAAATGTTTTTTGCGAAATCCATGCTAAAACTCATTTTCTCTTCAAAACCCAAGATAATATATATTTTTCAAAAGAAAAACAATTTTTAAAATATGTTAGTGTATTGGCCTTATGCAAGAAAACAAAACATCTTTTTTTAATAAAAATATTTTTTTGGAAAATTTGTATTTTTTTATATTTTTTTTATTATCCCTTTTTCGGTGGGCTGGCTGTCAACCCACCTAAATTCGGGCTGGGCTGACAGCCCAGCCCACCTTGCCTCTAGGCTGGGCTGCTAGCCCAGATGGCTGGCAGCCCAGACCCATCTGGACTGGGCTTCCATTCCAGACGCTGGAAGCCCTTCAGGGCCAGGCCGGGCACAAGGCCCGGCCCGCCAAGCCCACGCAGGGAGTGAATTAATTCACTCCCCGCATGCAAACACAGGGACGATGAACACTAAAAAATGGAAATTTCGAGTGTGATGAATGGCTTACCTGTTTATACCGTTGGGTAGAGGAGGTCGTGGTGATTCTTCTGATCGTTGTTTCGTCGGAAATGGTGACCTGAGGTCGCCGGACTGACCCTCGGAAGCTGCGGGCTGGTGGCGTCTGCGTCGAGCTGCTCTGTTTTTTTTTTTCAACAGAGAAGGTTGCTGAGCTGCTGGGAATTTATGGCAGAGATGATGGTGATGCTGAAGAGGGATATGGGTGGTCGAAGGTGGTGGTGACTGGCTGGCCGAGAGTGAGGAACAAACAGGGGTCTGTTTTTAGAGAGAGAGAGGCAGAGGAAAAATGTTGGGAAGAGCAGGAAGAAGATTCACGAAAGGCTTTGAAATTTCTCTATTTCTTCTGCGTGTTTTCTCAATATTTCTCACGTAAAAAAAAATCCTCTTCTCTACGTCTTATGCAGCCCTTTTATAGCAGAGCCAAAGTGATTTTGAATGCAGGGAGCGCCTAGCATTTAAGGCCGGGATACGCCGGAGACGTTTCAAAGTAAATTTGCAAATCTTTAAATGTGTAATTAGTGCAATTTTCAAAGTTTAAAAAAACTGATGCAGCTGGCACATGCAATGCAAATCGATAGTAATCAAGAAGGAGATCATGCTGGAGATAAAATCGGGAAGGAAATAATGCTGGAGATAAATTTGATCTGCCTTGCTGTGATGGAGACGAAACGGGAAGAGAATCACGCAGGATTTTGGAATTGAGCTGTTATCAAATCTGCCGTTGATCTGCTGCTGCATTGCTGTTGATTTTCTGTTTTAATTCTAATTGATTGCCATTTATTTCCATTGAATGTTGCTGCATTGAGAGGGCCGAATTGGGAAGAAAATTAAATCGAAAAAGGAAGAAAAAGAAATATTGATCTGCTGTGAAGGAGATGAATCGGGCAATAAAATCAACATTGATGGGAAGGAAAATTTGCTTGATCTGCTTTAAGCGCGCCAAAAAATCAACGTCAATGCATGCCGGAACAGTGCACATTTCGAAATTTTTTTTAGGAAGGAAAGAAAAAATAATAAAAAATGATTTGGTCCTTTAAAAATTTTCTAATTGCACCCAATTGGATTTAAACTTTTTTATGCAATTAAATCCCCTCAAAAATTCAATCTCCACCGTAGCTTTGCGCGATCTCCTTATCTGGTCCTTGGCTCCTGATTTTCACGATTTAAACCCCAATCGACCACTAAACTCTCAAATTGCTCAATTTCGCCCTTGAACAAAAAATCTATTTTTCCGAAAAATAAAGAATCAAAAATTGGGTAGCAACAGATGCCCCCTCTTTACAATGCTTACGACTAAAATCTTATAAAAGACTTTAAATAGTAAGTGTTGTAAAGAAAAACAGAATGGAGGATATGGGTCTCGTTGTGACAAGTGACCTACCCAGATAAAAAGGATATATAGGAGGGTCTCGATAGTGACGGATGACCTATCCGGGTTTGATTATGACAGGTGACCTGCCCGGGTTAGTAGAGTCTCGATAGTGACGGATGACTTACCCGGGTCTGATTATGACGGGTGATCTGCCCGGGTTAGAAGAGTCTCGATAGTGACGGATGACTTACCCGGGTCTGATTATGATGGGTGACCTGCACGGGTTAGTAGAGTCTCGATAGTGACGGATGACTTACTCGGGTCTGATTATGACGGGTGACCTGCCCGGGTTAGAAGAGTCTCGATAGTGACAGATGACTTACCCGGGTCTGATTATGACGGGTGACCTGCCCGGGTTAGAAGAGTCTCGATAGTGACGGATGACTTACCCGGGTCTGATTATGACGGGTGACCTGGTCTGATTATGACGGGTGACCTGCCCGGGTTAGAAGAGTCTCGATAGTGACGGATGACTTACCCGGGTCTGATTATGACGGGTGACCTGCCCGGGTTAGAAGAGTCTCGATAGTGACGGATGACTTACCCGGGTCTGATTATGACGGGTGACCTGCCCGGGTCAGAAGAGTCTCGATAGTGACGGATGACTTACCCGGGTCTGATTATGACGGGTGACCTGCTCGGGTTGTAATGAGTGACTTACCTGTCTTGAGGAACAAAGCAACACTGACCCTCAATTCATAATCTCTTCTGTGGTTTTGTTCACTTGAGATTCTGCTTCTCCATATTTCAAAATTTGGGGACGACATGCTTTCATCAAACCTTTCCTGTCAGGTTAGTGTTATGACAATACAACATGCATGTTTTTGTTACCTCTTTTGGAAACATAGGTCCCCCCGGTTCATTGTAGTCTTCCTTCATAGGATGTGTTTCTCGTGCTATACTTTCATGCTTGATGAAGATACTTTTCTGTTCCATATAGGGCCCTTTCTAGCTCCATTGAAGTTTCCTTTAATATATCTTTACCGATGTCTAAAAACTCAAATTGATATATACTTTAAAGAAATATTTAAAACATGGTTTTGTTGATGCAAAATGACACTTTTAATGCAAAATCACATTTTTGTGATTTTTTCTTTTTGCCCCCGGTGTGGTGCACAAAAATATGTCAAACGATAAAACATAAATAAATATTATCAAATCATGTGCTTTGAAAAAAAAAAATTCTTGTAACGAGAATTCATGGCCGAATTTTATCTTATTGAGGAAGGTTACAAAATATCAGGCATAATATTTCTTTACAGAGTCGGAATTCATAGGCCTGACTAGATCTTCTCCATCCATTCTAGATAATAGCAAAGCTCCTCCCGAGAATGACTTCTTCACCACATAAGGGCCTTCATAGTTCGGGGCCCATTTACTCTGATCTTGCCCTGGTACAAACAATATCTTCTTCAATACCAAATCGCCTTCTTGGAATTTTTGAGGTCGGACTTTCTTATCATATGATCTGGCCATCCTTCTTTGGTATAATTGATGATGACAGATTGCAGCTAACCTCTTTTCGCTGATCAAATTCAATTGTTCATATCTGACCTTCGCCCATTCTGCTTCATCTAGTTCAAAGTCTATCAATACTCTTAATGATGGGATTTCTACCTCTAAAGGCATTACTGCCTCCATTCCATACACCAACATGTATGGAGTGGCTCCTGTTGAGGTCCGAACTGCGGTACGATATGCATGAAGGGCAAACGGCAACATTTCATGCCAATCCTTATAAGTGACTACCATTTTCTGAACAATCTTCTTGACGTTCTTGTTAGCAGCTTCTACATCACCATTCATCTTTGGCCTATAAGGAGAGGAATTTGAATGCTTGATCTTCCATTTAGCACAGAGTTTTGTTATCAACTTCCCATTGAAGTTCTGTGCATTATCAGTTATAATCTTTTCTGGTGACCCGTACCGGCATATCAAATCTCTCTTAACAAACTTCTTTACCACCTTTTGTGTTACATGAGCAAATGACCCGGCCTCTACCCATTTTGTAAAGTAGTCGATTGCCACGAGAATGAACCTATGACCATTGCTGGCTTTAGGGTTGATAGGTCCAATCACATCGATTCCCCACATCGCAAAAGGCCATGGAGATAATAAATTAAATAGAGGGGTCGGAGGGGCACTCATTTTGTCACCGTAGATTTGACACTTGTGACACTTGCGGACATAGTCAATGCAATCCTTCTCTAATGTCATCCAGAAGTAACCAAATCTTTGTATCTTCCTAGCCATCATATGTCCATTAGCATGGGTTGAGCAGATCCCTTCATGGACTTCTCGCAACACGTTTCTAGCTTCAACTCCATCTAGGCATCTTAGTAAAGTCCCATCAGATGACCTCTTATACAAAACTTCTCCATCAAGATAAAAATCCATTGCCAGTCTCCTCAAAGTCTTCTTTTCGATGTTGGATGCCCCCATGGGATAAGCCTGGTTTTGGATGAAGTTCTTGATATCATAGTACCAAGGGTTTCCATCTATTTCCCCATCAACTGAGCAACAATGAGCTGGGTTATTTCTGATGTCGATGTGTATTGGCTATAAGTTTTGCCCAAAGTCTATTCTAGCCATAGAAGCTAGTGTAGCCAAGGCATCTGCAAACTGATTTCCTTCCCTTCCTAGATGTGTGAACTCTATTTCCTCAAATTCTTCAGCTAGTTTAGACAGGTATTCTTGGTAGGGTATTAGCTTTTCTTCTTTGGTTTGCCATTCCCCTTTTACCTGACAAATAATTAGCATCGAATCCCCATAAACATCTATCTTCTTTACGTTCAACTCCAATGCAGTCTCTAAACCAAGAATACATGACTCATACTCGGTCGTGTTATTAGTACACCCGAATTGCAATTTAGTTGAAACTGGGTATTGTTTCTTGTCAGGAGATATTATCACCGCCCCGGTTCCATTACCACATACATTCACAGCACCATCAAAGTACATAGTCCACCGTTCTAGTTTCCCTTCCTCAACTGAAAGCACATCTTCATCAGGAAAATCAAAATCTAACGGCTCATAATCTTCCATAGCATGGTCCGCCAGGTGATCAGCAATAACACTCCCTTTAACAGCTTTTCTTGTCATGTACACTATGTCATACTCGGATAGCAGAACTTGCCACCTGGCAATACGGTTGGATAAGTAAGGCTTTTCACAGATGTACTTCAACGGGTCTAATTTGGAAATTAACCATGTGGTATGGTACAACATATACTGTCGCAACCTTTTTACAGCCCATGCTAGCGCGCAACACAACTTCTCAATTATAGTATACCTAGACTCGCACTCCATGAACTTCTTACTTAGGTAGTAAATGGCCCTTTCCTTCCTCCCGGATTCATCATGTTGTCCAAGCACACATCCCATCGCTGTTCCCGTCACTGTTAAGTATAATATCAACGGCCTTTTTGGTACAGGAGGGACAAGCAGAGGTGGTTTTAGCAAGTACTGCTTGATTTTCTCAAAAGCCTCTTCACATTCTGCGTTCCAAATCCCAGGATTCTTCTTTCTTAACAAACGAAAGATTGGGTCGCAGGTTGTGGTTAATTGGGATATGAATCGAGCAATGTAATTTAACCTTCCTAAAAACCCTCTTACTTCTCTTTCAGTCTTCGGAGCTGGCATGGCTCGAATAGCCTTTACTTTTTCAGGATCCACTTCTATTCCTTTGTCACTCACCACGAATCCTAACAACTTCCCAGATTTCACCCCAAACGAACACTTTGCAGGGTTAAGCCTCAACTTATACTTCCTTAACCTTTCAAATAATTTTTTCAATATTTGGACATGATTCTCTCCTTCTCCAGATTTAGCGATCATGTCATCCACGTATACTTCAATCTCCTTGTGCATCATATCGTGAAATAAAGTCACCATAGCCCTTTGGTAAGTGGCACCAGCATTCTTTAACCCAAATGGCATGACTTTATAGCAGAAAGTTCCCCATGGTGTAACAAATGTTGTCTTCTCCTTATCTTCTTGCGCCATTTTTATCTGATTATAGCCTGAGAAACCATCCATAAAGGAATATATGGAGCTACGAGCTGCATTGTCAACTAACATGTCTATATGTGGTAGAGGAAAATTATCTTTAGGGCTAGCACGATTTAAATCCCTAAAGTCCACACAGACTCGAATTTTGCCCTCCTTTTTGGGTACCACTACTATGTTGGACACCCACTGCGGATACTTGACCACCTCTAGGAAACCAGCGTTCCATTGTTTTTCAATTTCCGCCTTTACTTTGATCAAAACTTCTGGATGCGTTCTTCTTAGCTTTTGCTTAATCGGTCTGCAACCTTCTTCCAATGGTACCCTATGTACTACGATATCTGTATCTAAACCAGGCATATCCTCATAAGACCAAGCAAAAACATCCACATAATCTCGAAGCAATGCAATCAAGTCTTCTCTTTCCTTTTGTGTGACCAAAGTTCCTATCTTGAGCTCTCTCTGGCTTTCTTCAGTACCCACATTTATGGTTTCAAGTTCCTCCTTAGCGGGCTTCCAAACCTGTTCGTGTTGTTCTATTAATTTTGTGAATCCCCTAATGCCATTTTCATCCCCTTGTTCCTCTTCTACAGCTATTACATGTTCTTTAAAATTCGGCCATTCATTCTTAGTGTAAAATGCAAGTGGTGTTGTGGAAGTTCCGCTTTCAGGGTTCCTGAAAGTGGAAAATGAGTGTAAACGCACCAAATAAAAAAGAGAGAATGAACTCAAAATGCATGATCTCATAAAAAAAATTTCGGTTCACAACAAAAACAAAGATAAAATTTGATTGGCCCGTCGGGCCTTAAAACAAAACAAAACAAAACAAAAAACAAATAGACATCGTTCATTACATTCTGAAAACCAATGGAGCTTCTTGGGTCACCCAATTCTGGAACTTCTCTCCCTTGGCTAGCTTCCGAATACAGGCAGAGGTCGTAGCTTCCTCCAGAGCATAGATGCCTAACTGCGGCAGCTCTTCCTCCCTTCTTTCAGATTGAATCTTCCCGGTAATGCCAACGGCTTCCTCCTTTTCCATCGTGTTTATGCTCATGGATGAGAGCTTCTGAAGAGAGCTTTCATGTCTTGTGTCAGGTTGTATTACATATGCAGCTTTTGGGAATGAGACCCTGATTGGAGGAATAACTAACTTTTCTTCTTCAAGTTTCATTCCTTCAATCCTCGCCATTCTCTTCTCTTTTCTTGCCACAGCAGCTCGCTGGTAATCCTCCTTTCTAGGCTTATACCCCAGACCAAACCTTTATTCTGTAGCCTTCAACTTTGTTATACCAATCCACTCGACCTTCCTTTTTCTTGCGCCAAATCGGGCAGGAATCTTGTGCTTTAAAAGGCTTTTAGCGGCCATTTTAGTAGCCTCTGAGATCCCTGGTTTCCTTCTTATAGTATTCTCAAGCACCCATTCAGTATTCACAACCTCGAACGCATGCAGGTTTTCGTCCACACAATCTTCAGCTTCAATGAAAGGGACCGCCACATTTTTCATCATCGATATAGTTTCTTCGGCCTTAACGGTAACCAGGACACCATCGGCAATGTACTTCAAACATTGATGCAGTGAGGAGGTGACCGCTCCTGCAGCATGTATCCATGGTCTTCCTAATAACATGCTATAGGAAGGGTGGATGTCCATCACCTGAAGGGTTACCAAAAAGACTTTTGGACCTATAGCTAGTTCAACTTCGATCGACCCTAACACTTGCCTTGGTGAACCATCATATGCTCTAGCCATTATCACACTTGGCTGCATATGGGAAGGATCTACTGGCATCTCATTCAACATATGTCTTGGCAACACATTAAGAATTGAGTCATTGTCAATGAGAACTTTACAATGAAGCAATCCTTGCATCGGACTGTGATATACAGAGGTTTGTTGTGGCCTGTTCCTTCAGCGTCAAGTTCATCCTCAGTGAAATACAGGTAGTTTGAAGCGTGAATCCTCCCTACTAGATGCTCCATAGTCCTTTGCTCGATATCTTGAGGTACATAAGCCTCATTCAATACCTTTTGTAAAGCATTGCGATGGGGCTCAGAACTGAGTATTAAAGACATGATGGAGATCTTGGCAGGGGTTTTCTTCAACTGGTCCACCACACAGTACTCACTATGCTTCATCAGCTTCAAGAACTCGTTTGTTTCCTCCTCTGTCACAGGTTTATTTACCTCCAACTCTTTTTCAAAGCCCACTACCTCTTTAGCCTTTCTTTGTTTTTCCAGCTCCTCGGGCGTGAAACAACGACCGCTCCGGGTCAAACCACCTATCTCGGTTTGGAGAAAAGGAGTTTCGATATTTGCGGCGAAAACATAATTGCCTGGCATTGCCCTATAGTCTGCCTCCTTTGCATATGAGGGCTTATATAATACCAACTTTGAGGGCCCACTAGTTGTTGATTGTATCCTACACTTTTCTATCCCTGCTATCTCTCCACTACCTTCCATATTCTCGATCCTTAGCTCTCCCAGAGTCAACATCCTCGTGACCTTTTGATGAAACTCGGTACATTCATCAATGTGATGCCCTTTCTCGTCATGGAATGGGCAAAAGTCATTTTTGCCCATATCGTGCTTGGTTGACCCCATTAAATGTCCAGATTGCACCAACATATCGTATAATCTGGTCATGGTCACCTTTAGAGTCGCTTCTTTCCTATCAACTTCCATCGCATTTACACCACTACTTCCCGCAGCATGCTTGGGCAAGTTTCAATGCTATGACCTGCATTACCGGCATGGTATTCACAAGTCAAATTGGGGTTGTGCCAGGCAGGGAAAGGTGGGCGTGTAGGTGGTACTGGTAGGGGAGCAATATGTCCAATGTTTAGCAACTGCGCATATAACTCTTTTAAGGTCATGGGTAAAGGTGGTAGTTGTTCCTCCGGTTGTTGATAATCTCTCCTTTGGAAACTATTTTGGTTATTTGCGGGGAATTTTGGGTAAAAAGGTTGGTTTGGAGTGGTGGATTTGGTGTTTGGTAGCTTTTGTAATTTTTGTCTTTCCCCTTGTACTTGTCCTCCAGATTATTCACCTCAACTTCCTTTCTTTTTCCAACAAAACCCCTTTTCTCTACGGGTTCCATAATTCTCCCCCTTCGGATTCCTTGCTCAATCCTCTCAGCGATTCGTACCGCATCGTAAAAATGTTGGGCGGGGCTTCCCATCAGGTGCTCGTAGTACGGGGCCCTAAACGTATTGGCAAATAGGGTTACCATTTCTGTCTCTATTAACGGAGGTTGTACATTGACAGCTTGGTCCCGCCATCTTTGAGCATAAGTCCTTACGGACTCCTGAGCTCCTTTCTCCATGGTCATCAAGCTGGTCCTATCAGGAGCAATCTCCATATTAAACTTGTATTGCTTTAAGAAAGCTTCTGCCAAGTCTGCCCATTTTCTAATCCTGATGTTATCTAACCTCATATACCAGCCAAGGGCCGACACCGTCAAGCTGTCCTGAAAGAAATATATCAACAATTTATCATCGTGTATGACCTCCGCCATCTTGTTATAGTAGGAACGAAGATGAGTTTTTGGGCATTCTATCCCAGTATACTTGATAAATTCTGGAACCCTGAACTTCCGCGGTATCACGATGTTAGGCACCAAGCATGCTTCGGCTGCCCTAATTGGGTCAGATAGATTATTCCCTTCAACTGCTCTTATCCTTTCTTCTAGTGCGGACCACTTGTTATATCCTGCATGGTCAGAGAATCTAGCGTCTTGTGGTTCCTCATTTGTCAACTCTAATGTAATGGGGATTGGGATGGGCTGAGTGGATTCGGACTGCTTCTTTGGCGAGCTTGTCCCTAAAATATGAGGTGCTCCCGGGCTTTGAACTGCCGGTGGTGCTTCATCCGTCTGAGCTGACGTTCCCTCTCCATCTCTTGTTCTTAACACCTTCTCGAGCAGGCTGGCTAAACGTGCCACATCGTTTCGGACAGCTTCGAGCTCTTTTTGGTATGGAGATTCTGGCTCGGCCTTTCCTTCATTTTCCATTCTTCTTCTTAAACGAGTGTTGTGGACTTTCGCAGGGGGGCCTATGTTTCGTAGTTGCTGTTTGCATGAATGTATAAGAGAATGTAAAATGTATGTGGTATGATGAATATGCTTGTATGAATGTATATGTAATGCAATGGATTTCTCTTGTGAACAATTAATGGCCAAACACTTCATAGAATATGGGTTTCTTGTCACATTGCCGCGAGGAGTACTGCTTTTTCGGGTCGATGCTTGAGTCATATTTACCAAGAGACAGGATTTGCATAAGAGATGGGTCAATGCCCTTTTTATTGAATGGATAAGTTTGCTACATTTTTGAAAACACAAAGAGGAAAAGCAAATTAATATCCTTCTTCTGCCATATCTTTAGCCAAGGGTAGGAAAGCGGACCCGCGGTTCTCGATTGTCTCCAAGAAAGCATCGGTCTCAGCTAGACTTCGCTGATAACGGATGAAGTTTCTCCCCACATTTCTCGCATTGGTTCTAACGACCCGAGCGTGCGCAGCAGCTTCATCCATTTGTTCATCCATCTTGGACATTTTTTCAATAAGCAACATGTTGGTTCTGTTCAATGAAGCATTATTAGCATCGATTTGATCCTTGTGTTTTTCTACCAATGCTAGTTTCTCGCCCAGATGCTTCACCTTTTCTTTCTCTTTTTTGAGCTTCGTTCTCAGAGCTTTTATCTCCTCTCCCTTGACTGCTAACTCTACTTCAAAGGCTTCATGTTTCTCGGACCTCGTCAAACGACTTTCCGACATTACATACTTCTTATACAAATCTTCATACTTTTCAATTCTATCCATCAGCTCACACTGAACTTCTGCAAATTTCTCCTGGTAATATTCTATGCTATCTTGGCATTCATTATGTTCAGTCTTCAATGTGCCAAGTTCAGAACAACTTTGCATCCACTTCAAATTCATCTCCGTTAATTCTCTCTCAACTCCCAACCTAGCATTCTCCTCCTCAGCCATCTTTAGCTCGAGCTTGGTTATTCTTGCATCTCTAGACTGTAATTGCTCATCTAAAAATGCTCTCCTTTTATCACCTTCTAACACCATTTCTTCCATCATCAACTTGTCTCTTCGGGTCTTGTTCAATTCCATCTGAAGCTTTTCAATTTGTCTCCTTAATTCTCCTTCACTGTCAACTCTTTTCCTCTTAACAGACTTTTCTTCAGTTTGTGGAGACTTTATTTCTTCATTGGTTGTGGCTGAGGCAACTAAGTCTCTCCATTTTGCATACCCTTCACTTGCACTGGGATCTCCCAAACCTTTTATCTCCAACAAAACTAGATGTTTCCAATCTTGTTTGATGGCTCTTACGACTTCTTGTGCAACAGGATCTTTAAACAAACCAAAAAATTGAGCAATTCCTTTGGTCCTTGGAACGAATTGCATGCCCCCATGTTGTCTTACCACGAGCGCAGGAGCATAACTCACATAGCCTGTAATCCCTACCAACGGAACCCAACATCTTTGCCCACAACTCATTAAGACATCCATTGCTTTGGCCCAAGGGGCTCTCCATTTGAAACCACCACTACGTATAGCTTTTAGCTTTTCTACCCAACTTTGGTTGTCTAGATCTCTCCATCCTTCTTCCTCCACTATCTTCAATGGTTTTTGGTTGAACCACCAAAAATTATTAAAGATAGGTTTTTTGGTTTCAATGTGACTAACCATCCAGATATATAGCAGTTGCATGCAACATCTCACTGCTCCTTTCCCGGTTCTTCGACAATGGTTAAGTGTTATGATGGTTTCGGCCAAAACAGAGGCCACGGGGTTGATTTGTGTATTCTCATATTCCACATAAGCAGCAGCTGCTTCTAAGCTTACTATACCCGTCCGGCTTGGGAATAATACAAGGCCAAATATGCCTAATGCAATCAACCTTTCTTTCTCTGATCCGGACTTCTGTTCTAGTTCCAACTTCAGCATCTTCCATCTCAGACCAGCAACCTTCTTTTCTAAAAACCTTTCCAAGTTGGGGATCCTGAGTAGCTTCAACAGTTCAGGAATGACCTTGTTAGATCTTAAAGGGAAATAAATTCTGTATAGGTCATTCGGAAACTCAGTCAACATCCCGTATTCCTCCATAGTAGGACATAAGTCTATGCTCCCAAAAGAAAAACAGCGGTAGTCAGGGTCCCAGAAATGAACTAGAGCTCGCACCGCTGGGCTTAAAATGTCTACCTTCGCAATCTCCATCAGGCGTCCGTATTTTCTAAAAAATGTGTCCTTATCCACATCCTGAAAATGAGTCTTTAACTTGTTCACCTCATTTATAATGCAATCCAGATTCTTGATTGGTGATAGCCTCATAGCATCGCCTTTAGGGCAGTCTCCTTCAGTCAATTGTGACAGTTCAGAACTTCTCCCATATTCCATGACGGAAAGTTTAGTGGTGGTGGCCATTTCGTTCACAAGACCTGTAAAGCAAAGATGCTTTTTTAGGTTTTTCCATTTTATGTGAAAGATATTACGGAGCATACATCCTAACGATAGGTTCTAGTTCCTTTACGTGAGACATAGGGTAGGTTTACTACTTGGTCTCTAAAGAGGGTCTCTTGCTGTCCCAGTGATCACCCTCGTAAAGGTGATATGGGGGTTCAGCAGATAGTGGGATGGCACGTATACCAATCACTACCAGTCTAAACACTCAGCAAAGAGTTGGGGTTTACACAAACTTCAACCTTGACTCAAGTCATAGGTAAGCTGCTAGTCCCCCACTTAACTTAAAGTTTAGTGTGTGCTCTCAAAATAATAAAAGTGATGCATGACAAGGTATATTATGATGACAGGATGTAAAGATGCATGCTAAAGCTTCTAAATATAAATCACCATGGCAATATGAAAATAAATAAATAAATAAATAAATAAATAAAACATATCATAAACAAATAACAAAAAACTGTCAAGCTTAGCCCAAATTCCCCAGCGGAGTCGCCATTCTGTCGCACCCCAAAAAATGATGAAATGCGGCATCATGACGGCTCTTTCCTGTGAGCGGGGGATTAAATGTCGGGGGGTTCTCTATTTTCGTAAAAAAAGGGAGTCGCCACCTAGTATTAATGGTTACTAGGAAACCTAAAATTGGTCTTTCAGAGATTCTAGGGTAAGGGACTGGTTGCGTAAAGGGAAGGTTTTAGCACCCCTAGTACGCCCTACCTAAGGTAAGCAGCTTGACGTTTGGCTTGTTTATGATTTGATATGTCAAAACAATATGTAAAATAAATGGAAAATGGGATATTACTCCGCCGAATATTTTGGATATTAATCCCTTAGGATTTATTTACCCAAATACCAACAGTGAATAATAGCATATCATTCCCGTCGAATATTTTGGATATTAACCCCTTAGGATTTATTTACTCAAATATCAACAGTGAATAATAGCATATCATTCCCGTCGAATATTTTGGATATTAACCCCTTAGGATTCATTTACCCAAATACCGACAGTGAATAATAGCATATCATTCCCGTCGAATATTTTGGATATTAACCCCTTTAGGATTTATTTACCCAAATACCAACAGTGAATAATAGTATATTATTCTCGTCGAATATTTTGGATATTAACCCCTTTTGGATTTATTTACCCAAATACCGACAGTGAATAATAAATTCCTAAAAGAAAAAAAAATAAGAATTTTATATTTTTTTGAATATTGGCCAATACCCTTTGGATTTTACAAACTTGTTGTAAAATCTCAAAATGCAATAAATGATTTTTGCGAAATCCATGCTAAAACTCATTTTCTCTTCAAAACCCAAGATAATATATATTTTTCAAAAGAAAAACAATTTTTAAAATATGTTAGTGTATTGGCCTTATGCAAGAAAACAAAACATCTTTTTTTAATAAAAATATTTTTTTGGAAAATTTGTATTTTTTTATTTTTTTTTTATTATCCCTTTTTCGGTGGGCTGGCTGTCAACCCACCTAAATTCGGGCTGGGCTGTCGCCTCTAGGCTGGGCTGCTAGCCCAGATGGCTGGCAGCCCAGACCCATCTGGACTGGGCTTCCATTCCAGACGCTGGAAGCCCTTCAGGGCCAGGCCGGGCACAAGGCCCGGCCCGCCAAGCCCACGCAGGGAGTGAATTAATTCACTCCCCGCATGCAAACACAGGGATGATGAACAGTAAAAAATGGAAATTTCGAGTGTGATGAATGGCTTACCTGTTTATACCGTTGGGTAGAGGAGGTCGTGGTGATTCTTCTGATCGTTGTTTCGTCGGAAATGGTGACCTGAGGTCGCCGGACTGACCCTCGGAAGCTGCGGGCTGGTGGCGTCTGCGTCGGGCTGCTCTGTTTTTTTTTTCAACAGAGAAGGTTGCTGAGCTGCTGGGAATTTATGGCAGAGATGATGGTGATGCTGAAGAGGGATATGGGTGGTCGAAGGTGGTGGTGACTGGCTGGCCGAGAGTGAGGAAGAAACAGGGGTCTGTTTTTAGAGAGAAAGAGGCAGAGGAAAAATGTTGGGAAGAGCAGGAAGAAGATTCACGAAAGGCTTTGAAATTTCTCTATTTCTTCTGCGTGTTTTCTCAATATTTCTCACGTAAAAAAAAATCCTCTTCTCTCTTATGCAGCCCTTTTATAGCAGAGCCAAAGTGATTTTGAATGCAGGGAGCGCCTAGCATTTAAGGCCGGGATACGCCGGAGACGTTTCAAAGTAAATTTGCAAATCTTTAAATGTGTAATTAGTGCAATTTTCAAAGTTTAAAAAAAATGATGTAGCTAGCACATGCAATGCAAATCGATAGTAATCAAGAAGGAGATCATGCTGGAGATAAAATCGGGAAGGAAATAATGCTGGAGATAAATTTGATCTGCCTTGCTGTGATGGAGACGATACGGGGAGAGAATCACGCAGGATTTTGGAATTGAGCTGTTATCAAATCTGTTGTTGATCTGCTGCTGCATTGCTGTTGATTTTCTGTTTTAATTCTAATTGATTGCCATTTATTTCCATTGAATGTTGTTGCATTGAGAGGGCCGAATTGGGAAGAAAATTAAATTGAAAAAGGAAGAAAAAGAAATATTGATCTGCTGTGAAGGAGATGAATCGGGCAATAAAATCAACATTGATGGGAAGGAAAATTTGCTTGATCTGCTTTAAGCGCGCCAAAAAATCAACGTCAATGCATGCCGAAACAGTGCAGATTTTGAAAAAAAATTTAGGAAGGAAAGAAAAAATAATAAAAAATGATTTGGTCCTTTAAAAATTTTCTAATTGCACCCAATTGGATTTAAACTTTTTTATGCAATTAAATCCCCTCAAAAATTCAATCTCCACCGTAGCTTTGCGCGATCTCCTTATCTGGTCCTTGGCTCCTGATTTTCGCGATTTAAACCCCAATCGACCACTAAACTCTCAAATTGCTCGATTTCGCCCTTGAACAAAAAATCTATTTTTCTGAAAAATAAAGAATCAAAAATTGGGTAGCAACACTCATCACCAAAAATGATTTTTTATGTATGGGTGTTGGATCCAAAATATATTTTCTAAGTATGAGTTTTGGATCCAGAAATGATTTTCTAAGTATGGATATTGCACCCCGAAACGATTTGCCTATGTATAATAGGTGTTAGACCTATAAATGCTTATCTAAATACAGGCATCAGACTTAGATAAAAACTTTACATAAGCACTATAAACTTGTGCAAAATAACTTAAAGATAAAAAAAAAAATTATTATAAAAGAAGTATGATGTATATGAAAAAAAAATACATATATACATGTAGAGGAATCTAAAAACCCAACCATATATTTTAGTTAAGTATTGTTATCGTTGGGTTATAATGGCCCTAACTAGGAATAAATCTATAAGGTTAGGGTCTAGGATTGGATGGAAGGTTTTGATGAAATCCATTTTCATTCCCCTTCAGAGATTCAATAGGCAGAAGTTAGACATGGCTAAGAAAGTCTTGTCTTCCACCATCTTTATAAAAGCCTCTGAATCCATGAAAAATCCTTATAAGAGCTTTTTGTCCTTAAGAAGGTGCCCAATATTAGTTGGTTGATGCACTCATCAAGGTGAGATACTTAAGCCATATACTTATCAGGTTGATGACAAACTACATATTTCACATCCATAACATATATGCTACTAGGACTTCATCCTTAGGAGTCTAAAGCCACCTCCATATCTTTTGAAAGTCTCTAATAGGGGTAAAGTTAGACTTCTACAAGGAGATGTCCTCTCCTCACCAAAAAATGTTTAATATGGCACCAATTCTCACTCTAGAACCAATATGAAGGACCAATATACATATTACTTCTTTCAGGCTTCTATTTTTAGAGATAGATGTAGTGTTCCATTAGTTTTGATTCAAAAAGAAAGATTTGGAAAGTATTATTGGAGATGTTTGTATGAGTTTTTTCATGGATTAAAAAAAAGGTGACTTGGGGTATTTTTTGCGAGAATAGTGTTTTCTCTTAGAAATCATAAGTAAAGGTGAAAGAAAGGTAAAATAAATAACACTTATGATTATAAAGAAAACATCTCATCATATCTACTGTCGGATGAAAAACCTTTCATATTATCACATATCTTGATAAGACTACTCAAATACTATATTGAAAGTTATTCATCTTTTCATTCCCTAGATAAATCTTCTCCTTTTAAAAAGAAGACATATAGACTTTGAGTATCAAAATAACATTGTGAAGGGAGAATAAAATCTAATAGAGAAGTAAAAAAAAAGGTATTAATTGTTGTTGATAAAGGCTTTTCAAAATCTTTATGTATAATACCTAAAGATTTGAGGGGCTATTAATGGATCAATTTTTTATTTTTTGTTTGTGTGGAACTATTTTTCAAAAGTATAGACAAAAAACATTTATATCTCAACATATTTGAGCTCAACCAAGCACTAAGCTTAGGCACACGTGAGTATGAAAAGTTCTTAAACCTATTATTTTTAGGCTTAGCCAATCATTGAGTTTAGATGTGTAGGGGTTTATTTAGTGTTAGACCCACCATTTCTAGGCTCGGTCGAACACCGAGCTTAAACATGTATAGGTTTGGTGAGTGGCTAGAACAATCATCTCTAAGTTCATTCAACCATTGAGCACTAACATGTAGGGATCCAACAAGCTTTTAGACCCACCATTTTTAGGCTAGGCCTAATGCCGAGTCTAAACATATGTAAAGCTAACGAGATGTAAAACTTATTATCTCTATGCTCAATCAAATGCTAAGCCAAACATGTATAGGTTCGATAAGCTTCCCAAACATGTAAGCTTCCAAACCCATTGCCTTCCTATATATTTAAGTTGAGCAATCTACTAGACTCATTAACACTAGGTTTATGCTCTTTTAACTCCAAAGAAATCTCATACTCTCCAAATGAACCATGGGTCAAAGATATTTTATCTTGACAAGTCAAGGATATTTTATCCTTACGAGTTAGAGATATGTCCACCCTAACAAGACAAGGATATATTATTATGATATATAAGAGATTTTTATCTTAATAAGAAAAAAATATTTTGTTATTACATCAACCCTTTCTTCTTAAATGTAAAAAATGATCTCATGGGCTATAAAAAGGAGGAAAAAAGAAGAAGAAGAAGAAGATAACCTTCAAGTATGTATTTTTTTTTCTCTTTAGTTACAATGATAGATCTCTCTTAAAAGTCTTTTGTTTAATATTACTGATCTATCTTTGAAATGATAGAAAAGAACTATTTGTGAGGGATTGGTTCTAGCATACACTTAATTAGAGTAGTATGATTGATCATGTTTACTTTTAATCCTCTGATATTCTAGTATCTAATTATCATATAAAAACAGGACGTATAAGATCAGAGTCCACACACAAACATCGAGTAGTCTTCCCTATACGTAGAAACCTGCTTTCTCTTAAGCTTTTCTATTAAGGGTTTTTTTTTATATATATAAAAAAAAAGATTAACATCTAAATATTTTCACTATTTTTTTAGAGAGAAGAAATGTTTTCGTCACAGCCATTTTCTTAGATGAAAACAAGAAAAATGCTAACCCTTAAAGTCAATGCATATGTGATTTGGATCACAGGATGTACGTAAACAGCAAAATTATGGGGCTTTCACCAATGATAACATAGAAAAAGGCTCTTCACCATTCTATTTGCCCACATTGTTGGAAGAAAGATGTCATTGTAAAGAAAAGAGTGCTCTTGTGATTTATGTGAACCTCTTTTATTGTAGACAAAATTAATGAATTTATATATTTTGTTGAGAAAAACCAATCTTCTGCATCATTCGCATACGTAGCAGAGGGATTAACGCATGGCCCTCGACAAATTGCAATCCAAACAAAGTATCAAATGCACGACAGCTCGTACTTAACTAGGTCTAGCTAGCTACTTGAGTTTGTCTTCAAAGCAAGGTCATCAAAGGCACATGCCATTTGCTGAAAAGGCTAGGGTTTCTAAAATGTAGCAATTGTTGGTCAAATCCGACACTGCAAAAGTTCCTTCCCTCACCTTTTTCTTTATAAAACCGGTGGGGAACCCTTTCTTTTATTTTTATTATTATTAATTTGGCTTCAGCTTACTCTCAATCCTCGGTTCCCTTTTGTTTCCCTGCAAACTAGAGATGTCGGCCACACCACCATGCACCTACTACTATTATTCCAACTTTTTTCTTTGATGTGCTGTTTGCTTTGACTGGGGACCCTTTTTTTAATGCACAAAAGTGTATCTTAGCAAGCAGAATCACTTTTTTTTGGTTTGTTATTTAATTATTGTGGGATTAGGGTTCTGCTCTCTTGGATGTGAACAAGAAATCGTGATTCAAGGACACTCATTATGACTTATTCCAAGCTTTTGATTTCCTTATTCACATAGCTGTAATTATTAAAATCATTGGTGAAATAGTTGTATTTTCTATTAATCATATAGTAATGAGGCCTCACGTTCACGTTGACTGGACTGGCTGGGAAGGCGTGCGGTTAAATGTCTAGAATTTGATTCTCTCACATCTTCATTCTGAAAAACTCTTTTTCTTTTTTTTTTTCTCTTGGTCATCTAAAAATCTTTGTTGTTATTCCATAGTCAAGATGCTAACCATGTTTACAATTTCCATGGAAGCAAGATGGAGATGCTCTTTATAGTGCATATGAGAGCATAGTGGGCTTCAGGTCAGGCTCAAATACTTGTCTCTCAATCTTGTAATTGAGCTTAAGGCCCATTGATCGATAAGATTCAAACCTGTTCAGAAAAAAAAAATGTGTGGTCAATCAAATCCTTTTTAATTGTTAATTATGAATTGGGTTATTTGAGCCCAATATAACATTCAATATTGTGTATTAGACTTATATATAATAGTTAATAAAATAATTGCAAATATTATTGTCTAAAAATAAAGGCAAAATAGATTGGTACATAATGAAATAAAACTTTAAGTATAATTTTAACTCTCTTATTAACAAATAATTTTAATTAAAATCTAAAGAAATACAAAAAAAAAAAGTATAAAAAGAAGTAAGGCACATAGAAGCAAATAGATACCAATAAATATTGTTGGTTATATGAAATTTCTTCTTATAAAGTAGAGTTACAAATATACCATCCAGTATAATCATAGATAGTATTACCTTTATTGTATTGGTGACTTGTAAGAAAAGTTATTGATGTAGATTGATTACTGTCCATTTATAAAATAAGGTCTTAGGTACTAACAATTTATGTGTTTTTATTGATAGCTTGTAAGAAGGAGAATCTAGTGGGTGTTGTGTATTCTAAAAGGTGGTTATGGTAGTATGAGCATGGGTGTGAAAAATCATTTCTTTATTTTTTTATTTTGCTCCTTGTTGGGCTTGGTTGGGCTATGCCTGTTGGGTCCTATTGGGATTTTTTTTTTTCTTTTTTGCTTCTTAGTTAGGCTTTCATCAAGCTCGATTGGGCTGAATTTTGAAACTGAATTGAAGAGTTATTAAATAATTAATATTTGAGTTTGACATCATTGGTGTGGAGAGGGGAGGAATTCAAAACTGAGAACCAGATGATTTTTTGGATCTCATTTTTCAACCATTTGTGATGGATTGAAAACATTTTTATGAAAACTGGAGGTACAGTTTGAGGTCTTATGGATGAAAAGGGTGAAAATGACATTCATTCTAAAACCACAAATTCTTTGCCAATAATCTAACCATCGTAAAAGATATAGGGGAACACAATTTAGAGTAAGCATGACTTGTCTAGGCCTCCATTTCCCCTTTTTTGTTTCCTATTTTTTCTTTTGAAAAAGATTCTTTTTCCTTGATGAAAAGATTTCTCGTGAGATTCGAAAAGTAATTCATATGTTATTTTTTATATATACAAATGTATGTCCTTGTTTTCTATGTGTTTGTAGTGATGCATTGTTTTAAAACTATGCTAAATGTTTTACATATCTCAAATATATTATTCCATATGCATATAGCGTGTTTTATTTTTAATGAATATTTTTAAATATAATAATAATAAGAAGAAGAAGAAGAAGAAGAAGAAGAGATGGATTGAAATCTCATAATAATGATGGTTTTTTGCTGTTAAGACATATCAATTTATGATGCATGGTTTTAAAAATATTTATATAAATATTCATTATATTTTGTTATTAAAAAAAAAACAAAATTGGCTACATTTACAAATATCAATATTGGTGATTTAGTTTTTAAATATTCAATATGAATATTTAAAATTTATTTTCTTCTCATTGAGAATGACATATGACAATTCAAAATAACTGTTTTTAATGTACAATACATATACTTTGTTTACAAATATCAATACTGGTGAGAAATAATTCTGATTTTATTAATTTAACTAGATTTATTTCAAAAAAATCAGACTTTATTATATTCCATAACAACACGTGTATCCTTAACCTGCCCAATGGGCAGGCATTAAATCAAAGGGTCTGAATATCTGGTTTTTTTCTTAATTGCAAAGAAGTTGTATAATATAAATTAAAAAAAATATAAATATCAAGAACCTCCACTGTGGTTAAGTAATTTTTGGTTGAGGCAACAAAAGAATGCTGGAAAACCAGAAAAACGAAAGATAGTGTGCTTAGATTATAATTTCGGTTAAGGCAGGAGATGAAGGTGCTGGTCCAGTATCCTAAAGATCTCCGTATGGTTAGCCCAGCCCAGGAACTAGGTCACTCCTTTTCTTTGCACTCGGAAGGCCGACTAGAATAAACGATTAACAAGTTTGATCGAAATAGCCACTTCCATGTTTTTCTTTTGCTCGTAAATATTATCAGATTATTTATTTTAATTTATGATAACCAAGCCATGAAAGTCGTTTTGGGTCTCCAATGGCCTAAATTAATTAAAGTATTTGTTTATCGTCTTACATTTACAGCTTGTAGGTTACTTGCCATTTATTTATCATCCTTGATCTATATATTCACTTAGGAAATGTTATTTTTTTCATAAATTACAAATACTCTTCACACAAAAATCTTCAACTATCAAAGAAATAAAATGATGACTTGAATATTCTAGAATTTTAGAGGCTGAGAATTGTTTTTTAGAAGAAGAAAAAGGAAGCTAATTAAAATATTTAATGATGATTCAACAAAACATATGCACCCTAATCTCTTCTATTTCATCCAAATGGTAAGCGTTGCATCGATGAACAAATGAGCATTTCAAGGGGCTGCGGTAATCCTTCCTCAGCAAGCATGGATCGATGAGTTTACAATACTTGAAAGCTTTTTCTGGGAAAACAGACTTGTTCTCGAGCACGTGTTGTGATGTCAGAATACTTCTGATCTGCACAGCAGATTTCGAGCCCGAGTCAATAAATGCATTTCTAATAAAAACTTAAAACAGCCGAGGTTTTATTTATTTTATTTATAGAACAACCGAGATTTTACTTATTGGTCTAAACTCACAAAACATACTCAGTGTGTGTGTGGATAGTAGACTTGTTTTGTACTCAAGGAATTATAATTGCTGGCTTCATGCCCTCTGATAGCTAACTCTCAGTTAAAAGCAAATAGAGCAGTCACGACTTTTCATGCTTTCCACAGTAATGACAACGAAAAGGATTCTAAGTTCAACTGATGTGATGCAGTGGGACGGTGCGAATTCCGGCTTCGAAGCCCTAAACCTAATTAAAATATTGTGTGAAATGGCTAAGCTGGAGCCATATCCTTTCTTCTCAAGAGCTTCTTTACATGGATTATAAAGCAGCATTCAAGAGAACGAAAGGACAATAATTTCTCACGTCATGATCCATCACTATAAGGAGGACCACAGAGAAGATAACCTTTTTTTGCCCCTCTTCTCTGGTTGCGCAACCAACAAGAAACGGAGTACCAATGGTGGACGACACACGTGTCCAGATCATTGTTTCTTCTACTTGTTTTTCTTCATCGATACTTGATGGCTCAAAAATCTGAAGATATTTAAAGATGGTGGCTACCTACTTGGATCTGCTATATGGAAAAAATGGACATCTTGCTCGATATATTGTTGTTTGTCTACTCATTATACACAGGGAAAGATGCTTTAATAAAAGCAGTTTTCATGCAAACTTTTTTTATTTATTATTTTTATATTTTAAAAGCTTGAGTAGCAGAAAAAATGAATGGATAATTATATATACACAAGAAATTAACGTGATTTAGACAGGGTGGCCTACTTCACGGATACAAAAACTACATCAAGCTACTTATTGTGTTGATGTGCAGCTATAATATTGATTATATATGTTCTATAAGATACGTAAAATCAAAGAAATAAATCAATTGATCTCCTAAATTTCTCAAACAAATCATACAATTTATTCTTTTGGATGCTTATATGGAAAGCTAAGATACTTTTCAATAAATATACCACAAGAAATAGTTTTTTTTAATCCCTATATTTACTAAAAAAAAAATATTTAAGCCATCTCACTATTTATGTTTATTTTAGAAATGAGTGCTTGTATTAGAATGGGTTGTTTGTGAGACACCAACATTGTGTGAATGCATTTATGATAATTTGGTGGTCTACTCCCATGGGATGGGGTTGCATGGAGAGCATCCAATGCATCAAATAACCTTCAACGACAACACTTAATGGTAGATTCTACTATATGATCCTTCTATGCTTTCCTTTGTCTCATCTTTAGTTATCATATTCTATTTTGTGTTCTTTTATTTTCATCAAAATTTATTAGTGATCCAAAATATTTTCGGACAATTCTTGAAGATTATTTTAAATAGGTAATCAAGCCCATATAGCAATTCAATAACTACACGATATCTCTTGTACATATTGAAGTCTTTTTTTGTTCTAGTTTTAAGAATTGACAATAAGGAAATTCAGTTGTTTTGAAATGTTGTAAATTTGTATTTAGTTTTAATTATTCAAAACTAGTTAAGGGAAGTGACAACTATGCTCAAGTTTTAGTTGCATAGCAAAAGGCAATAAATTATTTAAGAAGGATTTCATGATAAAAGCAGATCATTGAAACTAAGATGAGGTTTTTATTTGATGATGAGAGTTGCAAAGCTTACCAAAAACATATATTTTGTATAAGGGTGTATGCATTGTTATTTAAGAGTGTTATCGAGATTGTTATAAGAAAAATACCCCATATTATTAATAATGTGTGTCGTAAGAGAGTCAAGGATGCTATTGATTTAGACAATGTAACAATAATATTGATATGAAGGATGTTATTAGTTTGGAATATGAAAAATATAATATTGATATGGAAAATGATAATATTGATGTGGATGGTCAATGTCATGGCGTGCACGGTGTTTAATGACAAAGCACTCTTCTAGGTTTTGACAAAGCTACTTGGGTCCAAGGCCCAAGCTCAATCTAGTAGAGTTGGGCCTACTATATTGCCAACACTTTAAAAAAATGGGTTGAACTTGACCCATCCATGTGGGTGTTTGGGCTTAAGGCCCAATCCTGGTCTAGTCGTCTTGAGTGACTAAGACCCAACAACTTGTTTTTTATGTATTATAGGTTGGACCTAGCCCAACCAAGTGGGATGAGATGAGATAAGTCTAGCCCTCCCAAATTGTATTTTATAGGATGTGGATTAATTCAAATCCTGCATGAATAAAAGAAAGGAAATGCATAATAAGAAAGAATGAGGAAGAAAAAAAGCTCACCTAGTATGAAAGTGTGGTGGTAGTCGTTTGGATACGATGATGCTGCCAAATATGTTTTTGTTGTCATTGAAGCTACCATTGTTGGACAAGAGAAAAGCTGAAGCTGACAAGAGGGAGTTGATTCTCAAAGTAGAGGGAAGCCAAATATGTTTTTGACTTTCTCTTACTTTAAACTTATTGTCTCTTAATGCCTAAAATACACCCTTATTTATAGGAGGTGAAGGAGAGACATCTTGTCTTTATTGAGGACCAATCTTGGCCCTTGATTCAGCCAGTAAGGATCTCAACCATTGCCTCAGGGTTTTCTTCATGAGCTGCTCATATATGATAGCTAAAGGCTGATTGAATTGATTTTTTTGGACTATATCACGATGTCTATAAGGTCACTGAACCATAAAAAAATAATGTTGGTGTAGTACAATGTCAATCTATGATGGTGATGTATTTTGTCCAATTTGGTGGAGATATGAACCAACAAATGCTCTAAGAAATTAGCCACCCGAGCAACTTTTCTGGCACAAAAGTTTGAAGATAATGAAAAATAAATCAGACAATATATCATCTGACCTTTTTATACACACACACACACACACAAATATATGTTGTTTTAGGATTTAGTTAGAGATTTGACTAAAGTTTCATATGGTCTTTCATTTTCTATTTCTTTTAATCGCACCCTTGATTGACTTCAAATTTTCAATCATATAGAATTTTACCGTCATCAAATTTTAATATCAGCCTCAAATTTCAATGTTTTTTTCATTTTGATCCTTGGTTTTGGACTTATACAAATTGACTTGTAAATGATTATTAACTTTCAATTTGCTTTGATTTCACTCTTGTCTTAGACCAAATTGAGTCCACACATTTCAACACTTTTTTCAACATGATCATTGGCATGGTAAAAATTAAGTTTGACCTTTAATTAAACATAAGTTTTTTTATTTATTTTCTTTCAATCTTATCATTGACTTCAATCAATTGACTCGTTAAAATTAAGTTTGACTTTTTAAAATTTAATCTTCTCAATTACACTCAAAGTGGACTTCTAAACTTAAGTTTTCACCAATTAGATTACTAACAAAATTAGCCTATTAAAAGTATAATCATGTCCTTAAACCTAATTAAATCTTTTGATTTGATTCATGAAATTAAATTGTCCTATTAAAAATCTAAATATGCTTTTGAACTTAATTTTTTATGCAAATTTGTTCAATAATCATTTGATTTGAACTTAATATTGAGATATTTGAGGGTAGTAGTGAAAAAAAATGATAAGCATTTAAATATGACAAGCGATATGATAACTGTCAATGAAGATCAAATTGTTAGAGATGTTTAGAGTGAAGGCTATGATATAGTTAATCACAATTAGTAATATTTATGATAGGCTAAAAAAAAAGTGGCAGTGCAAATCCATTTGAGAGTAATTTATAGCCTATAATAAACTTGCATTTTTAACATCATATAAGTATATGTTTTATAAGAATATTGTAAATTTCAAGTCATTAATACATAAAAATCATTTAAAATAATATGTTTCAGACTTGTAATTTATAACCATGTTAATAAATATATTATTTGAACTCATGATAAATATTCACCTAGGATATGATATGGTAGAGATAATCTAACCACTATAACATAAAGACAAGAAGATCAAGAAATGATTACACAAGAGAATTAGGGTGTGTGCTTGTGTGTTAAATACTCTTTTACATGTGCATGTCATAGTTTTACATGTGCAAGTATTAGTATCGTATATAGTTTATCTCCATATCTTAACTTAAAATCAAGATATTTCCTAAATATATTAATTGTTGAATTTTAAATTATGTTTAAGACTATTTTGGTAAAGAATAGTAAAAAAGTCATAAGAAAACAAGTTACACCAATACAAAACTATAATTCATCCATTAAAATTATATATATAGATAGATAGATAGATAGATAAAACTGTGACTCTCTAAATTGTATATTCAAATATTAATAGCAAAAGGCTACAAAACTATATATATATATATATATATATATATATATATATATATATATATATAAACTTTATAACTTAGGTAAGCTCTAAAATCAATCAACGAAGTTGAGTTAATCTTATTCTAAGAGGAGGTCCTAGTAGATTCGTTCCTTAACTCAATATATAAGCATGCATGATAGGCCTCTTGTGTCTTTTAACTTCCAATGCTTTTGCTTATTCTGAAATGTGTACATAAATACATGTAAATGTGAGTCAATGTTCCGATGGCTGGTACAACCAGATAGTTAGAAGCATATAGAGCTAGAGTAAGACACCAGCAAAGTGAAATTCAAGAGAGAAAGTGATTGATCCGGAGCAAGAAGGATCAGAAGAAAATATGTTGTGGCATTCTATGTTCATTTAATAATTGAATTTGAAGCAAGCTAGCTTTTCTTAGATGGTTTTGGTTTTAAAGCATTGTTTGGTTAGCATATATTTTGCTTTGAAAACAAAATAATTATCATTTTTTCTAAAAAAAAAAAAGACTGTTTTATTTTTTAAACAAAGCACAATATCTCTTCGATGCTGTTTCTAAAATAAAAATTGAAGTTGTTGCCTTACATGTTTAATCCTAAATAAAACTTCCAATTCCAATAAAACGATTTTATTGACAAGGCATATTTATTCCATAAGCACGAGAAGAGATACTCGAACAGATCCAAAATACGTGACCTAAATGAAAAGCAAAGCTCTACTTGGCAAAGCAAGTTGGAAACCGTCCATGCATGGCCTTACTTTTGTTGCGTGCCTTATCCTCGTTTTATTGTTGTTTTATGGAGCAGACGTACGGTGGCTAAGCCATATCTGCCGTCCACATGATCCGATTGGGATTTTGAGGCATCTTTTAGTGCTGTTCATGTGCTCCTATCAAATTAGACAATCATGGGCTTCACCACATGATTAAACCCTAGTTTCTCATGCAATCCTGATCTCTAGTTTCGAGGTGTAGTTTCTCTTGCGATCATGATGCATGGATTTCTAGTATTGTGCTCTTTAAATTTAGAAACCTCTAATTCAGCAGCTGTTTTTCTGTCCTTCTAAAAAACCCTACTTCTATTAATTCGGCTGAGAAGGGATTCCTATTGGAGGTCGGGGTTACTGTTTTTGGAGTGTATTTGGCATTGCTTTTACTTTTGTGGTTGAGGTTTGAAAAAAACAGTATAAAAAAAAAACATTTTTACTGTGGTTCAAAATAAACAGTGAAGTGTTTGGTTAAAACTATGGTTGAGTTGAAGGTTGAAAAAAAAAACAGTTTTTGATGTTTGGTTACCAAGCTTTTCATATTGCTTTTAACTTGTTAAATTACTTTAAAGGGTATATATATATATATATATATATATATATATATATATATATATATAATTTTTTTGAATATTGTAAATTTAATAATTATAATAATATAATGTAATTAATAATTCTGAAAAAACAAATATTTTTTTATTCTCCCATCAAACTACTTGCAATTTCATCACGAACAAATATTTCCCTTCCATTAGGACTGATCTGTATCTACACATTTTTTTTATTTTTTTTAAATATATATTTAAAAAAAACAGGCTGGGCAGAGGGCAGCCCAACCAAATTGGGCCTAAGCCCAACTTTGCTGGACTTGGGCTGGGCCGAGTGCAGGCCCAGCCCAAGTCCAGCTTAAAAACAAAAGAGGTGAAACTGTGCGCTGCACTGTTCACGTCTTCTTCGCGTGACAGTGCAGCGCACCTGTGCACGTGAATTAATTCATGTGCACAGTAGCTTCCGACCGACCACCAAGATAGCTTTAACGGACGATACCGACGGGTAGAGGAAACCGAAGTGGTTCTTCCTATGGTGGTGGCGTCTGAAATGGTGGCCTGTGGTGGTCGGAGGCAGCGTTGGAAGGTTGCAGTACTGTTCACCGACCACGACGAGAGCTTCAATGGACGATGTCGATGGGTAGAGGAGGCTTATGTGGTTCTTCCTGTGGTGGTTTCGTCATAAATGGTGGCCTGTGGTGGCCGGAGTCAACGATGAAAGGTCCCGGCATCCATGGCTGTTTTGGAGAGAGAGAGAGAGAGAGAGAGCTTCTGTTTTGGAAAATATATCATATCTTCTTCCTCGTGGTCGTGGCTTCTCTCTCGATCGGCCATGGCTGTGCTGAGCTGCATGCAGAATTTTATCGAAGGATTTTGTGCATGGCAAAACAACAGGCAATCGCGTCAAAAAAAAATTGTTTGCAATAGCAGAAAAAAGCATGTATTTGGTGCTTATCGTCGATCGTGGTTTGGATCGTTTTTTGGTGGGTCCCACGTGAATTAATCTGCGTTTTTGAACTTACCAAACACTACAAATCAGCTTATCATTTGAAACACCAGTGGAATCGCAATGCCAAACGGGTGCTTGCAATATTCAAAATAGAGACATATAGTATGTAAGGATTGGTCAAGCATGAAACTTACCCCGGACATAAGTGGGTTACTCGTCATCAGAACTTTCAGCTTATTATTTGTTCTTTTCTTCCAGTATTTTCTAAACTCCTTTTTGCATCAACGTGCAAGTAGGGCTGGAGATCCCATGCCATGTCAATACGGGCCCATTCTGTCATCATAAATATTCACCAACGACGCCCGTAGTGGTTAGTGAATTGAAAATATTGTGTCGGGGACGTAGAATATAATTTTATGAATTCCTGGCGTGAATAGTTTTTTTTTCCTGAATTGAAAGTGTCGAATTTAATTGAATGCATGAAAATCGATATGGACTAAGAAATAGAAAATAGCATTAACATCCAAAAAGTAACACCATATATTCTGCCGTAAGAGAAAAGGAGGTCATTGACTCCTCCTTCATCACCTACCTTCAGGTCCAGAACATACATACATACATACATACATACATACATATATATTCTGGAACTGAAGGTAGGTGATGAAGGAGGATGCTGATTTTTCGGACTTTTGACGACCAAGCAAGATTTGCACCATGGGTTTCTTTTTCCTTTGTCTTCGAGAGTGGGGGATTAGCTGAAGAGCTTGATCGTCCAACTCTGAAAGTCTTAGTCCTAAGCTTTTAATTATGAGGCTAATTAATTCCTTATCAGCAAACCAATGTTGAAACCTTGCTTGTTATTATTATATTATAAGATTGAACTCGACCCACAATAAAAAAAATAACTTTAAAAAAATGAACCCATGATTATTAAAATTCAAATCGAATATTTGGGTTATCCATGACATACTTGAGAAAGACATGTAGGAACCACCAAATACCGTGTACACACAAAAATAAAAAAATTTAAGCAGTTATTTTTTTCAAATAATTATACAACACAGTACCAAAAATCCAACAAATTCACAAAGTATAGCCACCCCTTGTAAATAAACCTCAAGCATCTCAGGCTTGCTCGGAGTTCCCAATAACACAAGTACAAAGTTGAACGACTGGGGCCATTGACTTGAAGCCGATAATTAACTAGGTGCCTATTTGGCATTGCGATCCCACCGGTGATTGCAAATCTGCTTATTGAATTTAGTGTTTGGTAAATTGCAAATCTGCTTATTGAATTTAGTGTTTGGTAAATCTGATAAATAAAATTTGGACATAGGACCCACGTTTATTTTTGTGCTAAACGCTGGTGCAAGAAAAGCAACTTGCAGCTGCTTTTGTTGCTGCGATTCGGAGGGATTAGCGATTCGGCTTGCCTGAGGAATAAAAGGGAAACGACGTTTGCTCTTTGAACTACCTTTGCTAGAAGTGAAGCTTTGTCTGTCTGTAAAAATTGAAACAAAGTCAAAAGATTGATTGGAAAACCTAGCTAGCTCTAGTAGACTTCACGAACAATAAGAAAAAAATCTATATATAAAATCCCCCTGTGTGTATATATATATAAATCCCCCCGTGTGTGTCTATATATATATTAAAATTAAAAGAATCTAAAAATTAATTAAAATATAAATAATATTTACATAATATATGTGTATTAATATAAAAAATATATTTTTATCAGATATTGTAGCACGCGAAAATAATCAGGGATTGCAGAGGCTTTCACGTATGGATATTATTCGTGATAGCATTGCAAATAGTTTGATAAGAGAATAAAGAAGTGTTCATTTTACATGAATTATTCCTTATATTATGAAATTATGATTATCAATACAATATAAATATATACATAAATATATAAATATATATGTGTGTATATGTCTATGCCCTTTGAAGTAATTTCACAAGTTAAAAACAATATGAAAAGCTTGATAACCAAACACTTAAAACTGCTTTTTTTCAACCTCCAACTCAACCACAGTTTTTAACCAAATACTTCACAATTTATTTTGAACCGCAGTAAAAGCGCTTTTTTTTAAACTGTTTTTTTTCAACCTCAATCGCAAAAGCAAAAGCAATGCCAAACACACTGTAGGAGTATTTGGGAATTATTTCAAAAATGTTTTTTTTTTTTAAAACTTTGAGTTCTTTTAAATTAATTTTTTAGATTATTTCTATATGTGTTGATATCAAAATTATTTTTTAAAAATTTAAAAAATATTATTTTAATATATTTCTAAGCAAAAAGCAGTTTGAAAAATAAACACAACTACATTTTCAAAATGTTTTTTTTTTGAAAAAAATGAGTTTTCTTAAATAATATTTCTTTTGTATTTTTAGATTATTTCTATTATGGAATATCTAAAGTTGACTGTAATACTTTCCTATTGTGAATTTCCTATTGTGGAATGTGAATAGTCTTAGGCATGTAATTAGACATTTATTGCAGAATTAAAATTTGTACACATTTAGGTTTATAAAACCCTAATACAACACACGCAGACACCAAGGTTTTTCTGGGCTGCAGTATTCCTTCTCTACTGTTTTCATTGTTTCATTGTTTTATCATGGTATCAGAGCAATAAAACAATTGAAATAAAACACACAATCAAGCAGCATACATGGCAGAGTCCATGTCCGGGAGCAAGAGTGTATCTGGTGAGAATCGAAAAATAATTTCACCATACGATATTACATCTCTTGATAATCCTGGATTGACGATTACTCAAGTCCAACTGAAGGGGGATAATTATGAAGAATGGGCACGTTCATACCGAACAGCCCTAAGAGCCCGAAAGAAATTCGGGTTCATCGACGGGTCTATTGAGCAACCCAATGAAGAATCAGAGGATTATGAAGACTGGTGGACCATCAACTCATTGTTGGTGTCCTGGATTCGAAACACTATCGAATCCACACTCCGATCAACCATATCCCATGTAGAGATTGCACGGGATTTGTGGCTGGACATCAAAGATCGATTCAGCATCACCAATGGACCTCGAATTCAACAATTGAGGTCTCAATTGGCTGATTGCAAACAGAAAGCAATGACTATCATGGATTATTAAGGGAAATTGAAAAAATTATGGGATGAGTTGGGCAATTTTGAACAATTGCCAGCGTGCAAGTGTGGGAAGTGCACATGCAATTTGGGTTCAGTACTGGAAAAGAGAAGAGAGGAAGAGAAGGTGCACCTGTTTCTTATGGGTCTCGACGAGCAGCAGTTCGGGACAACCCGATCCAACATCTTGGCACAAGACCCATTGTCGGGGTTGCACACGGTATATTCCATCCTCACTCAAGAAGAGCAGGTGAAGGGGATGACTCGGGGCAGAGAAGAACAAGGGGATTTTGTGGCTTTTGTTGCTCGCACCCGAACCGACGGTCGATAGCAAAGTGTCGTGACTCGAATCGACGGGAGAGAGAAAGGGATTTGTTCGCACTGCCACAAATTAGGGCATGGAGAAGAAAATTGCTTTGCTCTAAAGGGTTACCCCGAATGGTGGGGTGATAGACCTAGGGGAGATGAGAGAAGAGAGGGTGGCCGTGGAAGAGGTTACTCCGGTGGTAGAGGTGGAGGCCGGGGTCACAGAGGAGGAACCCATCGTGCAACGCTGCTCTCACCACCATCGGCTCCAGCTCTGGCATGATGGGAGCTGGAGGAGGAGGCTTGTTGTTTCTAGGCTTGAGCGACGAGCAATGGGCGAAATTAAGGGTTATTTTGGGAGAGACGAAGGAGATAGTGGACAAAATGACTGGTAAGCTTATAAACTTGCATGGGACAGTGACAGGTTCGGTGTGGATATTGGACATCGGGGCTTCCAACCACATGACCGGGTCAATTACGGAACTGACTGATGTAAAAATAATTGATCAGTACCCCGTTGGATTACCAGATGGAAGTAGTGCTTTGGCGGTGAAAGAGGGAACAACCGTTCTTGATGGAGATTTGTGTCTTGAAAATGTCCTTTATGTGTCAGGACCTACTTGCAATTTAATTTCTGTGACACAATTAATTGATCAGTATAATTGTTTTGTACTATTCACTAAAAAATTGTGTGTTATACAGGGCCACACTTCGAGGATGATGATTAGTGCGGGTGAGAGATGAGATGGACTCTATTATTTCAAAGGGTTACCGCAGATTAATGCAATGAAGATCAGTAATAAAGCATCTCTTGATCTTTGGCATCAGCGACTGGGGCATCCTTCTCTACGAATAACAAAGTTAGTTCCTGAAGTTAATTCTAGCAACCAGGATTTGAATAAAAATTATGATGTTTGTCAAAGAGCAAAACAGCGGAGAGATAAATTTTCTGTTAGCGAAAACAAGACTTTGGATATTTTTAAACTAGTTCACTGTGATTTATGAGGACCATATAGAACAATTTCTTCATGTGGTGCTTTGTATTTTTTAACTATTGTTGATGATTTTTCTCGTGCTGTATGGATTTATTTGCTTGTTGACAAGAAAGAGGTATCTGGAATGCTTAAAAGATTTTTTGCCATGGTTGAGAGACAATTTGCTCGGAAAAGTCAAAATTTTCCGAAGCGATAACGGGACAGAATTTACATGCCTGAAATCATACTTCTTTGATCAAGGAATTATTTTTCAGACTTCTTGTACAGGCACTCCACAGCAAAATGGGCATGTGGAGAGAAAACATCAACATATTTTGAATGTAGCTCGCGCTTTGTGATTTCAAGGTTCTCTTCGAATTAAATTTTGGGGAGAGTGTGTATTGACCGCTGGGTACTTGATCAATAGGACCCCCTCCTTGATATTGGATGGAAAAACACCATCTTACATCTTACATGGGGTGGAACCATCCTATAATCACTTACGCGTTTTGGGTTCTTTGTGCTATGCACATGAGAAGACGGGGGATAAAATGGCTAGAAGAAGTCGTCGGTGTATTTTTGTTGGTTATCCCTATAGGAAGAAGGGATGGCGCCTGTATGATTTGGCAAGACAAGATTTTTTTGTCTCCTGGGATGTGTTTTCAGAAGATGTTTTTCCTTTTGCTCAAACTCCTGATGGGCCTACCACTACCGATATGGGTCTCACTACTTCTGACGAGGCCCACGATCTTATACCTGAGGATATGCTGGAGTTAGATCATTCATCTTCTGAATCACTTCCACATATTGCCCCATTGCCTTCGCCTCCTCCAGCAGAAGAAGAGGTTAATCTATTGGGAAGAGGACATCGTCAGCGGTATCCCTCCATTCGATTACATGATTATGTCACCAACACTATTCAAAAGAGTCCATCTCTCTCGCCACCTGTCCCACTGCATCCTTCAGGTACACCCTATCCTTTAGCACATTATGTGAATTGTGACAAATTTTCTGTGCGACATAGACATTTTCTTGCAGCTATCACAGATGAGCGGGAACCCATGTCATATTCGGAGGCAGTAAGATACGAAGGTTGGAGAGATGCCATGCAGCGTGAAATTTCCGCACTCGAAAATAATGATACCTGGGTTGTTTAGAGTCTCCCAGCTGGGAAGAAAGCTTTGGGATGCAAGTGGGTGTACAAGATCAAATATAATTCTGATGGTACTATTGAGCGATTGAAGGCTCGTCTAGTCATTCTGGGCAATCATCAGACTGAAGGCCTTGATTACACGGAAACCTTTGTGCCTGTCGCAAAAATGGTTACCGTACGGGTATTTCTTGTTGTGGCCGCAGCGAAGAATTGGGCGGTGCATCAGATGGATGTTCATAATGCATTTTTGCATGGTGATCTTCAAGAGGAAGTTTACATGAAATTTCCGCCTGGCTTTCACGTCAGGACAACTGGGGCAATTTGCAAACTTCGAAAGTCGCTTTATGGGTTGAAACAAGCTCCTCAGTACTGGTTTGCTAAACTATCACAAGCCTTAACGAGCTATGGTTTCCATCAGTCTTATTCCGACTATTCATTATTCACATATCTGCAGGGGGAAGTACAACTCAGTGTTCTTGTGTATGTTGATGATCTCATCATTGCTGGCAATCGTCCAGGTGATATCCAGACATTCAAAGACTATCTCAGTGCCTGCTTTCACATGAAAGATCTTGGTTGCCTAAAATATTTTTTGGGAATTGAAGTGGCGCGCAATCCTGCTGGTTTTGTACTTTGTCAACGCAAATATGCACTTGACATCATTTCGGAAGTCGGGTTGCTAGGGGCTCGACCAGTAGCTGTTTCTTTAGAACAAAATCATCGTCTTGCTTTGTCCACCAGTACAGCATTGACCGATCCGGAAAAATATCGTCGCTTGGTAGGACGATTGATTTATCTTTGCTTCACTCGACCCGAACTATCTTATATTGTGCATATTCTATCCCAATTCATGCAGTGCCCACGGGAGGAACACTGGGAAGCTGCTCTACGGGTAGTTCGGTATCTTAAGGGAAATCCAGGTCAAGGTGTTTTTCTTAGTAGTGAGAGTGATCTGTGGTTACATGGGTGGTGTGATGCCGATTGGGCCGGTTGCCCTCTTACTCGGCGATCACTTACTGGCTGGATAGTGTTTCTTGGTAATTCACCGGTATCTTGGAAAACCAAGAAACAACACATTGTCTTTCGCTCTTCCGCCGAAGCAGAATACCGATCTATGGCCATGACGACGTGTGAGTTGACTTGGCTTAAAGCCTTACTGGAGAGTCTTGGCGTATCTCATCTGACTCCCATGTCTCTTCATTGTGATAGTCAATCGGCCTTTCATATGTCGAAGAATCCTGTATTTCACGAGCGCACCAAGCATATTGAGGTTGACTGTCATTTTATATGTGCTGCCATTGTGGCTGGGAGTATTACGACCAAGTTCGTTACGTCGTCATTACAACTTGCCGATATATTCACAAAAGCCTTGGAAAAGCAACAATATGAATTTCTATTGCGCAAGTTGGGCATCCGGGATCTTCATGCTCCAACTTGAGGGGGGGTATTATGGAATATCTAAAGTTGACTGTAATACTTTCCTATTGTGGAATGTGAATAGTCTTAGGCATGTAATTAGACATTTATTGCAAAATTAAAATTTGTACACATTTAGGTTTATAAAACCCTAATACAACACACGCAGACACCAAGGTTTTTCTGGGCTGCAGTATTCCTTCTTTATTGTTTTCATTGTTTTATCAATTTCTATGCGCTGATATCAAAATAAATTTTAAAAATATTATTTTAATATATTTCTAAACAAAATATATTTTAAAAAATAACCTCGTACAAAAACATTCTGAAAATAAAACGGTCGTATGATCCAAGTGATTAATCAGAGCATGCGGCGTGCTAGAAGTTTGTACCATCCCAGAAAATCAAACCTTAGCCATGTCAATTCATATTTTTGATGCTGTTTTCCTTGACAAATTTTAGCCAATCAGATAATCTCCTTTATCTCTCTCTCCTGGTCTTCTCGTGCATCGTTAGGCATATGTCCTTGTCTTAATTACTACCACTACTATTATAAATATAATTAGACAGTTGCTTCGGCGCCGAGGGAATGGTTACCGGTGCCTGCACAGTTGAAAGAATGTCAGGCTCGGTTTCTTCTTAGGCTCAGCTCATCATCGAGGATTTGAAAGACTCCTTCATGGTAGTAGGCCTCTGTGATGCAACTCAAACAAGCTCACTGTCCCACAATTAGGTTCCTTACTTCCTTAGGAGCCAAGCCTTATCATCGTCCCAGCCAACGTTGTCAAATTTCATTTTGACACTTGACTAGGATAGATTTTTGTGTCCCTTTTTGTAATATCAATCACCATTCTATTTTTGAGTTGATTGAAAATTAAATTTCATAATTTATTTTGATTTTCTTTCTATTAAATTATTTTAAAATCATGAATAAGGTTTGATAGGTTAACGCGGGGTTGACTCGACTTATTGTATAAGTTAAATTTTATTTTCAATTTCTTCTCTTAACATTAGGTTGATTGAAAAGTGAATTTAATATTTTTTATTTATTTGTTTTATATAGGATTATCAGGGTCTCATGACCTTGATATCTCATTTGGCAGATTAATCTTGAGTCAATCTAAATCATTCTAATATGTTTTAATCTCATTTTTTAAAAGATTTGTCTAAATCTTTTAGTGAATATCGATGGTTTGGGTTGGTTTTGGGCCACTAAGTCAACTAGATTGCATTAGGTCAATCCCATATAGTTTAGTTTTTTTTCTAAAAAGAATATATTAACATCAGTGAATATTTTTTTTACATAAAAAAAAGTTAATTCAAAGCAATTATCTTAGCATCTACTAAATAGGTAGAAAAAAATAAATTATATATAGATAGGTGATAATAAAATAACTTGACTCATGATAATGACTCTCGACATAATGTTTTTCAATTGAAAGGATTCGTTTTTAAATGACAACCTACCATGATCTTAGGGTGTGAATAAAGAATAAAAATTAACAAATGTTACCCTAGCCAATAATACTCTCTCTCTTTTTTCATTGCAGATTCATGAGCATTTTCTATTTATTATCGCTGCATATAATGTACATAATAACTGAAAAAAACAAATGTTAACATTCCCATAAAAGTCTATAAAATCATTTAAGAAGCATGATAAAAATGAATAATAATCTAGATACCATGGTAACCTTTTTTTTGGGTTTCTCAAAATAAAGATATAAAGTCAACTCAATTTGTTCCTAATAGATAAACCATTACCATAAAGTTTAAAAGAGTATAAAATTAAAAAAAGAAATCCGAATTCATAAAATATCTAAAATAAATAAATAAATAAAAAACAGAGATCAAATTAAAAATAAAATAAAAGGCTGTTTAGAAAATTTAGAAGGTTAAACGTGAAAAAAACATTTGAAAATAGAAGCCATTATTTCGCTATTGAATAACCTTTCACCCTATTGCACTTGCGAGTACAGCGCATACATCAAACATTTGTTTTTAAAATAATACTTATATTTATTAAATGATCAGTTAACCTCTCTATCGAATTAATGTCCATGGATGTCAGGTAAAAAATTCTACTTTTAATGATAGCTTGGTACATTTTGAAAATACAAAAAACACACCAGAACACGTGTGAAAATACTGTTCTCTCTCTCATTAGCTAATTAACTGTTTTTACTTGAGAAAAACAAAACGGTCGTGGCGCTGTGAGTTGTTAGAATATTATTTGGCTCGGCGTGGCTGTAGAGCGTGACTGGGAGGGGCCCACTGTCATTTGTCTAAGTCTCGTGGTTGTTTTCCAGGAAAATTATTAAAGGAAAGACACGCTTCATTAGCGATACAATTCATGGCGTATTTTATTTTTTATTTTTTATTTTTTATTTAAATGTGCCAATTTTTAAAATAATTTATAACAATATATTATTTTAATATACTCTAATATTAAAAAAAAAACAATATCTACAGAACTTCTAAATAAACCCAGGTCATTGAAATAAATAGCTGTAAAATATTGTTTTGAAAATCATGCCAGGCAATGTGCAGTGTGTGGTTAACTACGACCATTCAGCAGCAACCAATAAATTGACTCGACTTCGTTTAGGCGAGCCAGAAGGGACAAAAAATAAAAAAATGGTTGAAATGCATTTTCCCACTGAAAAATCAATGGAAAAAACTATTCAAGGACTTGAAATATAATATATATATTTATAAATATATTATATATAGAGAGAGAGAGAGAGAGATGGCACAAAATTAGGAGGAGGGAAAAGGTGCGAGGCTATGATCCATCATTTGCTGCTGAAATAAATAAATAAATAAATAAATAAATAAAGGGATCACCGGTAGCAACTACATTTATCTTTTGATCAAGCTTTTTTGAACCACTTCTACGCTCACATCAATGATTGCGATTCTCCGGCTTGGAGTTAGGCTAAACTCACGAGCCTCCTTGAATAGAAACATGATATTTCATGAATATATTATTGCAGCGCTTCTCACATCATATGTGAGCAGGATTTTATTATTTTATTTATTATTATTATTATTTTATATGATAAAACAATATTCCAGCAACCATTAAACTACATTTCGGCTATTAATAAATTAACTTTAGGTCAACTTCATGAAGAGGCTCTAATTAATGAAATATATCAAGGTCGTAGCTTTTTGAGGCACCAAGGTGATGGAGAAAGCTGTGTATACACACACACACACGCACAATGCTTTGAAGTATTCCTTCCACCTTTCCCCTCAATTATATAGTATACCTGAAGAAATCTTTTGAAATGGAAATATAATAATAATAAAAGAAAAGACAAAAGAAAGGGGGGCATATTTGATTTGCTGAATGAGGAAAACCACCTACCATAGAAAGCATTACTATTTTACTATATAGATGAGGTGCGATACAATAAGACACTCATAGGGTAATTAATGGTTAGCATGGGGAGGATTATCATTTGTGCAAACAAGGGAACAAGCTTTCAGAAATAATACCCCTTTCATTTTTTTTCTTCTTATTAACATCGGTGTCCGATTTAGTTTCTACACACTTCAACTAATCTCACGTACCCTAAAATTAACAACTATATAAGTCTCTAGTGATCATCATATTAGCAGTCACATGCAAGGTTATTGATGTCGTTCCGTTTCGACTGAAACGACCGAAATGTTTCCTATCCATCAAAAAACTAAGACAAAACGGCGTCATTTTTGTCTCGGTTTAAATCCGGTCCATACTAGAAATTTCGGCCACATACCAGCCAAAACGCGTCGGAATCACACCGGCGATGCCGTTTCAGCCATTAAAAATTAATAAAAAAAACAAATGAAAACGCCCAGCACCCCCTCCATTCCATTCCCCCAAATCAATTTCTGTCACAAAACTCAAATCCCTAATATTTCTCTTCCTTAGTTCTCACCTCGATTCTCAATTGATAAATATTGTCAAGCTTGGACTTCTCTTCCTCACTCCCCAGCAAGACCGACGGCCGAGGAAGCAGATGGTATGGTACAAACAACAAGTAACTTAAAAAGGGAGTTAGAACTTAGAACCCACAGAAGGAGTGAAGAAGTGTTTTGGAGATCATGAATCCCAACTTGATTTGGAGATGATATATTGAACGGGACTTGTAAGAAATTTGTTTTTTTTCACCAACCAAACCAAACCCTAATTTTCGAGGAGGAGGAGGAGGAAGGGCTAATTTTCGAGATGGGGGGAGGAGAAGGAAGGGGTGCTTTGTTAGTTTGTTCAGTTTGTTTTAGACTAAAATTAACAAATAACTAAAAGATTACGGAAAACACTATTCATTACTGTTCATGCACTCACAAAACACTGTGGACGCGAGTTTTCTCCTCCGTGCGTCGCGGGTGCACGTCCACCCTTTTTTTTTTTTTTCCGCCTGTGAACAGTGTAGTAATGATTTTGTCCCTCATAATAAGACAAAATAGCGTTTTGTCTGAGGGTTAAGGGGGTAATTGCGCGCGTCCGGTCCGCCGCGATCTTTTTTTTTTTGAATTTTTAAATGGCTAAAGACGGTTCTAGCCCCTAATAAGACAAAATCTATTAAATAAGAGCAGGGACATAACGGTAACTGACCATTATTATTTATATATATTTGAAAATCTGTCAGGCGCGTTCTGTGCACGCGCTCGACGATGTCCGCCCCGACGCCCCGTTCAAGAGGCGCGTGCGGTGTGATACGGTGGCCGGAAATGGTCTACCGGCGTCCAATCCGGTGCGTCGCCTCTTGGTCTTCCTCCCAGTGCGGCGCGTTTCTTCACAAGGTGGCCATGGACGCGGCGGTGGCCGGTTAAAACCGGTTGGTCTGTTTCTCTTTCTCCTGCACGTAAAAGTGCAGAAGAGCCCCCCGAGTTGTGGATAAATTCATTTCGGTCCCTTGACTTTTAATTGTGTATATGGCCCTGATTTCAGTTATATAAGTTTTGATTTTGTTCAATTGGGTCCTTCAATTAAAATTAATGAAATGTTAACTTTTCACTTCGGTCCTTCATCTTTTAATTTTCGGATTAGGTTGCAAAGACTGAATATATTCGGTACAGAAGTTTCAATATTTGCAAATATGTCCTTGAATTGAAAATGTTAATAAATCGAACTTTCATTTCAGCCCTTAAACTTTTAATTGTTATTTTCATCCCTTTATATTTTATTTCGATTTCAGCCCTTATACTTTTATTTTTTACAATTTCTAATATAACACAATAATAATAATAATAATAATAATAATAATAATAATAATAATAATAATAATAATAATAATAATAATAATAATAATAGTCTGATACTAATAATAATAATAATACTAATACTAATACTAATACTAATACTAATAATAATTATAATAATAATAATATAATTCTTTTTCTTACTTGCTTCTTTGATAAAAAAATTTTCCTTTGGATAATTTGTTATGTTTTTATTTTTTTCAGTAATAACAATGATAATTTTTATTTTTCTTTTTATATTATGTCTTTGTTTTATCTTTTGTTCAAGTTTCTAGCATTTTTTTAGTCTTTCTTTTATTTTTTTTTTCATAATAATAAAAATAAAAATAATTTAATTGTTTCTCTTCCTTACTCTTTTGTTAATATTTTTTTTCTCCGTGTAATTTAATAATTATTATTGTTTTGACAGTAATGACAATGATATTTTATTTTTTTTCTTTTGTTAAAGTTTGTAGAATATTTTTAGTCTTTCAGTAATTATATATTCTAATATTTATTGAATATTATCTCATAGGAATATATATAGGGATAAGAAAACATGACCGAAGATTTTTTAAATAATAAAAATTAATATCAGTATTCATAAATACATTTAATATAATGATATAATTAGTAAATCGGATAACATAAACAAAAAATTGTCTTCGGATTTTAATTTTGTACTTAACACAATAATAATAATAATAATAATAATAATAATAATAATAATAATAATAATAATAATAATAATAATAATAATAATAATTTAATTGTTTTCCTGCTTGCTCCAATGTCAATGTTTTTTTTTCTCCGTATAATTTAATAATTTTTATTGTTTTGGCAATAATGACAATGATATTTTTTTTTTCTTTTGTTAAAGTTTCTAGGATATTAAAAAAAATTTAATATCAGTATTCTTAAACACATTTAATATAATCATATAATGAATAAATTGGATAACAAAAAAACAATAATATCAGTTTCTTAAACACATTTAATATAATCATATAATGAATAAATCGGATAACATAAAAAAAAAATTGTTTTTGAATTTTCATTTTGTGCTTAACACAATAATAATAATAATAATAATAATAATAATAATAATAATAATTTAATTGTTTTTCTTGCTTACTCTTTTATTAATGTTTTTTTGTTCTCCGTATAATTTAATATTTTTTATTGTTTTTACAGTAATGACAATGATATTTGTTTTTTTCTTTTCTTAAAGTTTCTAGGATACTTTTAGTCTTTCATTAATTATATGTTCTAATATTTATTGAATATTATCTCATAGGAATGTATATAGGGAGAAGAAAACATGACCTACAATTTTTTATTAGATCCCTTAATTTGTTTAGTGCAGCAGGTTATATTGTTTTCAATTTTTGTCCCTCATTTCAAATAATTAATAATTAATAATAATAATAATAATAATAATAATAACAACAATTATTTCAATAATAATAATAATAACAATAATAATACCAATAATAACAACAACAACAACAACAACAACAACAACAACAACAACAACAACAACAACAACAACAACAACAACAATAATAACAATTATTTCAATAATAATAATAATAATAATAACAATAATAATAATAACAATAATAACACCAATAATAATAATAATAATAATAATAATAATAATAATAATAATAATAATAACAATGACAATAACAATAACAATAATAATAATAATAATAATAATAATAATAATAATAATAATAATAACAATAATAACAATTATTTTTGTTAGTAACTCTTTTGTTAATATTTTTTTGCTCTTCATAATTTAATAATTTCTATTATTTTGACAGTAATGGTGTTAATTTTTTTTTTTTATATATTTTTAATCTTTCGCCTAAGAATATATATAGGGAAAAGAAAACATGACATAATATTTTTTTAATATAAAAAATTAATATAAGTATTCTGAGATACATTTAATATAGTTATATAAAAGTAGATGATCGGCCACACAATTAGAAATAACCGATTAAAAAACATTCACAAATTTAATTTTTTTTATTTGTAGAATAATGTCTACTTTTGTCCATGTATATATAAGTGTACTTAACACAATAATAATAATAATAATAATAACAATAATAATAATAATAATAATAACAATAATAATAATACTAATAATAATAATAATAACAATTATTTCAATAATAATAATAATAACAATAATAATAATAACAATAATAATAACAACAATAATAATACCAATAATAATAATAATAATAATAATAATAATAATAATAATAATAATAATAATAATAATAATAATAATAATAATAATAATAATAATAATAATAATAACAATTATTTTTGTTAGTAACTCTTTTGTTAATATTTTTTTTGCTTTTCATAATTTAATAATTTCTATTGTTTTGATAGTAATGGTATTAATTGTTTTTTATATATATTTTTAGTCTGTCGCCTAAGAATATATATAGGGAAAAGAAAACATGACCTATGATTTTTTTAATATAAAAAATTAATATAGTATTCTGAGATACTTTTAATATAGTTATATAATAATAGATGATCGGCCACACAATTATAAATAACCGATTAAAATACATTCATACATTGATCAATAAACTACAACGAAAAAATATCACACCAAACAATCAAATAATTCACCATACAAATAGATACAAAAAATATTTCCATAACCAGTAAACACAACTGAATAAAGAAAAATTAAATGTCTTCGAATTATATACATAAAAAAAATTGTCTTCGAATTATAATTTTGTACTTAACACAATAATAATATTAATAATAATAATTTAATTGTTTTTCTTGCTTACTCTTTTGTTAATGTTTTTTAATAATAATAATAATAATAATATAATCATATAATGAATAAATCGGATAACATAAAAAAAAAATTGTCTTCGCATTTTAATTTTGTATTTAACACAATAATAATAATAATATATTAATAATAAATTTAATAATAATTAATATTATTATAATAATAATAATTTAATTGTTTTTCTTGCTTACTCTTCTGTTAAAAATTTTTCCCCTCTGGATAATTTTTTTTTTTTTTTGTTTTGACAGCAATAGCAATGCTAATTTTTATTTTTATTTTATTTTTTGTTTTATCTTTTGTTAAAGTTTCTTAAATATTTTTACTCTATCATTAATTATATGTTCTAATATTTATTAAATATTATCGCATAGGAATATATATAGAGAGAAGAAAACATGACCTAGCATTTTTTGAATAAAACAATTAATATCATTATTCTTAAATACATTTTATATAATATAGTTAACAACCAACCAGATCAATGCAAACAAAAAATAATCTATCTTTAATAGATTTCAGCGATTCCAATATTGCTATCAACCAATTAAATGCTTAGTAACTGTTAAAAATATTTAACCATCAACACATTCAGTTCAAGACAACAAAAAATCATCTTTCATTCATTTTATTGATTACAGATTTACATCAACCAATTAAATAACCATCAAAACAATTAGTACATACTAAACAATTAATCAATTATGGTCTTGCAATACTCAAATTACAATTCGCTGATCTTTCATAAATTTTTTCGCTAATAATTTTTAAATTTCACAATTGAATTATTATCTGAGTATTTAAGCTTATAGCAATAATCAACTAATTCAATACATAAAAAAATATTATAGCATGATTTAAAATTTACAATTCTCTATCTATCAACTAAAAAATTCTTTGCTTACCACATAAATAATCAGTTTGCTACATATAAAAAGCTCGGCGCAACGCGCGGGCTACCCAACTCGTTTTAGCCTAAAAATTTTAGTTTCACGATGACCTTACTTTCTTGTCAGGTCATATATATATATATATATATATATATATATATATATATATATATATATATTGTTGTTTATGAGAATATTAAAAATACAAAAATTAAAATCAAAACAATAAAAATTAAAAAATATTATAAAAAAATAAAATTGTTATGTCAATTTTGATTTTATAAAAAATAAAACTTATATTTAATTTTTTTACTTTTTAAGTTTTTTCATATAATTAATTAATTAATTAATTAATTATTATGAACAATACAACCTCTTTTCAAGTAGAGTAATATCTACTTGCTCAACCTTGGTCACATGACTTGAACCTGAAACTATAAAGAAAATAATTTTATTTTAATTCCAAAGTCTTACCATTAAATGAGCTAGTAGTTGATAAATCCGTCCACCAATCTAATCTCGTAAGAACAAATAGAGTAATATCTTATGGTTTTGGTCATCATTTCTTTATATATATATATAAAAAAAAGAGGTGATTTTTATGGAATGAAAGTTTACACATGATAACGCTGTGCTGGTTGTGCAACGGAGGAGATTATCGTTGTTGAAATGGCAATAAATAAGGAGGCAAAACTATTGAAGAGCCACGGTGAATATGCCAACAAACAAGGACAGTGAAGACATGGGTGGCAGCTGAGGTTTTAACTGTGGTAGTTAGCATAGGCAAGGGAGAGTAACGCTAGTCAAATATATATTCATGTAATGCTCTGTTTGATCCTATGTGCGATGAAATTGTTTTTTTTTTTCTCTTCTTTTTTCCCTCTCTCTCACCAGCAAAAACAACTTCTAATCATCTGGCATGTGCCTGTGACAATATCTTAAAATTAAGAGATTTACTTCCCTCTTCAATTCTTGTCTTAAAATTAAGAGATTTACTTCCGTCTTCGATTCTTGTCGTTATTAATATGATGATTACTACATATTTATATAATTATTAACATTAAAATCTATAAAATTAATCCAAATACACGTAAATTAATTCAAACAATCAAATTAATAATACAAAAACTCCTCGAATCTCATCTCACTGCACAGCTTTGGGGTCTGAAAACTAAAGGAGGACCCATCCATCCTCACTCACGATATTAAAAACTGGCCTATAGTCCTACACTTGCACAGATAGATAGATAGAGAGAGAGAGAGAATAATGGTATCTCTCTATCTCTCTTAGACAGATATATAGAGAAGAGAAGAGAAGAGCATATCTATTTAATCCATGGATTCGCTTGTTGTGGTAGAATTTCCAAGTTCCCTTTTTTATGGGCGTCTCTGCTTCCCTTCCCGTTCTCTCTCTCTCTCTGTCACATAACAAATACACGGTTTTTTTTTTTGTTGATATATATACAAGTTTCTGTTTTCCGTTATTTGTGTATAGCTAGCTAGTGCTGTTTTATGTGATGGTGTGTTAGGAATTCTCTCTCTTTTGCAGGTTGGGGTTACGTTGGTAATGTGATGTGCTAAGTGGGTTTTCGTTCTTCGATTCTTCTACAATGGATTTGCCTTTTGAGGGTAAAATTTAATGTGTTTTGATTTAATTGTGTTTGATTTCCTTCTTTTTTGAGGTTTTGGTTTGGATTTGGGAAGATTTATGATGTTAGCCATTAAATGTTTCTCTTCTCTGTTGTTTTTCATGGGATAGTTAAAATCTTGCTATGGATTTGTCATCTGCATGGTAATTATTTGGAAAAAATATTTCTGCTTTTTCTTTATATGATTTGGGTGTCGATTAGGGCTTCTTTTGTTGGTTTTTTTTTTATTTGTGACGAAAAATTTACAGCTTCATGGACGCTGATTAAGAGTGTAGTTGAATTTGTGATCTCCAGTCTTTTTACTGATATTCAGTTTTATGTTTATGGAGATGGACTTTGGTGGTGAGTTTTCGAGGTCGGTAAACTGCATTTTTTGTTTGATTCTACAATTGAAGCGGTTTCTTTCCCAGCATTATGTAGAACCCGTGTGCATTTATATTGAAGAAGCTAGTTTATATATATTACATAATGGATTGTTATCTTTCGGACACGCCATTGTTTGAAGTAACACCTCCAATGACTTTTGTGAAAAGCCCAGAGGCGGAGAGGCATTTCAAAGTCAAAAAAGTTTTGTGTGATTCTATAATTCACGCGTGTATAATTGGTGATTTTAATCAATTAGATCAGAGCATTATTTGTGAAAGTGTTTGATTATTTGATGTAGTTGGAATGCCTTTTTTAATGCAAGTCAACTATCTAGTTGTATGTTTTGATGTAGCTTATGGAAAAATGGTAACAAGGTGTTTAATAGTAGTATGAGAGAAAGGAAAAGAAATTTAGATCAAGCTTTTGAAATTAGTCTCCTAACTGGTTGGTAATGGAAACATGCTGACTCCAACCTGGTTACATGTGGTTGGTTAAGCAGTCTACATATAAGATCATCATTTTCTCTGCTTTCTTATGTTTTGACATATAAAGCAAATTGGTCAAAGACATTCTAATTTACTCCTAATTTAAGATTTACATTGGTTTCTAATGCAAAGCTTGCTTTAATGTGTTTGTACATGCAGTTTGATACTCTACCCTTGCTCCTTTATTTATTTTTATTTTCTTAACAAATACAACATCTAGTCTCCTGATTCCTTGATTCTTCTTTCAACTTATCTAAAATCTGGTCTGTCCTGAGACAAATCTTCTTTCTTTGCTTGTTTTTTTCCCATGCGACACAGGAGGTGCTCTTGATCCGTCAAAATGCAGTAAGTTAAGTATGAATGAAAAGAGAGAACTTGTCTATCAATTCTCAAAGTGGCCAGGTGCACCTGAAAGACTACAGTCATGGAGCCGTCAGGAGATTCTGCAGATTCTTTGTGCAGAAATGGGAAAAGAAAGAAAATATACAGGCTTGACAAAGCTGAAAATCATAGAGCACCTTTTAAAAATTGTATCTGAAAAAAAATCAGGGAAATGTGAGGCCTCACCTGACCTCGAGACCAAAATATCTGCTGCATCCATTCAGGGAGCTTCCAAAAGGCAGAGGAAAACCGATAACCCATCTCGTGTACCTGTTCCATTGAACTGTGTTGCGACCAACAATGGGATCGGTGATCAAGGCAATACTGTATACTGCAAAAACTCAGCATGTAGAGCCACCTTAAGACCAGATGACACATTTTGCAAGAGGTGTTCATGTTGTATCTGTCGTCAGTATGATGACAACAAAGATCCCAGCCTGTGGTTAATTTGCAGCTCAGAGCCTCCTTTTCAAGGTGTTGCCTGTAGCATGTCATGCCATCTTGATTGTGCCTTGAAACAGGAGAATTCTGGAATTGGGAAAAACGGACGTCGTGGTAGACTTGATGGGAGCTTTCGTTGTTTTGCTTGTGGGAAAGTTAACGATCTGCTAGGGTAATTATTCCCTTTTTTTTCATTTTGCTTCTTTTTTTTCCTGCTGTCTGGCATGTTTGTATTCAGTGGGTATGTCTCTCTTTTGAGAAAGTTCATACTGGTGTTTGGTAATTCTTGGAGTACTTTCAGCCCTTTGTGCTGTTTTCTTCCCTTCTTCATCAATGGATTTCTGATTTTAAAACAGTTTGTGGGTATCATGACACATTCAAGTTGCTGTTTTTCCCTCCACCCAGCAGAATCATAGCTCTTTTTATTTTTTCCACATCCATTATCAGAGCAATTCCTTAGTGTGATGCAATTTACTTTTAGTTGTTGGATTTGTTAAAGTGGTTATCTTTCTTAATACCACCCGCTCTATCCAGCATGAACATCCACAATAGTTCTGACACCTGTACATGGGCTATGGATAATACATGCTTCATGCAACCTGAGAAAATTATGTTTGCCATAAATTTAGTGCAAGTAGCAGATGTTCGACGAGATGTACTGCGGTACTGCTAGTCTTGGAAAATCACAGTATACATCAATTCCTGATGTCATGTCCTTTTGGCACATGAAAATCTTCTACATTGACACAAACATAAATTTTGAATTTGAAAGAAAAAGTTTAGATTTAATGTATTGGTCTCTTGGATTTATTCAGATGCTGGAGAAAACAATTGATGATGGCTAAAGATACCAGGAGGGTAGACATTCTGTGCTATCGCATATCCTTAAGCCAGAAACTTCTGAATGGGACTGAAAAGTATCAGAAGCTTCATGAGATTGTTAATGAAGCAGCAAGGAAACTTGAAGCTGAAGTGGGTCCTTTAATTGGTTTACCTGTAAAGATGGGTAGAGGTATTGTTAACAGGCTTTCTTCAGGATCAGAGGTTCAGAAACTATGCACTTTTGCTTTGGAGTCACTGGACAAAATGCTTTCAAACACCATTTCACTTCCATTGCCTACGAAGATGCAAGGTAACCATTGGTTTTTGTGTTTTCTTGTTGTGACATTAGGAATTACACCGAGAGAGAGCAAAATTAGTTCAATTGGAGAATTGAGCAACCATCTCTATAACTCAATGCATTAGAGGACAGTGCCAAGGAACACATATCATTGAACACATTACAAAACAAGCACATTCCATAAACATTTTTTTTGCACGTGTTACATGAAGCAAAATATATATTTACTTGCTGCAAAAAGTTAGATTTTTATCCAAGTACTGGTAATTCCAGAATGCATCATGGAAAAATGGTCACCTTTGATCATGCAAAGTTAGGTCATTGCTGTTGGAAATATTTTCTGCTGTCCAAAATGCTGGTTTCTCGAGGGATTGGCTGTTAGGGAATATTAATAACCTTTAGGTTTTCTCATGTTTCTACAGATTCAAACATGATTGCTCCAGTCACAGTAAGCTTTGAAGATGTACATTTGACTTCCCTTGCTTTGGTTTTGGGTTCTGAAGATTCTTCAGCTGAGGATATTGTTGGTTATACTTTGTGGCATCGTAAAGATCATGATCTTGATTATCCAGCAGAACCTACTTGCAGACTGTTCTTACCAAATACAAGATATGTTGTCGCAGGTCTATCTCCAGCCACAGAGTATCGTTTTAAAGTTGTACCTTTCAATGGTGTAAGAGAATTGGGTACGTGTGAAGTTCAGTGCTCAACCAGAATGACTCAGGATGAAGTCCTAAACTATTCAATAGTAGAAAGTCAAAGCCCAAATACCAATTGTAGCAGCCTCTCTAATCCGTCTTCTGTGGAGGATGAAACAAATAACAATCCACCATGCAGTGATCAGATTGTCAATCGAGCAGACAATTATCATACTAGTTGCAAGGACAGTGATAAAATTGTTTCTGCCAACAAGTCCAATGGTGCTTTAAATTTCTCTGGCACCCTTGCAGATGCAATTCCTTTGCTAGATGAGGAAAATGCCACACAGGCGGTAAGCTCCAAGCTCAATTCTGAAATGAAAATGCTTGATAAGAAGCGCTTGACAGAGGGCCAAATCATTGAGGAGTCAATTACCGATAATGGGTCAGATACCCCTGTCCAGACTGCCATGGAATGCATGCCATTTGCAAGCAACTCTGAAGCTAGCTTGCCCATCACGCCCTGCAAACTGGAAATGCACAAGGATGGGCAAGGAAGAAACGGAAGATTTAAATCCAGTAACAAAGCTGTGGTAAATGGGTCTGAAAAAGGAGAGGAGCCCCAGGATGGCAGCACTTCAAAGAAGAGAAATGGGGCAAGGCTAGACGAGGAGTGTATGGCAAATGGTAATTCAGATAGGGACTTTGAGTATTACGTGAAGATAATCAGATGGTTAGAGTGTGAGGGACATATCGTGAAGAATTTCCGGCAGAAATTCTTGACATGGTATGGCTTGAGGGCAACGGAGCAAGAGGTAAGGGTTGTGAAGACATTTGTTGATACCTTTATTGAAGACCCTGCTTCCCTAGCTGAACAAATCATGGACACCTTTTCAGAATGTATTTCCAGCAGGAGATCATCTGTTGTGCCATCTGGGTTCTGCATGAAGCTCTGGCATTGACAATCCTATTATGGTTACTTTGACCTGATCAAATTAACTAGTCCTCGTCCACAAACCTGCCGAGGGGACCGTGTTGCAGTAATTCTTTAATTAGTTCCCATTTAAATTCTTCATTCAGACTATCATCATTGACATTTCACATGTATTATTAGTGTTTGTCATTCTTGTGTTGCAAGAATGCCAGAATTCATTTACTTTTATAATATAGCATCCGTCTCATGTTGATGAAGAGTATGGCAATGGAACTAGACGGGGCTATATGGTGCTCTTTGCGGACATGGATCGAGTCGGTTCATGGTGATGCTCATTGGGGGGGAGGCTTTCGATCCTTCAAAAACTTCATCTGAATGATGTAGCCTGCTATAAATCCTTCATTTGGGAGACATATGACTTGATTGTCGTTCTGCTGGTGTTGGGCGATGCATTATTGTGTAAAGATTGATGATGTCTTTACATGCTGAGGCCTAAGCTTAGTCATACCATTCCGTTCCATTCCCCTTGCAAGTTTTGGATCTTAAAACAAGCCACATGAGATTATAAGCACATGGTTTTGGGCTGGTGCAACCGGATGGTATTCCTCATGTATACCCACCCAGAAGAATTGTCAGGTTTATTATATTATGAGATGCTGATGTCTCATTCGCAGTCGAGAAAATGATATGAATGCTCAAGAGTGAAACAATTTTGACGAGGAAAGAGTGAACTACAACATATTCTATCCCATCTACTGTCAAACAACCAGAAACCCTCACCAGTGCGGTACCCTCACCAGTGCGGTTACTTGGGGCCTCGGTGGTCATAAAACCATTCTTCATGCTCACACAACACGATCCATTCCCTAGCCAAGTAAATTACAAAAAATGGTAAAATGATTAGAGAAGAAATATCCACTTGATATCCATCACCAATACTCTATTCATTAGAGTGCTGACCTGCAATTTCTCTCACTAGAAAACCATCCACAAACAAAAAGAATTGGCTGCCTCAACAATTCACTATCGTCCTCAAGGCATTGCACTGTCACAAGCAGAGACAGTTAGAGCAATAAGTTGAAGTCAACAAAAGTTCATGTCTCAATCAAGCCACTGAGTACTATAGAAACCAATAATTAGTAAATCAGATACAATATATCCATACAAAAATCTAATTTCATGGTAAAGCAGAAAACTCGAGTCTCACAAGGTTTTTCATCAAGGTCTACTGATGGAATCCAAACATGATAACAGCACCACTGAGTCACCTCATGCTAAAAGACACTTTGCATCTGTAAAAACAGGGAGACAGCGATCAGGAAAAAGTACAGCAAAAAAGGAGTTACCAGTTCGTTCTTGAACAATATTTTCTCGACATGCATGCCATAGATGCAATCATTGCCACAAAGTTTCGGAATACCAAAACACACAAAAAAGGAGAAAACAAGTGGGAAAGTGCTTAGCATAATCAAAATTAAACATTCAGATACAGTTATGCAACAAGAGAAAACAAGATGTCTCGAATTGAAAGGACTAGGTGCAGTTGGGATGAGACAGACATGAACCAAGGCCAAGGAGAAACCACGATTGCTCGAGTTTGCAACCAGTTCTGCACTGGAAAAAAGAGCAGATGGTATTCAGATAAAATACTCATGTGGCTGTCTTCTATGATGATAAGTTGCATATTAAAAACCACCATACATTTCATCCACACCATTAGCAATTAAAATCTAACCGCCATGTATACAATACGAACATGACTCTTGTCTACAAAGTGAGAGAATTACAGGTCACTTTTTTCATCCCAGCATATTTCATCAAAATGGAACTAAATGTCTAATGGATAAGAAACATCAGATAAAAAATATTGTATTGATGCTATGCTCTAAGATAAAGCTCCTCCTCTTATTTTCACTTTGTTTTCAGAGATAGAAGAGGAAGTTTTATAATTGAGGCAAAAGCTATTCATTATTACCTATGACAGACAATAAAATGATTTTCACTCTAGATTTCTCATACTAGCATCGAAATTCCATTTATTTACCAGTGCATGAAGCGATTTGAATTTGAATCAATCTTTCTTAGTTAAGACCCAAGGGCACAAATCAAGTCTACATCAAACAAATCAATAACAAATTGCACTCAAACAAGGCCAGTCTAAGGTTTTGTTTTCCTATCTGATATTGGGCTTTGAAGTTGTACATAACCATTGCACCAAAGCTTTAGTACAAAGAAAGAAATTGTACACCACCCATCATTAAGAAGTTCCTCTTAAGATGTTCAAATATCTCAAATGCAACCTTAAATGAACAGGTTCAAACAGTCATTCAAATAACCTGAGTAAGAATAGCAGGGCACAAGCACTCAAGCAGTTCACATTTCCAAGAAACCTTCCACTATTTTCACAATATCATGGCCCAATTTTCATATTCCTAACCATATAGAAAATACTTAAATGCAGAATATCCATTCTAGCAAACCAAACAAATCCATACTTATTTTAGGTCATCAAATTCAAGACTAACTTTAATTCGTGTATTTAATACTTGTATACATGGCGGTATATTTTCATCTCCTAGACTGACATCAAACAATACGTGTATTTAATACTTCAAATTTCATAAATTAAGAGTATCAAGGGAAGGAGTTACTACATTATCCAATCCAGGTTAGAAAAAAGAAGCAAGAAGGCACACAAAATATCAGCGATTCTGTTCGAGGGGCAATGGCCGATTAAATCCTCCTCTGCGATTCATATACTGCCTAGGCTGCCGTTTCGTAACAGCTCTAACTCCACTAACACCCGCACCAGGCACCAGCTTCCCTTTAGGCCGGTCTGGAGAGCGAGAACGAGAGCGCGTGTGTTTGGAACGCGTGCAGTCTGGTGAGCGCGAGCGTCTATCTCTGTCTCCCATGGCTAGGGTTCGGGGGTTTGGAATTGTTTTTGCGGGGAGTCAGTGAGGTTTCAATAATTGAAGTTGGAGATTGGAGTCAGCACCCTGTTATTAACCCGCCCGGGAAAATTATTTTTGAAATTTTAATATATCAACAATTCATTTAGAGGTAACTATATATAATAATTTTACATTTAAAAATCAAGAAACAATTCATTTAGACGTAACTATATATAATTATTTTACATTTAAAAATCAAGAAACAACTCAAAAATTATAAAAACCTGCAGTTAGATGTCCACTCAAATTAAGCTGCCAAAGTTAATTCATCACCCGAGCATGGGCTTCTTCTTCATATTGATGACTCCATTGAAAGCTCCTCTGACAGGGGGATCGTGACGACTCAACCTCTACAGGTGATCATATTGCTGTGAGAGAAGGAGATGGCGTGGATAAATAAATAAAAATGTGAATATTGTTAGATCTGACTATAAATTTAATCTGAAATATATATTTATATTATATAAATAAATTAATAAATATTTAAATATTTTACCGGATCAATATATAATTGACAGGAAATCCAGTAACACCCAAACTGGAGCAAGTCAAGGCAAGCATCGCATGACATTAAGATAGAGCTCATCAGCAAAAGATCAAAATGATCTCAAAACGGCAGTGGAGGAGATGGACGATGATCATCACACCACGGACTCTGCAGAGTGGGGAATAGACACCGTTTGATTGAAGATGGCTTACAATTGAAGATGAGCAATGAGGTCACTAATATGATAGCAGATGGTTGTGATACCACCTTGGAGGATTTTGCAGAAGATCGAGATCAAACAGCAGGTAGAGAGAAAATTCAGGATTGGAGTTCATCTGGAGACAGGTTCCTTTTCCTTCTCTCCTTTCGGAAACCAAGCTTCCTTTATGTTATGATAATTTCATCTCTGGATCATAGAATGACAGTCAAGTGAGATGTTGACTCGATCAGAGGGTCGGTCAACTTCAATTCATCATGCTTTCTCCTCTCCAACTTGTCATTTGCAGTTTGCTCAGTCGCTTGTTAAACAGTGAAAGGAAGGTATTTACAGGGGAAATGGTGACTCTGCTATCAATGGTGGCTTAGACTCTTCCCCTTTTGACATTAGCTCAGTCTAATGTAGGAGACGATCACACGCTGCGCTGCCCTGCACTGCACTGTATTGCATCAACATAAGTGGTCAGTAGTGACTATCTTCCAGTTTTAACCCCCTAAATTTTAATGGCAGCCCCTTTACACGTATTTTTATTTGGCCATGTTATCTCATATATATATAATTTCAATATTAAACTTTTTTTATTTTATTTTATTTCATTCAATTAACTTGTTAAGAAATAAATTTAATCTAAGAAAATCCAATTAAGCCTCTAATAAAATTAATATGATTTATTTAAATTATAATTAAGTCTTAATTTGCATCAATTAAATCATTTAATTGGATTCTTCAACACAAACAAATTTTAATTTGGCTCATGATTAAATCAAATTTAGCTATTAAAAATCCAATTATGTCATTTGCCTTAATTGCTATGCATATTTGTTCTATAATAATATATTTTGACATTGAATCTGTATTTTTCTTATGATATTTGGCAGAATAGGAGCACAATGAAGCTTTTAAATTTGCAAAAACACCTAGTTTGATGGTCATCACACCAATCCTTTTTATTATTTTTCTGAAATAACTCAGAAAACGTTTAATTTTTATTATTCAATCTATCAATATCAATGTTATTTCAGAACACCATTCTTAGTACCACCTTGTTTTAATTTATTGCCGCATCTCTTCCCATTAGAGATGATGTTGTAAGGATAATATTGAATTCACCAGCTGAGCTGACATCATATGAAGTCATTGATTTTGTACATGTTAAGATAAAAAAATCTTCGAGGAAGCATGAATGCAATTTTCAACAGGATATACGGTGAGAGTCTTGTGATAGAAACATGACAGCCTAGTGGTTTGTCATGTGTCTGATATTTTATTCACTCAACATTTATTACCATTTAAGATAATGGGAGCACACATGTTTTTCATCAGCACACACTACGCACTGCTCATCGGACACCCATCTCCTCCATTAGAGCTGAGCATGGTTGACAATGCTAACATCATTTTCAGGAAGCTTTAGCTGAGCGAGCTCGCTGATATCATACGGATAAGCATCCTGAAATGACTGCCGTTTATATGCTCTTTTCCCGAAGGCCCACGCTTTAGCCTCTGTAAAATGGGCTCCGTCCCAGTACACGTACTCACTCCTGTTGGCACATGGGATGGAAAGGGATTTGCATGGGACGCCGCCAGTTTCTATTACGTTGCAACAGCTCTCATGGGTAAATTTGAAGCCTGCGATGATGAAGCAAAAGTAATATCAGTAATGAAAGGAAAGTACTGTCTGTGTCCAACCATTTTTTCGATGCCAGAAAAGAAAACGAGAAGAAAGAGAAGTTTATCAGTACCATTATTTGTCACATTAGAATCAATGTCGTAAGAGTTTATGTAGGTAAATGCAGCGTCGGTATGGTTGGCATTAAGCTCTTCGACCAGTGTCTGAAGCTTAGTGTTGAAAATCTGAATATCTTCGTTGAGCTTGTACGCGCATGAACTATTATCCAGTTCACTAGGATGTTGCTGTATGTTGGACGGCATACATCCTACACGGACAAGTCCAAACACGGCTATCTTTCTTGCTCCTGTAGAGTACAGATCCTGGAAGGAAGGAAAATGGAATCAAGTGGGGCTCCTAGGTAGCTGGTTGATTAGTTAATTTCTAATCAGACCAGACATTAATTAATCAGTTACTGTCTTAGAAGTAATTAACACCTCCAGTTGAGCTGTGTAAGTTTCAATGAGATGTTCAGCATAGGTTTCAGGAGTGTATAACTGGCTGCTGTTGTAGCTATCCAAGAAGTAATTGTTGAGGTAGTCGTTATGACCCATATCAGTGGCGTAGATGCATTGGCTGAGGTACTTCTTAGCAACTTCATCGCTTCCCAACTGTTTGGCAATGCGTGAAACAGTTATCTTGTGATTAGAAAGCTGGATATTCATGGTGAACAATTCTCCCTGGCGTGCACATGCAAAAGAAACATATATAGTTAGCGTTGCCAAAGTGGACATGATTCCAAACTTCATGCTCGATTGTATTTCTTTCTTGTAATTGAAAGAAATACTAGTAGAAAATAGTTTCTATATTTTCACTTCTGCTCTTCTTGTTTGTACTACAGCATTATTTGTGAAAAGTGAAGAAAATATGTATATTAAATAGAAGATAAGAGCGTGTTTGGCTTATATTGAATAAATAAATTACAGGTGATGAATACTGTTGTTGGGGTGAACAAACGAGCCCCTCATACTATAAATGATAATTTTGGGAAATAACTTTTTAATTTTATATTTTTCTATAGAAATTCCTTCTATCATATATAGTTTTCTATAGAATTGGAGAAATAGAAAACCAGCATTTTATAGAGAGAAAAAAAGTATGTTTTATGCAGTTTCCTATTTCCTGTAAAGTTGTTTTTTTAAAGAATAAACACAACTTCTCCAGAACTATGCAAAACAATTCAGCACATGTCTTATAATCTTTTGAATCAGCAAAAGTTCGGCATAGAGGTACGAATAGGATCATTAATCACCGAAAGAGATCCTGTGTCATCAAGAATGCCAGCTCCACTAGATCCATAGTTCACACCATCTAGGAAATTAGTGCAACTTCCAATACCAAAGTCGGTGATGAAACTGTTGAAACCTAATTGTTCAGCTGAAACGAAACAATAATAAGTGAGCGCATAGCGTTTGCTAGCAAAAGTGGTATGAATAAGTGATTTCTTTCGTGATAAACATGTTAATTCAAGCAGCAAGCAAAAACGTGAGCCACTTTCTAAATGTAATATAATAAAATCTTGATATATAGTTTGCTAATGATCAGAATATTTATTTCCCGTTTGGTGAAGGAAACGAAAGTGTTATCAGAAGAGAGGATGGAGGCAAACGGCATGCAGACCAATGGTGTCGGCTATGTTGAGGCCATTGCTGCACCTTCCTGAAGCCCCAGTAGGGAAGTCTATTCCATAAGGAAGATAGTTAACTTTGACAGGTGTGCTGAGGTAGTTATTGTTTCCATTATCAAACAAGGAGTCTCCGAAGACGAAGTAGCAAGGAACTTGAGGTGTGGCTTTTCCACGAGCCCAGTGTTGCCAGTTTGACACCAGCAACGCCATGGACAGCGCCCACGATGCCTTAAGCCCGCTGGCCATTGAAAAGCAACTGAAACGAGAGGAGGAAGACAGAGAGGGAGAGCTTTTGCAGAGCAAAGCAGGATAGAAAGAAGGAGTAGGAGTGGTTAGGGCTGGATGTGTGCTTTCGAATGGAACGAGCTAGGACTACTTATAGAGGCGTGGGCGTCAGCATGAAGCTTTGAGAAATACTCTGGTTGGTCACGCGTATTTTTCCCTTTCCATTTTCTCCAACTTTTGTGTTATTCTTTCTAACACTTGATATATAGCTTTCTATTTTTAAAAATATTTTTGAAATACAGTATAATAAGTCATTTATTTTATTTAGATGTTAAAATTCTTTAAAAAAGAAAAAATGAAGAAATAAATAATTAGCTCACTAACAAATGTTTGGTCATAATTGAAACATTGTTATGTAGCATGAGAACGATTATATTTATGCATGAACACCCTAATAGTTCCTGATATATTTCACACAAATAGTTCATAACATATTCAAAGAGTATTACATTCAACATGTTAGATTTTAATAATTCATAATATATAAAAAAAAAACTACCTTGCATAAAAAATTATTATGAAACTACGTCCATCAAGTTCAAAATGCATGAAATATTTAACGTTGAGGTTCTTATGGTACAAAAAATAAGAAGTTTGTCCTTATCTCAATTTTAATCCTTTAAGGTCAATAAACAAATCACTCATCTCAAATTTTAAAAAGGCTTTTATTTCCTTATAGGAAAAATTAGGATACAGGATTTCAGGTAGCTTATAAACTTCTAAATGATAGCAGACATAACTCAAGGGTTTAACCTTAACAATGAAAGTAATGGAATGGTCATGAAGATTGAAAGGCTAATAAATAACATACTTTATAAACAAGTTCTCCTTCGATTAGTCTTCTTTATTATCTTTTCTAAAATATAACTCTTATAAACATAAATATAGGGTAGAAAATATCACAATCCAAAATCTCTATTTCATCCAATGCATTTTTCTTGGCGAAGTTATTTATGTAAGCTATATTTACACTAAGAAAAGTGAAGCAATTAGTTTTTCTAGAATATGTTGCAGATTTAAAGGAATTAGTCACAACTTTGCTTTTTTATATGTCCTTTGAATCTTAGAGGGTTTGTCTGGATTCTTTTTCGGGGATGAGGTCTCGTGGTCTTCCTCATTAAAAGAGCTTGAAATAGGGTTTCAATTTTCTTCTTAAAATTTACTTTATAATGTCCATTTAATAAGAAAATTGTCATTTTCAGAAACATTAAATCAAGAAAATTGCAGAACACATTTCTTTTTACTATTCTTCTAGACAATTTTCAGATCATAATAGAATATCTATACCATTTTTGTAGAAAGGTTAAACACAAAATCATGATGATGAGTAGAAGCTTTGTCTCATAAATTTCTCCTGTATTTATTAGAAGATGTCAAGTAAAGATGAAGAGATTTTCTTGGAAAAATATGACATGCATGCCTTGTAATAAAAAAAAAACACACCTAGAAAATAGAGAGATAATGATGATTTCATGTTTTGATAAATAAAATCATTAATTTAGCTCTAAAAAGCTATTATTCTTGATGCAAACCAAGGAGCTGGACATGATGATCTTACACTCGGGAATGAGGTTGAAATTGTACAAGACCCTTTGTCACTTCCAAGTGGTCAAATTACAAGACTTAGAGCCAAACATTTTAAGGAAGCACTAAATGGGCTAATCCAAGAGATTTGAGCTGATTCTAAAAAGACCAAGATGAGCTCAAATAATAATCAAGGCTTAGTCCATGTCATCAAAGCAATTGAGGGGGTTAATAATTAGCATGCAAAAACGTTTCTAGCATGGTTTGACCATCAAAGGGTATGAATTTGACGAGTTCCAAGGACATTAAATAGAGAAATAAACTTGGTCTTGAATGGTTATGCTAAATACATTGAATTTAGTCATTTAGCTATTTATGGTTGCCTCTAGAAGCCCAAGAGGCCTAAAAACATAAGGACTTGTTTATGTTGATGTTTGAGCTGTTTTAAAGCTTTAGTTATGACTTTTCCTATTCTTGGCAGGGTTGTTCCAAGTATATAAACGGGTATTTTGAAATGAATAAACAAATTATGTTCTTAGAAAATTATCATTATTGTGAGGTCTTGCGTTCCTCTTCATTCTTAAAACAACTCCTAGAACTTATCAAGTTAATCTTGTGGCGTTTAAACAACCAAACTTATCACCTTGATTGTTGAGAGATTCTCAGGTTTTCTGGGTGTGACATTTCAATCCTTTGTAGTCTTGGTTTTCATCTTGTTAGGTGTCGGGGCAAGGCTCAACCAATCTTGTCTACATGATCTTGGGGTTCTAAATCATAATTGTTATTGGGTTTCATCACAATTGTTGATGGAGTTCATATCAATTCTCTTGTTCCTACTCACATCAAGCTTCATTATATGCACATCTATAGTCTCTTTTAAAATGACACTTTAATGCTATGAAAAAGGTTGACTTCTTAGATTTGTAATTTCTCCATTTTTTTCTTCTAGAAATATGTTATCCCATATTAACTCATATGTTTTCTCACAAGTTTATCTAATTGTACATTTATCAAGAGATATAGAGCTACATCAAGCAACCCAATTGTATAGCTTAAAATTACTCATAATTAATAGCTTAGAAGGAGATACTTACCTCATAAGTCAAACTTCATTTATAACTGCATATCATTTTAGGTGACCAAATTAAGACGTGAGTGTCTAATAACTGCATATCATTTTAGGTGACCAAATTAAGATGTGAGTGTCTAATAGAGAAAAACAACAATTCTGCCTTTAAAACAAATCCTGTCTTTTATCTGTATATTCTATTAAGGTGTGACAATTCTTGAAAATCAAACTTTATGTTAGAGCCTAAATATAGAAGAATTTCAATCCTAATATAAGATTTTATTATTTTCATTATGTAATTGCTCATTATATCTACTATGAGAAATTGACTCTTTTTTTTCAAGAAATTGAAGATTAGAATGGATCCGTACTAAAGTGCTCATCTATTTCCACAATGCTATAAACATTTTACCTTTTAACAAGATTTGTTAGGAGAAGTATCTTAAGAGCATGTGTACTAAATTTGACAAGCTTTAGTCAATTCAAAACACCTCACTCAATTTTAATTTTTCAAGAGTTAGTAAAACAACTTGAATTCCTTATAGTGCTTAAGGTAATACATTTATTTGGTTTTCTAAAAGATTAGCTATTTAAAAGTGAGGACCATACCAAATAATATTTGTCTCAATCCAAGCAAAATTAGTTTTACGAGTTTTAAAGGTAAAAATTAGGTATACTAACAAGGTTTGGTTTTGTGCTTCATTGATAACAACTTGTCACTTGTATGAAAAACACATAATAACACACAAAGAAAAATTATACATACTTATACAAATAAAACACATTCAACCAATGGGAATAGAATCCCTTGGACAAGCTAGAAACCCTAAACATAAAACACAACAATTCCATCTAAACATACGACCAAGAAACAAAATGAAATAAAGTTTTTGTACAAAGTATCTAAAAAACAACCATGTACTGTAAAATGTGGTAATAGAGCCAACATATTGTAGTCGGGGCAACAGAGCCACAAGTCCATTGCTAGTACAATCAGTGTAGAGTACCCTTTAATATGACAAGCATACTATCATGCACACTCTGGTGCAAAAGAACCCCCAAACCTGCAGCTGAGATATGTTCATTGTTAATTTCCACCCAAGAGACCATGACCATTACCTCCAATTGCGTAAACAAAAGAGGTTGCCTCCATAAATTAGTAGTAGTAGACCACCATCAAGCAATAGGAGATTTGAATCAAAATCCACCAATTTGATTTATGACAAAGGCTTAGCCTACATATCCAACATTTATGATGAAGTGATCTTCCATATAGAAGTGCAAAATCATGTGGAACATCACTTGGTGTTTATGAAAAATGGCATCAACTACATGTAAGGTGTTATCAAAGATTCTTTCGTTCCTCTCTTCCCATATCAAATAGACCACAACGCTTAAGGACACTCTTCTCATTATAACTACGAGATACTTGTTCCTTGGAAATAACCCTCAAATGGAACTATTCATAGTTGACTAGCTCCTAATCCTTAACTAAGCCTTAATCTTTCCCCATTTCCCCATAATAGAGAAGTCTAGTTGCAAGAAAAAAATAGATGATTATGGATTTCCTTCTCCTGCCTAAAAAAAACACAAAAGATGTTTATTAACATAAACCAAAGTTTATCCTTGGTTCTAAGCTTACCCATTATAGCTAGCCACATAGTGAAAGCATATCTGGGTAAAGACCAGTGCTCCCTAACAATTTTCTCCCAAAAGACAAGCTTATTCTTAGTTCTAAGGAATTCATAAACATTAGCAAAGAATAGCCCCTCATAGTTTTCCTAGCTTTTCATCTTGTTTATAGTTGTCTGCTCCCTTTCACATTCCACCACCAGCTAATCTTTTAGAGCAAGGATGGATTTCTATAAGGGATATGAAATTCTTACCAGTGGAGTAGTCCAGATTAAGTGCTACGTTGATAGTAGTGGTGTACCCATTGGATCCATAAAGATTCAGTTTCAAGGTGAATGTTTCATAACTGTTTTATTAAGAAACTTTTATTCCTTGCCTTAAGATCAAAACATCCCAATCATCCCTCATTTTGGGCAAGCAAATTGTTTTCCAGACAACTAGAGCAGACTTAGTCCTCAAAATGTTACCTGTCTAGAAGAAATCTCAACATATACAAGTGATCTAGTTTAAAACCAAACTTGGCATGGGAAAGATACATAGCCAAAATTGCACAATCCCATATGAAAATAACTTGATTAATTCAAACCTACCAACATAAGAGAGATTCTTCCCAGTCTAACTCTGAATGACTAATTCCAACTTCCACAAGAAAAGAGAAAACTGATTGGCTAGGAGCCCATAGGGGCTAAAAGAAAGGGAAAACACCAACTGAGAAACTAGTATCCTAAAGAATAGCTAGCTTTAAATTTTCTCCAACTCCACCAAAAATTATGGAGGATTTATTAGCATTTATATTCAAACCCGAAGTCTTCCCAAAGGTTGACTAATTGCTGGAATAAAGTTTGCACTAAGGGTTTATCCCCATGAGAGACAAAAAAGATATCTTCAACAAAAGCTAGGTGAGTAATACCATAGGAGCTACATTTCAGATGGAAACAAAAATCTCCCTTTTGAGATGCCTATTGAACTGAGTCAAAGGCTTTGCCGAAGTCAATTTTTATGAGACATCTAAGGGAAGCCCTTTTCCAACCATTGCATTAAATTTATATTATTTACCATACTCCTAGCTCCTAAGAAGGCCTTATACATCAGGCTAATAATGTCAACAAGGACAGCTATAATTTTTGCAATCACCTTGTACATAACATTGCAACACGATATATCATATTTCTTTTACTTTTTCTTGTTCCTTAATTTAATTTTCCTTTTATTGCCTAATAATTTTTATTTTACATTCAAATTGTAAGACGTATTTTGTTGTGTAAAAAAATTGTTTATAAAATACTAGAAGCTGCAACACAAGATATGTTACATTCAAAGAATATATGCAATCCCTTACACAACCTTTTCGAACAAACATAGTTGTAAATGCAATCCCTTACACAACCTTTTCGAACAAACATAGTTGTAAATGCAATCCTTTACACATTACTACCTTTCTATAAAAAAATAACCTTGTAATTATTTTCATTGAAAATGATGTTATGTAAATAAAATTTAAATAATTTTAATATGAATTGATGAAATTATCCTTTCAAGTTAATATAATATAAAACAACTATACATTAGAACAAGGATTTGAACTTAGATAGACTTGGTTGATATTGATAAAAGTATCACCTATAACATGTGAGAATTTGATAATTTATAATTTTGTAAATTTTTGTATTGATACACTAGCTTAGTGTGCAAAGTTTTTACTTTCTAAAGCCATTGATATAGCATAATTTTAAATCCCAATTATTCTTCAACAAATTCTCATAACATTTATAAATTAACAAAAATAAACATTTTTAAAAAATCATTATTTTTCCAAAATCTTTGTCATTATAAAACCTCTTTATAATGTTTAGGTATTTTACTTGGTTTTATATTTTTCATGTTTTTAGCTATATTTCATTCTTTGTTTCTCTCTTCACCACGGATAGCGGCCAATGATGCTAATCATCCCCTTTTCTTCTTCTCCGTTTTTCTTTATTCTTTTCTCCATCTTATCATTCAAAATTATTAAAACACAACTTCACTCTCTTTCTCTAACATCGACAACTATTTAATAATGAACAACCATAACAAGTTTTGTTTTTCTTGATTCATATCTCCTTAGCTTCAACCCCTCTATATGACCCTAACATGATGACAACTTACAAAATTTATGGTGAAAGAAAAGAAAAAAAAACCAAAGAAAAATCTTTTTTACCTCTTTTTATTATCCATTGGTTGGAAAGTACACGACCTTAGATGATGGATTAAAAGATTGAGCTCTTTTAGATCCAATAAAGCATGAATCAAAAGACTATTAAAGAGTAGTTTGCCAATAAAATAGAGGCAACATATTGGAAGCTTAAGATAAAGGATTTTCTTATATTGTTTTCAATCATTGTTTTAGATATCTATGTATTTGCCTTGCATTTGTAAGTCATTTTAAGGAATTTATAATATTTTACATAATTATCATGGATATTTCAAGTTTGGATCATGTTTTCATAGGATATCCTTGGTGTATAACGATGATAAGGTTGGTGCTTAATATCTCATAATAAGGTTAAGAGGAAATATTTATAAATTTAATTAATTGATTTATTGAAGGAACAATAGTTTGGTTTCAGTATAGACTTGTATGATTTATGTGATTGATATGATGATTTTTATGATTTATGATTTTCAAATTCACAAGTTGCATATCTGAATTCATGAATTTATTATCATGATGTGTATATTAGTTTAAAACCATATTTTTGGTAATTATAAAGGTTGTACCACATTTCAGGTCTTACTTTTAATGTGAACTTTAGTATTTTTATGTTTCTTTTTGGGTTATCTTATGATGATCATTTAAAGGTTCTAGTCAGTTCTTTTTTTCCCTTTTTTTTAATAAGAGTTTTAACTTTACTCCAATAAAATTCTAAATTTATTTATTTATGCCTAATTTGGAGTTATTTTATAGTCATTTCATGTTTTTATCACGTGTTGATTTTATCTTTTTTTATTTCTCGTCAATCCTAAAAATTATGTCTAAATCATTTTTACTTTGGTTTCTCTTACCTCACTTAAACTCTTTCCAAATAATTTTCAAACTACTTCATTTTATTTCTCTAATTGAATGGGAACTTTTAAGCTACTTTCTTTTATTTCTCGTCAATCCTAAGAAATATGTTTATTTCACTTCATGCATGTGGATTTTTTATAATGATTTTCAATCTGATGCAATTTATTGCACTAATACATGTAAATTATTATTTTTTTCAAGATGGTTTTCAATACAATATAACTTATATCTCCATTAATTGTGTTTAGTGGTCTTAAACATTTCTTAATTCCATGAGATAGGTATGGATCTTTTTGATGATTATTAATATAATGTGTTATCTTTCACTTCTTACATGTGGTTATTTTTTTTTAAAAAAAGTGACATGGTTCATTCCATTCAATACATATAGATTTTTGAGAAACGAATTTGGTATGGATTAGTACTCACTGTATTGTGTTTTGCGTTTTAAACTGATAAGATTTATTCCACTTGTTGCACATGGATTTCTTTCCAAATGATTTTTAATGCATTGTGAGTCATCTTTCCATTCATTATTTTTTGAATATTTTTAAACCAATATGGTTTTCCATTTAATACTTGTGAAATTCTTTTCAAATATGGTTGGACAATGAGAATGTTATAGGTATGTTTGTGTCTTTGTTTCATATGGTTTGTCATTTTGTTATATGTTACTAAAATGGTAACTTGAATATCAAATTGACTCTAGCATTAGATAATTGGAGCTTTATTTTTTTGTTAGATTATATATTTAATTTTTATTTGTGTTATCAAGTCTTAAGGCAATTGTAGGTTTTCCATGAATTATCTTCTTGTTTTTCTAACCTTATAGGCTATTCAAATGTTATATTATGGATAAATAAATATAAAATATATGTATGTGTGATTGTTATTGGTTTTTCAGTTTCTCTTTGATGTAGCATGTTTGGTTGAATTTGTTAATGCATGGGTGTTTAGCTATACATTTAGAAGTTACTTAATAAGTTAACTCGTAATAGAAAAATTTCCTTTATTTTAACTCTCGATTTAAAAAAAGTATTTAATATTTATAAAAAATAATATTCTTTGTCTTATAAAATATTATTCAAGATATATGTTATCATTTCTTGAATTATATGTGACCATCATTTTTATGCATACATATTTGTTTTATATAAAATAAAAACTTTGAAGATTTTAGGTCGAGTTTTCTTTTTCTTTTTCTCTTACTCCTCTTCTTGTTACTCTTTTTCTTACACACCTAACAGGCTAAATGGTTCAGCATAAGAACTAGAGTATTATGATATGACTTGAATGTGATGTTGTCTACTTTATGAGATATTGTTGAGTGGTTATTATTTTTTATAGTATAACTAACCTCTCACCATTGATATATGCAAAAAACTAAATAATAGGTTCTATAGTTATAATAATACTAGGTGGTGACTCTTTTTCTTATTTATTTACTATCATAGATTTCCATAATATTCTCTTATGATAACCATGAAAAATATATATCTTAGTACAATATTGTTTACCAATCCAAGAAAAAACATTTTCATAAAGTTTTGTCTCACTATTTTTTGTTTCTTCAATTTTCTTCAACTTTGATTATAAATAGTATTAAAAATGGCATGCATATAAACAAATCATACTTATATCCCATATAATTTCTCTAAAAAAATAAAGTTATTAGGTATTATATGTTGTTACTAAAACAAAAAGCTACTAGATTAATAACTATTAGACCTAACTTTTTTAAAGTCTATCGAAAAAATTCCAAATCATACCATTCGATTAAAGAGCTACCTTTTTTAAACTATGGATTAAGTTGAATATGTAGATATTTTAAATTGATTGGTGATGTATAGAAAATTCCAATGATATTTCAATAGATTAAAAAAAACATAATTAAAATATATATGCCACTAAGACCATAAGAAAACAACACATGACTTTTTTAAAAAAACATGTCTCATTACTAAATCCATAGACTCCCCATCATATGTTGTGGAGCACAAGTTCACTATAAGAATAAATAGTTTTATCAATGGAAATATCTGTAAGAAATTTCATGTATTTTTTGTTGATAATTTTCCTAACGAACACATGGACAAAAATCTGTCACTGGTAAAACCCTCTTGGTAATTTTCATTCCTTCAGTGAGGAGCTCAAAATTATATATACCAACAGGATCACCAATGAAATATTTTGTCGATATATTCCATTGGTGATTCCGCTGGTGATTTTTGTTGGTGATTCTGTCAGTATATTTTGTTAGTGATAGTGGTAATTTGAGTAATAACTGTCAAACTTTCTAGAAAATATTGATGGATATTTTCGTCTGTATTTTTTTTCAAAAAACTAAATTAAAAAATAATTTTAATAATATGAAAAAAATATTTAAAATCAAATATATTTAAAATTAAAATATTTCTTACATATTATAAAATTTTGAACATTAAAAATTCAAATACAATAAATTTAAAACAAAGGTGGCACTCGAGGAGGAGGAAAAGGTTGGTTAGGACCGCGAGATGTACAAAGAGGAGCACAAAGATCACCCAATATGATTGCATTTGCATAACCATTCTACACGATACGGCTGTCTCAGCATCAAGTTCAGCTATCTCATGCATTTTCTCAATTAAAATTGGTTGAAACTCTGGAGTTTGCCGTGAACGAAATCGATTTGAAGGACTTCCCAATCGAAATTAGTTAAATGTATACAAAGCTATAAAACAAACAACAAACACCCAATCAAAATCAATACACTTAAAAAATATGCAAAAAATAATAAATAATGTATTAAAAATAATTTTTCAAAAAAATATGGTAGATTTGCTTATGTAAAGTAGAAAATCCTAAAAAAATGGAATCATAACATAGATGCTTCTAAACTTTGTGTTGAAGTTGCTAGATTTATTGTGCGAGGTTGACCATTCTTGAAATCAAGGGTATAAGGTTGCTAGAAGGTTGTAGAGAAAAAAATGTTGAAAGAAGAAGGAGAATGAGGGGAGGGGAAAAAAGGTCGATGAACGAGTCACAAATTAAAACATAACGGACAGAATTATCATTGGTTTTGAATCCAACTATGATTTTACTTGAAAATCCATCAATGTTTACTATCAACATTTACCGACAAAATAATTCTCATTGCATTGCTGTCGGTATTTACTGAAAAAAATTACCTGTTGATAAAGACTGACCAAAATGAGAACAAAATATTTCTATTGGTAATGTTCACAACAAAATACCGACAGAAAAACTCTATTGGTATTTACGTATGAATTAGACTTTTTTGGTAGTGATTGTATATAAAATTTTAACTAACATTTCTTTAAGGCATATGTACACAATTATTAAGAAGTTAAAGATATTTGGAATTATGTTGTGTTTTTCTCTGTCTCAATGTTTTATAAAAAAAAAAAAAGAGTTATAAAGTACCATTGTAGTTATGGTAGACAATTCAACAACAAAGAGTGCATTAAAATGTTCCATAGAGGGATTTTAATGTCTAGACCATATGGGAATAAAATATCCCATGATTCAATGAAAATGTACTAATTATAACTTTTCAGTATCAATATTATTGGCTAATAACTTCCAAATATGAAATTCTATAAAAACAAATAATTAACAAGATAAAACTTTGTAAATATTTTAATATATTTTTAATGAATATTCCAACTCTTATGTAAAGAGAAATAGAAAAAAGGTGGGTATTCTATATAATTAATGAATTTGTTGCAATTTCAATCTTAATTTTTATTCTAGTAATAATTAAAAAAAAACTGTGTCCAAATTATCCCATTGTTAGTTTATTATTTAGTATAACAATTATTCTTAATTATTCAATTTGGTACAATATATTAAGATGGCAAAGTTGATAATGTGAAAACAAGATTACAATTTTTAATTTGATATTGAGATATTTTGAAAATTAAAGAAAAACTATAAAACTACAATAAACTATCAAGTATTTATAATTAAAGAGCTAAAAGGTGTTTGGCTTTCTATTTTAATTTGGTTTCAATTGTTTATCCTTAAAGAAAATCATATAAAAAAACTTGATATTAAGTATATTCAATTTTTTTTAAGTTGCTTGAAAAGGATGTAAACAAATTAGTCAAAAACACATGGTAACAAAAAAAAAGTAATTAACATGTGCCCCATTTTAGAAAATCTTGAACTTTCCATGGTTGTTTCTTGATCAACAATAAATGCTATCTACCAACTAGTTTATCCATCAATTCAAATGAACTATCTTCTTAACATATTTTTCATTAGGTCTTGCATTTATGATAATAAATTTCTCTCCTCAATTAGTAAAAGATACACAAAGCCATAACAAGTTATCATCTTGAATTTAGGAAAACTAAATGTTAACAGATAATGTGAAAATAAATATGAAGGAAATGAGAATAAAAGAGAGAGACAATGGAAAGGAGATGATTTTAAAAGAAAGACAGAGATTGGCCTATATTGAATATTATATCTATTTTATATGTTATTTTGTTATTTGTGTATATTGAATTATTACCGATATCAAATAAATATATATGAGTAAACTATTCACCATAAAATTTGAGTTTGTAAATAAAATATAGACTCAACAATCTATTATAACTAAACTACATTTGTAAATGTTTTTCTATCAAAGTGTGCATCTTTTATAACAACAATTTCTCTTACCATCCCAAGTTAATGGGTTCAAGACTTTATCATACTTGAAATAACTAGTTCGAATTAAAAAACCCAATTTTCACCATTTTTAAAATCTTATTTGGAATAATTAAAATTAAATTATTTTTATTTTTCTATTAATGTAATACAAATATAAGAATACATTTATACAATTGCTTTCAATATCAATGAAAAACACTACCTTCTATTGCATGGAAATCGATCAAGATCATAAATTTAGGGATAAAAAATAGAATTTATAAATCACATATGCTTAATATCTTGTTTATAAAATATGCACTATTGAATTAAAATCAATTATTTGGATTTTTTTTGCAAAATATTAGGTAATAACTCAAGATATTTAATTTTAAAGTTAAATTTATCCATTCAATTGAATTTGATAGTAAGATGTTATAAGAATGACCCATGATGTTCTTAAACATATGAGAGGAAGTCGGTAAAATATATATATATATATATATAGAGAGAGAGAGAGAGAGAGAGCATAAATATAAATAAAGAATGGTTAAAAATAACCTCGAGTCTAAATTGAATCTTGTTGTTTCTAGTCGATGAATGGTATTTTTTATTAAATTTAATAGTCAAGTTTATGTTCTATCTAAATTATCTAAATTTTATATAATCGATGATTGATTTTCTACATTTTATATAGCTATTTTGTAATTTTATAATTATATGACGTGACTTCATCAAAATGCTTTTAAATGAATGAATCTATCTCCGTTAAAACAGTGTAATAATTTATAATTATTATTTTTTGGGTTTTTTCATCTATTTTATTTTTCTATTTCACTAGTGACTTAAATTGTTGGTATGATTTGTCAACTAACTTTATTCAAGTTATTTTGTTTTACTTTATTTTATTTTTTAATATTGAGTTGATTGAGAATTAAGCTTCACAAATTATATTGATCTATTTTCTATGAGGTTATCCTCATTTCATAATTGAAGTTATATGTTTAGTGAGTGAACCCTTGATGACTCGAGTCAAATTTGAATATTATGGTGTTATTTTTTATTACAACTTTTTCTTATATTTTATATTTTTTAAAAAAACAAAAGAGCCTTGTTCTTCATGAAAATTCTCAAATTACTTGAAAGATAAATGGTGGGGTTTTTCACCGTATACATAGATTGATTTCAAACATTAAAATTACTATTTTACTCTAAGGGCCGAAATATTTAACCCCTAGAATTGGTAGCATTTTCCACATTTCCATGAGACATGTATGGTATTTCCGATTTCTTTACACAATACATCTATTATTTTACCCTCAATCCTGATAGAAGAACGAGGAATAATGGGGGTGATTTCAGTTTTTCACATATTTTCTTACAATGAAAATACGACCATAACCCCCAAAAAGAGAAAAAAAGAAGCCTAAAACTGGGGATAGTTTGGTACTTTCACCCCTAATTCTTTCATGATTATCACTAGGTCAAGGGGTGTATAGGTAAATTACCATTTTTATTATTTCTTTTTCTGAAGCACTACAGGCGTGTCGTACGAACGCACCAGTAGTGTTTCACGTGCATGCATCATTTAGGTGGTGTATACTGCTTATCTGCAGTGTCACTTGGTGCGTCGCCATGTTCTCTATCTCCCGGGCGGTACATGTTGTTCACGGGTGGTCGATGAATCGACGGTGAACGGTTTTTTGTTTTTTCTCCCTTTTCTCTCTACTGCCACCGGGAATTGCATGTAAGTCCTACATGTTTGTGATTGTTTTAGTTTAATCCCTGATCTTCTGATTTCATTTTTATTCTTGATTTCTTCAATTGAAATTTTGATATAGTTCAATTATGCCTTTTAATTCAAAGTGATTATATATAATGGTTTTCAGTTCATTTCTTATTCTTTTGTTTTTTTTTATTTGATTTTGGTTCCTTTAATTTTTTTGGTATGCAGATTTTAAGTAGTTTTAATTTTGTCCTCAAATTGAAATTGGTCATATATGCTACTTTTCATTTGATCCTTATGCTTTTAATTTTGCAACACAATTACACTGCAATTGGTTTTTAAAAATGCATTTATTTGTTTCAGTCCCAAGGTTTTTATTTGTTTCAATTTTTCATTCGATTGAAATAATTATATTTTTTATGTTTTGTTATGTCCCTTATTCTTTGAAATTTTTATTTGGTATTAATTCCTTTTGTTTTTCGATCCTTCTTGAACAATGTTTATTTTACCCGTATTTTTGCACCTATGCTTTTAGTTTTTGTTTTTATTTTTTGTCTTGTTTTTTATTTGGTTCAATCCTAAAATTTTAATTTATATTAGTGATCATTCAAAAATTAATATTTCTTCTTTTTTCCCTTTGTTCTTTTTTTTTTTGTGTGTGTTTTCCATTATTTTTTATGTTTTCTGGGTTAGTTGATTTTAAGATTTTATTGTATGTGGAATAATAATAATAATTTTAGTGATAACTTTTTTATTGTTGTTTTGTAAAAATAGTTTGCTTTTTTTTGTTTTTATTTTTAGGGAAATTTAATGATTTTTTTATTGATTTAGAAATAATATTGATAATACTTTTAACTGTTATAGTCATGATGATGATGATAACATAGGGATGAATTTTCAATGATATTTTTTTTCCTTTTGGTGATAGAAAATGAACTACTTATTTTTTTTATTTTATTATTTTAGGTGTTTTCACATGTTATATATTTTTTGCTATGTTTAATTTAAATTGGATTATAAAATGAATTAATGCTAATATAGTGAATTCCATAATTCAAATATTTGAATTTTTTTGTTTTTTTAATGATAATGATAATTTTATGATGGTGTTTTATTGAAACTTACTAAATAGATAAATTTATATCAATTTAAAATTTATATATTTAATAAAAAAAAAGTTGAACTTCACAATAATTTTTCACATATTTATTATTTTATCAAATTTATATTAAATATAAATCTAGCACCATAAATCAACGGGTTAGTACTAGTATAAAATGAAGTATCGTATCATTACCCCATTAGATATTGTTGAGTGTGTATTGTGGGGCCAGACTATGCCATTTGTTTTTCTTTTCGAGATTGATTGTATTTTCTTCTTTGGTACAACAATAATTAAATGGATGTAAATGTCAAATCATTATTTTTATCTTTCTTTTTACTTTTAAAAATATGAACTTGCCGATGCATATTATTTTTTTATTATTAATTTGGGTGTTTAGGTTTGATGACACACATCGTACATATTAACTAATTTTATAAAATTTAAATTTTGATCATAAATTTTTAGTAACCATCATATATCACAAATCTTAAATATGAAAGCATATAATAACAAACCTTGAATTATAATATCTTGTCACTATACCACTTACTATAAATGTATATTACCTAACATATAATCAGTTTGGGGAAAACACTATGTTGCACTGTGGATTGTAATAGTGTATTTTTGGGTCGGTTCGGTTCTCGGTTCATTCGGTTCGGTTGGTTTGCCGGTTTTCCTATTTTTTTATTATTTTTTGCACAGTGAAATAGCATTTTTAGCCCTCGAAAAAGACAAAAAACGGTTATGGGTGGAGGGGCTCCGCGGTAATTGCACAATTTCGGACCTGACCAGTCCGGTCCGGTTCACCTACCTTTGCATTATTTTATATTTAACCAGAAATGGCTAATTACAAGTTTGGCCCCTAGTAAGACAAAATTGCTAACTTACGCACAGGGGTGCACCGGTAATTGACAATGCTTTTTTTTTTTCTTTAGACTGTCGGTGAGTGTGTTACACTCGGCCGACAGTATTCCGCTTCACGCCCTCTATAAGTGGCGCATGCGTGGTTATGGAGTCGTCAGGGATGGTCTACCGGCGTCTAGGTCGATGCGCCTCCGCGTGGTCTTCCTCCCGGCAATGCGCGTTTTATCCCCCGACATTCGTGGACGCGGCGGTGGCCGGTTAAAGCCGCTGCAACTGTTTCTCTCTCTCCTGCACGTCAAAGTGCAGGAGAGTCCCCCTGGTTTGATGCTTTTTCATTTTCATCCCTGTACTTTTAATTTTGTTTATGGTTCTGATTTTAGTTCGATTGGGTCCTTCGATTGAAATTAATTGAATGTGCAATTTTCACTTCGATCCTCCTTCTTTTAATTTCTGGATTGGGTTTAAATAACTCAATAAATTTGGTACAACAGTTTCAATTTTTTCAATTGTGTCCTTTGATTGAAATTGATAATAAATTTGATTTTCATTTCGGTCCTTATACTTTTAATTTTGGATTTTAATCCCTTTATATTTGATTTTTTATACTTTTAATTTTTTTAATTCCTTGATTTCTTTTTATGATTTTAATTTTGTTAAAGTTTTTATGGTTTTTTTAGTGTTTCATTTATTTGATTTTTTTCATTATTAACACAACAACAAAAACAACAACAACAACAATAATAATGATTTAACTATTTTTCTTGCTTACTCTTTTGTTAATGTTTTTTAGTTTTTTCTTCCTTGGGATAATTTGATAATTTTGATTGTTTTGACAGTAATAGCAACGATAGTTTTTGTTTTTATTTTATTCTTTTATTTTATCTTTTGTTGAACTTTTTCAGATTTTTTATTCTTTCATTTTTCCCTTTCATTATTAACACAAAAATAAAATAAATAAATTAAAATAATAATAATAATAATAATAATTTAATTGTTTTTCTTGCTTACTCTTTTGTTAATGTTTTTGAGGGTTTTTTTTTTCCCTCAGAACTATTTGATAATTTTTATCATTTTGACAATGATAACAATGATAATTTTTAGTTTTTATTGTATGTTTTTGTTTGATCTTTTGCTGTAGTTTTTACAATTTTTTAAATCTTTCATTCATTCATTTATTCTTTGATAATAATAATGATGATGATGAGAATAATAATAATAATAATAATAATAATAATAGTAATAATAATAATAATATTTTAATTATTTTTCTTGCTTGCTATTTTATTCATGCTTTTTTTTCCTCGGTATAATTTGATGATTTTTATTGTTTTAATAGTAATTACAATAATAATTTTAGAAGTTAAGACTCCAATGTTGCTATTGTTATAGTATTTTAAATTAATATTGCTTTCTTTTTTCCTATATTTTTTTATTTGCTCTTTGTATTAAATGATTTTTATAATTTTACTATCTGCACAATAACAATGATGATTTTAGTGATTAATTTTTCATTTTTTTTCTTATAAAAATATTCTGCTCTTTTTTTTAATGTTAGTTCGCGCTTTTTTGTGATATTTTATGACGCAATACCTATATTATAAAAAATATAATCCATGCTTGCGCAGCAAACTCTATTTAAAAATTTATACATTTTATCTCATAATCTATAACTTTTATTTAGTTATATCATATAAATTTATCGTTGTGAATTTAATTATGTTAAATTATGTATACAAAAATACCCACAACAACGCTCCGGCAATGTAACTAGTTATCAATTATATGGCAGGTAAGGAAGGCTTTTTTCTTCCACCAGCTTTAAGGAGCGAAGACTTTTCAATTAAATGAAACAAAAGGAAACACGCGATCACCTTTACCCTTACCCTTACCCTTACCTTTACCTTTTTCTTCCACGAACTTTAAGTAACAAGGACTTTTCAATTCGAAAGTTGATTTAGATTTTCGTATTATTAATTATTTTACTTGAATAAAAAGTTACTCAGTTCTGATCGGTACACATTGAGTGCTTTAAGGTTATGTTTTGCATGGCATTTGCAATTTTATTTTTAATATTTTTTAACATTTGACTGAAAGTAGAAGCATAAGCATGTTTTTTTTTATCATGAACGAGTCGTCGTTTACAATCTTCAATCGTTATGATTCAATAACACATAAAAATAATCTTTATAAATCATCAAGTTGTGATATCAATTTTAACCTTCAAAGACTAAGCAAAACAGCAACAACAATGAGAAGAAACCAAAATAATGGATTTTAATAATTTATGTCAGCTAAAAATACAAGTCAAGCTACGAAAACATCATCGAATTCAAATTACCTAAGAAAACATCCAACATATTATTGCTCAAGCAAAAAATTATCAATATAACATCATCGCTCATAATGTAAACATCAAATATAAATATGTTTTAGCTGAAACCTCTTAATCATAAACCGCCCTCAACAATAAAAACTCTTTTTACTGCAAAAAAAAAAATAATAATAATCTTAAGGTTCTTTCACGAGCACTTTGAGGAAAATAATTTTAATTTTTTTATATGTAGTTTATATGATTCAATATTATGTTTAATAATTTCAGATTTCTTAGTTTGTATATAATTAGAAACAGTATTTTTTATAGTTTTCTGACCAGCTGGAGTTTCTCGGAGCACCTTGTGTGCACCGACGCTAAATCCATCTGTTTAATTTGATTAAAGAAATAAAACACTAATGTCCGGTACGGGGAATTTAATAAAACACTAATCTTAGCCTAGAAACCACACAATAAGAGTACGGAATTATATATATGAAATGTATATGGACGATTGCTTTTTTTGAAAGCAAAGGCAACGCCATTATTATTTGTGATCGCAGTTTTGTCTCTTTTTAACAGAGATTCGGGTGAGATTTGTTGTAATTGTTTTTGAAAATAATTTTTATTTGTAAATATATTAAAATAATATTTTTTTTTATTTTTTAAAAATTAATTTTAATATTAGCATATAAAATAATCTAAATATATATATATTTTTTTTTTCAAAAACAGTTTTGAAACAGTACCTAATACACCTTCAACAGGTAAAGAAACAAATGCAATTATTGGAACCGATGCCATAATGGAGAATAGTTACTCGGTCACCCAACATATATATTTACGAACCCTGGTAAACTCAGCTCTTCTCATGGAGAGTGATGCAATGATGGAGAATAGTTACAGTATTTATGATAAATTATTGGATGTTGTCTAATTTTTAGAGAGGTTGGTGCTCATCATTAGTTGTGATGTTTTTTTTTTTGATTTAGGTGTATTTAGATCGGTTTGCGTGTATATTGACTAATCTTATAGATTTTAAAGTTAATAGCCATGTAAATCTCTAGTAATTATTATATTAGTAATTATAGGGTTTTAAACCTGAGATCATAAGAAAAATAATTTTTTTAGTCTCGAACTCTTACCACTATATTGAGATGGATTATTTTATATGGGCGTTGTGCTGAGAGTTCGTAAGAAGAAGAGTGCAACAACACGTTGTGAATTGTCTCTAAACTCATCATTTTGCTTTGTCATGTGTGCTGGTGGTTTGACTTCTAGTGTATCAAACGAGTTAAGTTCGAGTTATGAAAACTAGGACTCGCCACTCTATTGGAGCTGGTGAAGACCATTCAAGCCTAGATCGAACAACCAGGATTTGAGATGCCTGACACAAACGACTTTGTTGAGTTAAATATATTGAACACCAATAGCCAATTAAAGGAAGGAGCATGCGTGCACATCTCACAAGTAAAACTAATACAAACCTACATTGATATACTGGCCTTAGTGCTCGGGCTTTAACGTGGGGCCATTTTTTCCCTATTAAAAATAATATTTAGTACTGGGTTATAGTGTGGTTGAAATTATTTTTAAAACTATATTTTTATTTAAAAATATATCAAAATAATATTTATTTTAAATTATTTTTGATATCAGTACATCAAAATGATTTAAGAACACACAAAAAATAATTTAAAGTACAACATAAAAAATAAAAAAATAATTTGTTTTTCAAAAATATTTTTCAAACGCATTCTCAAACACACATTTAGATTAAGAAAATAGTAAACAAAGACATAAGAAATTAGTCGTGAAAAAGTTATAATTATGTTAATTAGGGTTGAGTAAACCCGGGATATCTCACCAGGCTATGATCTAGATTATATAGGGGGGTAAACAGAATTATAATTTTTTTACTCTGACTTGAGTAATAAGATCTAAAACATTCAGTCCAAAAAACTATGATGTTCAAGATGAAATTGAAAAAAAATCAAATCCATAAAAGAATTTTAAAAAACAACAATTGAAATAATAAGGATCAAGATTTAAATACAAAATAAATTTATATTTAATTCAGAGGTGAAATTAAAAAAATAACTACTTTAGTAAAATGACAAAAAATAAAAAAGAACAAGGCTCAAAATTGACAAAAAAATAAAAGAAAAACAATGTTGTAATTAAATGGAAAAATAAAAAAATAAAATGTTTTATAAATAAGCCAAGAAAAAAAATAGAAATCAAAACAATCACCAAATTAGAAAATATAACACCATAAATTTGAATTAAATGATGAAATTAAAAACTAATAAAACTTTAAAAAAAAACTAAGGTTAAAAAGTAAAAAGTCAAAGAAAGATGACCAAATTGGAAACAAATAAAATTTCTACAAAAAGGTCAAAACAAAACATGAGAAATAAAAATATTAGAGACCAAAGTTGAAATACTAACAAATAAAAAAGTCATACTATAAGCTTTGGAGGAGAATAGAACAAGAAAAAGAAAAACAAAAGGAGAGAAACACTAAATTATCGTAAGAGATGTGTGGCACCAATAAAAAAACATGAAAATGCTTTCAATAACACAATAAAAAAGTATTTTTGGATGTTAAGAGGTGTTGTTCGCACGTTTTAGGGTGTGCCACACGATGTCCTTTTTTGTTTTGTTTATTAATTTAGCTAAATACAAAAGTACCTCTAATCTGATTTTTTAATTGTAAAGAAATATGAAAAATAAAAATATCCCTTGACTTGAGGCATATATACATTTTTCATTTTTTTTTCTTCATTTTATTGTATATTTTATTTTTTTATTACTTGATTAAATATCAAATTATTCCTCAACTTGAATTTTTTTTAACTAAAAACTATTGTGAAAATACAAAAATATCTAAAAATGTTAGATTTAATTATTTTTTCTTCTTCCAATGATATACTAGTCATTTTACTATGCATTCAAGATCAATGTTGTTTAATTCTATTGTGTTCCGCCCGATATCATTAATATATTTCGTTTCAAATCAAAAAACAGAACAAACTAGAACAATTTTTTTCTACTCAGAATCTCGACTCGTTCTGGAAATTCCACCCGGAATGTTCCGATTTCATTTAGTCCGTTCTGTTATGTCAAAATAGTATTTTTTTTAAATGATAAATAGTATTACAATATTACTCATATCTCTTAATTCAACAGTCAGATTGACATGAAATTTTATGAGTATCTTGACATATTTATATATATTATGTTACATTTTCAGAGCGATTAGAGAATATAACGACCTTGCGAGTTTGATTATGATATTCTCGTAATATTATCCAGCTTAAATTTTTCTCAATTTCATTATTCAACAATGACTTATTACGCATTGAACTTCATAATTTGTTTTGATGTGCTTTATTTAAGGTTGTCATAATCTGATAACATAGGTCACATATTTGAAAGGTTAACCTAGGTTGACCCGAGTTGATCCAATATATCATCGTTTTAATATTTTTTTAAGATGTCAACTTATTTTTTTTTAGTTAAATTATATTTTTATTCATTTTCCATGTTATCTTGAACTCATTAAGTCGATCGAGCTATATTAGTTCAACTTTTATTTTCTTACTTATGTTCTAACTATTAAATTCTATAATTCTAAATATATATATTTTTTTGTTGAATTAATATATTTAATTATATATATAGAAAAACATAATAGTATAATCCCGAAACATAACATCAAAATGTTTCGAAACCAAAACATTATGTTCCAATTAAAAAAATAAAACACCAACCGAAACGAAATTGATAACCTTAACCAAGAAAAACACTTGTTATTTAAATGGAATAATAAAAACCCCATTACATTGTTTGTACTTTTTATTTTTTAAAATATCATAGTTTCTAACTATGTCTATTTTATTTTCCATTAGTAAAACTATTTAATATAATAATTTTTAAATAGCTAAAAAAAGTACTTTTTTTTTTAAAAAAAAAAGTGGAACATAAAAAACAAATAAAAAATAATTGACACTTGTCAGAACAAATATATGTAGTGAACAAACTTTTATCTCATTCATGTTACACGTGTAGTCATAAAAGGGAGTGGTATCTGCAGATGCCAGATGGTCACATGCCAAATCCTTTTCATGGATTCGTGCTGATATAGACTTTGTACCATAAAATATATTTGTTTTTGAAAGTTCATAAGATTTAAACTGATTGTTTTTTAAAATATATAAAAATAATATTATTTTATTTTTAAAAAAATATTTTTGATATACTTCTTTAAAATATCTACATGAAAATGAGCTCGAGATGGGTTAGAGATATCTGAAAAAGAAGCATCGTAATTTTTTTATGCTTTCTGCTTGTCCAAAATGAAAATATCTACAACTCCCATGTTTCAAAAAAGCAATCTTAGCTTTCTGCTTCTTAAGTGAAAATATCTACAACTCCCGTACTTCAATCTCCGAAGTAATTTTTTTAAGACTTTCCGGGCAATTCTACAACAGCTCATAATATGTGGGTTTTAGTGATGGAGTCTTATAATATCCACCAATCAAACTGTAAATTGATTCTTCTCTGAAGTGCTGTTTTCTGGAGTGCCCGAAGTAGCTTCAGCTACGGAAAGGTGACATGGTTTACCCAGGCCAACGACTGCCCCACCCCACCTCAGAAAAACAAAGCCGACTTCTGTAAGCCTCTCCGTTAAAGTTTTTTGATATGGAAATAATAATTGCTCGAACATTATCATATGGTATGATGATAATTATATCTCAACAAGACGAGGAAAATCTGGAATGGAAGCCGGATCATAATGACAAGGGGACAAGGTTGGTAATTTTGGTCCACAAGCTATAATAGTGTATGGTTTCACCCTAATCAGCGAAGGGGGAGATGTACGTGGCACTGAAAACTGCAAATATTAGAGACAGAGAAATTATTACGGCCTCCATCAAGTATTCGCATTCCATCAAATATTTGATATCACCATTTTTTTAAAATAAAAGTCAAACAAATATAAAATTGAGAGAGAGAAAAAGTTTAGAGAGAATAATAATTATTGAGGAGGGATGAGACCAAATTAAACATTGAATGCATCTTTCACATGTAACTTCAAAATAAAATTCAGAAGTTAAATGTGTATTATAATCAAATTCATTGAAAGAAAAACGTTATTTGTAACTTTACATATTCTTTTGAATTACAATATGTAATTTTCTTTTTGATAAAGTCTTATTTACTATCTAAGTTTCGTCATTCTTTTTGAGAATGACAAGTTATCAAAAATAAAAGTTTAGTACCCAACATTCTCAAAAAAATCTTTTAAAAGTGCCGATCTCAAAACCTAAATGTCATGCAAATGTTCAATTTTCTTAAAAAATAAGTCTGCAATATGAAATGCATCATTAGTCATATGACATGTAATGAAATGTGTCATTTTAGAAAATCTATCAACCACAAAAAACATAGTTTGTATCTTTATTTGATCTGAGTAAACCTAAAACAAAATCTATAGAAACATTTATCCAATGTTTAATAGGTATAGATAATGATGTGTACAATTTGTGTAGTTGTACTCTACATTTTTCTTTTCTACATACGATATATTGCTCATATATTCCTCGCACATCTATTTTTATCTTTGACCAATAAAAATATTCATGTCATACATCTACATTTTTAGCAGCTTTAAAATGACCTATCAAACCACTTTTATGTGTTTCATGAATAAGTAATTCATAAGAAAAACTAGTAGGAACTAATAATTTGTTCTCTTTAAACAATTAGCCATCTATTTTATAATTTTTTTTGTCAAAAATTGAATGTTCACATGTTTGTAAATCTTACCAAAATCAAAGTCATTGGCATACAATTTTCTCATGTATTCAAAGTCTAATAATCTGTTTAAGAAAACATACTTGCATGAGAGTGCATTAGCCACCATGTTTTCTTTATCTTGTTGGTACCTGATCACGTAATGAAAAAATCGTGTCCTTAGTAATTGAGCTTCAATTTTGCCCTAAAAGAAGGCAATTAGCAAAAACAAAAAATGAAGAACAAATTGAAAAAGAAAGTAAAATTATTACATTGCATTTCCCGCTTAGAGTTTCTTGGATTACATAGAAGCATTCCTTATTTTTGAAGAAATGCCTTTTTTTAAAGTTTTGTATAGCAAATCAGCAAACAAAGAAATCAATTTAAAACTCATGGCTACAGATAAGAAAATCACTGGAGTAAATTTTATATGAAACCCATTTCAGAACGCAAGTGAGGCGATGTGACTGACAATCATCCTGTAATAAAGTCAATGTGAAACATGTGTGGACGCTGTAGCTGAATATATATCTGAACATGACGAGGAAATCCAAAATCGTAGGTTAAGCGTTTATCACACAAAGACTAGGGTATTTATGACAAAGAGACAAGGTTAAGGCATTTTGTTCAACAAACATCATATCTTAGAGAGAGACATTACACCAAATATCATTATGAATTCCATCAATAATTGCGTGAATCATTAGTTTTAAACTAATTTCTGTCTCCTTCGTATAAATGGTCTGATTTCTCAGCATCCGTGAATTGAAGATATTTGGAACTTGTTATGTATTAGTAGTGTTTTTAATTTAGTTTTGTTATGTTTTTGGTTAAAATTGCCGAAACATTTCGTACCTGTTAAAAAAATGAGATAAAACGGCACCGTTTTTATCTCGCTCCAAATTTCGGTCCGTTCCTTAAATTTTACCCAAATTTTCAGCAAGAATATTCCTGTTTTGTTCCGTCAATTTCGTTTCAGCCAAATAATGTTTTTTTTTTAATAATGAATAATTTTACAATATCATTCATATCTCTTAATCCGACCGTTAGATTGAGATGAAATTTTACGAGTCTCTTGACATATTTATATATATTATGTTAAAATTTTAGAGCAATCATAGCATGTCATGACGTTGCGAGATTGATGATGGTATTCTCATAATATTATACATGTTCATATTTTTTTTCTTCAGAAAAATCATTTTATTGTGTTTTTTTAGATTAAATTGCACAATTCTAAATAATTTTATTTTTGGATTTGAACTAATTTTTTTTGAATTAATATATTTAATTATTTATATATGTATACATAAACAGTATAACCCTAAAACGGAGCACCAAAACACTCCAAAACTGAAACATTCCGTTCCAGTTGAAAAAACAAAGCACCAACCGAAACAGAATTCAAAACCTTGGTATTAGTTGATTAAAATTCAACAAGTGGATGAAAAGATTAACTCATCTACTTTACTGTCACTTCTACAGTAAACGAGGTGTTTATTTCTTTCTTGATCTTTTTCATTTCCCTCTTCTTTTTTCTCATTTTATTCCTGATTTTGTTTTTTAAGATCTACTTGATTTTGGATTTATTTTATTTTTTATGTGAGATTATCATATTCTCAACAAAAATCCAGATATTTACTTTGTATTCAATTTTACAAGTGTTATTTTTTTTATGGCATAAATAAGGTTAGGAGATTTCAAAATTAATCTATTAGGTAAAGCTTAATAATAATACAAAATAGTTTTCTCAAAACCTGGGTATTTTTCTTTTATTTTCACTTTTTTATTTGAGTTGCAACATGATACAAATATGTAAACTAGTATAAAGCTACAAGGTTAGATATTGAATTAAATTATAAAAACATGTATCATGCTTTATTCATTTTGTTGTGGTGTGCATGACATGAAATGATAGAGTTATCTTTTAGAGTTAGAAAGATTTTTTCTTTAGCAAAATTAGAGTGAGGCAAACATGTGTTTAGGTTTTGAGTTGGGCTTGGCCTAACCACACAAGCTAGACTTATTAAGCTTGAGGCTCAATTCCATGCATATAGGTTAGGCTCAAGCTTAACCTTATTTTGGTGGGGTTGAGTTTGGGTGTAGCCCATATAACATGGTCAGTCGACGATATTAGTGACCATGTTGTGTCATCTTGCTGCAGAACATGGATTCTCATTCTATATGAAACTTGCCTGGTCACTAGTGGTGGCCCTTAGTGGTGGAAGCTTACAGTGGTGAGATGATGGTTGACTATGGTAGAGTTTAAAAAACAAACTCTAGGATTCTTCAGAAAAGAATAATTGTGGAGATGGTGGTTTGTTTGTTTTTTCTTAGCCTTGAAGGGTGGTCTTAAATGTCTTTTGGCTCTATAGGAAGGGGAATAATTATTGGGGAAAATGTTTGCTTGTTTCTTTTTCATTCTTTTTTTTACAATATGTTTTTGATTTCTCTCTCGTTTCTTAATGGATTTCACTCTTATTTGTAGGGAATGAAAAAAAGACATGAAGCCCATTCTCAGGCATAAATTTTTGGTCACTAATTTGCTACGGAAAGATCTCATTCGTTAGCCATAAACCAACAACCTAATACTACAAAACTGGATTGTCAAACTAGTCTAATCAATGATTTTAGCCATTTATTGCAATGGTACCAAAGTTGTAAAGTGGCCAGGACAACGCTGAGGTTGTAATATAATATTAGGTTTTAAGGGTGACACATTTTTTTTTTTTTTTTATCTTGTTTCAGTGAGAACTTAGGCATTAACAAAAAGGTCTTCAACCATTTTTTTCTGGTTTATCGGAGAAGATTAAGAACAATAGCTAAATAACATGTCATATAACCTATTATTATTACTTTCTTATTTTGACCAAAACAGCAATATTGTCTTGAAAAAAACATGTTTTGGTCAAAACATGACCAATTATGTCCTTAATTGAAATAACATTTGTGTTTTAGCTTAATGAAGTCATAAAAATCAATTCAATTTCATTCGTGTCAGGTAACCCTTTGAGTTTTGCATGTTTCTCAACTTAGTCCTCAGTATTGGATATTTTAGATTTCATTTTTAATTGACCTTTATACTTTTCATTTCTTTAATATCACTCATATTTTCAACTCAATTGGGTCTTTAAATTTATGCCTTTTTTTTTACCAAAAAAACTATTGATTTTGAATTTTTTCAATTTGACCCCTAATCAACCCCCCAAATTTTTTATGCAATTTCATCTTTGATTTTACCAAACTAAGTTTGAAAACCTAAACTTGGTACTCTAAAATTTCAATCTTCACTAATTAGGTCAGTTATAAGATTAATTTGACATATTAAAAATATAATTAAACTTTTAATTAAGTCCATGATTAAATTAAATTGGCCTATTAAAAGTTTAATTTAGTCCTCAAACTTAATTTTTATATAAATTCTTACAATAATCATTTAATTTAACCATGAATCTATATTATATTTTAAACTTGGGTTTTTTTTAGGAGAGCAATTAGGCTTCTAATTTAGTGTAAAGGCTCAGTTTGGTTCTTTCATACGTTTAAAATCCTTTTCAGCATGTCCTAACCAAGCTATTAGTATATTTATTTTTTAGATTTAGTCATTTTTCATTTTTTTTTTATGTTTTATATTTTTAAGAGGAATTTTTTTTTGGTGGAAACTTAAAATTAGGTTATTATAGCTACCCCTTCTATACAAGGCTTAAGAGAGAAAGTCTTATAAAGGAGTTTAGATAATAAGTTTGTAAGAAGAAAAAATGAGAAATTATGGATTTACCAAATCAATAAAATGTTAAACCCTTTTAAAGTGTCAGAAATGAGGGCTTTGTGTAAAAGTGATAGAGATAGAAAACACACTCTATAATTGATGAGAGTTAGAAAGTACACTCAAATAAAAATTATAAGGATAGAAAGCACACTATTTGAAAGGTCAGGGCTGAAAAATATGTTTACAAGGAAAAAGATAAGGATAGAAAACGCATCAAGAAGGGAAAAAGATAAGGATGGGAAACACACCAAGAAGGGAAAAAGATGAGGATAAAAAGCCCACAAAGAAGGAAGAAATATAGGGATAAAAACTGCATTATTTATAAGGTGAGAGTCGAAAAGTGCAATTATAATGAAAAAAATAGGGCTAGAAAGCACATAGTTTGTAAGGTGAGGGCTGGATAACATGTTCAGAATGGAAGAGATAGGGTCAAAAAGAATATTATCTAGTAGGGGAGGACTATAAACCAAATATATTTGGTTTTATCTGATTAAAACCAAATATGAAGTGAAACCCATATTTATCAAGTTCAAAGCTCTTACTGAAAATTATTTCTAGTCCAAAATTCACACCTTGTACTCCGACAATGGGGGTGAATACATTGCCCTATCCGCATTCCTCTCCACCATAGGCATATCCCACTTGACCCCCCCCATACACTAGAACACAATGGCTTTTCTGAGCGGAGGCATCTTCACATAGTAGAAACTGGTCTCACCTTGCTTTCCCATGCCTCTCTTCCCTTTCCTTACTGACCATTTGCCTTTTCAACTGCAGTTTACCTCATTAACCAAATGCCCACACCCACATTAAAACTCCTCTCTCAATTTCAAAATTTTTTTAACACCACACCTAATTACTCCAAATTGAAGATTTTTGGCTGCCTCTGCTACCTATGGTTATGACCCTACACATCCCATAAACTGGAATCTCGATCAAAACCCTGTATTTTTATGGGATACTCTCTCACTCAAAGTACATATCACTGTCTTGATCCTGCAAGCTCACGGATTTATGTCTCATGACATGTTAAATTTGTAGAGTCTCAGTTTCCATATGCCTCCCTGTCTACCGAGCCCACGTGTTAGTCAACTAGCCCAGTCTGCACTTGGATATCACCACCAATCCACGTGGTCTCCTCTACACCACATTCGGTCACTCCAGCCCTTCTAACGTGGTCCCCTCTCAGCAGCTCACGTGTGCCACTTCAGTCTCCTCCACACCACCAGTTACGTTCCCATCTCTTCCTCCATCTAATGCTCGTCCAACCACAAACCAACCAGTATCTCCCACATCATCACCGCCTAATCCTACTCCATCTTCACTAATCACTTCATCACAAGGAGCATCCATGCCGAGGAGTTCTGTTATTGCTCCCACCCATCTAATGATAACTAGAGCCATAAACAACATCCACCGACCTCTACAGAAAATAAACCTTCACACTCAGCTCATATCCTCATGTGAGATTGAACCCACATCAGTATCTAAAGCACTTACTGACCCTCACTGGCGCAAAGCCATGTCTGCTGAGTATGATGCCCTGTTATCCAATGGCACTTAGGATCTTGTCCCTCCTGCTAACCATCAAAATGTAGTAGGCTGTAAATGGATTTTTCAAATTAAACATAACTCTGATGGCTCTGTAAACAAGTTCAAGGCGAGGCTGGTAGCAAAAGGGTTTCACCAAAGATCCAGTGTGGACTTTCTTGACACTTATAGTCCATTGGTTAAAACCATTACCATACGAGTTGTTCTAAGTCTTGCCATCTCTCGAAAGTGGACACTACGACAGCTCGACGTCAACAATACATTTCTTTAATGACCTCTCACTGATACTGTCTTCATGCAACAACCACTTGGATTTATTGATCAAGATAATCCATCGTATGTTTGTCAACTACGCAAAGCAATCTATGACCTTAAGCAGGCACCAAGGAGCTTCGTAATTTTCTCCTTCAACTTGGCTTCATAAATACTCATGCAGACTCCTCATTATTTATACTCAAGCTCCCTGGCCACATCATCTACATTCTCGTTTATGTAGATGATCTCATCATCACTGGAGACGATACCAACTCGGTTAATTCAATTATTGATCAACTTGCTTATCGCTTCTCACTCAAAGATCTTGGTCAATTGTCCTACTTCTTGGGTGTGGAGGTTGTTCACAATACGCATGGCATTCTGCTGTCACAACACGGGTATATTCTGGACCTATTATCCAAAACAAATATGACTAAAGCCAAACCAGTGCTCACTCCTCTCCCCACCAGCCCGCCGTTGACATTAAATCTGGCACACCATTATCAGATCCTACTGAATATCGGACAATTGTTGACAGTCTCCAATATTTACTTCTCACTAGACCCGATCTTGCATTTGCTGTCAACAAACTATTACAGTACATGTATCACCCCACCATTGATCACTGGATATGTGTTAAATGTCTACTACGCTATCTCTATGGCACTGTCAATGAAGGCCTTCAGCTGTATCGTCAATCTCCACTCCACCTTCACGCCTTCTCCGATCATCTATATAGTGGTAACTCATCATCCATCTCAGTCTACTTCGACGCAGATTGGGCCTTCGCGTGATGAGAATGTGGTTGTTTATAGCCGTAAAATTTATGACTATAATTATAGAGAGTCGCCACCTAGTATTATGGTCACTAGGAACCTATTGGTCTGTGAAAGTCTTGGGTAAGGGGACTTGTTGTGCAAGGGGAAGACGTATCACCCCCAGTGCACCCTACCTAAGGTAAGTTGCATTGTTGTTTGATTGTTTTTTTTTTCTAAGTCATTTTTATTGGTCTTTACCAAGGTTCGACTTAGATTTCTCTCCGTGAGAGAATCTCTACCTCATTGCGGGTTGAAAGACTAACCAAAATAAATTTTGCACTGCATTTTGAAAATCTCATTTTTAACTATCCGCAAGTGTACTTTACAGTGCAATTTTACACCGCGATAGATAAAAAAAAATTATGAAAATATTTTTGACATTTTGGCCGTCTTCCAACGGATAATTGTAAACCAGTTACAATATCCAATTTTCGCTTTAAAACATGGAAAAGATGCAACACATTTTTACAAAAAAAATATGGTGAGAAAAACCTTGGAATCCGGCCGTATGCACGAAAAAAAACATTTTTGTGTATTTTGAAATTTTTATATTTTTATATTTTTATATTTTTATATTTTTACCATTTTTTAAATAAAATAAAATATAAATAAATAAAAATCAGTGGCCTATGGTGGCCAGAGGAGGCCTCAGAAGCTGGTCAGCCTGCGTTGCTGTGAATTGGGGATGCTCCTGTTGCCTTCGCCTGAGTTGCTGCTGGGTTTTTTGGCGTGGAGAGAGGTTTCCGGTGGTGATGTGGTGGAATGTGGGTGGTTTAATGGCCTCAGTTGGTGGAGAGAGAGAGTTGAGCCACGCTGGTGTTAGAGAGAGAAACAGACCTACAAACTGAGAGAGAGAGGGAGAGATAGCTGCTACACAGACGGGGAAGATGAAGAGTGATTCACGCTGTTATTTTCAGTGTAATTTGTTACATAAATTTCCTCTGCTTCCAATGCCTTCTTTACTTTTTTTTTTCCTCTCGTTCTTTCTTGCTTTCCCTTTTTTCTCTGTCTCCTCCTGTCTGTCCCCCTGGGCTCCTCTGTTTCTTTTCACCTTTGTTTTTGATTCGTTCTCCTTCCTATCTGTGTAAAACTATCCTCTATTTTCTTTGTTTTTTTCTTTTCACCTCTGTTACCTCAAAACTTCTCCTCTGTTTTTTTGTTTTCTCCTCATGTAATTCTCTGTTCTTTTGTTTTTTTTAAATAATAAAAAATAAAAATTTCGGGTTGGGCCTAACCCACCCAAATGGGCCGGCCCAGCCAAGGGGCCAACTGTGATAGACTTGAGCTGTTGGGCTGGGCCTAGAGTAGTCCAGCCCGCCACAAGTAAATTTCACGCTGCATGAATTAATTCATGCACGTGAACAGTAAAATGGTGGTCGGCTGACCAACACGAGAGGCTCACTTGTCACTGCCTCCAAGTAGAGGAGATCAAGGTGGTTCTCCTCGTCGTGGTGGCGTCAAAAATGGCGGCCTGTGGAGCCCGGGGAAGCTTCTGAAGGTGGCTGGTCTGTTGCTTGCCCCTACAACATCCCTGTTGCTGCTGCTCGTTGCTGTCTTCTGAAGGTGATTGATATTCTTTGTTTTATGTTTTGAAGGTATTTTTAGATGAAAGATGCAAAAAGGAGATAATTGGAGGTGATTGACAAATTTGACCTTCAGTCGGTGTTTTGTGCAGAGTGGAAGCTCTAGAGATCGAAATGAAGTAATTCCAGTGACATTCAAAAACTAACATCCATAAATTTATGTAAAGCTAAGGAAAAAGAAATAAAATAAGGAAGATCATGGAAATCGCAGCCTTCAAAGTCAAAAATATTGCAATCTGCCGATATCGACCTTTGTCCATTCCAACTTCAATATCTCGAGCTACAAAAGTCTGATTGATGCAAACTCAATTTTAGTGGATGCAGGACTCAAATACCTATAAATGCTCCAAATTGAAGCTCACAACGATGTGATATGAAGGAGATATGAATTTTACAAGGGACAACTAAATTCTGCCAACTTAAGGAAGGACTATTTTTTAAAATAAACACTAGGGTTTCTAAGCATATATAAAGGAGAGGAGGATCAAGGAAGTGGCAGCCAGCACAAAAGAAAACATAAAATCTTCATCCTCTAAACCCTAAATCATGTGTTCTTGCATCTTTTTATTTAGTTGTTCAATAAACATGCAAGGCTAGACTCTTTTGCTTGGTTGCAAGGACACAAAAACCTTCGGATTTCAAGAACCGTGAGATTTATTCTTCCTTCTATTTTCACTTTATGTTATGAATGAGTATGATTGTTTTCCTATGCATATTTCCTATGATTGTTGTTGATGATTGCTAGAGCGGACTCTAAGTTATTGTTGTGAACAATCTATTGCTAAGTTTAATATCAAAACCGGAGTTGTGATATATGAATTTGTGAAGCAACAAAGCTTGATAATTGTGGATAAACTACATTATTGAACTTAGGGAGAACATTTGAATAAATTGACACAAGTTGCAGACAACTTGTATGTTAATCTTGATGAAATTATCTAGTTCTTAAAGCTACCATTAAATTGAATCATTAGTGCAGACACTTTGATTGTTTGTTGGTTAGGATTAGTTATATGGCGGATCCATTAATTAATCACTTTAAGAAAAGATAAAATTTTAGAACATGAACTGCATTTTTTTGTTTCAAGGATCGGTTCTAATTTCCGTTAGTGGATGTATGCTTGTGACCAAGGTTTGTTTTCTTGATAAGTTTCGGTTTTAATTGATTTTGTTTGCCAGTTTAATTGCTTCCATAGTTTAGATAATCACAAACAAAATCCCTCCAATCACATAACATACAACATAAAAATCTGACTTGAAACTTCCTCGTGGGATCGACCCCTTGCAAGATACTATCTTGTGTGCTTTAAGCTAGGGTAATTAATTTGTGCGACCACGACATCGCAACAGAGGATGGTGGCTGCTTCACGTCTGTTTTTATAGAGAGAGAGAGAGGGAAGTTCCAGCGCTCCAGCTATCGCCGTTGATGGATGCTGGTGAGGAGACGGTGTTGTCGCCGAAGAACACGATGGGCTGTTGCGTGCGTGATGGAGGGATGGTCGTCGATCGTGCCTTCATCTTCTTGCTTTCTCTGCAAATTTTACTCCCTCTGTCCTTCTCTGCATTTTCCCTTTTTTTTCTGCTTAAAATTTTGCTCTCGTTCCTCTCTTTTTTCTTTTCTCTCTGTTGTTCTATTTTCTTGAAACGTCGTCTCCTCCCTCTGTCTTTTTTCGTTTTTCTTCTCCTCAGCTCTTCCTTCGTTTTTCTCCTCTGGTTTCTATGTTTTTTCCCCCTACTCCTTTCTGCAGCATCCATGGCTGTATTTATAGGGGCAGAGGCACCTCTCACGCATATTGCATGAGGTTACTGCCTCTACCTCTAAATTTGCAGAGGCTGTGGGCTGCAGTGTTGTGCTATGCACTGTTCCGATGTCGGAACAGTACAGGCACATGCAATCTTGGCTTTGGAAAATTGCAATTTGGGCCTTCAATGTTTAATTGGTTCGATCGCACCCCTGATTAGTTTTAAACTTTTAATTTTATGTAATCGTATCCCCGTCAAAATTTCAACAGCAACCTTAAATGTGCGTCTTTTTTATTTTGGTCTATGGTTTCCGATTTGCGTGATTTAACCCTCAATTGACCATTAGATACTCATTTCGTTCAATTTGGCCCCTAATTTTGCACAATTAGCTTGGAAAAATTCAATTGGGTCTCCAAAAATTCCAATCTCATCAATTGAACCCGAATTAAATTCAAGAACTTGATTTCTCATCGATTAAGCCCTTAATAAAATTAATTTGGCCAATTTAAAGTAAAATTTAGTCCTTGCACTTAATTAAATCCTTCAATTGGATCTTAAATTAATTCCCGATCATAATTAAACTTTAAATTGGTCGACGATTTAATCGAATCAACCCATAAAAATATAATTATGTCATTCAACTTAATTTTTACACAGATTTATCCAAAGATAAATTATTTTTGCTTTAAATCTGTATTTTCCTCTATTTTTGGAACAAAAGAGATACGATTGAACTTGCGAAAACAACCACAATTTCCACATTGATTTTTCTACCCACGTCGGCTCCTTCTATTTTATTTTCGTCATTTTTATTTTATTTTGGGGAGTAACCCAAAAAGTAGGTTACGATAGTTTCCCCCCTCTTTACAATGCTTACGACTAAAGTTTTGTAAGAGAGTTTAGATAGTAAGCGTCGTAAAGAAAAACAAAAGTGGATGTACTAGACCAAGAAATGATTGATCCATCCAAAAATGAGAATGAGGGCTATAAAGCGCAATCAGAAAGGAATGGTAAGATAGGGCTAGAAAGCGCACTACCTAAGAATTGAGGCCTAAGGAGGACACTTAAAAAGGATGGAGGATGGTGATTGTGAATGTCATAGGAAAATGGTGTGATTGTAATAGGTGATCTACCCAGGTGAAAAATGGTGAAGATGGTCTCATTGTAATGGGTGACCTACTCGGGTTAGAAAGGTGAAGATGGTCTCGTTGTAATGGGTGACCTACCTGGGTGAAAATAGTGATGATGGTCTCGTTGTAATGGGTGGCCTACCCAGATGAAAGATGATGAAGATGATGAAGATGATGAAGATGGTGAAGATGGTCTCATTCTAATGGGTGACCTACCCAGGAAATGTAATGAAGACGGTCTTGTTGTAACGGGTGACCTGCCCGGGAAATGGTGAAGATTTCATGGGATGGAAGATAAGGCTAGAAAGCGCACTATCTTAATTCATGATCGAGGGTAGGAAAATGCACTCGAAGATGAAGAGAAAATAGGGCTAGAAAGCACACTATTTTAATTGATGGTCGAGGGTTAGAAAACACACTGGAAGATGAGGGGAAAATAGGGCTAGAAAGCGCGCTATTTTAATTGATGGATCGAGGGTTGGAAAACACACTCGAAGATGAAGGGAAAATAAGGCTACAAAGCTCGCTATTTTAATTGATGGTCGAGGGTTGGAAAACGCACTCAAAGATGAGGGGAAAATAGGGCTAGAAAACACGCTATTTTAATTGATGATGGATCGAGGGTTGGAAAACGCACTCGAAGATGAAGGTAAAATAGGGCTAGAAAGCTCACTATTTTAATTGATGGTCGAGGGTTGGAAAACACACTCGAAGATTAAGGAGAAAATAGGGCTAGAAAGTGCGTTATTTTAATTGATGATGGCTAGCAAGCGCACTCAAATAAGGAAAGAGATAGGGTTTAAAAACGCTCTATCTGCTGAATGAAAGGCTTGTAAGCGCACTCAGGGAAGTGAAAATGATGAGGGCTCAAAGGCGCACACAAAAATGATGAAGGTTTGTAAATTACAATCCCTTCTAAACATTTTATAGATTATTAGTAGGGAGATGCAATGCATGATGACACCCAAATTTAGGAAAGAGATAAAGTTGAAAAGCATGCTTAAGAAAGTGAAAGGGGTGAGAGATCGAAGGCATACACAAAAATGATGAATGAAGGTTCGTAAATTATGATCCCTCCAAAACATTTCCTAAATTCTCAATGGGGGTGCAATGCATGATGATGCATGTATACTTACCTGAGAAATATAGGTCCACTTTCTTCTTCAAGGTCTTCTCTTTTTTGGGGTTTGGATCTTTGGCTTTAACGGTTTTTCGCTTCTGCTTACTCGAGCCGCAACTTAAGATTTTGACCACTGGAGATGACAAATTTTCCATATCAACATACCCCCTCAATTTTGTTTAACATTCTTTACAAAGGAATGATGAAGCCAACTTTAATTGCATTTTTAGATTGCCCCCTAGTCTGGTCATGCCCCACAAGTGTTTTAGGCTTCAAGTGTATGCAAGAAAGGGATGATTATTTGCTAAAATTGTTTTCATGTACTATTTTGGTATTTCAAAGTCATTCCAAGTACAAAAACCATTTCGATTGCTCCCTAGTCGGGTCATGCCATACAAGTGTTTGCTGGAAAATGGTTATTTGCAAAGATTGATTTCATGTAAGATTTTTGGAGTTTCAAAGTCATTAAAAGCACAAAAACCACTTTGATGTTTGTTTAAACAAACTTGTTCTCGAAAGAATTCAAGTGATCTCATTGCCAGGTTTTATGTTGCTTTTGATGGGAGTGTGAAATGATGTGTGTAACGCATGACTTGCATTTGAAAAAAAGGCTTCGTCCAAGTTGGGTGAAGCATTTGTAAGGCTTGTTTCGAATGGAAAAACATTGCCTATCGATCCAAATTACTCGTATTTGATCAGAAAGGGCTTTATCAGGCTCATAACGTAGGCTTAGGTTTCTGCTACGAAAAAAAGATATTTGTAGGCTCAAAAGGTGTTTAAGGGTTTTCTAGACTAAGGATCACTTAGTGCTTTCTCTTAGAACTCTTTTTGGTCCTCATAATTGACTTGTATAATGACCTGACATGCCCCCAGTATTTTGTTTGGGCTTTTTATCATTGGCCTTTCAACAGTGCCATCATGTTGACTTAACATGCCCCCCCCCCCCCAAGTATTTTTGTTTGGGTTTTTATTATGACATGCCCCCTAGTATTTTGTTGGGCTTTCTATGTTGGGTTTTTAGTACTACCAAAATATTGAAGTGATTTGTTATAGTGTACCAAAACCCTTTTTATGTTTATACCCCCAGCTTTGTTCGGGCGTCACTTGTCATTGAGGACTACTTTGTAAATTGAAATTTATTTATTTATTTATTTATTTTTGTCCTTGCACTTATCCCCAGTGTAGGGTGTGATCCTTGTCAGGGTTAATTATCAAGAAATAATTATTAGGCTCAAATAAGGACAACAATGGATATTTGAGACTTTGTGAAGGCATATCAAAGATGGTCTCTCCTCATTTCAAAAACATGCATCCGGGATCAGTAGACTTTGCTTTTCCATGCAAAATGATCTTGATGAAATCAGGAGATCATGTATAATTTGGATGAAAGGGATATAAGGTGTGCTTGTGTTATTTAAACAATAAGCAAGAACACATCGTAAACACAAGCAAATATATGATCACTGAAGAGAAATGTTTGCTTAACAAAAAATTTCTTGTGGCATTACAAGCAAAATTGCTGACAAGTCAAAACAGGAATATAATGTGCGGACATGAACAAAACAAAAAGAAATCATGGAAGTAGACTTCATCCCCTGATATCAGCACACTCCTATTCAAAAGCTTTTGCTGACTTCACTTTAATGCGGAGATACCCTATTTCAGTGAAGCCTAATTGGATGCAGGACCTGGATTTTCTTCGAATGTTATCTACCCCGCTTTAATCAATTGCATGAGCTTCTTCTTGAAAGCACCACAAGTGTGAATGCTATGCCCTGCAGCTCTAGCATGGTATTTGTAGGTGAGATCGGATTTGTACCAATCAGGGTAAGGTGGTTGCAAAGGTGCCTGAGGTTCAGGAGCTACCTGATTAATGCTTACCAATTTTTGATACATCTCATTCAAAGGCTGTAACAACCCGTTTTTTTCATATATACTCAACACACATGGTGCGATACTCAACGAACCGGATCACCTCACATCATTAAAATACCATCCATACAATGAACATTTCATTTAAAATTGAATCTTACATAAACGCGTAATATTATGGTTGCATGATTAGAGATTCATATTAAAAATATACATACATAGACATGGGTTTACATTCTTATCCTACTAATAGCCATTACAAATTTAAACAAAAGGGTCTAATAAAAGTTATGCATTCAATACATAAATTCATACAAAATACATTGTGATTTAGAATGCATCTACATGATCCCTTGCAAATGTAGGTTCCCGTGTTTCGGGTTCCCTAGACCTCTCATGGATGTGACGTCCCTGCAACAGTACAAAACATTTAAGAGAATGTAATTACTTAATGATAATAATAATAATAATAGTGACCAAACGGTTTGGCAGTTAAATGAAGCGTCAACGATTATAATTTCTGCATATACTTAATGCAATTAGCTTGTAATGTTTATAGAAGCACCATTTTCTTTTTCAAGCTACCATAATCTTAAACTCGGCTATCTTCATAAGGCATAAATTGCTGAGATTACTTGTTCATTCCCCGTGGTTCTTTTTTGGATGCCATTAGCTGAAGCTAATCATTCATTTGTCCAGGTCATCCATTCGGATGCCATTATCCGAAGCTAATCATTTATTTATCCTGACCATCTATTCGGATGCCATTAGCGGAAGCTAATCAATCATTTGTCCCGGCCATCCTTTCGGATGCCATTAGCCGAAGCTAATCATTCATTTGTCCCGACCATCCTTTCGGATGCCATTAGCTGAAGCTAACCATTCATTTGTCCTGGCCATCCATTTGGATGCCATTAGCCGAAGCTAATCAATCATTTGTCAACATTAAAGCATTCGACAATCTAATATAGACTCTAACGCAATAGGATAATATTCGTATTAAAGCAATTCCTTATGCTTCGTATGAAAAGGGAATGTGCAAGTCACCTACCTACTCCACTTGTGGGTTGTTCCTGTCTTGACAATGGTCCAATCCCGACCGCACCGCCTGCGACATCAATGGTCATAAATTAGTTCATTTGTATTTTCGAATCAAATTCATCACCACACTCATTTCAAGAGTTCATATGTTCACATTCAAGTGTTCCACATTTTACACCATCACACCATGAAATTGTTACTAACATTTAAGTTGTTTTTGTATATGAGGCTTATTGTAGAAATCGGTAGCAAAACTGGTTCGCTGCAGGCTGCCACTTCGGCAGCAAAAACTGCTTCGCGAAAACTGGTTCATGGAAACTAGTTCACGAAAATTGATTCGCGAAAACTGAATCATTGCAGGCGACACAGTTTTAGGAACGAATCATACTTCGCTGCAAAACACACCATTCAGTAGAGAATGTTAATTCGCTGCAGCTGTTATAGCTTCGGCAGCGACATCACAATTCGTTGCGCTGCAAAACACACAATTTCCAGCAGAAACACACACAAATTTCCAACAGAAACACACACAATTTCTAGCACAAACACACACAAATTCCCAGCACAAACACATACAAATGTTGGCCAACTCCATAGTTAAAGTCAACTCCCCCCCACCATGATTTGTTATTCCTATTTTATTTATTTTTCTTTGTAATTATTCTAAAGTTGGCCTCATTTTATTTCAGTTTCCTTGTTTCTTTTAGCTAATTTCAGTTTTCTTTACAACTAGCTTAGGTCATGGGTCTTGGGTCAATTTCCTTAGGGTTTTCTTCTTAGGTCTTAAGGAGAAGAGGAAGGGGGTTTCATGACCCATACCTTTCGGATTTAACTAAGTTTGAGCAAAGTTTGACACTTCTCTTTCTCTTCTCCTACTAGTTTTTCTTCCTTCTTCTTTCCTCTCACGTTTTCTTCTTCTTTCCTCTCATGTTTTCCAGCCCTCCTTTTCCTTTCCTCTAAGCAACTGTCCAATCTTCTCTCACAGTCTTAATTCTTCTTTCATCATTCACTCACAAAACACTCATTACTAGTTGATTACTGGTTGTTTTAAGGTTTACAGAGGAAGGGAAGAACGAGTTTTTTTGCTGTTTTGGGAAGAGGATGAGTCATCCTCTGTCTCTCCTCCTTGTATTTATACTTCTCATGTAATGTGGTGGGTTGTTTGGGATTGGTTTACATGTGTTCTTATCCTTGTTTTGCTCTATCTAAAACAAGTTTTATCTAATCCCTCCCTCCCAGCTACTTAAAGAATCGACAGTGAAAACTGCGTCGTTGCTGATTAGGAAATTGACAGCGAAAACTACGTCACTGTCGATCACTAAACGAAGTCAGAATGGCAAAATACTCACCTAGTCGATGTGGTTCACCATTTGAGGAAAAAGTCAGGGGAATAGCCCCTAATGTCCACTAGTTTTTGGCCAAATTCCATCATTTTGACCCTGAAATTGTCATTTTTTCCATTTTAGGAAAGTCTCATTTTAACCATAACTCTTGATTTAAATGTCCGGATTGAATTTCGTTAATTAATGCTTACTCAGGGCTTATAGACCTATCATATTCTGCATTTATCTCAAATCTGCCATTTATGATAAATTTATGGTTTAGTATCGTTTTCCTATCCGTCATGGGTTAGGTTCGAGTTTTGCTTTAAACACTATTAGAAAGCCTCTGGTTGAATTATCTATTAACTATTCAGTAAAATTCCTTGAACTTTTTGTGAGTTCATCTCGTTGCAATTTAATTACGGAATATTGATGTGGGTTGTTGATTGTGCATCAAAAGTATCATTAAGTCTCTTATTTTACATATGTATTTATTGTTTTTATTTGGGTTTTTATAATAATTAATGTGCTTTTTAGTAATGAAGTTTCTTTTAATGTTTAGACAGGTTTTTGGAGCTTAAATGAATTATTTCAGGAAATTTAACGTCGGAATTTGGAACAAAGAATTGAAGAGGAAATTCAGCTAAAGATTTGGGCAAATTTTAGAGCACTTATTTTCCCCAAATCAACCCAAGAAGAATCCATGATCTTACATGTCCACACAATAAGTAACATTTGATTTATTTTGGGTAATCCATTGACCTAAAAGGGAAAGCACATGGATGGAAAGCTGGAGGGGAGATTGTTACATTATTTTGGGTCAAAAAGAAGAAAGAAGTCAGCTGAAAAGGAGGAAGAAAATCGGGCACCAAAGTCTTCTTCAGCTGCCAAAATTGACTTTCCAGAACACCTTTCGGTGTTGCAGACATAACTTTTGACTACAACCTCCAAATTAGATTTTATTTAATATTCTGGAAAGCTAACGGAATGGCCTATAAATATGTATCTAATAGAACCACAAAGGCTTCTACAAGGGTCAAATTGCAGTCCGAAGTTAGCATCAGATTTGTGTTAGAATAATTACCGAAATTGTGTTGTGTTCTTCTTTGTAGATTTCAGTTTTTTTTTAGTTGTAAAACTTATTATGTCAGTTTAATTCAAGTTATTTCATGTTTATTAGAGTGTTCTTATATATAATTATGGTTGGCTAATCTCTTTCTTGGATCCAAATCAAGGATAATGGTGATTGAGGTGAGTTATTTAAGATATGAATGAATCCTAATGTCTATCTTCTCATTTTCTTAATTAATGTTTTATTATTGCAAATAAATTTTACAAATCATTTAGGTAATGTTATAATCTTGAATTTTTATGAACAAAACTTAGTTTTGGTATAGAGATTGCTTGATTCAATGTCTTACTTAATATGAAAATACTTGTTTATTCTTAAGCAATAATCAATCTTCATCTTTTTAAACTTCATTGTAATATCTTCCGATCTAATATCACCGTTGTTGATATTAGGTTGAGTTATCTTATATATGTTGAAGGAATCACCAATACATCACCATTAAAATTGATTTGGAACCAAGACTTACTTTTTCTTGTCATTTAAAATCTATTTACGCTCTTTAATCTTTGAAAACAAATCCATTAATTATTCTCTTGAGTTTTTTATTTGTTGTTACCAAGCTTAATTTCTAGATCTAGCACTCTGATTAATTCTGATTTTACTATCACCGAAACAATAATTTTAGTAGTATGGTGGTAGAGGTCGAACCTAAGGGAAATTCATTTATTTTCCTACAAATACCAAATTCAAAAGAAGGGGGTGGTTTGAATCAACAAGAATTAAATAAATAAAAGTATTAAATCTTAACAGGTTAATCAAGAATTTGACAACTCGGTTCAAAGGGGTGATTCCTCTATTCTTACAAATCGGTTGATCATAGAAGTTAAATTAATATCCTTTCACAACAAGCAAATAAATTAGGCTTCCATTAAAGCTAAGGGAAACCTAGAGGCATGCTAAACTAATCCGAATAAACTTCTAATTAGTTCCTTATCGTCAAGCGAATTAAGTATTGAGAAGCAATCTTTGTTCACTCAACGGTAGCTTTAAGATCAAGATCTACACAATTTATTCCTAGCTAACATTCAAAATCTTGAACATATACTTGTCCTATTCATCCTAAATAAATTAATGTGATAGATAAGAAAATCAAATTAATTTACTTGCTTCTTATTCTTGCTCCCGACAACAATTACGGATTGAAAGAAACATAAATTTGGCGGTTGTCGAAACCTCCACAAATTAATTCTAATTTTACTATCACCAAAACAATAATTTTAGTAGTATCGTGGTAGAGACCACGTTGAACCCAAGGGAAATTGATTTATTTTCCTACAAATACCAAATTCAAAAGAAGGGAGGTGGTTTGAATCAACAAGAATTAAATAAATAAAAGTGTTAAATCTTAACGAAGGTTAATCAAGAATTTGACAACTCGGTTCAAAGGGGTGATTCCTCCATTCCTCCAACCTGCAAACCGAGAGAGAGAAGGAGAGAGAGCTGTTGCACAAACGGGGAAGATGAAGAGTGATTCACGCTGTTATTTTCAGTGGAATTTTTTACATAAATCTCCTCTGCTTCCAATGCCTTCTTTTCATTTTTTCTCTCGTTCTTTCTTGCTCTCCCTTTTTTCTCTGTCTCCTCCCGTCTGTCCCCCTTTGCTCCTCTATTTCTTTTCACCCCTGTTTTTGATTCGTTCTCCTTCCTCTCTGTGTAAAACTATCCTCTTTTCTTTGTTTTTTTCTTTTCACCTCTGTTACCTCAAAACTTCTCCTCTATTTTTTTTTGTTTTCTCCTCACGTAATTCTGTGTTCTTTTGTTTTTTTTAAATAATAAAAAATAAAAATTTCGGGTTGGGCCTAACCCACCCAAATGGGCCAGCCCAGCCAAGGGACCAACTGTGATAGACTTGAGCTGTTGGGCTGGATCCGGCCCAACCAACTGGTTTGGGCCTAGAGCAGTCCAACCCGCCCCAAGTAAATTTCGCTGCATGAATTAATTCATGCACGTGAACAGTAAAATGGTGGTCGGACGACCACCACGAGAGGCTGACCTATCATTGCCTCAGGGTCAAGGAGATCGAGGTGGTTCTCTCCGTCGTGGTGGCATCGAAAATGGCGGCCTGTGGTGGCCGGGGGAAGCTTCTGAAGGTGGCTGATCTGTTACTTGCCGCTACAACGTCCCTGTTGCTGCTGCTAGTTGTTGTCTTCCCGGAGCCGGAGAAAAAGGCTGGGTGGTGGCTGGATGATTCTGGAGGGATAACGAGTGATGGTCAACAGGAGTTTGTTGCTTTCACAGGAGAACACGATGGGCTGCTGCATGCGTGATGGAACGATGGTCGCCGATCGTGCCTTCATCTTCGTGCTTTCTCTATTCTTCTCTGCATTTTTCCTTCTTTTTTTTCTGCGTAAAATTTTGCTCTTGTTCCTCTCTTTTTTCTTTTCTCTCTGTTCTATTTTCTTGAAACGCCGTCTCCTCCCTCTGTCTTTTTTTGGTTTTCTTCTCCTCTGCTTTTCCTTCCATTTTTCTCCTGTGGTTTCTGTGTTTTTTCCCCTCCTCTTTTCTGCAGCATCCATGACTGTATTTATAGGGGCAGAGGCACCTCTCCGCATATTGCATGAGGTTACTGCCTCTACCTTTAAATTTGCAGAGGCTGTGGACTGGAGTGCTGTGCTCTGCACTGTTCCGATGTCGGAACAGTACAGGCACATGCAATCTTGGCTTTGGAAAATTGCAATTTGAGAACATGTTATTGTCTCAGGACCTGTTACTGTTTTGAGACCTGTTACTGTTTTGAGACCTGTTACTATTTTGAGGCTTGTCGTAGGACGTGCCGACAATGTATCACATGCACTCCTTTCAGTCGATACGTTCAGTGTTGTTTGCTCGTGTAAATTGTTTGGTCCCCGTGTCACTTGGTGCGCCGCCATATCCATTGCCCCCAGTGTAGCACATGTCGTGTGATGGTGGTCGGTGAATTATCGATGGACAGTTTTTAGTTTTTTCTCCCTTTTCTCTCTCCTGTCGCCGGAAAATTCCTGTAAGTCTTTCATGTTTGTGATTGCTTTATTTTAAACCATATTCTTTTTATTTCATTTTTATTCCTAATGTTTTCAATGGAATTTTTTATTTTTTCAATTGTACCCTTCAATTGAAACTATATATATATATATTGGTTTTCATTTCAATTTTTATTCTTTTGAGTTTGGTTTGTTTTTTGCTCTTTTATTTTTATTGATATGCAGTTTTTAATTTATTTTAATTTTTACCTCTAATTGAAATTAGTCATATATGCTACTTTGCATTTCTGTCCTTATTCTTTTATTTTTTAAGAAAATTACAATGCAATTCTTCTTTAAAATACCTTTATTTGTTTTGGTCCCATGGTTTCTATTTGTTTCAATTTTGTCCTTTAATAGAAATTAATTATATATTTTATTTTTTATTTCAGCCCTTATTTTTTAAAAAATTTATCTGGTAATAACTCCTTTGGTTTTTTTGGTCCTTCTTGGCTGTATTTATGTTTTACTCGTATTTATGGTTTTAATTTTTGTGTTTATTTTTTTTGTTTAATTTTTTATTGGGTTTTTATTTTTATTCGGTTTAGTCCTAAAATTTTAATTTATGTTAAGGATCATTTTAAAATTAATATTTCTCCTTTTTTCACTCTGTTCTTTTTTATGTGTTTTCTGTTACTTTTATCTATTTATCGGATCAAATGATTTTATGGTTTCATTGTTTGTGAAATAATAATGATAGTGATTATTTTTGTATTGTTTTTCTTTGTAAAAATTTTGTCCTTTTTTTTTATCTTTTGGACAATTTAATGATTTTAATTGTTTGGGCAAAAATATTGATAATCATTTTTACTGTGTAGTCATGATAATGAAGATAATGTAGGGATGAATTTTCAATTATGTTATTTTTTTTCTTTTTATAGATAGAAAATTAACTACTTATTTTTGTTATTTGATTATTACAGGTGTTTTTATAGTTTATAGTTTGTTGTGTTTAATTTAAATTGGATTATAAAATGAATTAATCTTAATGAAAAATGAATTCAATAATTTAGATATCTGAATCTTCTTGTTTTTTTAATGATGATGATAATTTTATACTAGTGATTTCATTGACACTTAATAAATAAATAAATTTATATCAGTTTAAAATTTATATATTTTATAAGAAACTTGCACTTATAAGTAATCTGTTCATATTTATTATATTGACCAAATTCATATTATAATAAAAAAAAATATCAAACAATTAATAATTTTTGTGTTAGAAAAATATAATTCGAGATAGGGGTAAGTGGGTACTAGAACAATAAGAGATGTTGCGACATACCATGTACATCTCTTTCTAACCCATGTGATTACATTAGTATGTGTACTGGGACGGAGCCCATTTTACTAAAGCTGAAGCGCTGGCCTTTGAAAAAAGAGCCTATAAACAGATGAGAATGCTAAATCACACGACAACAGCGAATGAGCTCAGAAAAAGCTTAATGATAATTATATATCCTTGCAAGATCCAACATTGTAACCTCTAATGGAAGAGATGAATATATAAGCAATAAGTGGCAATAAAATGCACTTATGAATGTTGTAACCCAATTTTTGGGTTACTCCCCAAAATAAAATAAAAATGACAAAAATAAAATAAAAGGAATCGGTGTGGATAGAAAATCAATGTGGAAATTTTGGTTGTTTTCGCAAGTTCAATCGTATCTCTTTTATTCCAAAAATAGAGGAAAATACAGATTTAAGGCAAAAATAATTTATCGTTGGATAAATCTGTGTAAAAACTAAGTTGAACGACATAATTATATTTTTATGGGTTGATTCGATTTAATCGTCGACCAATTTAAAGTTTAATTATGATCGGGAATTAATTTAAGATCCAATTATAAGGCTACAACTCTTATGAGGGGGAGAAAACCCAGTTCTGTCCCGAAAATTCACGAAATGCATCACGAATGTAACAGGCCTACTGTTCTGCAAAGCCTGCCCTGCACAGTCACATTAGGTGTTGCAATGTCGCGCTCGCACAAATTAATTACCCTAGCTTAGAACACACAAGATAGTGTAGAGCAAGCAAGCGGTCGATCCCACGAGGAAGTTTCAAGTCAGATTTTTATGTTGTACGTTATGTGATTGGGGGGATTTGGTCTGTGATTATCTAAACTATGGCAGCAATTAAACTAGCAAACAAAATCAATTAAAACCGAAACTTATCAAGAAAACAAACCTTGGTCACAAGCATACATCCACCTACGGAAATTAGAACTGATCCTTGAAACAAAAATTGCAATTTATGTTCTGAAATTTTATCTTTTCTTAACAAGATTAATTAATGGATTCGCCGTATAGCTAATCCTAACCAACAAACAATCAAAGTGTCCGCACTAATGATTCAATTTAATGGTAGCTTTAAGAACTAGATAATTTCATCAAGATTAACATACAAGTTGTCCGCAACTTGTGTCAATTTATTCAAATGTTCTCCCTAAGTTCAATAATGTAGTTCCGCCACAATTATCAAGCTTAGTTGCTTCACAAGTTCATATATCACAACTCCGGTTTTGATATTAAACTTAGCAATAGATTGTTCACAACAATAACTTAGCGTCCGCTCTAGCAATCATCTGTTGACATATAATGTCATACTTGTATGCTTTATATATTTTGATGATAACAATAAAAAGAAAATGGACTAATAATATGCTTGGATGAGATTAAGTTATAAACAGGTATTATACAAAGAATACATCAACAAGTATAATGGATTACACGAAGAAATCATTCCAGGAAGTCCAAGATGCAGGCAAGTGAAGACTTGGAATAAGTTTTCATTTTAGTGCTTTATGTAAATCTCAATTTCTAACTTGATAGCACAAATTAAAATGAACTCACACACTTCACATTGCATGCATTAAAAGGGTTTGATGATTATAGGTTTAAGTCATAATCAACCGGTTCAAGAAATTCAGAAAAGATAATTTGTCAAAATAGAGTTTCTGCATGAACCGGTCGACCGCTTGGGTTACCAAGTGAACCGGTCGACCGCTTGGAAGACAAATTGCCTTTCGAACTGAACCGGTCGACCGCTTGGTTTTTACCAAGTGAACCGGTCGACCGTTTGGACCATGTTAAGTTGAACCGGTCGACCGCTTGTGAACCGGTCGACCGCTTGGTCAAAAAGATTGATTTTCTGGCTTTTAAATGAACCGGTCGACCACTTGATTTATCCGTTGTGAACCGGTCGACCGTTTGAGATGACAGTTGCACTAAAACGGCTACAAACGGCTAGTTTCTCTTTGAAACTTATAAATAGGCCTCTTAATTGCAAAATTAAGGTTAGACATTTTGAATATATCTGATATTGAGGCAATTAGTAGTGCATAAACACCTTCATATCATCAATCCTCTTTAATAATCAAATTTGTGTTTAAATCTTCATATCCTAACACAAAGAGTATTAAATCTCATTCTCACTACACTTAAACACCTTCAAATATTCTAAGTGCTATTAAGTGAGATAAAGAGATCATAGATCTTAATTTGTAATATCCACACTATTGAGAGTGTATTGTTGTGTTACAAAAACAATCCTTGTAAAACTCTTGAGAGTTGAGTATAAAACTCTTGATATTGGTGAGGGAACATCACCAAGGAAAAATCTTGAAGAGGGTACATTTTCAAGTGGGAAAAAGGAAAATCTTGAAGAGGGCATATCTTCAAGTGGTGTAAAAGTCTTGGTGTGGATTCATCAAGCGGGAATTGTAATCTTGTTACTTGGACTAGTAAGAGAATACAATGCTCAAGTACGGGTTGGTACTTGAGCTGTGGATGTAGGCTTGCCGAACCACGTTAAAAACCGAGTTAGCAATCTCTCTCTCTTATCTCTTTACTTTAGAGTACTTAATTATATTGTTGGTTATTGTTTTTACTTTAAAGTAATTAATCTTTAAAATTGCATTAATTATTGTATTTACACCTAATCCCCCCCCCCCTTAGGTGCATAGTTGCCTTAATCCTTAAACAACAATTGGTATCAGAGCTTAGTTCTCAGTTATTAAGTTTGCTTAAACTTTGAGTAGAATGGCAACTACAAGCTATAATCTCCAAAATGAAGGTGCTTCAACATCTAGACCACCATTTTTTGATGGTAATGACTATGCCTATTGGAAAGCTAGAATGATAATATATCTTCAATCTATAGATTTCGATTTATGGCTTTCTATTGAAAATGGACCTCATAGATTCCGAAAAGCATGATAGAATATACTGACCTAGATAAAAGATTACTTTCTATGGATGCTAAAGCAATGAACACTTTATATTGTGCATTAAATATAAGTGAATTTAATAGAATATCTTCTTGTAAAAATGCTAGGGATATATGGCATGCTTTAGAAGTAACTCACGAAGGAACTAATCAAGTTAATGAATCAAAAATTGATATGTTAGTTCATCAGTATGAGTTATTCAAAATGTTGCAAAATGAATCCATAACAAGTATGTTTACTCGTATGACTAGCATTACAAATAGTTTACATGCTCTTGGTAGAACTTACACAAATGCAAATATTGTAAGTAAGATTCTCAGATCTCTACCGAAAGCTTGGGAAGCTAAAGTGACGGCAATACGAGAAGCCAAAGATCTCACAAAACTTCCATTAGAGGAGCTCATCGGTTCTCTAATGACTCACGAGATAACTATGGATAAACAAGATCAAGAAGAAAGGCCAAAGAAAAACTTGGCATTTAAAACTGTTCATCAAATTGAAAGCGATGATAATGATGATGATGAAGACAGACATGACGATCTTGAAGAAGATGTAGCATTGATCACAAGACAGTTTTGAAACTTCCTTAGAAAGAAAAAAGACAAGAGAAAGTTCTTGAACTTCAAAAAGGAGGGAAACAAAGTAGAATCAAGTAAAGAAACTCCAAGATGCTACAAATGCCACAAGTTGGGACATATCAAAACCGATTGTCCCCTTCTTCAAACAAAGAAGAAAAATCGCTTTCAAAAGAAAGCTTTGAAAGCAACATGGAGTGATGACTCAGACTCAAGCTCTAGTGATGAAGAAGAACATGTGGCTAACATGTGTTTCATGGCAATCGAAAGTGAAAATGAGGTACTATCTTCGGATGATGAATCTGATCCTTCTTATATTGAATTACATGAACAACTTGAAAATCTGTATGTAGAATATAAGAAATTAGGTTCAAAATATAGTACCCTAAAAAGAAATCATGTATGCATAATTGAAGAAAAAGAATTACTAGAAAAGAAAGTATGTGATTTGAATGACAAGAGTAGTAAGACTAATCAACTTGAAGAAGATAATAAATCCTTAAAAGAAAAAGTTGATGAATTGAATGTAATTATCGCAAAATTCACACTAGGCTCAAAGATTTTTGAGAAAATGCTTTCGAGCGAGAGAAGTATGTTTAACAAAGGAGGATTAGGTTATAAACCTAATAAAAACCAAAAATACTTAAAGAACTACTTTGTTAAAGCTAAACAGTCTTATGATCCAAGTCATACATGCAATTACTGTAGAAAATTAGGACATTTGATTTATGCATGTCTTATGAAGAAAAATAAGACTGTTAAAATGTTTTGGGTTCCAAAAGGAACCACCCCTAACCAAAAAGGACCCAAGAAGGTATGGGTACCAAAATCCTCATCTTGATTCTGTTTTGTAGAAACCAAGGGAACATGGGGAGTGGTTTTTGGATAGTGCTTGTTCAAGACACATGACCGGAGACGACACTCTTTTTTCAAGCCTTACCAAAACTAAAGGAGGAAAAGTGACTTTTGGGGACAACTCAAAAGGAAAAATTGTTGGAATTGGTAACATTGGAGGTATGTCTTCACTCTCCATTGAAAATGTATTTCTTGTTGATAGTCTTAAACATAACTTGCTTAGTATAAGTCAATTATGTGACAAAGGCTATAAAATCATTTTTGATCATACATGTTGCTTAATACTTGAAAATGATAAAATTATCTTTATCGGTAATAGAATTGGAAACATCTATAAAATCAAAATAGATACATGTATGAGTATTGAAACTTGTCTTGTTACTAGCGTAAATGATAGTTTTCTATGGCATAGAAGACTAGGTCACATAAGCATGGGCATCCTTTCAAAATTAGCTAAAAATGATTTAGTTAAAGGTCTTCCTCATATTGCATATATAAAGGAAAAGCTATGTGACGCTTGCCAGATGGGCAAACAAGTTAAAACGTCTTTTAAAAGTAAGAATCACATATCAACCGAAAGACCTTTAGAATTACTTCATATAGATCTATTTGGACCAACTAGAACAAGAAGTTTAAGTGGTAATAGATATGTGTTTGTAATCATTGATGACTTTACTAGGTATACATGGGTTATATTTTTGAAATCAAAAGATGAAACCTTTTATGAATTTGTAAAGTTTTCAAAGAAAATCGAAAACGAGAAAGGATTTTCTATAATAAACATAAGGAGCGATCATGGTGGTGAATTCATAAGTGATTTATTTGAAACGTTTTGTGAAGAAAAAGGATACCACCATAATTTTTCAACGCCTAGAACTCCCCAACAAAATGGGGTTGTGGAAAGGAAAAATCGGTCTCTTCAAGAAATTGCAAGAACAATGATAAATGAATTTAACACCCCGAAATATTTTTGGACGGAAGCCGTAAACACTTCTTGCTATGTTTTTAAACCGTGTTACTTTGAGACCTGAGTTGAAAAAGACTCCTTATGAGCTTTGGAAAGGGAGGAAGCCCAACATCTCTTATTTTAAAGTCTTTGGTTCAAAATGTTTTATTCTAAACACTAAAGACAACCTTGATAAATTTGATTCAAAATCCGATGTTGGAATTTTTCTTGGATACTCCTCCTCTAGCAAGGCTTACAGAGTATACAATAAGAGAACACTTTGTCTTGAGGAATCCATGCATGTCGCTTTTGAGGAAACTCAAAATGACAAAATTGTTGAGATTCTAGATGACTTAAATGAAAGTGTTCAAAATTTGAATCTTAATGATAAAAACCCAAAGGAGTCATTAAATGAAGACATGAACAAGGACCAACCAAGCTCAAGCGATCAACAAGAGTTGGTAAGTAACTCCTTTGAGCCGCCAAAGGAGCTAAGGTATGTAAGTTCTCATCCTCCAAATTTAATTATTGGTAATCCTTTTGAGGGAACTAAAACTAGAGCATCCCTTAGAAACATTAGTGGGCATTATGCATTTGTTTCTCAAATAGAACCTAAAACCTTTCTTGAAGCCGAAAATGATGAAAAATGGATTTTAGCCATGCAAGATGAGCTAAATCAGTTTGAGAGAAATGATGTTTGGGAACTAGTCCCTAGGCCAAAAAATTTATCAATAATTGGTACTAAATGGTTCTTTAGAAACAAAATTCATGAACATGGGACTATTGTTAGAAACAAAGCAAGACTAGTTGCTAAAGGTTATAATCAAGAAGAAGGAATAGATTATGAAGAAACCTTTGTACCAGTGCCTAGACTTGAATCTATAAGAATGCTATTAGCCTATGCATGTCATGCCAATTTTACGCTCTTCCAAATGGATGTTAAAAGTGCATTTTTAAATGGCTTTATAATGGAAGAAGTATATGTTGAACAACCTCAAGGCTTTGAAAATTTTGAATTTCCTAATCATGTTTTTAAACTCAAAAAGGCATTGTATGGTTTAAAACAAGCACCTAGGGCATGGTATGATAGATTAAAAACATTTCTTATTGAAAATGATTTTAACATTGGCAAAATTGACACCACCCTTTTTACGAAAAGAAAAGGAAAAGATATCCTTATTGTACAAATCTATGTTGATGATATAATTTTTGGTGCTACTAACGAATCTCTGTGTAAGGAATTTACAAAATGCATGCAAGAGGAATTTGAAATGAGCATGATGGGAGAATTAAATTTCTTCCTTGGATTGCAAATTAAGCAAACAAGAGATGGCATCTTCATCAACCAAAGCAAGTACACCAAGGATCTTCTGAAAAGATTTGGGATGGAACATGTCAAAGATGCCAACACACCCATGGGGACATCTATTAAGCTTGATATGGACGAAAAAGGTAAAACCGTAGACATCACCAAATATCGAGGTATGATCGGTTCTCTTTTATATTTAACCGCAAGTAGACCCGATATTATGTTTAGTGTATGTTTATGTGCACGATTTCAAGCATGTCCAAAAGAATCCCATGTTAGTGCAGTAAAAAGAATTTTTCGCTACTTGCATGGTACAATTGATTTAGGGTTGTGGTATCCGAAGGGAAGTGAAATGAGTTTAATCAGTTATTCGGATGCAGATTTTACGGGTTGTAAAATTGATAGGAAAAGTACTAGTGGAACTTGTCATTTTCTAGGATCATCACTAGTATCATGGGCGAGTAAGAAAAAAAACTCGGTAGCCCTATTAACAACTGAAGCAGAATATATTGCGGCAGGTAGTTGTTGTGCACAAGTATTATGGATGAAACAAACTCTGGAGGATTATAGACTTAGGTTTGAAAATACTCCGATTAAATGTGATAATACAAGTGCAATTTGCCTATCTAAAAATCCTATTCAACACTCTCGTACAAAACACATAGAAGTAAGACATCACTTCTTAAGGGATCATATTGCAAAAGGAGATATTGTACTTGAGTTTATAGGTACAGAACATCAACTTGCAGATATTTTTACAAAACCCTTAGGAAAAGATCGCTTTTGCGAAATAAGAAGGAACCTAGGGTTTATCCATGCAAATGATGTTTGAATTATGTATACATCAATGATTATAAGTTGGATTTATTTGATGTTAAAATGTATACACTTGAAGCATAAGAAATTTGTTCAAAACAAATTTTAGGGAGTTTAAAAATTCTGGGATGAACCGGTCGATCGGTTCATCAAGAGCAAGCCCAACCGGTCGACCGGTTGAGGCAGAAAAACAGAGGATGGCTACTGGAATTTTTTGAAATTTCGGAGGAAAATGTTTCTGAAAATGATTTTTGGACATAAAGGGTATTTTGAAGTTTAAATCAAGATTTTAAAGTCAAAGTGCAAAAATTTCAATTTTTGCATGTACCGGTCGACCGGTTCATGCATCTGGATCAACCGGTCGACCGGTTGAGACAGAGGAACAGTAGCCTTGGCTACTGCCTAAAATTAGCACTTTTAGCCCATTGATTTCTTTGCCTTTTGGACATAATTTTTACATGAAAAGGCTATATTTTGAATGCAAGGAAAAGTTCAAACGAGAAATTTGGAAAATTCTCATCTTGGGAGTCAACCAGTCGATCGGTTGAAATTATCCCAAGGCAACCGGTCGACCGGTTGCTCGATAGTATAAATACTATCTAAGGTTTCAGAAAACAGAAAACGGGAGAAAATCAAAATTCCGAAAACCCTAACTCAAATCCTCTCAAAAATCACTCAAAATCAAAACATCCAAAGCCTAATTGAAGTCAATGGCACCCAAGAAACGCTTGAGGAGGACTGAATCAAGGAGCAAACGAGCCAATGATCCTACTTCCTCATCAGGTAACAATGTTCAAAGGTTTTTAAGTAATTTCTCAAATAGAGCTACTTGTGTAGAAAGAGGTTTAGGCAATGATTTGTCTGCTTTAGGTATAGATACTCTATTTGCTGAAATGGGTTGGTACTCATTATATGAATATAAGAAACCTACATACCTAAGTTGATGAGGATGTTCTTTGCTAATATGAGGGTTAATGTAGAACTAAGGATAATTAGTACTCTTCAAGACAATCCCATTGAGTTTAATTGTGCTGTATTAGCTGAGATATTGGGTATATCTAATGATGGTCCACGAGTTTTTGAAATTAAAATAATTCCGACCATTGAGGGGTTTATCTATGATTATGCTGTTGCATTGCACACTGGGAATACTGAATTTGCTCCAGGTGCTAAGATAAAGAGTCAGGATCTCCTGTTAAGACCTAGACTACTTCATAGGATTATTGTTCACAACATCTTGCCCAAAAAGGGGCATTATGATGAAGTTACCTTTATGGAGTTATGTTTAATTGATTGTATGATTCAGAGAAGGCCAATAAACCTTCCATATATCATGATTAGGAATATGATCTTAGCATACGATAAAAAACAAAAGGCTCTACCATATGGTCAAGTGTTTACCACTATTTTTGAGCACTTTGATATCTTACTGACGGGTACGGATAAGGTGGAGATTGATAACACCACTCTCCCTAGAATGAAATATGTGCTTAATGAGAATGGTGAGTGGATTCAAGGGCACCAAGAGGGTGCACATGCTGAGGAAGAGCATGTAAGTGCTGAAGAGGAGGAGAATGTGGCTGAGGATCAGGGTGAGGATGAGTTCACAAATTTATTTCAGTCACCACCTCCGGCTTCCTCGCCAGATGAGCCATCTGCGAGTGGCTGGTCGCATAGGATGGAGAGCCGTCTCACGCACATTGAGGCGGATATGCGATACATGAGAGACTCTCACGAGGCTTTTCAGACAGAGATGTGGACTGATATGCAGGAGATAAAGGAGATGATGGCTTCACTTCTCTCACGATACCCACCTCCTTAGAGATTTTGTATCATGCATCTCATTTTATTGTGTGTATGCTTTTTATTTTGGATATATGTTGTTATTGAATATTATTATGCTTTTTTATAACATTGGGTATTACATTGTTATTGAATGTTAATTTTCTTTTTGTTGATGCCAAAGGGGGAGAGAATATGAAAATATACATATGCATCAATAATGGGGGAGAAAAATATGAGAATATGAAAAATTTATATGCATATATTTAGGGGGAGAAAAATGATTTTTTCTTGAAATTACATATGATATTTGTACTTAGATTAAATTGCTAAAAATATTTAATGCCTCTTATATATTGCATTACAAAATATAGGGGGAGACTCAATTTTTTTATCTAAGTTTTTTTGTTTATTGTCATCATCAAAAAGGGGGAGATTGTTGACATATAATGTCATACTTGTATGCTTTATATATTTTGATGATAACAATTAAAAGAAAATGGACTAATAATACGGTTGGATGAGATTAAGTTATAAACAGGTATTATACAAAGAATACATCAACAAGTATAATGGATTACACGAAGAAATCATTCCAAGAAGCCCAAGATGCAAGCAAGTGAAGACTTAGAATAAGTTTTCATTTTAGTGCTTTATGTAAATCTCAATTTCTAACTTGATAGCACAAATTAAAATGAACTCACACACTTCACATTGCATGCATTAAAAGGGTTTGATGATTATAGGTTTAAGTCATAATCAATCGGTTCAAGAAATTCAAAAAAGATAATTTGTCAAAATAGAGTTTCTGCATGAACTGGTCGACCGCTTGGGTTACCAAGTGAACCGGTCGACCGCTTGGAAGACAAATTGCCTTTCGAACTGAACCGGTCGACCGCTTGGTTTTCACCAAGTGAACCAGTCGACCGTTTGGACCATGTTAAGTTGAACCGGTCGACTGCTTATGAACCGGTCGACCGCTTGGTCAAAAAGATTGATTTTCTGGCTTTTAAATGAACCGATCGACCACTTGATTTATCCGTTGTGAACCGGTCGACCGTTTGAGATGAAAGTTGTACAAAAACGGCTAGAACCAGCTAGTTTCTCTTTGAAACTTATAAATAGGCCTCTTAATTGCAAAATTAAGGTTAGACATTTTGAATATATCTGATATTGAGGCAATTAGTAGTGCATAAACACCTTCATATCATCAATCCTCTTTAATACTCAAATTTGTGTTTAAATCTTCATATCCTAACACAAAGAGTATTAAATCTCATTCTCACTACACTTAAACACCTTCAAATATTCTAAGTGCTATTAAGTGAGATAAAGAGATCATAGATCTTAATTTGTAATATCCACACTATTGAGAGTGTATTGTTGTGTTACAAAAACAATCCTTGTAAAACTCTTGAGAGTTGAGTATAAAACTCTTGATATTGGTGAGGGAACATCACCAAGGAAAAATCTTGAAGAGGGTACATTTTCAAGTGGGAAAAAAGAAAATCTTGAAGAGGGCATATCTTCAAGTGGTGTAAAAGTCTTGGTGTGGATTCATCAAGCGGGAATTGTAATCTTGTTACTTGGACTAGTAAGAGAATACAATACTCAAGTATGGGTTGGTACTTGAGCTGTGGATGTAGGCTTGCCGAACCACATTAAAAACCGAGTTAACAATCTCTCTCTCTTATCTCTTTACTTTAGAGTACTTAATTATATTTTTGGTTATTGTTTTTACTTTAAAGTAATTAATCTTTAAAATTGCATTAATTATTGTATTTACACCTAATCCCCCCCCTTAGGTGCATAGTTGCCTTAATCCTTAAACAACATCATCAACAACAATCATAGGAAATATGCATAGGAAAATAATCATACTCATTCATAACATAAACTGAAAATAAAAGGAAGAATAAATCTCACGGTTCTTGAAATCCGAAGGTTTTTGTGTCCTTGCAACCACGCAAAAGAATCTAGCCTTGCATGTTTATTGAACAACTAAATAAAAAGATGGAAGAACACATGATTTAGGGTTTGGAGGAGGAAGATTTTGTGCTTTCTTTTGTGCTGGCCGCCACTTCCTTGCTCCTCTTCTCCTTTATATATGCTTAGAAATCCTAGTGTCTATTTTACAAAATAGTCCTTCCTTAAGTTGGCAGAATTTAGTTTTCCCTTGTAAAATTAATATCTCCTTTATATCACATCAATTTGAGCTCAAATTTGGAGCGTTTATAGGTCTTTGAGTCCTTAATCTACGAAAATTGAGTTTGCATTAATCAGACTTTTGTAGCTCGAGATATTGAAGTTGGAATGGACAAAGGTCGATATCGGCAGATTGCAAGATTTGACTTTGAAGGCTGCGATTTACATGATCTTCCTTATTTTATTTCTTTTTCCTTAGCTTTCCATAAATTTATGGATGTTATCTTTTGAATGTCACTGGAATCACTTCATTTCGATCTCTAGAGTTTCCACTCTGCACAAAACACCGATTGAAGGTCAAATCTGTCTATCACCTCCAATTACCTCCTTTTTGCATCTTTCATCCAAAAATGCCTTGAAAATATAAAACAAAGAATATCAAGGTATTTTATACACAAAACATATGCAAAACACTACGTAAATATGGATGAAATTATCAAATAATATGATCGCATCAAATACCCCTACACTTAGCTCTTTCTCGTCCTCGAGAAAGGATAGGTAAAAAAAATGAAATTAAAAATAACCATGACGAATCTCTTAATCTCCCATCAATATCCAAGAATTCAAGCATTATAAATAAGAATACAATCGAGAAGGATAAAGAACATAAATCTTCGTGAATTTGTTTACATGCAAACTTCAAAACTCAATTACTCTTCGGGATTTAAAAAAAATCTATGTCATGCCAAAGTGATAGGTCCTCTCATTGATATACACTCCAACACTCATGTGTTTAAATCTCTCAAATTCAATCAATGAAGATGTTCTACCATAAGCTTGCTCTTCAATCTCATCTCCATTACTAAAATATTACAAACAATGCATGAATCAAAAGGTCTTATTTTCCGGTTGTAATGGGGCTAAGGTTAAGGTGAGGTAAAAGAGAGTAGAAGAAAAGGTTCAAACCAAAGAAAGTAGAGCATTCTGAAGAAAAAACATATTTCAACCACGATATTCCATCAAAACACATCAATTTTCAATCTTCAAGCACCAATGCTTAGCTTCTTTTGATTTCGAGCTCGTTTCTATTCTTTTTTTTTCTTCTTCTTTTTTTTCTTTTCTTATTTTTTTTTTTTGTTCTTCACTTTTGGCAACTTTGCCCATGTTTTCATCAAGCATCACTTCTTCTTTCTTTTCACATAATTTCCAACCATAATTCCATGAGATATCACAAGTATATGCTCTACTAATCCTTGGCCAGGGGAAAAGAGGAAAACATATAAAAAGTTTAAGGCTTATACATGGATAAAGCAAAGAAAGGATAAACAAGCTCAAAAGGGGCTCACTAAAGATAATACGCTTTAGGTTGGCTTTTTGGCTCAAGCAGTTAAAATTCCTAATGCCTTTATCATCTTCATGCATCTATGTAATGTGAATGTAATCTCAATAAGATATGAAGCAAGTTCTAGAGATACATATCATTGAAAGAACGAACAATCAAATAATATAATGTTGAAGGCTCAAAAGCTTACATTGGTATAACACTATAGAGTCAACATGGCATATTTTCAGAGTCAATCCCTAAACCAATTAAACATTAAAACTTGCATGCACACTCATTCTTTTGATTTATATATTCATATATCTCACTTAATTCTCATACATAATACTCATATTCTCAAAAACCAATGGGAGTTAAAAAGACCAAACAAATTTTTTTTTTAGAACAACAAAGAAAACTAAAATTCTCCCAATACCCCAACACTTAAAACACAACATTGTCCTCAATGTTGAAATAAAAGCAAAGGAACATAAGAGAATGACAGAAAATAAATTAAAATGTGAAAAAATAAAAGATAAGGAAAAAGAAAGCAAATCTGTTTTTTTTTTTGTGTGTTGGGTTGCCTCCCAGCAAGTGCTTTTGTTATGTCATTGGCTTGACATGTGGCATGCTCATTCTTCATAGATTGGTTCAGCTAACTCTATAGAAGCGGTGAGTTCTGTTGTCCACCCTTTATAGAAAGGTTTTAAACGATGTCCATTGACCTTGAGTACTTTGTTGGTTTCTAAACTTGTAATTTCATCTGCACCATAAGGAAAAACATTAGAAACAACAAAGGGCAATCCAATGAGAGCACAATTTTCTAGGAAAAAGTTTCAAACGCGAATGATAAAGAAGGACTTTGTCTCCAACATGAAACTCCTTTCTTGTAAGCATTCGGTCATAAAGATTTTTAGTCTTTTCTTTGTAAATCCTTGCATTCTCGTAAGCATCATTTCGAATCTCTTCCCACTCTTGTAGTTGCAGTTTTCTTGCAATCCCAGTAGCATCACAATCCATGTTACATTATTTAATGGCCCAAAAAGCTTTGTGTTCAAGCTCCACCGGTAGATGACATGCTTTCCCATAAATCATTCTATAAGGTGACATTCCTATAGGTGATTTATAAGCAGTCCGATAAGCCCAAAATGCATCTCCAAGACGTAGAGTCCAATCTCGCCGATTAGGTTGCACTGTTTTCTCCAAAATGGACTTGATTTCTCGATTTGAAATTTCAGCTTCCCCATTCGTTTGAGGATGATATGCTGTGGAAGTTCGATGAGTCACATGATATTTGCGTAGCAATGCTTCCATGGAACGATTATAGAAATGAGTGCCACGATCACTAATGATAGCTGTAGGGATTCCAAACCTGACAAATATGTGAGTCCTGACAAAATCTAAAACAACCTTAGCATCGTTAATTTGTGTGGCTTTCGCCTCAATCCATTTAGACACATAATCAACAGCAAGAAGAATATAAAGATTGCCAAAAGAAGAAGGAAATGGACCCATAAAATCAATACCCCAAACATCAAAAATTTCACTTACAAGAATATTCGTTAAAGGCATTTGTTCTTATGAATGATATTACCTGTTCTTTGGCATTTTTCACATGATTCGCAGAAGTGATATGCATCTTTAAAAATAGAAGGCCAATAGAAACCACTTTCAAGTACCTTGTGGGCTGTTCTTTTTGCTCCAAAATGCCCACCACAAGAATGAGAATGACAAAAAGTGAGAATGGAATGAAATTCATCTTGTGGTACACACCTCCTAACTACTTGATCCGCACAAAATTTCCAAAGGTTAGGATCGTCCCAAAAATAATATTTAGCATCAGCTCGTAACTTATCTTTTTGGGGCTTAGACAAACCTGGAGGGAATTCTTTGGTGACTAAATAGTTTACCAAATCAGCATACCATGGTCTTGTAGAGGAATGCAACGTATACAACTGCTCATCAGGGAATGTCTCTCTTATTGTTTCGATCTGTATATCCTCGGTCCTCAGTCGGCTCAAGTGATCAGCCACATGGTTTTCTGCACCTTTTTTGTCTTTGATCTCAAGATCGAATTCTTGTAAAAGCAAGATCCACCTAATCAGTCTTGGTTTGGACTCCTTCTTCTTCAAAAGATACCTGAGAGCTGCATGGTCAGTAAAAACAATGACTTTTATACCAAGTAGATATGACCTGAATTTTTCAAGAGCAAACACCACTGCAAAAAGTTTCTTTTCAGTTGTATAGTAATTGCATTGTGCTCCATCCAACATACGAGAAGCATAGGCAATAACATGCAAATTCTTCCAAATTCTTTGCCCAAACACAGCTCCTACCGCATAGTCACTCGCATCACATATTATCTCAAAAGGTTCATCCCAATTTGGTGGTTGGATGATAGGGGCAGATGTGACACGTCTCTTAAGCTCATCATGGGCATCTTTACATGCTTGATCAAACACAAAATCCACTTCTTTGGCTAATAGTTTGCACAAGGGTGCTGTAATCTTTGAGAAATCTTTGATAAAGCTTTGATAGAAACCTGCATGGCCTAGAAAAGAACGAACTTCCCTCACGCATGAGGGGTAAGGCAATGATAAAATAGCATCTATTTTAGCTTTATCAACTTCTAATCCATGTGAAGACACAACATGCCCAAGAACTATTCCTTGTTCTACCATAAAATAACATTTTTCATAGTTCAAGACAAGGTTAGTTTCAATAAACCTTTTCAAGATTAAAGATAAATTTTCTAGACATTTATCAAAAGAATCACCATACACCGTGAAATCATCCATAAAAACCTCGATTATTCTTTCAACATAGTCAGAAAAAATACTCATCATGCATCTTTGAAAAGTTGTAGGAGCATTACAGAGACCAAAAGGCATTCTCCTATATGCATATGTACCGAATGGACATGTAAATGTAGTCTTTTCTTGATCCTCAGGATTAATAACAATCTGATTGTATCCATTATATCCATCAAGAAAGGAATAAAAAAGACTTACCAGCTAGGCGTTCAAGCATTTGATCCATGAATGGTAATGGGAAATGATCTTTGCGTGTAGAAAGATTGAGCTTTCTGTAACCAACACACATTCTCCATCCACTCGAGATACGAGTAGGAATGAGCTAATCATTTTTGTTTTTCACCAACGTGATTCCGGTCTTTTTGGGCACCACATGGATTGGCGCAACCCATTTACTGTGAGTGATGGGGTGAATGACTCCTGCATCTAACAGATTCAAAATTTCAGCTTTCACTACCTCCATCATAGGTAGGTTCAACCTCCTTTACATTTCCCTTATTGGTTTTGTGTTGTCCTCCAATAGTATGTGATGCATATATATATTGAGGGACTAATGCCCTTGATGTCGGCTAAAGTCCATCCAATGGCCGTCTTGTGATCACACAACAACCTCACAAGTTTTTCCTCTTGCATACTTGTCAAACCTTTTGCTATGATAACAGGAAGTGTATTGTTGTCATCAATGAATACATACTTCAAATTATCGGGTAAAGGTTTTAATTCTAACTCGGGGGCTTGTAAAATAGATGGCAAAAGCTTTTTATGTGAGAGTACTAAATCAACAAAGACATTACCATGGGGAACGGTTTGCAAAGCTTGTAAGGCCAATATTGATTCGTGCACGTTTTGGGGAACGCACACGTACCTCTCCATCTCTTCTATCTTGGTGAAATCATAGCCATAGCTCAAAGCTATGCTTAATCCGTCTTTGCAATCAAAATCACAAACTTGATGCACACACTTATCAATTTGATCATAGCATGTGATAGAATAAACATTGCTATAAGGATATTTCATTGCATCATGAAAATTGAATTCAATTTTTTCATCTCCTACCTCCATAGACAAGGTATCCTTACCAAAATCAATTTTTATGTTGGCGATTTTCAAGAATGGTGTGCCAAACAATATAGGAGTGTTGGTTGATGAATCACAAGAATCATGTTCCATATCAAGAATATAAAAATCACATGGAATAACCAAACTATCAATCTTGACTAGGATATCTTCTATCACACCAAGTAGGTAAACAAAACTACGATCCGCATAAAGCTGGTTGTATTATAATGCTAGTTTTATTCAAAGGCTCAAGACTAAGAGAATCATAAACATGTTTGGGCATAACACTAATGGATGCACCTAAATCGCATAAAGCTCTTTTAAAACTAGCATTACCAATAACACATGGGATAGTAAACGCACCTGGGTCTTTTTGTTTCAAAGGCAGATTCTTTTGAACAACGACAGATAAAACTTCACCCATACTTACTGTTTCATGACCTTTCAGTTTAAAAGCTCTCTTGGTAGTACACAACTCCTTCAAGAATTTTGCATACTTGGGAGTTTGCTTGATAGCATCAAGCAAAGGAATGTTCAGTTCCACTTTCTTGAAAACCTCTAAGATCTCTTTTTCTTTGTCTTCTTTCTTTGACCTAGAAGAACTCACAGGAAAGGGTGGATTTGTTTTAAAACTGGAATTAATTGAGTGAAAAGTTACCTTTGGAGTGTTTGTCTTTGTTTCTATTTGTGGAGGAGGAGGATGTTCTTTCTTTGTACTCAATTCAGTTTCTATCTCTTCTTCTTCCTCCATCTCAATTTGTTTCGACTTTTTCTCTTCAAGTTCTTTCCCACTTCTCAGCATGATAGCACTAACATTCTCTTTTGGATTCAATGCTTGGAAGGGAAACTTTCCATTTATTTGTGCTTCTAATTTCCCTACACTTGAAGCTACTTGCCCCATTTGCTTTTCCAAATTGTGAATACTTGACCTTATTTCCTATTGAAAAGACATGACATTTTGTTGCAAGGTAACAGTATTAGAAGCCAAAGTTTTCATCATCTCACGAAGATCATCATTGGGTGACAACCCTATAACATTGGAGTTTGTGAATGGAGCGGATTTCTTGCTTGATAATTTTGTTGGGGCTGAAATCCATATGGATGGAACTGTCGGCCTAGATTGCCTTGTTGGGATGGGTTATTGTAGCATAAGTTGGGATCATCTCTCCATCTGGGATTGTACGTGTTGGAAAAGGGATCATATTTACGCTGGGGCTGTCCGTTGAATGCTCCATCAATTGCATGAGCTTGTTCAATGTAATCTTCTAGCATTGTTGGGAACATATCCGAAGCATGTCCTTGTAAGGAGCATATGATACAAACTTTCACCTGCTGCACATTTCCACAAGCCAAAAAACGCACAAGAGAAGTAAGATCATTAACTTTATTTTCAAGGTTAGAAATACTTACCTCATTTACTCGTTTGTTGGAGAGGTCTCCACGAGTGCCAAACTGTTTTGAGTTGGCTGCCATGTTTGAGATCAATTGGCGTGCAGCCTCAGGTGTCTTATCCACTAATGCACCTCCACTTGCAGCATCAATGATACTACGGTCAGTAGGCATCAATCCTTCATAGAAATATTAAATGAGCAGCTGATCAGGTATTTGATGATGAGGGCATTGAATACATAGTTGCTCAAATCTTTCCCAATACTCCGAAAGTGTCTCTCCATGAGATTGTTGAATCCCACATATTTCTTTTCTTATATTGGCAACTCGAGATGCTGGAAAATATTTCTTCAGGAAAATCTTCTTCATACCATTCCAAGTTTCAATAGATCCTAGGAGAATAGAGAAAAGTCATGCCTTTGCTGCCCCCTTTAAAGTGAAAGGGAAAGCTTTCAACTTAACTTGTTCTTCATCAACTCCATTCGGTTTCATTCCAACACATACCATATAGAACTCCTTGAGATGAGTATGAGGATCTTCTCCTACAAGACCATTAAATATTGGTAGCAAATGTATAAAACCAGATTTGAGCTCAAGGTTTACATTATTGTCAATGTTTATGCACAATGGTTGATTTTCCATGTTAGGAGCAGCAAGTTCCTTGAGTGTTTGTTGTCGTGCAATAGCCATGGTGTTGAGGCGAGCTTCCTTTCTCAACCTGCGTAAAGTGCTTTCTATTTCAAGATCAATCTGCACTTGAATTTGATCAGTAGAACGGGTCACAGGCATAAATTTTTAAGAGAACTTAAAAGAAAGTAACCATACAAGAGATCGAAAACAATGCAAATTGTACGAAAATTTTACGGTAGAAAACTAAAACGACCTAAAAACACTAGCAAACAGTGGAATTTGGCCTCAATAGGGTGGGGCTAGTCATTTATCACTAGTCCTGTTCAGAACGTCCTTTTACTTTAGGAAACAAAAGACCGATACCTAATTCCACCAAAAACTCTGTTTTGAACAGTACCGCTGCCGCAAGTGAACAGTACCGTCGCAAACAAACACTCTGTTTCTTTTTTTTTGAATCACAGCAAATAAATATAACAGTACAAGCACAACAATCAACTAAAATTACCTCCCTAGCAACGACGCACTAAAATTCTGCAGAGCCTGCCCTGCACAGTCACATTAGGTGTTGCGATGTTGCGGTCGCACAAATTAATTACCCTAGCTTAAAACACACAAGATAGTATAGAGCAAGCAAGGGGTCGATCCCACGAGGAAGTTTCAAGTCAGATTTTTATGTTGTACGTTATGTGATTGGGGGGATTTGGTTTGTGATTATCTAAACTATGGCAGCAATTAAACTAGCAAACAAAATCAATTAAAACCGAAACTTATCAAGAAAACAAACCTTGGTCACAAGCATTCATCCACCTACGGAAATTAGAACCGATCCTTGAAACAGAAATTGCAATTTATGTTCTGAAATTTTATCTTTTCTTAACGTGATTAATTAATGGATCCGCTGTATAACTAATCCTAACCAACAAACAATCAAAGTGTCCGCACTAATGATTCAATTTAATGGTAGCTTTAAGAACTAGATAATTTCATCAAGATTAACATACACGTTGTCCGCAACTTGTGTCAATTTATTCAAATGTTCTCCCTAAGTTCAATAATGTAGTTCCGCCATAATTATCAAGCTTAGTTGCTTCAGAAGTTCATATATCACAACTCCGGTTTTGATATTAAACTTAGCAATAGATTGTTCACAACAATAACTTAGAGTTCGCTCTAGCAATCATCAACAACAATCATAGGAAATATGCAAAGGAAAACAATCATACTCATTCATAACATAAACTGAAAATAGAAGGAAGAATAAATCTCACGGTTCTTAAAATCCGAAGGTTTTTGTGTCCTTGCAACCAAGCAAAAGAGTCTAGCCTTGCATGTTTATTGAACAACTAAATAAAAAGATGGAAGAACACATGATTTAGGGTTTGGAGGAGGAAGATTTTGTGTTTTGTTTTGTGCTGGCCGCCACTTCCTTGCTCCTCTTCTCCTTTATATATGCTTAAAAACCCTAGTGTCTATTTTACAAAATAGTCATTCCTTAAGTTGGCAGAATTTAGTTGTCCCTTGTAAAATTCATACTCCTTCATATCACATTTTTTTAAGCTGACATTTGGAGTGTTTATAGGTCTTTAAGTCCTGAATCCACGAAAATTGAGTTTGCATCAATCGGACTTTTGTAGCTCGAGATATTGAAGTTGGAATGGACAAAGGTCAATATCGGCAGATTGCAAGAATTGACTTTGAAGGCTGCGATTTACATGATCTTCCTTATTTTATTTCTTTTTCCTTAGCTTTCCATAAATTTATGGATGTTAGCTTTTGAATGTCACTAGAATCACTTCATTTCGATCTCTAGAGCTTCCACTCTGCACAAAACACCGACTGAAGGTCAAATCTATCAATCACCTCCAATTACCTCCTTTTTACATCTTTCATCCAAAAATGCCTTCAAAATATAAAACAAAGAATATCAAGGCATTTTATACACAAATCATATGCAAAACACTACGTAAATATGGATGAAATTATCAAATAATATGGTTGCATCATTAGGTGACTCTTAACTAGAGTTATAAAACTCCAAATTAAATGAAACAAGTTTCCTTGGATAGTAGACATCCATAACTACAACTCCTATAAAGCAACGCAATCCTAATTCTCTTGTTTTCCCACTCAAATTCTCTCCGAAAATCAAGAGATGAATCTGTCAAGTTATTCACTTCTGCCACACATGCATTTGGCCGAAAGTTGGCCTTGAAAAACAAGACTTCCCTCATTCTTTTCATGCTCAATCATTCATTACACAACCATTCACATGCAACACAACATATACAATAATTATTTTACAAAACACATAATCTTTCTCTCCTAATTTCTGTCCTCAATGGCCAACCATGGCCTTTCCTAGCACTCCCCCTTTTTCCTTTCCAGTTGTCTTGCCAATTAACTCTCATTTCATCCTATTTCATGCCACATTCATCAATTTCCCACAATTACACATTTCCCCCCAAAATGTTTCAAGAACCCTAACCCAAAATTCATAAAGAAAAATAATGCAATTTAACCATAAAGTCACGAATCTCTTAGATGCATATAGAAACACTTTACCAAGAAGGATTCAAGATCCTAATAGCTTGTGAAATCACAATATCCTCCTCTCCTCTTTCTCTTCCTACTGCTGCAGCCCAAACACTCCTTTTCCTCCACGTTCTCCTTCCAATAATACTCCAATCTTTGGGTTTTTTTATGTTTGAATGTTTTGGTAACCCTTAATCTCACTTTCACTTCAAAATTCTTCTTTAATTTGGGTAAGACAATATCAAAATCTCCCTTCCTTTCTTCCCCTCCTTTTCCTTGGAAATGAGAGACAAGAGGGGAATTTATACTCCTCAATTTCTCTTACTGCACTACACCCCCCCCCCCCCCCCCCATTTCCTTTAAATGTTTCTTTTTACCCTACATGTTCTCTTCTTATAATTTAAATCATAATCTTTATATTTATTTTAATTTCACCCTCCCCTCAACTTATTTTATTTCTCTTATAATTTAATTCTTTAATTTAACACTTACATTTATTTCCCGGGGCTTACAACATGGATCAAGTAGAGGAATAAGAGGTAGATTTGGAAAAGAAGGTTGAAGTAGCCTCATTGAGTAAATCGATCAACTAGTTCCACTAATAGTGGCAATCCAAAACCTAGGTTTGACTAAACAAAAGGTAAGTGTTATAATTTTCAGAAAACTAGTCATCATGTTAGGGATTGTTGGAACCAAACCAAAAGGCCTGAAGATAATGTCAACATTGTAAAAGAGTAGGAGAAAAAATCCACAACATTACTAGTCCATGAACGAATAAAAAATAAAGAAAACAAGTTTATAAAGCTTAATGAATCAATTAAAAATATTTGACACCTTTGTGGATCATTTAAATGTCTTCATGAAGAGAAAATGTATGCTTTTTATTAGATTTAAAGATGATAGTCAATAATGTATTAGCGATGTTTATTATATCCTAACTTTAAAAGGCAATATATTAGAGAGGACTTATGAAATTAAAATGAAATATCGTATTTAACATTACCTAATACTCATTAAATTATTATTGCAAAGGTAACCATGAAAAAAAACAAGATTGTTTTGCTAAATATAAAGATGGATATGTCTAAATGTATAAAGCCATGAGTGAAATATGAAACTTGGCTTTGACATATGAGACTTGGACATGTAAACTTTAATAACTTGTATATGATGGAGTTATGAGAAATGTTGAAGGGTCTACCATCTAATAAACATCCAAATTAGTTGTGTGAAAGATTTTTAGTGGGCAAACAATTCCACAAGAACTTTTCCAATGAGTTTATATCTAGATCAAATCAACCTTTATAAGTGATACATGCAGATGTATATGATCTTATTCAACCATCCTCATTTGGTGAAAAATTATATTTTGTACTTTTTATCAATGGTTATCATAAAAAATATGAGAATACTTATTAAAACTTTAAGACATTTAATTGTTTTTAGAAGTTTAAGGCACTAGTTAAAAATAAAAGTTGTTATATTGTAAAACAAATAGGATAAATAGGGGTTGAGTTTTATTCTAATGATTTTTAATGAAGGATAGAATGACATGACTCCACAAGAGTCGTCATGACAGTGTTTCTTTGCGCTTTGTGCTCTGTTATCCTTGGAGAGGGAGATGAAGTAAAGTGAGGGTTGACGGAGGGAGACAATCGGGATAGTGTTAATGCTGCCAGGTAGAGAGGTTGGGCTAGTTCTACTAGTGGTGGAGTCGGAAGTGGTGGCGGCATCGAAAGTGGTGACATGTGGTGGCCGGGAGAGCTGCTGGAAGAGGTTGGTTTGTGTTGGAGACTTGTTGCTGCTGTTAGAGGTCACCGGTGCTGAGGAAGAAGACAGGGTAGTCGTTGTCGCACGTCGCCATGAGTTGTCCCGGGAGAGATCCTGGCTCTCGCAATGGAGTTGAGAAGGAGTCATCACCTGACTGTTGAGGGTTGTTAGGAACACCTGGTTGCACTGGTCTAGTTAGAGAGTCAAGGGTAGAGAACTGATTGCGTAAAGGGAAGGTATTAGCACCCTTAGTACGCCTTACTTGAAGTAACCTGCATTGTTTATTTCAATATGATTTTGAATGCTTCAACGGGTCGTATTTATTCACATGAAAAATGTTCCAATTGAAAAAGAAATCGGTCACTACTCAGAATAATCCTGTGAATTTTATTGATTATTTCTAGATATGCAAATGCTAGTCTACCTATAGTTTCTTCATTCACCACCTGAAATTAACCATTAATCCTCATGAATTAATTTCACGATTGATCAATCCATAAAAAAAATCGACAACCGCTCAAAATAATCCTGACAATTTTGGTGGTTATTCCTGAATATGTAAATGTTAGCCTATGCATAAATCCAGCAATTACTACCCAAAATCAACTGTTAATTCTCAAGAATTAATTTCACAATTTGTTTTAATATTAGGCTAATTTCTCAGAATTTAATAAACTTGTTATTACATCTAAAGTAAATTTTCAGAAAACATTTTAGCCGCATACAAAGAAAACACATTTTTTATTTTATTTTTTTCTTAACAAAACAACATAAAATTAAATAAATAAAACACACTACAACAAAACACACACATGCATTCTCTTTTTTCATTTCTTTTTCATCACACTTTTCAAGTAAAATACAACTCACACACTATCTTTTTTTCATTTTTTTTATTACATTTTTACAAATAACATTTAAACAACAATAAAAATTCAAATAAATACATAAACATAAACAAAATTACAAAAAACAGCCTCAGGCACAGTGCTGGAACAGTGGTGGCGCGTCAGTCCACGCGCCACCGTCACTGGCGGCGCATGGAGCAACGCGCCACCGCAGGTTGAACAGAAGGGCAGGGGCCTAAACAGATCTGCCTCTTCTCTTCCTTCTCTCGCCGGAGATGGCGCTCATGGAGACCTGCAAACACAGAAAACACAAACACACAAAGGCAGCTGGGTTCTCCTCTGGATTTCAGATCTGTTCTTCCTCTTCTCAGCCTGTTCTTCTTCGATTCTCCTCTTCTCCTTCTCGCCAGCAAGGGTGTTCTATAATGACCCGCAAATACCAACAAACACAGCACACGGCAAACACACAAACAACAGTTTGGTTGGTCTTTTCTTCTTCTCGGCTTGTCTGCTTTCAAATGGCACGGTGAGGGCTGCTTCCGTTGGTGGCTGCTGGGTGAAAGGGAGAGCCTAAGGCGGCGTGGTTTGCTGTGGATGGGGCTGACGGACGGGAAGAGAAGAAGGGGAAGGAAGATCGGCTGGTTGGCCGGGGCTGGCAGAGGAGAAATGACTACGTACGGGTCTGCTGGCAAAGGAAAGCTGAGAGGATGGAAAAATGGGGTTATCGATTTGCTGAGCAGGAGGGGCTGTAATGGCTGGCCGACTGGAGAAAAGAAGAGAAGAGAGTGAGGCCGTGATGGGTGCTGTCATGGCTGGATAAAAAAAGGAAATGGTGGCTGGAACGGAAAAGCAAAGGAGGTCGTGGGGCTGCCTATGCTGGTGGCTTGGAGGAAGAGAGAGAAGGGAAGGAAAAAGGAACGGGGCTGCAGCTGTACAAAAGGGCTGGCGGCTCAGCCCCCCACGGGAGAGAAGGAGAGAAAGAGATGGGTTTAGAGTTTTTTTGAGTTTTAAGGTTTTTGAATAGGTGTATTTTTTTTATCCTTTATTTTGTTGGTGATCAATTCTATTTATAGAATTTGTCATAGGTAAAATTTCAAAAATACCCTTCAGCTTACACGCCTTTTTCAGTTTGGTCCTTGATTTCTAATTTGTGCGATTTGACCCTGCATTGACTATTAAATTTTTAATTTGTTCATTTTTGTCATTGTACCAAGATATTTTTGGATTTTGTCTTTTTTTTTTAATATTTTTTCTTTTTTTCTTTTTCTTCCGAAACCTAAAAATAAGTGAGTCAAAAATTGGGTAGCAACAGTCGTAATGGTTATTGGTTGTTGTTGGTTGCTACAAGTTGTGGTTACTACTACCATGTCGCTTAGTTATTACGAAGGGAGAGGCCACCAGTGGAAGACGATGCAGGTCTTGTCGACAGTGGAAAACTGCCACTGGTCATTGTCCCATGTTCGCCCCCCCCCCCCCCCCGTGTTATTTTATGCTCGTGTATGTGGGGCTTTCAATTTCGGTTTTTTTCTAGTGTCTTCCCCCCCTTTTCCTTTTGTTGAGTTGCCTTCTCGTCACCTCCAATAGTGTGCCTACACTGTCCAGGTGACTGAACAATATAGTCACATTTGCAAAACTTGGGAGAAGGTGCAAATGCACTTTGGTCTCTTAATTTGTAATTGTTCTAATTGCGCTCACAATTCGCTTTAAACTTTTAAAATTGTGCAACTGTATCCCTGCTAAAATTTCAATAACAACCTTAACTTTACATGCCTTTTTTACTTTGGTCCTTAATTTTATATTTATACAATTGGATCCTCAATTGACCATTAAACTTTTATTTTTCTTTAATTTCACCCCGATTTCATCCAATTAACCTGGTAATATTCAAATCTGGTCTTCAAAAGTTCTAAGCTTCTTAATTCAACCGAATGAAGCTCAAAAGCTTGATTTTTATCAATTACACCCTTAATAAAATTAATTTAATCAATTTAAAGTATAATTAAGTCTTTATACTTAATTAAATAGTTCAATTGGACCCTAAATTAATTCTTAAACATAATTATACTTTAAAATTGGCCCATGATTAAATCAAATTAGCCTATAAAAAATAAAATTATGTGTTTCAACTTAATTTTTAAGCATATTTACCCATATTGTTTAAGCACAAAAGAGATACGATCGGGCTCTTGAAATCATCCAAAATTACCAACCTGTTTTCTCACCAACGTTAGCCCCTTTTATTTTATTAATAAACAATTTTGCTATCATTTAAGGTGTTGATAGAGTTGCCAATAGAAGAATGAGCAGTAAACATTATTTTTTCGGCGTGGTTATTCCATTGAAATTAGAAGTTGCCGGCAAAAATACCAATAAAATATAAATCCATGATGGGAAACTTGGTAGGCTTCGATAATTCCATCGGCAAGTCATGTACTATAAAATTTGTATTTGTATTTTACATAATCACTGTGAGGAAAACACTCAGATTGAGAACTTATTTGATTAGATTTATTCAACTATTAAATATTAGTGTCGTTAATATAGCAGAGCCCTTTGATATTGTTGGCTAATTTAGTAATTAAACTCCTGTGATGTGATTTGTTTAATACTAGCTCGGTGATGGTTTGGTTACACCATGTCCATGTGATAATTATTTGTATGCTCTTAGGGTTGGATAATGTCGTGTAGATTAAATCATCGTTCGTACAAGTTAAAAACAAATTCATTCTCGAGAAAATGAAAAAAAGAAAATTCTATTTTCTATCTTGACCTTCTAATTACGATTACCAAAAAAATATTAAACTTCATATAGCAAAGCAGAATTTGCAATTTTCAAGCCATTAGTTATGGTTTTGGGAAGAGATAACTAATAATGCAAAACCTTAACTAACCATAAAAATCATGAAATTAAAAGGTGTGTTTTCTTATAGATTTAGAATTAGAATCTTACTATCTATTTTTTCTTGAGATCATGCCTCTTACCATAAAAAAATTAGTGATTTAATATATTTGTGTAGAGAATTTCTATAAATATAGACATAAGAGCCCGAAAATTTAATCATATGTACTCAATCTAATCTAGACACTTCAATTTCTTTTTTAGAAAAAAACCCTTCTAAAAATAGAAATTAAAGCCACTAATAATTTAATTGTCATGCTTTATTTTATTTGGATGACTTTTTACGAATCATTTAAAACTTCATGTCGTTTTGATTAGAAAACGAATCATTGAGTCACAAAGAGCTGAAGAAAGCTGCCCTCCATTGCTTGGCATTTCAAAATCAAATCAATGGTTTCATTACCCAATCAATTTTTTTTGCTACGCATTTAAGGAAAATCCACATAAATGGGCTATAGACAAGCACATGCAAATGACAACTCCTAGTTGAATTATTATTAATATTACTAACTATTAAAACACTCCGACCTCTCCTAACACTCTTGTCTTGTAGTCTATATGCAGAGCAATTATAGCATGCACATACACCCAACACTCTTGTCCTGTAGTCTATATGCAGAGCAATTATAGCATGCACATACACCCACCAATCCTCTCCTAGTCCCTAACCCCTCTCATTTAAGCCAATAAACACACACAAAACATCCCTTTAGCTTTGAGACTCTTGCCTCTTCTCTTCTGTGTCTTAACTCTGTTAAGTCATTTCTCGCATAGACAACTGAGGCAGTTACTGTCTTTCTTTTCCATCTCTCTTCTCTCTGCATGAAACAGAGTGCTCTGCTTCACTTGATACCGTTGCAATGAAGTACATGAGAACCAGCAGCTTGAAAAGGCTTTTCTCGTTGAAAAGAAGCAGTCTTCAAGATATAGTTTTCACCAATGAAGAGGAAAAAAACAATAAAAACTCCAAGACTGTTCAAGAGCAAGAACATTCTCCAAGACCCTCTTGGAAATGCTTCTCTTTTGAAGAAATATTCGATGCCACCAGTGGCTTTAGCCCAGGTTTGCTTCACCTTCATTGCAACCTTCTAAATTCTACCCATGTGTTTTGCAATTAATTTGTTGCCTTGACTTGTTAGAAAATTTGGTGGGGAAAGGAGGGTATGCAGAGGTATACAAAGGAGTGCTAGGTGATGGAGAGGAGATTGCAATTAAGAGGCTAACAAAAGCTTGTAGGGATGAGAGGAAAGAGAAGGAGTTCTTGACAGAGATTGGGACAATTGGCCATGTCTGCCATGCTAATGTGCTGTCCTTGTTGGGCTGTTGCACTGACAATGGGCTTTATCTTATCTTTCATTTCTCCTCCAGAGGCTCTGTTTCTTCCCTTCTTCATGGTACAGACGTATAAGCTTGTTTTGTTTGCTGTCTCAGTAAATAATGGTGTCGTTTCCTATCTTATCTGGGTTGTTTAAGTCCCTGAAATATTTTGATTTGTAAGGCTTCGGTGCTTCGTAATGTAGATGAGAATTTCCCAGTGTTAGATTGGAATAGAAGGTACAAGATTGCCATTGGAACTGCTAGAGGGCTCCATTACTTGCACAAGGGGTGTCAAAGAAGGATAATTCACCGAGATATTAAATCATCAAATATTCTTCTGACAGGTGATTTTGAGCCATTGGTAAGGATGCGTGTGGATTAGCCCCTTCTTTCTTTGCAAGTTTTACTGATTAAACCAAGGTCTTACAGAAATTTTACTTTATAAAACGAGTATCATACAGGTGCTGTTTTGTTTGAATGTTATAGATATCTGATTTTGGATTAGCAAAATGGCTTCCATCTCAATGGACTCACCATTCAATCGGTCCGATTGAAGGAACCTTTGGGTAGGGTATCAAGCTAGCAGCCATTTCAATTCCTATGGAGGTACGATTCCTGTGTTCCTTTTCCTTGGATTGAAACTGAAATGTTGCATAAACTTCTTTAGGCACTTAGCACCTGAGTACTATATGCATGGAATAGTGGATGAAAAAACAGATGTATTCGCGTATGGAGTCTTTCTACTGGAGATCATTTCTGGCAGGAAACCAGTGGATGGTTCTCACCAGAGCATTCATAACTGGGTATCAACTATGCCATTTATTTACTATTTTTAAAATGATTTCGTCTTCGTAAGGCAATCTTTTGATTATGTTTTAACAAATTGAAGTAAAATGGACTTGTGGGTTTCTTTTGATTATTTAACAGGCTAAACCAATATTGAGCAGAGGAGAGGTTGAAAAGCTGGTGGATCCGAGGCTTGGAGGGATCTGTGATGTTACACAGCTGAAAAGACTTGGCTTCGCTGCATCCCTTTGCATCCGGGCATCTTCAACGTGGCGCCCTACCATGAGTGAGGTCGCTACTTGCTATGCTGTATTTATGTTGTTTCATATAACAGTATGCTAATGATTCTTAATGGACCGACAGAAGGATGATTTCTGGTGTTAATCATACAAAATGTTGCGATTACCGTATTAAATGTTTTAGCTCCGTAAGCCTTCCATCTTATATGTTTTCCTGTCAGCATAAGTAGTTTTAGACTGTTTTTTCTTAAGAAAAAATTAAAAAAAAAATCGTAAGGTGGATCATTGCATAATGCTTGCGTGTCATGTTCATGAATCCAATAAATTACCTTTGGTTGACTGTTTCTGCTACATTTAAATCAGTAATACAGTAGCCTAGTGCAAGCTGCCCCCCTTTCATTTTGACTGTTTTCCCGTGACAAGCCATGTACATCCTTTTCAGCAATTAAGAAGACTGCAACATGTAAGCTTGGATTTGAGTTCTTACACGCAGTTCCAATAGTTCTATCCTACCTTACCAAAATCCTTAAACCAAAGCACTCATTAAATTATGCATCTCCCATGTGATTAGGAGATGAGAATCTGATTATCAAAATGATAGAGAGGGCAGGTCCTGTTTATGCCTTGTAATAATAATATTGCTGTAATAAAAAAATGCTGAATTGACGTATTGATTGATCTTGTGTTTTTGACTTGGACAAGTGCGTTCGCTCCTCCCTTTCAAATCAATTACAGTGGCAGGATATTGCTGGACAAAAATTTCTTTCACATCGAGTTGCAAGAGATCCTTTTGAAGATTAATTACGTCCTAATTAATACAGACATTTATCAGCATTATTATCACACTAATTTTGTAGACTTGATACTGCTGTGTTTGTGGGCCAATTCTAAACGAGATATCATATAAAATGGATAGCCCTTTTAATGACTCGATAATATATATGCATGTTTGTCTGTATGTACATGTATGAGATAGGTTAGAATATGGCTTTCAAATAGCATCACTTCTCGTGTCAAATGAAACGATGCTGGCTTAGAATTTTAATTATAAAGTCAAAAATCTGATATACCAAATGATGAAATCTTGCGAGGTTAGTAAATTTTGCTGTTTATTAGCAGGTACTGGAAGTGATGCTGAAAGAGGAGATGGATGAGGAGAGGTGGAGGATGCCCAGGGAAGAAGAGCATGAAGAATTCTGGGGTTTTGAAGATCTGGAGTATGAATGTGACAGTTCCTTCTCAGTTTCTCCACAAGATTCAATCTCTACAAGAAGTACGACTACCATCATACATAATTAGGTGCTCGAGTCAAATCCTAAACGCCACTTTTAATTTGTCGACATGAAAATGAAAATTGTAGGTACGATACTCAGCTATTAATGATGAATATGTAAATCAAACTGTTTACGGGCACCACTTCCCTGTTGCTACCAATATCTAACCTATAACTAGTTTTGCGGCCATGATTTTTTTTTTAATGTGATTACTACTGATTAGATCCCGGTTTGGGTCTCTACATCTCATCACGCCATTGTTAGCACTTATTGCACAAATCCCAAACCTCTTAACAGTGCAAGGTTGACAAGTACTACTGAGAAATACGTATGGTATACGTTTATGTACAACAAAATAAAGATACAAAATTAAAGGATAAGAAGCTGCTTTGAGATGAATATAAGGACTGACACACACACACACACACACACACACACACACACACACATATATATATATATATATATATATTATACTTCTAAATACCCTATTTATAGGCCTTAAACCCTAGACAAATAAGAAAACTTCCTCTAATCTGCACACAAACTCTAATACCACTTGTTGGAAGAAAAATAATTACGGTAAAAGCTTATAAACAACAGAATAAAGATACAAAAGTAAAGAAGAAGAAGAAGAAGATTTGAGAGGAAGACAGTCTCATTAAGTGCTTTTTCCTTGTGTACTCCTCTCTTTACTTGTATAAAATTATGCTTCTGAATACAAACCTATTTATGAGCCTCAAATTTTTAGACAAATAAGATATTAAGCTAAATAATAAAACTTATTCTACTCTGGAAAAAAAAATTGTTCTGCCAACTTAACGTAATGGTTATTTCTAACCAAAAGACTGATTCATTTAATTCAATTGAGTGACATGTTCTCAACTAGTAGACCAGTTTTTTATTATTATTTTTTAGGAAAATCAATATCTAGTTTACTTTGAACAATATTTGTTGTTAGGGGGGTGTCAACTTATATAACAAGGGAAGAGGTTGGAGGTTGTCTTCCTTCCCTAACAGAATGCTATTTTGATATGCTGCTGGGTTAGTTAGGGGTCAAGATTTGGGCAACGGGACCATTGAATTTTCAAAACGCTTTTTCCATAGTTCACTTGATCCTTCCCCTATTTCACTTAAAATGGTAAGGGGACCTACCCAATACAATAGGAACTATGGCAGTGATGAATAAGTACGGAAACCGCTCTTTAAGAGTGAGTCTACGTTTGCGCGGGGCCAGGTACCACACATATGTGGTGAAACCCGACTTGCCTTTTCATCTAAATCGTCATAGACACTTTCTAATATTGTTCTGCCCTTCGGGGATCACCCCTCTTCCTTTCTAATCAGTGATGAGAGTGTCTCTGCACACAATAAAAACAAATAGTGGGGAGAGGCTTGACGGAGACTTCTGTTAGGACAAAATTCTTCTTTAGTGAAGATAGGACTTCGTTCAGTTTGCTGGACCATTCCATTCTATCGAACCTGTTTCCCGGTCACCTGTTGTGTTGGGATGATCTCTTTTCATTCTTGATAGCTCTGCCATCTTCTACGTCCCTACCGAGATGGATTCTCTTCTAGGAGGGAATGAAGGTTTGGCATTGGGGTAGCCATCTATTTGAAGACTCCTCTCTTTTGAGATAGTCTATGATCGATCAAACGAGACATGTCATGAGCTTGAATTCCATCGAACCTTCCTTTACTTTCTTTATAGAAAGTAATTTCTTCTAGCTTGAACCCGCTTCACTCTCCCTTTCGAGACAACACTAACAAAGGCAAGAAAGAGAGAGTCAAGAAGAACAGACAGATAGACATGTAAGGAAGGTCAGAGAGTGGGAAAGAGCTACTCCTTGCTTATTGTTATAGCGCGCCCCCTACCTAACTAACTGACGAGTAGTTTACCTTAACGTATGTAATAGCAACGTCAAAGGACGAGAAGATGTGTGTAGTACCCGTACTGGAATGGAAGCTCTTGGATAGAAGAGAAGGGAACAGAAGATACCAACGAAGAAGTTGGGAGGTCGGAGTAAGAGCATCACAGAAAGAAGAGTAGCTGAACCAAAGCGTAAAAGCTAGCTGGCAAAGAACCTAGCGCAATGAAAGATGTTTATTTTAATGAATCGAGATTTTCTTAGTGTGAAGTCAGCTGTACTACTATAATATAAATAAAAAAATGCATATTTTTTGTTTGACCGGCAAAGCATTGAACGAACACAGGGACTGCCCCTACTAGATCGAAGTCACGCATGGTCAGTTTCATCTTGCCACATCGTAGCAGCCTCTCCATACAAGTCACAAGCGGACCAAAGCAATAGCAATAGGAAGAAGGATTCATCCCAGAAGGAGACCTTACCTGCCTGCCTCTCTTTGTCCAATTAGTGTATCAACGTATAAGAAGATTCCATGATAAGAGAGATGAGGTAGCCGACCCGACAATATGACACATAAGTAAGAAGGATCAGTTCCAGCGGTCGGTGGAAAAGGAATAAATAGTAAAGCTTGTTTGGATATGGATATAAGGAAGCACTCATTCTCTCCCGATGAGAATAAGCCTCTCTTTCCATAGAGTTCTTCTTTTTCCTCGCCGACCGAATGATCAAGTATTCGGAGAATCGGTTGTTAGGGCGTTTACCTTCGGATTGGAACAGGGGCTGGAAAGGCTACGTTTATGGCCATTCCAATGGACGACTTCCAGATGATCCTTGGAATGGAATTTTGACGAACGGCCTTGCACCGCTACCTTTTATGGACATGGACTCGATTGCTATCTTAGCTGCTTTCCTCGTTATGAGACGATAGGCTGAGTTAAGACGTGTCGAATCTTTTAGTAAGTCGTCAAAGAGGGTCGACGAAGCGAAGTTGACGGGCCGATAGGACAACCATTGTGCGTAGTTAAGTGAGCGAACTGCGCTTTCACGAACCGAGCTTTTCCGAGTCGACTAAGTCAATTCAGTGCTGTTGAAAGCGTAGCACACTTAACTTAGGCACCCAACTTCTATATGTCAATCAAGTTCCTGCATGTGAGCATGGGTGGTAAAGGAAGAAAGCGTGAGCTTGACTTTTTATTGACTTTAGTTAGCAGGGGAAGCAGCGGCGCATCCCGCCCGTCCTTAAAGCATCGCATCTGTTCAGTCATTTCTCTCATGACTTGCTCGGAGATGTCATTTCTCTCTCCAAAAGTCTTCCTTATTTGGTTTCATTCATTAGATGGTCTACTAATATTGGACATAAATACACACACACACACACAACTTTTGGTTGCAAGATATCTTCCTTGTTCCACCTCATTAAATTTACACAACTTTTGAGTTGCAATTTCCAAAACCAACCTTCTTATCTCAACAATCAAAATTTCCATCATCATGCGTGCTAGAGATTTGAAGTACAAAAAGGAGAAAAATGTAATGGAATTTTTAAAATTGAAAGATACATATTCTTGTCGTGAAATATCTAATCTTAACATGAAATCCATGACTTGTAGATCTCTCATCATTAGATAAAAACAAATCTGATATTTAGTATTTATCCCTTGAGGAAATGGCAAGTGAAAAGGAGTAATCAGTGAATGCCAAAAGAGTTTGGAACCATTTTCCTGTTTAATGACCTACAAAATTTCGATGCTTAATGTGTTTAGCCTTATTAAAAAAAGAAAAGAGACCTACAAAATCTCAATCTATGGATCATCAGCAGTTTTGAGCTATTAAGAAAGTACTTGACCAAATCAAGTTGGCTCATTACTCTATTGAAGCAGTAGAATACCTTCGATTTTGTCCCTAACTCTATTGAATCAGTCGAATACCTAGACTTGGACTGGTTAATAAAAAAAGAAGGCATTACTCTTCTTCATATCCTCAGGCTTCGCGGCCATGTCGTAGTAGTTATTATGGGTCCTAAGAGAGAACTAATTAAAAACAATTTTGCCGATTCATCACTGTCATGCCAGCAGCTACGATGATGTGCCAATAGTAAAGCTGTAATGTAGGCGGATCCCATGCCAGATGCGAACCTCACATCATGAATCACTTTTTTTTATCATTATTATTCTGGACATTATTGGGTCCTCCACATTATTTTCTTTGGTTCTTCATATGTTCATGAATGTTCAAAATTTAGGAGCACTGTAATTCTGCCCCTTTATATGGCCATGCGATCCACATAAAAATGGCTTCTATTATTATTATCCACATATAGTTATGCAATTTTCGAAGTTTGCCTTGCAATTTTCGAAGTTTGCCTTGCAATTTTTATTCACGGAGAGAGGAAGGGATGGAAGAGTGCACGTAGAGAATTCACAACTGGCAGGGTTCTTGAGCCTGACAAGATCATCTCAACTAACCAGAAAGCTAGTATAGATACTAAATAAACAAAGGGATATTGAAGCAATAATATTTCAGAAGACGGTATAATCAATCAATCACAGAGCGGCATTGCTTACTCCATTCTAAGCTCATCACACCATATTTTAGAGTGCATGGAAAAGAAGAAAGAAAAGAAAAGGCAGTTGACAAAACAGGTAGGCTTGCTCCCTCCCTGGCTAATGATAGATGGAGTGGGGTCGGCAAACACTAATGCTACAATTAGGTCTGCAATGGGACACATGAAAATGTGTTAGTTAGACAGCTGCCTCCTCCACAGATAATCTGTGTGGTGTTGTTTATTACATACAAACATCTTGAGGGACTGGTGGACTGCTAGTGCAACGACAATAACCAAGAGATTTCAAGAGGAATAAAATTATAGTGGGTGTTACAAAAATAAATAAATAAATAAATAAGAGATAAGAAGAGTGGTTATGGTAATTTTAACAAGTTGTATATGCTTAGTGACTAATGGGTTTGGTATAATTAATTATGAAAGCTCCAAATAATAATCTAAAGGCCACCAAGTCTCAAGTTTAAGAACGTAATGGAGGTTGGTGCTTCTTCAATTCCCGAATTTTCGCCCAAGTGTGCATCGTTAATTCAATAAGAAAATCAACCCAGATCTACAGCTTTATTATGGTATTCATCGGATCTTAAGTAACAGGCGCCAAATGAGATTGAATTGCTTGTTGTAATTGAAGTTCTTGAACTATTTTTTAAAAGGGATGATTTTTTATTGGAAGAATATTCATTACTGTTTATAATTTTACTTTTACTGCTGTTCATGCCAAAACTCTTCACCAAGTATGGCGAGATTTAAGGACCAATTTTCACAAAAGAATGCTCCAACCATATACCAGACAGTACAATACATTTCCTCTCTCTCACAAGGCACCATGACAGTATTTGACTACTACAAGAAACTCAAAGATCTTTGGGATGAATTAGAAACATATCAAACTCCTCTCACATGTAATGAGATGAAAGCACATTATGCAAAGAAGGAAGAAGATTGAATGATGAAATTTCTTATAGGCCTCAACGACACTTATAGTGGTGTTCGCAGCAACATCCTCATGATGGCTCCATTACCTAATGTTCCCCAAGCCTATATTCAATGATCATTCAAGATGTACAAATACCATCAGGACCAACATAGAACTTTTCCATTACAGTCATAGTTCATAGCCAATCAAACAACATATCAAACAGCTCTAAAAAAAACATTGTGAGCATTGTGATAGAAGTGGTCACACAATTGAAGAATATTGGACTCTCAAATTTCATTGCAACTACTGTGACAGGAGAGGCCACGCTGAAGATAGATGCAAATTTAAAAATGGGACGTGGATTCCTACTGACATAAGAACTTAAGGCAATGGACACAATCAATGCAAGCAACAACATTGGGGGTCGAAAGGATACACAAATCCACGGGGGTTGTTCCTGTTGCTCATGCAGTAGACTCAAATTCATTACAGGCGAGACAACCATATGATTTTTGCACACTAACATACTCAACATCTCAATCCAACCTTTTACACGGTATCTCTACAAAACAACTCCAATAGCTAGCCCAAGTTGTTTCCTATGATAAGTTCAACTCATTCCTCTAATAAACACAATGCTTATGCAAATTTTGCAGGTTTGGTTCCTTTTCTCAATCCTTCTATAAATTTCATGCTCAGTAAACCTTGAATTTTATACAATGGAGCTACTAATCACATCACTTCTGACTCAATAGCTTTCAATACAATTCAATCATAAAAAATTCCCATTGTTAGCTTACCACCTGGTTCTTGTGTCTCAATCACCTCTACTGACACCATACCATTCAATTCAAATATCACATTGGACAAAGTTTTGTGTGTTCCATCTTTTCACCTAAATATCATGTCTGTTAGCAAACTCATTAATTCTTTAAATTGTTGTGCCATTTTATTTCCTACCTTCTGTGTCTTGCAAGACTTGGCTATGTATTACATGTCTCTGTTGCAACAAACACCTGCCTCATATCAAGTTTCCCTATCCTCACATTTATGGCACATGCGACTAGGACACCCATCTATTTCTCATCTCAAACTAGCTTCTCAATTATTGTCTTCCAATATTGCTTTTCTTGATCATAATTGTAGCGTTTTTCCCATGGTCAAACAGACAAGACCCTGATTTCCTCTAAGTTCAATATCCACTAAAGCTCTATTTGATTTGTTACATTGTGATATTTGAGGTCCGCATAAAATTTCCACACATTCACGGGCACGGTTTTTCTTATCATTATGGATGATTTTACTTGGTGCACATGGATATATTTGATGCAATATAAATCTAAAACACAAAACCTTCTCAAGTCTTTTGTTGTTTTTGCTCGCACTCAATTTCACATCATCATAAAAACCTCAACGTGTTTGGATCCTTGTGTTATTCACAAGAGAGGGAAGCTTGATGAAACAACAGAAAAAGGAATTTTCATGGGGTATGCAATTGAATCTAAGGGTACAAAATTTATAATCTGAAGGAAGCTAAAATTTAGATTAGCAGAGATGTGGATTTTGATGAAGATGCTTGTTGGAATTGGGAATTAATGGATGTTGATAGAAGAAATATAGTCGCTCTAAAATTAGCAGCAGGAAAGACAATTGATAAAGACAAAACTGATGTTGATGCTACCTCAAATTCAACTGCACATAAGGTTAAATCATTGGTTGATGTGTATGAAAGATGCAATCTAGTTCATGTTGAACGAACTTGCTACACTGATGCAGCAAGATTTCCAATTTGGTTTAAGGCCATGAGTCAGAAATTGAGTCTATTGAGAGGAATCAAACCTGGAGTTTGACGGTGTTGCCCCATGACAAGAAGGAGATTGGTGTGAAATGGGTTTTTAGAACCAAGTTTAATCCTGATGGTTCAGTTTTCAAGCACAGGGCTAGATCGGCGATCAAGGGATTTGCACAAGTAGCTAGAAATGATTATGGAGACACTTTTGCTCTAGTTGCAAGGCATGATACCATTCAGCTTCTTATTGCTCTTGCAGGTCAATTTGGATGGGAAGTATATCATTTAGATGTGAAATCAATATTTCTAAATGGCATACTCCTTTAAGATATCTACGTACAACAACCAAAAGGTTTTGAAATTGAAGAAAATAAGCATCAAGTGTATAAGCTACACAAAGCCCTTTATGGCTTAAAACAAGGACCAAGGGCTTGGTATAGCAGGATTGATGCACACTTGATTCAATTAGGTTTCAAGAGAAGTGAGAATGAGGCCACTTTGTATTTGAAGCAAGATGAAGATGGCTTGCAGCTGGTGATCTCTCTCTATATTGACGATATACTAGTAGCTGGAAGCAATATAAAGTTGCCTGTAGAATTCAAAAGGGAGATGGAGAATGTGTTTGATATGTCTGATCATGGTGTCATGAATTATTTTCTTGGGATGGAAATCCACCAAAACAGCTCAAGAATTTTCTTGTCTCAAAGAAAGTATGTTGTGGATGTGTTAAAAAGGTTCAAACTTGAGTCATGAAAGGAAGTAGCTACACCATTGGCACTAAATGAGAAGGTCTCGAAAAATGATGGAGAAAAACTTAAAGATCCCCCTGCATATAAAAGCATAGTTGGTAGCTTGTTATACTTGACAGCAACCAGACCAGATTTAATGTTCCCTGTTGGTCTGCTATCAAGGTTTATGAGCTCATCAAACAATGTTCACATGGGGATTGCCAAGAGGATGCTGAAATACATCAAAGGGACTAGTGATCTGGGCATTGGTTACTCAAAGACAAGAGGCGTTGACTTAATTGGTTATGCAGACAGTGATTGGGCTGGGAGTGTGGATGATATGAAAAACACTTCTGGTTATGTGTTTACTCTTGAATCTAGTGCAATATGTTGGAATGCAAAGAAACAAGAAGTGGTGGCACAATCAACTGTTGAAGCTGAATATATCTCCATGGCAGCAGCTGAACAAACTGCTTGCTGATTTGGGACAAAAACAAAGTACACCAACTACACTTTATTGTGATAATAAGTCTGCCATTGCAATTGCTGAAAATCCAGTTCAGCATGGTAGAACCAAACACATTAATGTGAAGTTTAACTCCTTAAGGGTAGCCGAGAACATGTTCATTGAAGTCCTTTATTGTTCAACTAGTGTTCAACTAGCAGATTTAATGACCAAGGCACTTCCTAGATCAAGGCTGGAATTTCTGAGGATGCAGCTCAGGTTATTCAAGGCAAATTTCAAGGAGGAGTGTTAGAATTAATGAGATTTGCATTGAGGATAAGAGGATTTACTCTATTTTCTGAATTTTAGTTTTTGAAATTCTGTTTTTACTATTCATAACATGTTTTTACTCAAATCTGTTTATTTTCCATAATCTCTCAAGTGTGTTGAGAGTTTTACGCTTCTAGGTCATTATCATGTAAGCCTATATTAAGGCATTTTTGAATTGAATAAAATTGAATGATTTTCAATTCCAATTCTGAATTTTGATTGTTGCAGATTTTCTGTGCCTAGTTTTTGATCTCTACAGTAACTGTTCTAAATAGTTATTGTTGAAATCAAATTTCAACAATATCAAGGGTAATGAAAAGGGAATGCGACTTCTACAAGCTTTATTGGCAAATCTGTAAGTATATTTGCATGAGTCAAGATTGTGCAGTTTCCATCTAACCAAGTGTTATAAATAATCTACGATGAGATACCCAGAGATTTAGATGCCGATAAATAAACATTTCCAGCACTTAAACAGCAACTAAGTGACATGACCGACCATCTGCAAACTGAAAACAATGCTTTCTTGAGGTCTAGGGCAATGGCTTTATTAGTGTACTTTCGATCAAGAAGCTACCCTGTCATAGATGAAGCGAAACATCAACGCTACTAGCCTAGTTATAATCACTACAACCATTGAGAGAAAGATCATTTTGAGGAGTCAAGTGTGACACAGAGCTCGAAGTACCATGTATATAGCCTAAGTTGTCTTTATTTCAACACATTTAAGGTAAAACTAAATGAATTGAGTTTAATGGTTCACAAAAATAACAAAATAATGATACCCTTCAAACATCACTAAATATTAAATCCAGAAGAGCAGTGCCCATATGATCTATTAGATTTTCCCAAAGGCCAAGCAATGCAGCTAAAATTCAAAGACATTATAAACTTAATGATGCGGCATAGGTGAATGAGGATGATCGGTATGATTGTAATAGCCCGGCCCAACCTGCCATATATTGTCCGCTTTGGGCCTTACCACCCTCACGGTTTTGTTCCTGGTGATGTGAGCCCACTTTTGAGCCTAACACCCCAAAACACGTATGACAAGTTAGCAACCAACACTCTTAATAAGGCCATCTACCACTCCATCACCCGCCGATATGGGATATTACAATCCACCCCCTTAAGGAGCCCGACGACCCCGTCGGCACAACCGGACAGCCAGTGAGGTCGACTCTAATACCAAATGTAACAGCCCGACCCAACCTGCCATATATTGTCCGCTTTGGGCCTTACTACCCTCACGGTTTTGTTCCTGGTGACGTGAGCCCACTTTTGAGCCTGACGCCCCAAAACACGTATAACAAGTTAGAAACCAGCACTCTTAATAAGGCCATTTACCACTCCCTCACCCGCCGATGTGGGATATTACAATGATGATGTCAAATTTCAAGTGACATAAACAGCAGGAAATGCACAAGGACTGGGGAGAGAAGACGAAACATAAAGGATGAAAAGGACCATCTTTTAACATTGCTAGAAAGAAGTATGTACAATCCTTGACAAGACAAAAATGACTATGAAATTCAAAACACACATTATTATTGATTAAAAAAAATAATAGTGTATAGAGAGAAATGATTTGGTTATGTTAGGAACATGAAGATAAAATTAAGGTGCGAAAATGTATATAAATGTGGGAATTGCTAATAGCAAATATTAAGAAGCCTTTATCATCCCCTATCTAAGCCACTACATGACTTCATATGTGTGAGAGTCAGTAATATCTCGAGTGACTATTATTCAAATACATTTTAGCATAGAATATTGATTCCACTCGAGTTGTAAGAGTAGTTATAAGGTCTTTAAATTCTTCATCAAATCCCTTGAATAAATAAAATTTGAAGGGGTAAAGGGTTTTTCCACTTCCTGGGTTGCAATGCTTTCATAATGTTTTTACACAATCCATTCTCAGTTATTATGAGCTTGCGATGTGAGATCCTTGGAGTGGGATGAAGATGGTAGCGATAGGATAGGGATTGTCATGAGTTTTGATTGTGCTGTGGAGGGTTTTTTAAGAAGAATTTTTTTTTTTGAAAAATTGTATTTATAAACAAAGGAACCAGAAAACCACAAAAGGAGGGCCTACAAATGCTGGCCAGGCCTAAGAAGGAAAAACCAAACAAAGGGTTAAACCTTAACTAAAGGCTACAAGAAACAAAGCAAACAAGAGGAAAAACTGGCACTGCTCCTTAATTAGCTAAGCATAGCTAGAGCGAAAAGGGCTGAGCCAAACCACCAAGCCTTAAGCTTGGGAACAACGAGCTGATAGGCCTACTCCCAATCTGCCCAGGTGGAAATGCCCCACTTTGCGATAACATCTGCAGGGAGGGGATGTCTGAGCTTTATCGAAGACAAGTGAAGCCGAACAAGCTGGGTAATGTCATCCACCAGGGAAGACGCTGATTTTGAGAGATTCTTAAAAAGCCTACTATTCCTTTCATTCCAAATGTGGTAGAGCGCTGCAGAGAGAGTAATACGGCCAACCATGTGGTTTAAATTTTTTTTCCTGAAAGGTTGTTTGTTGTCCAGAGGAGGAGGTCACTCCACGGGAGACTTGGCCACCTTTTCCCTGTAATATTAGCGATCGAACCACCGTTTCCCTGCTGCACCACACTTTTGTTCCCTCCTGCAATTTCAGGAAATTCTCATAAATCATTTCCAACCACCGATACTCTTCGTAACAACCACATCAAAACAATTCAATATGCCTTTACATCTGTTATTCTTTTATAAATTTTGTCAATAAAAATATCATTATAAACACCCATTTTCAAACATAACTTGTTTCTTTTCCTTTAATGCATCTTACTTCATCGTTTCGCGACCTCCCCCTTTTTTTGCCCTTTTTTTCTCAAAGCTTTCAACAGAGGTCGGATTTTGACCTCTGCCCATAGTTTTCACTATAACAGGAGTTTTAGAGCTCTGTTTTGTACAAACTTTATCTTGTTAGAAAGCTAACATATAGGGCTACAACTATTATGAAGGAAAGAAAACCCAGTTCTGTCCCCAAAATTCACGAAATGCATCACGAATGTGACAGACCTACTGTCCTGCAGAGACTGCCCTGCACAGTCACGTTCGGTGACCCTTAACCAGAGTTATAAAATTCCAAATTAAATTAAACAAGTTTCCTTGGACAGTAGACATCCATAACTACAACTCCTATAAGGAACCCAATCATAATTCCCTTGTTTTCCCACTCAAATTCTCTCCGGAAATCAAGAGATGAATCTGTCAAGTTATTCACTTCTGCAACACATGCATTTGGCTGAAAATTGGCCTTGGAAAGCAAGACTTCCCTCATTCTTTTCATGCTATATTTATCAATTTCACACAATTCCACATTTTCCCCAAAATGTTTCAAGAACCCTGATCCAAAATTTATAAAGAAAAATAATGCAATTTTAACCATAAAGTAACGAATCTTTTAGATGCATATAGAAACACTTTACCAAGAAGGATTCAAGATCCTAATAGTTTGTAAAACAACAATATCCTCCTCTCCTCTTTCTCTTCCTACTGCTGCAGCCCGACCACTCCTTTTCCTCCACTTTCTCCTTCTAATAGTACTCCAAATCTTTGGGTTTTTTTAATGTCTGAATGTTTTGGTAATCCTTAATCTCACTTTCGCTTCAAAATTCTTCTCTAATTTTGGTAAGACAATATCAAAATCTCTCTTCCTTTCTTCCCCTTCTCTTTTTCCTGGAAATGAGAGACAAGAGGGGTATATATACTCCTCAATTTCTCTTATTGCACTTAGCCCCCCCCCCCCCCTTCCTTTAAATGTTTCTTTTTACCCCACATGTTCTCTTCTTATAATTTAAATCATAATCTTTACATTTATTTCAATTTCACCCGCCCTTCAATTTATTTTATTTCTCTTTTAATTTATTTCTTTAATTTAACACTTACATTTATTACCCGAGGCTTATATTCTCCCCTCCTATTAGAAATTTCATCCTTGAAATTAAATTTACATACCTATTTCAAGAAATAAATATGGATACTTCTCCTTTATCTCAGACTCTCTTTCCCATGTTTCTTCCTCTATTTGCGAGCTTCTCCACAATACTCTGACCAATGGAACTCTCTTATTCCTTAGCACCTTTACATCCCGATCTAAAATCTTGACGGGTTTAACTTCCATGGTTAAATCCTCTTTAACCTTTATGGGTACTTGTGGTAATACTCGGGAGGGGTCTTTTTTGGCCTTTCGTAACAATGATATATGGAACACATTATGAATCTTGTCTAAATGTATAGGCAATTTTAATCGATAAGCAACTGGTCCGATTCTTTCCAAGATCTCAAAAGGGCCAATATATCGTGGAGCTAATTTCCCTTTTACTCCAAATCGAATGATACCTTTCCAAGGTGCTACCTTCAAGAACACTTTATCTCCCACTTGGAATTCCAATGGCCTCCTTCGGTTATCAGCATAACTCTTTTGCCTATCTTGGGCTTCTTTCATCCTCTTTCTAATCACTTGGATCTTGTCAGTTGTCTGTTGTACCATTTCGGGTCCTAACAGCTTCCTTTCCCCTATTTCATCCCAGCAAATTGGGGTACGACACTTACGCCCGTACAATGCTTCATATGAAGCCATACCAATAGTAGTTTGATAACTATTATTATAAGTAACTTCTACCAATGGCAAGTGATCCTCCCAATTTCCATCAAATTCCAGTACACAAGACCTTAAAAAGTCCTCAAGAGTTTGAATGGTTCTCTCTGACTGCCCATCTGTTTGTGGATGAAATGTCGTGCTTAGATTTAACTTTGTTCCTAATGCCTGTTGTAAACTAGGTCATAGTCTCGATGTGAACCTTGGATCTCGATCAGAGACAATCGATATTGGTACCCCATGGAGTCTGACCACTTCATTTATGTACAATTTTGCTAGTTTATCCACTGAGTCTGTCGTTCTCATAGGCAAAAACAAAACAAACTTTGTTAGTCGATCCACAATAACCCATATGGCATCATTACCTTTCTTTCCCTTGGGTAATCCTATCACAAAATCCATAGAGATATCCTCCCATTTCCATTCTGGAATTGATAACGACTGCAACTTCCCTGCAGGCTTCTGGTGTTCTATATTCACTTGTTGACAAATCCCACAATTCGACACAAATTCTGCTATTTCTCTCTTCATATTTGGCCACCAATAATATTCCTTAAAATCCCTATACATCTTTGTACTTCCTGGATGGGTAGCAAAACGGGATTCATGAGCTTCTCTCAATACCTCAACTTTCAAGATCTCATTATTGGGCAAATAAATTTGTCTTCCCATAGCTATTAGTCCGTCACATAACACTTGAAAGGACTTTTCTATACCTTGGTTCACATTCTCCTTTATCTTCCTTACCTTCTCATCCACTTGTTGAGCCTCCAAAACTTTATCTCGAAGTACAGATCGGATTTTTAACTGGGCTAACAATGATCCTTCAGGACCCAAACTCAGCCACAAACCCATTTTTCTCATTTCCACTATACTTCCTTGTCTCTTAATTTCTAGGCTATTTATAATTGCTTTACCCTTTCTGCTTAAAGCATATGCTACAATGTTAGCCTTACTAGGATGGTAGTCAATCACACAATCATAATTTTTTATTAACTCCACCCATCTTCTTTGGCGCATGTTTAACTCCTTCTGCGACATCAATTATTTCAAACTCTTATGATTGGTGAAGATTTGCACTTGTGATCCATACAAATAATGTCTCCATATTCTTAGGGCAAACACTACCGCTGCAAGTTCCAGGTCATGAACTGGGTAATTTTCCTCATGTAACTTTAATTGTCTGGAAGCATAAGCAATTACACAACCATGTTGCATCAGTACACATCCCAGACCTCTTTTTGAAGCATCGCTATATACTACAAACCCCTCTGTTCCTGATGGAAGGGCCAACACAGGAGCAGAAGTGAGCCTTTTCTTTAGTTCTTGAAACTCCCTTCACACTCCTCCGACCAAACAAATTTGACTTCTTTGCGAGTTAGTCTGGTCAAAGGTGATGCTATGGTGGAGAACCCTTAATAAACCTCCGGTAATATCCTGCGAGACCTAAGAAACTTTGAATTTCTGTCACATTAGTAGGCCTCTCCCATTTTAGCACAGCCTCTACCTTCCTTGGATCCACGAATATTCCTTCTGCAGAAATCACATGGCCCAAAAATACCACTTCCTTTAGCCAAAATTCACACTTATCTAGCTTTGCATACAATTTATTCTCCCTCAAAGTCTGTAACACGACCCGCAGATGTTGTTCATGCTCTGAATATGAGCTAGAATATACCAAGATGTCATCGATAAATACTACCATGTATTGATCCAAGTAAGGCTGAAATACTCGATTCATCAAATCTATGAACATTGTTGGTGCATTGGTCAACCCAAAAGGCATCACTAAGAACTCGTAATGTCCATAACGGGTTCTGAATGCTGTCTTCTGAATATCTTGTTCTTTAATTATCAATTGATGATACCCCGACCTCAAATCTATCTTAGAGAATACTTTAGCACCTTTTAACTGATCAAACAAATCATCTATCCACGGAAGTGGATACTTGTTCTTTATCGTCACCTTATTCAATTGCCGATAATCAATGCATAGTTGAAGGGTACCATCCTTCTTCCTTACAAACAATACTGGAGCTCCCCAAGGTGAGTTACTTGGACGAATGAATCCCTTATCTATTAACTCCTGAAGTTGGACCTTCAGTTCAGCCAATTCTGCAGGTGCCATCCGATAGGGAGACTGAGCTATCGGGGAAATTCCAGGGATAGTTTCTATGGAAACTTCGGTTTCTTGAACTGGGGGTAATCCTAGTAACTCTTCAGGAAAAACATCCTGGTATTCCCTAACAATAGGAATACTAGGCAAGTCCACACTACCCATTTTTGTCTCTATTACATGAGCTAACCAAACAGGACAACCCTTCCTCATTAACCTTCTAGCCCTTAAGACTGAAATCATACAGTTTGGAAGAACTTTTCTCTCTCCTTTAGATACAACATTCCTATTCCCTACTCCCTGGATAGTCACTGTTTTAGTAAAACAATCCACTTGTGCCCTATATTTGCTTAGCCAATCCATGCCCAAAATCAAGTCAAAGTCATATAATTCTAATGGCATAAGGTCCACACTCAATTCCAACCCTCCAATATATAGTTTCACTCCTCTATATATATCATCAATATTTATGTTTTCTCCTAAAGGGGTATTAATTGTCACCCCTATCCTCAACTTGTGAGGCACCACATGCAATCTTTCCACAATTCTACATGAAACAAATGAATGACTAGCTTCAGGATCAATCAAGGTATAAACTTGTATTGTATTTAATTGTATTGTACTTGCTACAACATCAGGCATAGCTCCCACATCCTCTTGAGTCATATGATATACCCGACCCTGAACTCTTCCCTCCTGAAACCTGGGCCTCCCTCGAGTAGCACTTATCCCTGACGAGGTAGGTCTAGCAGGTCAATCAACCGTAACTGACTGTTGGTGACTTTGAACATCGATCCTCCGACTTGGTTTCCCTCAGTAGCCCTACGAGGACAATCTTTTTTCCGATGACTTGTGTCCCCACAATAATAACAACCTCTACCCATATGTGGGCACTCCTTCCATCGATGCCCCTCTCCTTTGCAGATATAGCATCTTCCTGGCATCGTAGAACAATCCCCCGGGTGTCTTTGCTCACACCTCTGACACAAAGGATACATGGGTCCTCTCTGCTCTGTAGACCCCTCAGTAGTCATGGTTCCTTGTCTGACCTGTCCTCCCCAGGATCCTGTTCTACTAGTCTGCCTAAATCCTCTTGAACTACTTCCATGGGTGAAGCTCCCACCTCTCTTCTGAAACTGCCCCAACATCTGTGCATTCTTCCTTTTTTTTGGAAAAGGAGTTCTCCCAGATGCAAACCCTGAATCTATTCTCTTAAACCCTGTCATCTGTCCCTGTTCAACAACTGGCTTTGTCGTATCCCTTATCACCCTCTCTATACCCTGAGTAGCCCGTACCAGATCCTATACAGACTGAAATTGCATAGCCATCAATATCATTCTTAGTTCCTGTCTTAGTCCATCACGAAACCTGTCTACTATGTGGCGCTCCGTGGGAAGATAGGTGGAGCCAAAAGGTGTTAAATCTTGAAACCTCTTCTCATACTCTAAAACCCCTTGCTTCAAATTTAAAAACTCCTGTTCTTTTTCCCTTCTATGCTCCCATGAATAATACCTCTCCTCAAACTCCTCCTGGAAATCCCTCCATCTCAACACCTCTCCTACTCTTCTCCTCCTAATAGTCTCCCACCAAGAATGAGCACTTTCTGTCAATAACTGGGACACACAATCTACCTTTGTTTCCTCAGGTATCCTATTTGTTCTATAACTCTCTCAACCTTATGCATCCAATGTCCAGCAATCTCTGCGTCCTCCTCTCCTGAGAAGGTTCCACAACCCATTTCTCGTATACCTTTTACCCATTGTACTATGGTGACGATCCTCTCTGATCTAAAGGCTACACTGGAAGTACCTGCCGCCATCCCCGCTGCCACAACTCGTACTATATGTTCCAGAAAAGCTGGATCTGACAATAGGTTCGGCGCAACCCTTGGTGCTGCTAGGGAAGATATATGGGTTTGCCTCTCGCCTTCAGAAGCCTCCGCTGGAGGGACATCTGCACGTCGAGATGTAGTATTTTCTTGACCTCCTGTTGATTCTCCCCTTTCGGATTGAACCAATACCGCAGGTACATGAGAGGCTGTATCTGCCACAGAATCCCCCTCTGTCCTACTATCATAATGTAAACTTGACGTCGTTCCTCGTCTAGGGGTTGGGTCAGTCCTAGCTTGTTTGGTTCGAACCATCCTGCAATACATTTCCAAATTTACATCAAGATTCCAAGTCCCAAAGGTTCAACCAGGCTCTGATACCAAAATGTAACACCCCCTACTCTTGGGGATGACCAAGTAATTAATTTTTTTTTCAATCACAAGCAAACAGTAACATGACCCTAAACAGTAATAGGTCCAAAAACAGTAACCGATCCCAAAACAGTAATCGTTCACAAAATAGTAACGCATCCAAAAACAGTAACGCATCCAAAAACAGTAACTGATCCCAAAACAGTAACGGATCCCAAAACAGTAACCGTTCCCAAAACAGTAACGGATGGGTAATAAAATAACCCTTAATTCAATCTTGACCCATTCATCCTGGGTCTACAAAACCTAAAACATCATCCTCATCGCAACCATTATTTAATAAACCATACATTTAACATCATTCAACCATTTATACTAGAGTTGATATAAATCCAGATATTGTTTAATAAAATACGACAAGCAAGTTAATGTTCTTACGTTCCAATATTTTTTTCAAAAAGGGTGAACATAGATATCAGTTTGCCACATTTACTTTATACAAATTACTATTGGATACAAAAACAAAGAAACGATAGCTTTACTCCTGACGTGAAGATGATGGACCTGAAATAGAAATACAAGATAATCTCATAAAGAAATTCTTGAAGAAATCATATTAAAGTTATTAAACCCTGATATGTCATCATAAATAATAGAAATAATCAACATAACCATTTGAAAGTCAAACTATTTTCCTTTATCCGGGATCCTAACATACACTAAATGTATGTTAGCCATTTATACCAATCCCTTTACCCGGGATCCTAGCATACACTGAATGTATAACAGTTATTCATGGTGATCCCCTTATCCGGGATCCTAATATACACTGAATGTATGTTAGCCTTTTATACTGATCCCTTTACCCGGGATCCTGGTATACACTGAATGTATGACAGTTTTTCATGGTGATCCCCTTATCCGGGATCCTAACATACACTGAATGTATGTTAGCATTTTATACCGATCCCTTTACCCGGGATCCTGGCATACACTGAATGTATGACAGTTATTCATGGTGATCCCCTTATCCGGATCCTAACATACACTGAATGTATGTTAGCCTTTTATACCGATCCCTTTACCCGGGATCCTTGCATACACTGAATGTATGACAGTTATTCATGGTGATCCCCTTATCCGGGATCCTAACATACACTGAATGTATGTTAGCTACTGCCATGTTTTGTTCATGACATTTCCAAACTTTCATGATACACAAGCCTTAAATATTTTCATTGATACGTCATATCTTCTCAAACTTCCACCTAGAATTTAAACATAAATCACACATTTCTACTATGAAACTACATTAGAAACATAGGCATAAAATCACCTACCTGCTGTGGATGTTCTGCTCGTAGTCCCTTGTTGTTGCTGCTGCACCACACTTTTGTTCCCTCCTGCAATTTCAGGAAATTCTCATAAATCATTTCCAACCACTGATATTGTTCGTAACAACCACATCAAAACAATTCAATATGCCTTTACATTTGTTATTTTTTTATAACTTTTGTCAATGAAAATATCATTATAAACACCCATTTTCAAACATAACTTGTTTCTTTTCCTTTAATGCATCTTACTTCATCGTTTCGCGACCTCCCCCTTTTTTCGCCCTTTTTTTCTCAATAGTTTTCACTATAACAGGAGTTTTAGAGCTCTGTTTTGTACAAACTTTATCTTGTTAGAAAGCTAACATATAGGGCTACAACTATTATGAAGGAAAGAAAACCCAGTTCTGTCCCCAAAATTCACGAAATGCATCACGAATGTGACAGACCTGCTGTCCTGCAGAGACTGCCCTGCACAGTCACGTTCGGTGACCCTTAACTAGAGTTATAAAATTCCAAATTAAATGAAACAAGTTTCCTTGGACAGTAGACATCCATAACTACAACTCCTATAAAGGAACCCAATCCTAATTTCCTTGTTTTCCCACTCAAATTCTCTCCGGAAATCAAGAGATGAATCTGTCAAGTTATTCACTTCTGCAACACATGCATTTGGCCGAAAATTGGCCTTGGAAAGCAAGACTTCCCTCATTCTTTTCATGCTACATTTATCAATTTCACACGATTCCACATTTTCCCCAAAATGTTTCAAGAACCCTAATCCAAAATTTATAAAGAAAAATAATGCAATTTTAACCATAAAGTCACGAATCTTTTAGATGCATATAGAAACACTTTACCAAGAAGGATTCAAGATCCTAATAGTTTGTGAAATCACAATATCCTCCTCTCCTCTTTCTCTTCCTACTGCTGCAGCCCGACCACTCCTTTTCCTCCACTTTCTCCTTCTAATAGTACTCCAAATCTTTGGGTTTTTTTTATGTCTGAATGTTTTGGTAATCCTTAATCTCACTTTCACTTCAAAATTCTTCTCTAATTTGGGTAAGACAATATCAAAATCTCTCTTCCTTTCTTCCCCTTCTCTTTTTCCTGGAAATGAGAGACAAGAGGGGTATATATACTCCTCAATTTCTCTTATTGTACTTAGCCCCCCCCCCCCCCCCCCCCATTCCTTTAAATGTTTTTTTTTTACCCCACATGTTCTCTTCTTATAATTTAAATCATAATATTTACATTTATTTCAATTTCACCCTCCCTTCAAATTATTTTATTTCTTTTAATTTATTTCTTTAATTTAACACTTACATTTATTACCCGGGGCTTACAGAAGACCATACTGAAGAGGAGTAATGACACTGGAAGAAAAGGTGGTCATGGGATTCCATCGCAGTTCCACAAAGATTGCACGTGGTGGAATCCTCCAAGAAACACAATCTATCTTTAGTACTCAGACGCCTTTGCATAGCTAACCACAAAATGAAGGATTGCCTAGGAATGTGCCTGTTGTACCAAAGCAAATGATGGGAGGCCGATATGGGTCTTTTGTCTCTTTAAATCTCCCAAGCACTGTGGATAGTGAATTTCCCTGATGGAGAGCATGTCCACACCACTGTATCATTTCTGTTGGGGTGCACCGGTATGATGATGGTCCTCCAAATTTGTTGGATATGCGTAGGGGAGTTAGGGAAACTCCAGGAACAGTGAGAGATGGCTGCAGAAACTGTAGCTTGCCAGTGGAGGCCAATGGAAGCTATCTGTCTAGGGGTGAGCAAGTCACTGAGATGTTGGCCTTGGGGAAGCCAGTAGTTATGCCAAAGAGACGTGTTCTTGCCATTGCCAATGCATGTTAAGAATTTCCCTCGGCACCATTCTCTAGTTTGGAGAATTTTCCTCCAAGACCATGAGGGATTCGCAGGGATGGAAGCTTGCGACAAGGAACCCCCTCGAAGCAGATTAGCATGGATCCAAGAAGCCCAAATTGTATCTTTGTTAGAGAGGAGGCGCTAGATAAACTTCGTGGTGGCTACAACATTCCAGACACGTATCCTCTTGATTTCGAGACCCCCTTCCTTTAAAGGATAGCAGATGGTGGACCAGGCTATCTTTGCACCTACCGAGGATAGAGAGGCACCTTTCCATAGAAATGTAGCTATGATTCTTTCGATGCTTTTAATGACTGAGGCCGGGAGGATCATATGGGAGGTCCAGTAAACCTGAATTGAAAAAAGAACTGCCTTGATAAGCTAAAGTCGCACGGCATAAGAGAGGGAAGCCGATGTCCAAAGCCTAATCCTGGAAGTGATACGGTTGACAATGGGCTGGCAATTCGTGTTGGTGAGCCTGGTGGTGATCAGGGGAAGGCCGAGGTAGCTTACTTGAGGATCTTGGATTTGGATGCCGAATATGCTGGCAATTGCTTCTCTCTCATGGGTGTTAATCCTTGAGACAAACAAGGCACTTTTTGCAAGATTGATTTTCAGTCCCAAGAGCCTTTCAAAGATTTCCAAGGAAGAGTTGATGATTCTACAAGAGTCAGTGTCTGCATGGCAAAATAACATCAAGTCATCTGCAAAACAAATATTAGTTAGCGAGGTTTTTTTGCAACGCCAATGGAAGCGAAAAGCCTGTTGCTCTGAGGCTCTTTTAAAAAGGCTGTTTAGACCTTCCATGGCTAACACAAAGAGATAGGGGGAGATGGGATCCCCCTGACACAAGCCTCTGGAACTGCCAAACAACTCCCCATTAACATTCACAGAGTAGTGAGTTGTGGTGATGCAGGAGTGGATCCACGATGCCTATGGCTGTAAGGCCTGCCATAATGAGCTCCCACTGTACTGTGTCAAAGGCCTTTTGGAGGTCAATCTTGATAGCACACCGAGGAGGCCCAGACTGAAGATGGTAGTTGTGCATCAATTCCTGAGCAAGGAAAACGGCATCGGAAATTTGCCTGCCTAGGAGGAAGGCAGTCTGGGAGGGGGATACCAAAGTAGTCAAATCCGTTCCGGACGCCGTTCCGGTTTTTTGTTTGGAACGGAACATTCCGGTTTCGGTGCATTCCGGCGTGCCGTTCCGGTTTTGTACTGTTTATATTTAAATAATTATATATATGAAAAAAATAAAATATTAATTTAACAAGTATAATTTAAATTCAAGATAAATTAACTTCAAATTATACAATACAAACATAAAATTAAAAAAACATAATCTCAAAATTAGAAACATCTCTAAAATTCCAAAACTAGTTATGCTCTGTTATTAATTGAAATAAAACTTGAAGTTTTTTTCTTAAAAAAAAAATCTTGTTCAAGACCTGTTTATAAATATACATAATAAACTAAGCCCTAGACAAATGGGCTACAAATTGGTCTGGCCGTGATATTTAGCCCATTTTTCGGAAGCCCACGTTATAAATATTTAAAACCCTAACACTGTCGGCTATCTTCTTCTTCTAACCTCACTTCCTCATCATCCCGCAATCTTCTAACCCTCACTTCCTCATCATCTCCAAAACTAGACTTTACAGTTGCTTCTCAAATTAGTGGATCGGTTCTTCTTTATTGATTCCATTTGGGTTAGGCTATTTTTCTATTAATTTTCTTCTCTGCCTGCCTGAAGCGGTTATCCATGGCTTCTTTTTTTCCTTAGCCCCGAGACACCACTCAATACTGTGCAGAACATTCCAAAAAAAATTGCTCCTGCACCTCTTAAGCTTCAGCCTTCGACATCAAAGCAGTCTCTTTCCAAGTTCTGCATCATGTTCTTCAAAGATCTGATCTTTTTTCATGGTTTTCTGAAAGAGGTTTAAGCTTTTTTTTAAGGATATATGAAACGACGTTGTTTTGATGGATCCGAAACGGTACGCCCGGTACCAAACCGAGGCATTCCGGCCGGAATTCGGCCGGAATTTGCGGAACAACCCGGAATTAAAACCGGCACAAAAACGTCGCCATTTTGTGCCGGTTTTACGCGTGGAATGGCACGTTCCGGCCGTTCCGGCCGGAACGAAACGGCTTTGACTACTCTGGGGGATACCACTTCAGATAAAGCAAGCTTGAGGCGACCTGCAATAACCTTGGAGATACATTTGTACATGACATTACAGCATGAGATGGGGCGATAGTCGTGAAGAGTGCTAGGGTTCTCAATTTTTAGGATGAGGGCAATCCTTGTAGCATTCAGGCAACGAGAAAGTTTCCCGGTGTAGAAGAAATGAAGGACAGCAGCAATGAAATCTTTCCCTATAATGTTCCAAGCATGCTTGAAGAACCAAGCCGTGAAACCATCAGGCCCAGGGGCCTTCTCGTCGGGAATGGAGAAAAGAGCCTCTTTTATTTCATTATCTGTGACCGCGCTACATTGCTTGTGAGAGGTAGCTGCACTTATACGGTTAGGTAAAAGATGGGAAAGGTTCTGGGTGGCATTGGGTAAACCATGGTTGAGTTTTTTTCTCAAAATAGGAGGCAGTTGTGTTCCCAATACTTTGCTGGTCTGTAATGGTGGATCCTTCTTCGTTTGTGAGGCTAGTAATTATGTTTCTTGTTTGCACTGTCTTGTGGAAGAAAGAGGTATTCTTATCCCCTAGCTGTAACCATTGGACTCTAGATTTTTGCTTGAAGAATGATTCTTCATCGAGGCAGAGACAAGCATAATCCTTTGTTGCCTTTCGCTCTATGTCTAGGAGAAGAGAGTTGGCAGGGTTGTTATCAAGGAAAGATTGGGCTTGGTCCCATGCCTATTTTGCGTTGGCAACCCTAGCTGAAATATGGCTTGTATGGAGCTTGTGAAAGGTTTTCAGGACTGCCTTGACCTTCTGCATCTTTGAAAGAAAACAGTACATGGCATTACCATGCACTGGCTAGCACCAGACCTCCTCAATGGTCTGCAGGTAGTTATTCCTGTTCATCCACAAATTAAGGAACTTAAAAGGGGGTGGCTTAGTCCTGGTGGGAAGGTTGAGGTGCAAAACAACTGCACTATGATCTGAAATGCTTCGCGGAAGGAAATCAACCTTAGCTCCAGGCCAGCATTGGAGGGACTGGTTGTTTCCCAGCACCCAATCCAGCTTCCTCTGGATATTCCCCCTCCCTTGTTGCCCATTATTCCAAGAGAATTTTATGTCTATATAGGGAAGAGCTGTCAGCTGAGCATGGTGGCATGCTTTGGGGAGGTCATCGTGGTGTCCCAACCATCTCATGTCTCCTCCTGAGCGGTGGTCTGGGTCCATTACCGCCTTAAAATCTCCCATGAGAATCCATGGGTGGATATTAAAAAGCCTGCTACTTGTGACAATGTACTCCCAGAGAGGCAGACGATTTGGAGGTTTATTGTGGCCATAGATGAAAGAGATATGAGTGGTGGTTTTGGTTGTGATGGAGTAGGCGTCACAAGTGACCCATTGGGGAGATTGATGGAAATTTGTGAGGTTGTAGGTGGCGGTGTTCCACCCAACTAGAATCCTACAAGGAGTCTCAGGGGAAACATTAGAGAAAAAATTCCAACCAGTTAGGTTGAGGTTGTCTTCAACTTTAGTCAAGTTATTGAAGGAAACTTTTGTTTCAATAATACCTATAATATCTAGGTGGTGAATGCAGACCCAGTTGTGGACTGACCTGAGTTTTCGAGGGTTGTTAAGACCCCTCGTATTCCAGCTGCCAATGTGAGGCATAAAAAAGGAAGGGATTTTAGCAGCCTTGGGCTGCCTTTTTCTTCTTCACTCCCTTTTTCTTCCTCGCTGTTTTGGGGGAGGAAGGCGGGGAGGTGTTATGGTCGTCAAAATTGGTACCACTTGCTGAGGAGGCCTCATGGGTCTCGGAGTCCATCTTGCTCAAGGTGCATTTACCAGACACTTTGCTGGTAGAAGGGTTGGCAAAGTTGTCTGCTTCGTAGTGACTAGTTTTAAGGTGAGCTAGGCTCTCCATATTTTGGACCCTAGTGTTGGGTTCTTTTGGGTGCTGAGCATCCATGCAAGTTTTGAGTTGGTGAGGGACCGGCTGATTGGACTCCCCGGTGGCTTGGGTTTCTGGAGTGTGGGTGAGTTTTGTGGTATTTGTCTCGTTTGTGTATGTGGTTGGGTTATTTGGCTTGGGGAGGCTGTTTGTTACGTGGGAACGGGAGGTGTTAATGGTGTTGGTGGCTGGAGCCTTTGGAGAATGAGGTGGAGGTGGGTGCAGGTTGTTAGGACAGGGTTGGGTGTTAGGGTTGAGTTGGTTGTGGGTTAGGGTTTTTGCATGAGTGGCCGTAGAGTTTGCATTGGCTACAATGAGGAGGCAGCCACTCATACTCGACTTCCACTGCAATGGGATCTGCAGAGAAAGGGCTTACTATCTCAAAATGGGTTACTTTTGGCAAGCTGGCATCAATCTCCACGCAGAGTCTGTCATACTCCAACCGAGTGCAATCGTAGGTTTGGGAGTCGCATGATAGAGGACGTCCGACCATACTAGCAGCTAGGCTGAGTCCAGCTTGTGTCCAGAGGGGGAAAGGGAGGCCCTGGAGCCGGATCCAGACCGGGAGCTTTGATATTCTATCCTTATCAAACTTGTAGGAGGGGTGCCATTGCTGCAACATGATAGCTTTCCCACCGAAAAGCCATGGCCCTTCTCCATAACTGCTTGCATTTCTGGCTCCGTCTTAAACCTGAAAAGCATAAAGTCATTCGCCATAGTTGTGGCTTGTTCCAGTCCACATGATCGCCATACTCTACTGGCTATAGTGTTCACCATACGATGGGACATTCTGAAACCTGGGATGAAACCGACCATGCACCTGTTCCATTGGTCTAAGCTATGGTGAAGGACCTCGTCTGAGATACGGAGTTGGTCGCCTCCCTTGTTTCTCTGTATGGGGTCCAGTGTGAAGCGAGAGGTGGAGTCAGAGATGCGTACCTTTTCTGCCCAAGACTGGCTGGCAGTGGCTATTTTGGGACCTGTCGTGGTTGCTTTTGTGGCAGGTTGAGTGTGGGTTGTCATTTTGCCAAAAAGAGTAGGTGATTTGAATGGTTTCCTGGTCGTTGCTGTGATGAAGAAGGGAGGTGGGTATATTGAAGGACCAGCGGGCTGGAGAGCGGGTCGTTCTGAGGAGAGGGGAGCAAAGGAGAGGCAGGGACAAAGGTGGCGAGACTGGGCAGGCCGAAGGATGGGAGGCTGTTTGGGAGGTTTTAGGGAGTCTCTCACTAACTTCTCTCTACATTTTTTATTTTTTGGGAGGCCGAAGAATCCTGTTTTTTAAGAAGAATTGTTTTATGACGTCGTTCTACAACAATTATAATAGAAAATGGGTTGGAGAAAAATAGTCGGCTGTCTCGGCAGCTGCCAAATATTCGTGTTTATGCACGTAAATGCTGTATGAATATGCAGAGGAGCGTAATGGACTTTTGGATAATAAATCCTATTATTCTTTGAGAGGGAGGTCAGTGATTTCCAGCTTCTGAGCTTCTAAACAAGAAAGCTTCTTGTGAATCAATAATTAAGCGAGCACGATTTGATAGTTAGATGCTAAGGTCGATCATGAAAAGCTAAAGCAATCCTAATAATCTTGTTTTGTAAAGACATACAATCACCACCATCAATAAGGACATTTTTTTTCTACCATAGAATTGTTACAACATCAACTAGGCCTAGCTCTCTGCATGTAAGAAAATCTTTCTACACGCACAACCATGAAAAAAAGAAGAGAGAAATGACTGTCTGCTAATTAACATTTTCCCTCTCGAGGCCACAAAATATTACCTTAATAGCATGAAAACGTTCCTACCAAAATTCCCGAAGCCAAGTACCAGGCTCTCCATCTGAAGCAGTAAAATTTCATCACAGAATGCTGAAGCAGTATGAAGCATTCAATTCTACCATTTTTCACAGGGATTCTCCACATAAAGTCTGCACAACTTCAAACCTTCCGTCTTCTTGCATGGGCAGGAAACGGGACTCGTCCTCTTCGACTGTCTACAACCAATCAGATTAACGCATGAACAGCATGCGGACCCATCATCTTCACTGGATGTCAATCAACATTGGCAGTTCTCTTTTCCAACAAAGACTCCAAAAATACTGAACATAATTTGGTTAGGGGTGGAAGATTATGTGATGATCCACTAAATACAGTCTCCCAGGCCCTCTCCAATGGTGCAGATGCGACCCATGAAGCCTGTTTCCTCTTTGGGTCAAACTGTGGGAGCTCTCCATAGATTGACGCGTACCCAAATTTCCCTGCATAAAAAGATGGATGCAGTTTAATTTGTATTGTGCTTTAAAATTTAGGAGGAGCAAAACACGCAAATGAATGTTAAGATCAAAAAGGTTGACATCTGTTACGAAGAAAGGGCTAAATAATAATGAGCTATAAATTAAAAAGGTTGGCTGTTGTTACAGAGAAAGGGCTAAATAATAATGAGAAGTTCCAAAGTTTCCTTGTAAATAATAACCATAAACTTATCTACCAGAAATTAAATGAATATGGACGAACATATGCCTTGACAATAAGCAGAAGCAAAAGCATGAATTATTTAAACTTTCACCCAAGTACCTTTTAGTTTTCCTAATCTGTTTGAACTTTTCAGCATTGTCATCAACTCTACAACAACTAAGCCTCAATCCCAAACAGATAAAGTTGGGTTGATTACAAGATGTAAAAATTATCACACAAAAATAATTGAAATAAACAAAAAGAAAATTAAATTTAAAGTTCTATTGCAAGGTGATTTATTTTTTTATATAAATGCAATTTTAATGTACTGGCATGTACCACTTTAATTAATTAATAGAAAAATAATGGATGATCATATTAAGGGAGCCCACCTGCTTCTTCAAGGTCACCGAGACCCTCTTGCCGAATTGCACTATGTTCCTTTGCTTCTTTACCTTGTGGGTCAAATAGTAAATACTCATGATCACCATTTATATATGCAAGCAATGATTGAGGTGGCTTCCCATCTAGTTCATTTTCATCTATAGAAGACTGATCTGCTTGAATAAAGGCAAGAGCCCCTCCCTTGGCCTGTACCAAAAAGAAGAATCAGAATACCAAACCATTCTTGTCAACTGAATTCGGATGATACAAAAACTTTAAGCATTATTTCATTATATTGAATCAAAATAAAATAGCAACTTCTTTCTTTTCTTTGTTCTTTATTTACTAATCAAAAGTACTTGAAACTTCAAGGGCACACGATGGTAATAGCTTCTGCTGCACCTTCATAATTTTGACAATTGCTTGGTATTAAACCACACTACGCATTTTCTGCAAGATTCACGAGGGAATCGCAACAATATTTATTTCTCCAGCTATCAGTTAAATAACAGGAATCACAAGTGGTGAGCAAAAGCTACATCACCTTGTTCCACACGTAGCTTTTCCATTTTAAATCTTACGATCATCCCACAAACATTTGAGGATAATTACAACACCAATATCCTTTTCCATCAAAAGAACTGTTTTAATACTCTTGGAAAATGCATACCATCACATTTTTCAGGGACACCACAATACACATGTAACTAGATTTTACTATATAACTAATAAAAAACAAACACAAGATACCCCAAAAGTCCTAACTTCATTGCTATAAGAATACCTTGTAATAATTTTATTGCCAGAAATTGTGGCTATACAAATGATTTTGTGAAAGACTTGGTAAGAAAAGCTCACATGTTGAAACAGATTAAGCAAAATTACTGATAGGGTTTGATAAAACGAGTCAGAAGATTATGCTACCAAGATTTTTTTTTCACAAAGAACATAGATAAAAGACATAAGTCTAATCATGTCATGAGTAATGGTTAAAAATACACTGCCTTAATGTGCTATGAAGGCACTAGCTAGTTGTAGTCAGTCACACATATGGTAGGGACAGGAACCCATACCCTGTTAAAGTGATAGGCCAATTATATTGAGCTACACACATGGCTAGGACTGGGACAGATCTCATCTTACCTTATTCACTGACCAGGTAAAAATAGGAACAGGATCGGATGCATTGAATAATAAGATTACACCATCTCTTCCTTTTAATGATATTTCATTGCATTTAGATGATTCAGGAAGAAGTGCAAGAGCAGCAAAAGATGACATGTCTGCTGCACTAGCAATAGCTGCACAAGACATATACAGCATGTTATCAAACACATGATTATGACAGAGATGAAATGTTTCATCACTTTGTTAACAGTTGCAAACAAGAAAAACAGAAATCATTTCAATTACTCAAGAAAGCAATAACAAACACTCCAAGAAATAATAATTATAATGACAATAACTGATAGCAGAGGCAGAAATCAAATTTGACAGGTTGGGGCATTGCAGTTTTAAAGATTTATGCAATGAATAGAACTGAAGAGTGAGTTCCAAGAAGTAGGCATTGCATTTTAGCATTGCAGCATCATTGAAAACAACACTTGTGGGCTTGGTTGAAGCTGTGGTCACTGTATATCCTAGCATTAGCAAAAGCAAGAAACACAGCAAAACTCAATTATTGTAGCCTTTAGTTTTCACATCATGGTTCCTCAAAAAGAAATGGTTTCGAAATACTCATTTGCAACAATTTAGCAGTTTGAAGCAAGAATGTTATAAGAAGCAGGCATCATATTTGAGCAATTTAAGAATCATCTAAATAAATACAATAATGGCTGTTTTGAGGCTGTGGGGACTGTATCATAAAAATCAAAGCAAGAAATGCCACTAAATCAGAGTTATTTTAGCCTTGAGTTTTATTCGGACATAAAAATCAAGCAACGAGCCAGTATCAACAATTTTGTGGACCTCCAACCCAGGGGAGAAACAAATGCATAAAAACATTTCCTCATCAGGAAGTGCTACATGCAAGACTTTTACATGACTTCTTAAAAACAAAATGAACCATGCTACACATCAGAATATTCCATGTTCTATAATGAAAGGTTAGATTTTACAGTAGAATCTTAAATTTCATTTTGCATTATTGATGGTGCAGATGAGGATCAAAAGTATTGAGCTAAGTTCAATCATACAGAACTTTCCTCTTAAAATAGACAGGTCAGCCTATGGTAAGGTGCGAGGCATGCTATTTATGTTTTATTTAAAGTTAAGCAAGGTTACAATACCCCTGACTAAAATAAAAAAAAGATGGATTATGATACTTTTCATCCAATAGTCAGATGAGTGAGTCATACTTTTCATACTCAATGCATTGGTAAGTTATTTGCCAGTATATATCAGAACTTTACACTCAGTTTTCTGCATATATCAGCTTCAAAAGCCATCTGAGCTTTCTCAACTTTAAAGGCCAGCCATTTCATCTTTCAAGTTATTGTATTGGTTTCATCTTTCCATGGAAGAAAAGGAAAGGGGAGAAATCATATCTGGACATAACTAAACTCCAATTTATTTTATTTTCCCTAAAAAAGGCAGAATTTCTGCATGCCAATCACATGATGGGCAGGATTCCAGGAAACTCACAAACAAGCAAAGCCTAAAAATTTGTTCAAGAGAAGAGATGTCTTTTCACCTTCTACATGAAGCATGTATGACCAAGATACACACAGCTTTGACATACTCCAAATGGATAGCTGTGGTTTTGAACCCCAAGATGCAGAAACAAGATACTCTGACGTTCCAACAAATGAGAGGTTCACAACAGGCTGTAAAAAAGTTCCAAGAAAAATAATTAAATATGACAGCACAACGAGAGAGGAGATATTAACAAATGCAGAAGCCATGCTAAAAAGATACATCGTAAAACCTATCGATTCCCTGACCAAATCATATGTTCTTACAGCCTTTTTTGCTTTATTTGCTTCCAATGGGCTACTAAATTTTTCAGCTATTAAACATTGCTAAGCAGTTGAGCACAAGCTCTCTTGCTCCAAATTTATTTCCATAGAGCATCCTTGAACAACATCAACATGTTCATTGCTTGTTACTTTAAGCAAATCAATGAAAGTCATAACTGGACTCTAACACATCAAAAACACCAAAAGGGAACAGACTCATTAAAACAAAGGAGCTAAACCTGCACAGCCCCACAGTTTTATCTTTTGCATAGTTAAACACCACAACATAAACTTAAAGAGGAAATGAGGGCTACGTTTAATGGATCAAGAACAAAGGTTAGGTAGCCAGCAATATTTGTTATTTCCATGGTTTTGGTGTGTGTGTGTGTGGATACATAGCATATGCACTAGAAAGATCATAAGTCAGGATCTGAAAGCATCACCATGAGAGTCTCCCCAATCACAGCCACTAGAATATTCTTGTCTGCATCCCACAGTGTGATAACAGTTTCAGCTGCAACAGCAAGAACAGAACCATCGGAAGAAAATGTGGCAGCTGTCATTGGTTTTTTTCTGCAAGTAGAATTATAAATAATCTAAATGACCACAAGTTTGAAGGTTTAAATTATCAGCATATTACCAAGCACTAGATTTCATAAGCTTTAAGTGACAGCACAAGTCCACATTTCAATGAATAAAGTTCTATTAATTATAAGGGGAAGAAAAAAGACGCGCAAGAGGGAAATTTAGGTATAACTTAAGGGTTGAAAATTTGTATTATAGTAATATGAGACAGGAAAGCCAAATGAAATATTTACGACTAAATGTTATAAAGTTTTTGACAGTTCTTCCATTTTCACCAGCAAAATATTTCTTTTAAATCCCACTAATTGAATCCATCAAGAATTATAGTATCACTAAACCAGGATCATACTTGTATGACCCGACAGCATGGCAGGTCCATCCAGAATTTGAGAGTGGTTGATCCATCTCCTGGATCCCATTGTTGCAAACCCAAACCTGAAGCACCCAAAAGGAGATGTAAAGCCAAGAGAAACAGAATACTCAAAATTAAATGTTTTTATGCCCCACATTTACCTTGAAGTCCCCACCATAAGAAGAACTGACAGCCATAGGGCGGGTAGGATGAAAAGCAATAGCTGAAATGCCAGCATCCCTATAAAATATGGAATAACATGATCCCCAATCCTGTTCTTAAAGGAAGCATATTTATATCCACACATTCCAATCCAATGAAAACGTGCAAAAGCACGCACATTGAGAGATGCTAAATAAACAAATATTGAGCCAAGGAACATAGCTCACTAGACAGTATGAACTTCACATATGATGCTTAAAATTGACTTCCCTTTTTCTTTGATCCCAATTCATAAAAATTGAAAACAAGACAGTGACAGGTGCCAGAATGACTTGCACAACCCAAAAAATGCTTATATCTCATTTTCCTTAGCCCAAACAAATTAAGTCAAAACATCAAACCTGTGGGGCTCATAAATGATGGTGGACAAACTGAACTCCTTGTTTTGTGATCCCAGTGCCCAAAACTTAAGACAAACTAATCCTCCCAAACCCTCCTCAGGAAGCTTCACTTCAGCAGTGCTCATCATCGAGCCATCTAAGGAGAGAACAGCTAATGTCACCACTACCTATAGCCAACATGTCCCAAGATTCAGCAATTACTAGTAAATGTAACAGAATCAAATTAGTAAAAATAAAGGTAAGACATATGATCAGCAATGTAGTTGAATAGGAAAAAAAGATACAGAGAAGCAACATGATTACCGTGACTTCATCGCCTGGTTGATGGTTTCTCTCACAAATTACAACCTGAGGGGGGATAGAAATTCAAATTTCACAATGGTTGATGCATTTTATAATCAATAAGTGTCTAATGAAATATTTATACCCCAGTACCTAAAGCACAGAAGGTGCACATCAAAATGGTCCGGCGCACTAGGTGAAATAACATACCCAGTAAGCCCGATATTGCCAAATTGATAAATACAAATCTTATCAAGCAGATAAATGTTCTAAAAATGGATTGATTTAAAAAATAAAAAGAAAAGGTGAGTGGTTACATTGCTTGTATACAAAACCAGTTACAAGAAAAATCCAGCTCCACCATAACCCACCCACAGGAAGGAACCAAAAAAGAGAAAGAAATACTCTGTAATTCTAATTAGGAATGCAATCAACATTGTTACACAGTAAATGGAAACACATTTCCTTGGGAAACAATGGTCCCTCAATTACTTAAGCATAGAATACGAGGCTGCAACCACTGGTAATGAAAACCACCTATCAAGTGAAATGACAGAGAAAACAAGACCATAAGCTAAATGAAACTCAAATAGGCTAACTAAACCAGTAGAAAATAAATCAACATTGAAAGAAAAACATCCTTATTCTTCGAAGTTCAAATTCATCGTGGACATTCACCAACTCCAAGTAATACATTATTTTCATCTAAAAGAAAACTAAATACCTCAGAAACTCCTCGGTCATCAAATAGGCTGTATAATTGGATGCAATAGTTTTCTGTACGCAAAGCAACTAATCCCGCATTACAGTCAAAGGCAATCCCACTTTGTAACCCATTGCACATCTCTGGAAATGAGCAAGGAAGCTGAAAAATTTGATACCATTGTTTTCAACAGATGAGAACTAGTTTCCATATAAAACAGCATCAGAACATATAAAGCAGTATTTGTACTTTGTTCACATAAGAATCAGTCCAGGAAAATATGAAGGTATATGAACAGTAGGCCATACTATCCAAACAAATCTGCAAAAAACAAAACCTGGAAGGTTGAAACAAAAATTTGATGAATCTGTTAAAGTCTGACTCAATGCAAACCCCAAGTCATAGATACCAGGCCAATAAAAATTGGATGGGGATTTTCCTCACAAGCAAACATGCCAATGAATTGTCACAGCACGCTGCACGCAAATCTTTACAGCTCAGGTCATGAGATGGAGTGATTTACACCTGACAGTAACATTTTTTTAAGACTCGCAAAGAAGCAAGGCAGTTCAAAAACTTGAAGGCTAAATAAGTTAACCAAGGATTTCATTATGAACACCCCTCGAGTGATGCAACAGCTGCCATGATTGAGTTCAAGTCTCAAAGAAGGTGGCTTTCACATCATTTAAGTTTGATTTCCTAATAACAAATGACACCAGACTTGCTAACACCCCACCATATAGTTTAAGGTTAGTATTGTGTAATTTTCCTGGTGATTGGACTTTTTTAGTGCTATGCATGGGTCTCTTCTTATAGGAATTCGACCCTCACAATATGCTTAAGAAATTGAAAATCGCCACTGGACTCTCTCTAAGTATCTCACTATGCTCTTCTTACTTTCATAAATTCATGAATACACTGGCCATTCCTTGTGATGGGAAAAGCAGAACAGTGAAGAAGTTCCAAATGCACAGATAAGCATGGCTGGCATAATATTTAAGATGGATTCATAGAAACAGAATATACAAGAAGATTTTGAAAGAGTAAACCCAAAATGAAATAAAGGCAACACCTGTTCGAAACTCAATATATAAATAGATGTGCTGGTGAAGGGAACAGGATTGAAGTAGTATGAACAATAAACAGGAGAAGTGGATGGAAATGATGAGATGATGTGAAATGAAGTGGTAAATGATATAAAATAACAAGTCAGAGACAGTTTGGTCAAAATAGAACATTATGGAAGAGAAAGTTTCGCCTAAATAGAACATTAAAGAGAAAATGATCAACACAGTCAATTCCAACTAGTTTTTAACTCATTGGATCATCATTTCAAATCAGTTGAATTATCATGGAAAGATTGTCTAGCTTGTAGAAGATTATAAAATTTCCTACTCATTGAATTACCATTTCAATCAGCTGAATTTATCAATCAAACAATTAAATGGCTAGGCAGAAATTGATACTCGTACAAGATTCACACAAGGCAAATATATTGATCAAAACTAACCTTGATCCCTGAGATGGACTTCAAAATTTCCATTGAAGGCATTTTGAGTAGATGAATTTGATTATCTGCACAAGATATCTGAAGATCCTTGCTTTAGTAAAATTGGTAAAGACATTCATTTTTTAAATTAGGATTAAAATTTCTGGGAAATATATTCCACTTACAGATGAAAGTGAAGGATCTGGAGAATCTGTAAGCCATAAGAGTGGAGATCCAATTCGAGGTAAGAATTTCTTCCTTCCAGTGTCTAGTTGCCAAACCACAAGAACTCCTTCCTTTCCGCCTAAATGTAAACAGAGAATGTGTCATGAACAGGACATCAACTCTACACGTGAATAGAGCATCAATCTTCATGAAAAAGCCATGACTATAAAAAGATATTCTGAGTCAATTGTCAACTGATGTGAGTGGCAAGTTTAGATCTGAAACACCTTTGAAGTAATTGCTTAGAGCCAGGACATTTGATTTGATAAATGAATTGCATGATCAGAAAACATCTACTGGGAGATAAGTTTCCAATCTGCAAAGCATTGAATAAAATAAGACATGCCACTAATTCAAGGACCATATAATATCTCAAAAACATATCCAATCACCCTGGTTTACTCATATCTCTGAGGTTACTTTAACCAACTCCAAAAGCATGTGATAGGTGGTCTCCCATTTTTCTCATTTAATTCTAATCTAGTGTCAGGCCACATGGAAACATAAACTAACAAAACAAAGCATCCATTCAAATTACAGCTTCTTTACCTGAATACAAGTAAGCTCCATCAGAAGAGAAAAACAGAACATTTACTTCAGCAGAATGCCAATGCCATGTGGTGCACGAATCAGCATCATCATCACCCCTCACTCCAGGTCTTTCTTCCTCATTATTCATCAACTTTCCATTCACTAATCCATCCCCATCAGAAAATGTTCTATCCCCAAATCCCCTCCAAATCAAAATTCTTCCAGTCACATCCCCTGCAGCAACAATTCTCTGAGTCGGGTGGAATGCAAGAACATTCATATTCTTTGTATGATGCAGCGTGATCTTCTTAACCATGGCACGCTCAGTCTCTGCAGTCGGTACTTTCCATATTTGAAGCTTGCGCTTAAATCGGATACCAAAATATTTTCCCGAGGAGCTAACAGTTATAATCTCTGGTTGCTTCGTCTGTACAAAAGGTAACCACAATTTAATACAGCTCTCCATTTCTTTAAAGTTTTAATTGACTGACAATAAAACTAACCATAAGTACTAAAGCTAACTTCTTATATCAAATCACAGAAGAGTGGCCACACAAAAAGTATCAATAACAAATACAGAACGAAATTATTTTACCTCTGTCAGTGTCATTCCACCAGCCATACGAGAATTTGTTAAGTTAAACTTTTTAATTTGACCACGCAAGGCCTTACTAGACTCCTTTTCTGGTTCTTTTGTGTTTTCGACAGACAAATAAGCAAAAGTCTTAGGAGATTTCTCATTGGTCTCAGCTGTCTGACTTAATAAAGTTGGAATGACCTGAAGATTGTTAAGAATAAAAACAATAATCATTGCACGTTTAAAAATAAATTTATTTTTAATAACAGAATCATCATGAAATTGGCTTTACTTACCATGGAAATAATCGGCAAATTAACGTTAATTATCTTAATTAACTCCGGAACTGAAAAGTCCCAATAACGAATAGTTCCGTCAAGTGACGCCGTCCAACAATAGCATATTATCTTACTTGCTGGAGTTGACGCCGGCACTACTATAACCGCCGTAACAAGCGCCGCATGGCCGTCAAGCGACGCTACCTGCAAAACAAAAGAGGTAAACTACGATAGGCAATTAATCGAGATAAGTAACTAATTGACAAAATTAAAAGAAAAACAGAGGAAGTAGGTAACCGGTAAGCCGGTGGCGGTGCTGAAAATGGTGACGGAGTTGGAAGTGCAAACGAGGAGTCGTTTGGCGTCGTTGGAGAAGGCTGGTGGTGACAGAACGTAGCTTCTACCGCCTCTAATCATTTTTAGACTTTGATGATCTAAGGAAGATAAAATCGAGCGAGAGAAAGAGGGGAGTTTTGAGATTGAGAGACTGTCCTGCTAAAGCCCTAATAGCGGCAAACTTCATCTATAAGACCATAAACCCTGTTTGTTTTTTTTACTGACGCCGCCTCGTAAAGAAGAGAAGAAAGCGTAAGAGTAATTAATGCCTGCATTCATCCAATCCTCGTATTCATAAGGTTTTGGTTTGAACGATCCTCATACTATTTTATTTTCTTAATTAAACCCTTTATGTTATGTTTGGTTGCCCCTCCCTCAATTTACTTTGAATTTCACTATTTCATTTCTGTGATATTTGGTAATGTGGTAGTGTCTATTTTTCAAAAAAAAAAATTAATTAAAATTATATCAGTATATCAAAACAATTCAACATATAATAAAATTAATTTAAAACATATTAAAAACACAATAAGAGCCGTGGCCTTTTGCCCTGTGCACTGTCTCTAGAATCACTGTGGATTCGAGCAGTGCACGGGCGAAAATGGCCCTGGCGTGCGCGGCGAGGAGGGGCTGGCATGCGGGGCCATTTTGGGTTTTTTCCTTTTTTTTAAAATATTCATTTATGCATAGTGCAATAACGGTTTAGTCCCCACTAATAGGACAAAATAAGGCATCCGGGCGCGGGGCACACGCGTAATTGCACGCGACCGGACCGGCCCGGTCCGGTCCGGTCCGCCGCAACTTTTTCTTTTTTTATTATTTTCGGAAATGGCTAAAGACGTTTTTAACCCCCAATAAGACAAAAACAATGAATTGGGTCCAGGGTTAGAACGGTAATTGACCATATTTTTCAAATTTTTAAATCGGCGTTTCTGGGGGCGTGAGGCGCACGCGCCAGACGGTTTCCCGTCTCACGCCCTGTTCAGACGGCGCGTGCGGCCTCCTCCGGTGGCAGAAAATTGGATCCCGGCGGACAGAACGATGCGCCGACGAGTGGTCGTCCTCCCGCGGTGGTGCGTGTCACCACCACATGCCCGAAGACGCGGCGGGGGCCGGTTCAAGCCGCCGGCAACGTTTCTCTCTCTCCGGAATGGCAAAGTTTCACTTCGGTCCTTCTACTTTCAATTTCCGGGTTGGCTGTATATAACTCAATCAATTCAGTACAAAAGTTCCGATTGTTTCAATTTTGTCCTCTGATTTCAATTTAGAATAAATGTAATTTGCATTTCAGCCCTTTGACTTTTAATTTTTTAATTTTAGCCCTTTATATTTGATTTTCATTTAAGTCCTTATACTTTTATTTTTTTATATTTCTAAAATAATCCCTACTTTTGTTCATGTATATATAAAAGTGTATTTAACACAATAATAATAATAATGATAATAATAATAATAATAATAGTAATAATAATAATAATAATAATAGTAATAGTAGTAGTCATAATAATAATAATAATAATAATAATAATAATAATAATAATAATAATGACTTAATTATTTTTTGTTCTTACGCTTCTCTGTTTTTTTCCTTTCTCCCGATAATTTGATAATAAGTTTTTTTTCCCGGTTATAGCAATAATAATAATTTTTGTTTTTTTTTATCTTTTGTTAAAATTTCTTGCATGTTTTTAGTCTTTCATTGTTTTTTTCCTTTCATCATTAACATAATAATAATAATAATAATAATAATAATAATAATAATAATAATAATAATAATAATAATTAAATTGTTTTGCGTGCTTGCTCTTTCTTTAATGTTCTTTTTCCCTCCGGATAATTTCATATGTTTTTTTTTACAGTAATAGCAATAATTTTTTTTTTTAAATCTTTTGTTAAAGTTTATAGGATGTTTTTAGTCTTTCATTTATTTTTGTTTCTTTCATTATTAACATAATAATAATGATTATAATAATAATAATAATAATAATAATAATAATAATAGTGATTATTATTAATATTATAATAATAGTTATTATGTATTCTATTATTATAATGATAGTGATTATTTATTCTTTCATAATAATAATAATAATAATAATAATAATAATGATAATAATTATTTTTTAATTGGTTTTTCTTGCTTGTTGTTTTGTTCATGCTTTTTATTTTTTTCCCTCGGTATAATTTAATAATTTTTGTTGTTTTTATTCTAGCGGCAATAATAATTTTAAATGTTAAGACTCCGATGTTCCTATTGTTATAATATTTTAAATTAATATTGCTTCCTTTTCCCTTTTATTTTCTTTTTTTTGCTCCTTCTATTAATTGATTTTTATACTTTTATTATCTGCACAATAATGATTTAAGTAAGTTTGTTTTTTCTTATTCAAATATTTTGCTCTTTTTTCTAATGTTAGTGTGCGCTTTTTTGTGATCGTTTATGACGCAATACCTATATTATAAAAGATGTAATCTATACTTACGTTACAAACTCAACTCAAAATTGTAAATTATATACAAAAAAAAAAAACCCGCGGCAACGCGCGGGCAATTTGCTAGTAATTTTTAAACCACGTGCAACTAGCCAAAACAACAAACACAACCTTCATCATTTGATTAACGCGTATTACACTATTTGATTAATCAAGATTTGTCAAAAAAAAAATTAATGAATGTGATTGGGATTAATCAACAATATTATTCTTTTAAATATATTAGACTAATTATATATTTTGATATTTATTTTATAATTAGAGCTTTAATATATATATATATATATATATATATATATATATAAATGACCTAGGTTTTTTTTTTGAAAACAAAATTAATATCGTTGTTCTCAAATACTTTTAAAAATAATAATATAAAAGTCAAAAAAATATGGAATTTTTTCTCTAACAATAATTATGGTCTTCCTAATTTTTATTATTTCCACTGTTAGTAAGGTTATTTTTTGTGATATTTACATTTTAATTTCTGTTCATGATCATTTCAAATATGATTTTATTTTTTTTATTCTTCTGTTTTTTTAATCTAATAATATTTTTTATTTGGTTATTTATTTAGTTTTATAGTTGCTTTTCTGTTAATATTGTTAGGTCTTAAAATTTCTTATTATTATAAATAAGACATTCAAAATAATGATAATAATTATTTGTGATATTTTTATGAGACTAATTATATATTTTGATATTTATTTAATATCAACACCTTCATATATATAAATATATATATAACCTATTTATTATTATTCTAAAATATTTTTAATATAATAATATATGCAATAAATTTACAATCAGTTTTCTACATAGAGTTTTTTTTTTTTTTTATAAATTTTATCAAAAGAATTTTGACAATAGCAACATTCAATCACTTTTTAATGGAGAAAAAACATCTGTTTCTAACAAATTTTATTGATTAAATATTAAAATAACAAATTACAGCACACATAAAATCACTCAATTTTTTATATTAATAAAAAAACTCATATCGCTCATAATATCTCAATCCCATGAAGAAGGGATGGCCCATTCAAAAACACCCACTGGTTTCTAAGTGAGAGGCTATAATCCAGCGGAATATATGAATAAATTTGCTTGTTATAATCGGTCTCTGTTTTGAAAGCAATGAGTGATAACAAGTGGGGGGTAAAAAGAGTCTTTTCAATTCTGTGCATTAAAAGTAAAACCCAGCATATCACCCTGCTAAGTTTTATGGCAGGTTATGAGCTCAACTAGCATGAGATCACAGCTTGATGCTGTCAACGTACATCCGCTGCTAGATGAGCTATCATCTTATTGCTTTCCTTGGTTCTTGCTAGGAATTTATGATTTCTGGCTGGCTATCTAAGAGATTTCATAAACTAAGAAATTTGATAAATTGAGAAGAAAAGAAACTGCAAGGGAACACTTGAGAATTATAAAAAGATTTGAACTTGTTGCATGAATGATCTTATAATAGAATGAAAATTTGGGATACAAAGATTCTAAATCCATTGCGCGCAGTCAACTTCCAGCTACAGAAACATAAAAACCAAAAAATAAATGAGAAAAATCAATAATCTTAAAGTAACCAGCAGTAACAGCAACCAGATGATTCAGACCAATCCCAAACCCAGTATTGGAGTTCTCATGCACAAGTATGTTAATAATTTATACACACAAAAAAAACTTTGATACAATATGCTTATTTCAAATAATACTTTATTTAAATTAAAAGTTTCAAATGTCCTCGAAACTTGGTAGTGTTGTTATAAGATTGCAGCTCAACAGAGTACATAACAGATAATATCACAATTCACAGCCTAATGCACAACCGAATTCTGGTTAGCTGCTGCAGCAAGTAGAAAATTCAAACGAGCGGATCTCAAAAACTTGCATAATGGTCTATTCAAGCATCCAGATGCGTTTCTGCAATCCCATTACCTAATACAGATATGGTATGTTAAGGAGATTCTATATAGTTCTTTAATGTAAAATCTGCATTCCAACAATCTTTCAAATCAAGAAAAGAATCCAATAATAAGTATCTGGTAAAACAGAAAAAGATTTGAAACACTTACTACCAGGCAAACCATGCTACACACTCTGTACTTTGCTAGATATTTCTTTGGCTTTTGCACCTTCCTTTTCCTGTCATCAATGAAATCAAATGTCATATGATACCGATGCACAACCATTGATATGTCCAACAAAGTAAGAGCAGTATAAGCATCATATGAAAATAACCAGAACAAAATCTAGTGACTAAATTACATATTCACATCAGTTCCACACCAGAAACGAACAAATGTCCACGTCCATGATTTTCATCAAACAAATAAAGTAAGAACATACTTGGAGATCTGCTTCCTTCACAACTTAAATGTGTAGAAAATAGGTTTGCTAAACTTCTGTGACCCAACATCAAAGTGATCATTTATCAAGAGGTTTCTTGCTGCCAAATAACAGAATTTATCAGAAGTACATGTTTGGTATTTATTAGATGGAATCAAGTTCTTTTTTAATCATTTTTCTTTTTTCTGCTATTTTCATAAGGTAAAGACAGGCAAAATTTCCTGATTCAACAAAAAGAGAGCGAAATTTCCTGCATTAAACCTAATTCAGGAAGCAGGTTTAGGATTGACTTCATCCCTAGATTCAGCTTTAACATGTATTAAACTTAGGGACCTAATCTCATCAGCATCATGCATTAATTTGTTGCACTCAAACATAGAATGTTAAACATCTTGATAAAATCTACAACGTAGGGTAATAAATAAGTAGCGAAAAATAAGAGGGGGCAATCTAAATGTTGATGAATGCATTTAACAATATCTGCTGGACCAGGTTCCATCATACATACTCCTCTTCTTTTCCCACTACTGCCTGGTTATCCATCCATTACAGTATCTAAGATGCAAATTGAAGGCCATACTTTCCACAGTTGCAAGAAATTTCAGTTGTGCAACTTTAGAACATCACATAGCCATAATAGAAAATCAAGTACTCTTATTTCAGCTCCTATACGTAGCATTAATGATCCTATTTCTAAATGACCAGTAACCTTGGATATTTTAATTTCTGAGAGGTTATAAAGCACAACCATTTGAAATAGAAATGCATTATAAGTGAATGCATGTTATTGATCCGTTCCATAGAGAACTAGCTTATGAATGACATTTTACTGTCCTTGGACATGCGGAAATATTGAATACATCAGCAATAATGCATCACAATTAAGGAAACCTAAAAATAAACAGTATGACTTAACAAAGTGTGGTGCTTTAGAGTTAATTTGAAGCACAAAAATACATCAGTTGATATCCTGAATAAAATTCATTACTGCCTAATTATCTTGTATGGTCTTGATGTCATTAAGACTTTCAGCTTGCCACGATCTCTTTCTTTCCAGACCTTGCATTCTATTTTTTCTCCTTTTCTTATCCTAAAAAAATTAAACGAAACTTTGATGGTTGGAAAAACAAGGGTTGGGGGGGGGGGGGTGTTAAAAATCCATTTTTCAACCTATTTTCACTAAAATACCTCCAAACACCATTAAAACCTCTCCAAACCATCTGATATCACCCCCAAACACCCTAAAACCAACCAAAATACGAAAATCAACCATATGAAAAATCTTTAAACTAAGTCTGATCTCTTTTTTCAGGGATGTTTAAAGAAAAAAGCCACCATCATCAAACTCTCATTGTCAAATGGAACTTGATGACCTCAAGAATGGCGATATTCTTCACCGAAGTGGCCAAACTGATAGTTTTCTCTCCCCTCGCTGTTTTCAAGCGATTTTCTCTCTCCTCTCAAAGTTAGGACTGAAAAATAAACAAAATAAATTGTCAAGAACGTAGGATTAGGCATACTTTTCCTACCTTTTTTTTCCATTTCAGTCCTTTTTCGTTTAATTGATTATGTTTATCATAATTTCAAGCCTAATTCATCTATAAGAGGGACCATAGAAGGATTCAATTGAAAGAAAAAAAAAGTTAAAAAAAAATGCTTCACTCTTCATGTATATCTTGTAGTTTTAGTATTTAGTGTATATATGTAATAGCACATCCAACCTATCCAGTGTATCCACCTTCCTGAATTGATATGCTAGTGAGTGAATTAGTATGAAGTAATACAACATTTTAGAGCATGTTGCTGCAATCTACACTGACACCCATCCCAATCAAATCATTTTTTAAGGCTAGCAGATTCTACATATTGTGGAATGAAAAGAAAACAATAGAGCAAACAGAACAGAAAGACCCATCAACTAGAAAGAGACTGCTTATAAGTTACTACTCATTTTCGCTTCAACAATATCCTATCTCCCACCAAACCTGGTAAGAACATTCAATTACGTAGTTACATCTAATGTTGAACCACATCATTATACGAAATAACCATATGATGATCACTTATTCCAAGGCTCTATATCAACATAAAAGGGAATTAATGAGCAGCAGAAACCCCATAATAATACAAGGTAATTACCAAACCCTTGGTTTCATAGTAATCATCCAAAGCCCACTGATACTTAGATTGATTTAACCCAAGCCATCTTGCCAAATGGTCATCCAAGCTTGAATGTGCTGCAGAAGACAACAAACCCTTTAATCTTAAGAGCAGAATTAAGCACAAACAAAGAGTAACAATTAGACCATCAAAAGGTTCCGAATTTTCTAAAAGCAAACAACCAACGACGTCAACTTTAACAAAAAACCAAATGCAACACAAAAAAACTAAACAAACCATTTTGAACTTTGTTGACAGCATTTTTGAAGAAGCCAAGAACAGACCCATCTGAGACTTGATGAGAATAAACAGACTTGTCAATCTGTTGAGGAGGAGGCTGGACGGGAGGAGGAGGTGAAACAACCTTCTTAGGTGAATCAAAGACAGGAAATTTTGATTCATTCGTAGCAGAAGCATTGGTAGCAGTAGACATAGGACTGGGAGTGGAAGGTGGGGTCATGAAGACAGTGTAGGGCCCAATTTTGCCAATCATGGGAGGTGGTGTTGAAGGGTCTTTATTGATTGGCATTTTCCTGCTTCTGAGACTGGAGAGAAGAGAAATGAGAGGAAAGCAAAGGAAGGGAAAGGGCTTTGCTTTTTGAAGAAGAAGAAGAAGAAGAAGAAAGAGTGAGAAAAGAGGAAGCAGGGAAGTGTGCAAGATACTAGGGGGCTTGGTTGGTCAGTTAAAGTAAGGTGAGAGGATATGTAACTGTGAAACAGTTCACACAACCCAAGTGGTTAGATCTTTGTCTTTCTCGGGTTAGTACAGTAAAGTATTCTGCTGAACGTTTTTTTTTTTTTTTTTATTTGTTGAAATCTTTTCTTCAACTACTTTTTTGGGGGTTAGATGGTAATGTGAGAATGTATTTTATTTCTGATGTGGCACATGGTTTTGTCTGAAATTGGAAGTGAAGGGCTGTAGGCTGTTCTTTAACTGATTTTTTTTTTTAATGATGGGTTAATGAGATTTTGGTTTGGACAGAAGAGTCCATGCAATCTAGCAATCTAGCAAGTTGTGATCGTTTCCATTATGTACTAATGATAATCTGTTTATTTTTATTTTTTTAGATATTTTGTATATGTAATTTAAAATTAAGCATATACATATACATGTGTGTGTGTGTGTGTATATATATATATATATATATATATATTTAATGTATTACTAAATAAAAAATAATTTAAAAAGCTACCGCTACTAAAATATCAAACAATATCCTCAAAGTTAGTCCACCAAAACAAGATTACATAGATATGAATAAATCAGTTTATGTTTTTGGAGCTAATTTTCTTAACTATGTGCAAATTAGTCTATGTCATATAAATTGTTATCAATTTTAAGAAATAGAGTGTAAATAATAATGTGATTTTCACTGTATCCTTTTGTAATTTCCTCACATTCTAGTTTTAATAATTGGATTATTCATGATTTTGATACCAGACTCGATCAAATTTAGATTATAGTTCTTTTACTTTAGTTTTTTAATTGAGTACTTAATATTTTACCAAATAATTAATTGAGTACATCCATTAACAAAACAATTTACTTATAAAATCATAAAAAAAATAATGGTTACTATTAAAATATATTTTATTTTAAAATATATTAAAATAATATAATTTTTGTTTTTAATATTAACATATTAAATTAATCTAAAAAAAATTAAAAAAAAACATTAAAAAATCAAAGACTTCAATTAAAACAGTGTTCCAAACATCCTATTAATTATAAAAATAATGAACGAAATGTCGGATCTAGTGCAATCAAAACAAGGTTTTGTGTATTGTCATATCTATATAGCTGTAGAGAATCATGGTATTATAAAACTCTTGTAGCATATATATATATATAAACATAAAGTAGTAAAATAGAAATATTCTTGTCATTACAAAAATGAAAGACAATGAGAAAAGACACTATGACTAAAAAAGATGGGATGCTAGGGATTAAAATTTAATCCAAACATAATAGATATCAACTCGATGCAACTTGAATGAATATAAGTTTTTTGGATTAGATAAATAATGGATAGATTATCAAACTCAACTTAACTCGTCTAAACCTAACCTGAAAATATATTTATGTTCTATAAATTATATAAATATATCTGTATAATATTTAGATTTTTTTAATATGACATACCTTAATACCAACTATACATACCTTAATATTAATATAGAACACTTGTAGATGAATAATATTTATAATTTTATCATTTAATATATATATATATATATATATATATATTAACTATTTTTTATTGATTAATAAATAATAAGAGATAATGAATATTGATTGGACACCTAAAACTTTATTGATAGTTTAAGAATATCTAAATGTTTTACTTGGTGAATAATAATTAAAGTTTGAATAATAATTATCATCCCTTATTGAACCCCTTCTCACAAAGCAATTTTTTATTATAATAACTATTTTTTTTTTACTTCTTTGATTATCTTTTCAAATAATTAATTACAAACTATAAAAGGAGGGGGTTTTTATTGCAATCACAAAACAACACTCATTAAAATAATGTTTTGCTTTTTTCCTTATTAACTCCTTTTAATTTTATTATTTAACATTTTATTTGTTTTTTATTAAGTTGTCACAATTTTAAGACATGGATTCAGGGTTTGGTGAGTTTTTTTTTTGTTTTACGTAATTAAAGTTTTTTCAATATTATTATTTAATATTTGGCTAATTGAGAATTAAAATTTATAATTTATTTTGTTTACCTTTTATTATGTTATCTCAACCTCATGTCTCAAAAATAGTCTTTAACAAGTTAACTCAAGTTGACTCGATTTTTTATATTATTTTTTAATTGTTCTTTTTATATTTCATCACTCAACACTATATTGGTTAGGAATTGAACTTCAAAATTTATTTTTGTTCACTTTCCTCTATGTTATCTCAATCTCATGACTCAGAAATAGTGCTTAACAAGTTAACTCAAGTTGACTCATTTGTTTTATATCATTTTTAATTGTTCTTTTTTATTTCATCATTGAACACTAGGTTGGTTAGGAATTGAGTTCAATAATTTATTTTGATTTGCTTTATGTAAGGATGTATTGATCTCATGATCAAGATTGCAAGTTTTAGTATTTTTAACCCTAGTAAAAACGGGTGATCTTTTTATTCTTTTTCTAAGATATTATCGTAGTGTCATGACCCGAGTCATGGTTCGTTCAACATTGGATTTTTTATTGGGTTATCCCTATCTCATTAGTAAGTTGCAAATTTGACAAGTTAACCCAATTGACTCTGTTTTTTTTTATTAACTTTTTCCCCAAATTCGTCATTTAATATTGCGTTTGATTAGGAATTATATTTCATGATTTGTTTTAGTTTGCTTATCATTAAGTAAATTTATCTTGGTCTCATAAACCGAGGATAATGTTTAACGAGTTGAGTTTTGACTTATTTTTTATGTCATTTTTCTAATTAAAAGCTTTTATAAATTTCATAGTTCAACATTTGACTAGCATGAAATATTAAGAATTGAGCTTTACATTGTTTTTAGATTTTCTCTCTATAAAGTTATTTTATTCTAATGGCTAAAGTTATAGATTCGATAGGTTAACATGAGTAAAATCAAGTTAATTGTTTTTATGAATTTATCTTACTTCCGAGTTATGAATTTAGCGAATTAACTCACGTTGTTGTTTTTTAATCTCATTTTTCATTAATGAGCTTATTAGTATTAAAATTCATCATTTATTTTGATTTTTTTTCATGGGGTTATTTCAGTCTTACGATCAAATTGCATATTTGACAGGTTAATTCAAGTCATGTTTTATGTCCTTTTAAAACCGATTTTGTTATCTCATTCTTCAATATGGGGTTGATTGAGAATTAAATTTCATAATTTATTTTGATTTTTTTATAAGGTTATTATAATCTAATTACTCAAGTCATAAATTTGACATATTAACTTGTGTCAACCCAATTCAATTCAATATATTGTTATCATAATATTAAAAAAAAAAATAACATCATCTTGATTTTTTTTTATCAAACTATGTTTTTACAGGTTGTATGGATTACATTTGGACCAATAAAATCAATCAAGTTAGATTAGGTTAACCCTCAAATGTTTTATTTAAAAAAAAAAACACTAGAGAAAAAATATTTGTAATGTCTAGAAAAAAAATATTAAATTAAAATAAATAAATTAACTTGACTTGCAACATAACATAAGTATGTATGATTTAGTATAAAAAAAAAAGTTGATAGATTTTAGGAGAATTAAATACAAAGAAGTATTGATTGTGTGCATGTTAGGAACGTTGAAAACAAACATAGAAAAGTTTAAGATTGCATTAGTCAAACCTTTTTTAAATTTGAGATAATTTGATTACTATTTCTTCAATTAAGGTTTTTTTGAAATTGAGTTTCTACAAGTTTGACTAATTTGAAATTAATTCGTTAGATTTTATAGGGTTTGTTCATTAACTAATATTATCATTAATTATACTTCTAAATACAAAAATTTGGTAATATTAAATTCTCTACAAATAATTTGATTGTATTTAACCCTTTTTTCCAATTTGCTTCATGAAAAACCTCTCATTTGTTTACCAAATAAAAACAGTCACAACTTAAATTATAAATATAATTTTTAAAAATAAACTAAATTGCATAAAAAAACAAAACAAAAAAGTAAAAATTAAAATTAAAATATATTTTTCTAAGTTCGTATATAAAAAAAGTTATTGTTTTGTATTTTTATAGATATTTTTGTATCATTTTATAAAAGTATATTTTATTCTTTTCTAAGCGCAAAATAAAACTCATCTAAAGATTTAAAATAAGTCATTAAATCAAGTGTTAAAATCAATTTATGCATGATTCAAGTGACTTTCATGTAAAATAAATGAATTAGGAAGCTCAAATCTCAATAAAACAATAAAATTTTAAGGACAAGAAAAAAACTCAATCATAAAAAAAAAGGCTTAGGCCGGCCTATAGCAACTCGCTAAACTTGTGAACCAAGTTGTGATTATAAGATTACCCCATAGAAAGCTAATTGAAAACATATACTAAGCCTGCCCCCAAATCAACCTATCGTTCAAAAACAAAATAGAAAGAAAAAAAAAATCAAAAGTAAATCCAAGTTAACCTATAAAGCATATGATTAATGTCATGAGATCAAGTTAACTTAATACAAAGTAAATAAAAAAAACATGAGACTGAATTCTCAACAAACAAACAATGACACGAGTCTAGAGAATGACATTACCTAAGCAAACTAAAAAGAATATTATGAAGATTAGATCTGAATCAACCCATTATTGAAAAACAAAGTCCAAAACAACATTTAAAAAAAAGATAAACAATAATTTGAGTCCTTTTAGGTTGACTCGACAAACTTGCAACTCAAGTTATGAGATCATAATAACATAATAGAAAGCAAATAAAAAACATCAAAAAGCTCAATTATCAACCAATAAAACATGTTATCCAGCCATGAGAATGAGATTACCATATAAAGATAAAATTGAAAAATAATTATGAAGTGCAACCTTAAATCAACCTATCACTGAAGAATTAAATCAGAAATGAAACAATTTGAAAAAAATAAAAACCAAGTCAATTTGGATTAACTTGAAAACCTGCAATTGTGTCATGAGATCGAGAAAACTAAATAGAAGAAAATCACAAAATCCAATTCCCATCTAACTAAATATTGAAGGAAAAATCTAAAAATAAAATGAATTAAAAAATACAACAAAAATATTAGAGAAGAAGAAAAAAAAAGGAAAAGGTTATGAGACCATGATAATACTATAAGAAACAAATAAAAAAATTACAAAACAAATCTAATCAACCAAGTGTTGAGGGATGAAATTAAATTTTTTTTTATTAAACTGAAAATAACTTGATTCGATCCTGGTTAAAATGTCATATCTGTGACTTGGGTCATAAAGTAAGAATAATATCATAGAATATACATAGAAAAAAAATGTGAAGCCTTACTTCCAATATTTCTAATGTTAAAAGTTGAAATTGAAAAAAAAAAACAATTAAATTCATAAGACTGATAGTAACCCAAAAAAAATAAAAAATATATATAAATTATAATTTTTGAAATAATTTAATATTTAAGAATAAAATTAAAAAATTTTGTTGTTAAAGGATAGTTTTTTTCTCAAAACAAAACCACTAAACACTATACTAGTTAATAGTATATTAGAAGTGTGGTTTAGTGAATTAACCACACTTGTTGCTTTTTTTAAAAAAAATAATAATTACCAAGTAACTATAATTTCTAAGTACTTTGATCAAGTTAGCAATACAATAATTATAGATTTATTTAGTAATCCTAGTGGATTGCAAATAAGTTATTCATAAAAAGTTAAATGTTGTTTGGAAATATGGTTTAAGTTTTTTTAAAATAATTTTCATTTAAAAAAAATTAAAATAATAAATATTTTTTATTTTTTAAAACTCACATCAAAATGACATGAAAACACACAAAAAAATAATTCAAAGTAATAAATAACAATTTTTTTTTCAAAAATACTTTTTAATTAGTTTTCCAAACAATCCCATTGTATAAGACACTAGTTTTTGGTAATGTGACTAAAAAAATTTATAATGCAAAAAACTAATATCTTGATCATCATAATTTTTTTAGCTTTGTTATTCAACATGGTGGTCCAATAGTCTTAAAGTTAAAAGGTTCTACTTTTTTTTAAAAAAAAAACATGAATTTAAATCAACTTGTTTGATAATTATCCCCACATGACCTTTTTCCATTAAATAAGTAAAAATAATAATAAAAACACCAAGTTCATCAAAATTAACTTATTAAACTCATGAATTGGATTACAAATTCCACTAGTTGAATGATTTTTTTATTAAGTAATAATAATAAACAAGTATTGATTTATCATCAATTTAATATTGATAAAAACAAATAAATAAACACACATTAAACAATACTTTCAAAAAACAAAACAAGAAGAAACTGAAGAGTCAAAGAGAAAAGTCAAGGGGTTGTTATACCAAAACCAAGACACATGCACTTTAAAATTCAATGGAGGACTTTATATAGATACTTCAAGATCCATATATGAGTACTTTAAGATTTATTAAAACAATGTCAAATTGTCTCATTAAAACCTTGCAAAGGAAAACTCAATGGGAAAAAACCTAAATGAAGGGAAAAAAGTACAATTTGCATTGACTTCCCCTTAAAAGTACATGTTTTATAACAAATCTTTAAGATGATGCATTCCAATATTATGGACAAGTTTCTTGAAAGTTTAGGCTGATAAATACTTTGTAAATAAGTTAAATTATCACTTGATCTAATTTGTTTGATATCAATTTCTCCCTTTTGTTGGAGCTCGTGAGTATAAAAGAACTTTGGTGAGATATGTTTTATTTTATCTCCTTTAATATAGTCTCCTCTGAGTTAAGTGATGCAGACAATATTATTTTCAAATAATATTGTTGGATTATTTTCAATGGCTGATAATCCACATTTTCTCTTAATGTGTTGGATAATTGATCTTAGCCATATATATTCTCGACTTGCTTCATGTATCACGATAATCTCTGAATGATTTGATTAAGTAGTCACTAATGTTTGTTTGACAAATCTCCAAGAAATTGCAGTACCGCCATAGGTAAATAGAAAACTTGTTTGTAATCTCTCTTTGTGGGGATTAAAGAGATAATTTGAATCTACATATCCAATCAATTGTGAATTTGATCCATAATAAAATAACCTCATTTTGGTTGTTTCATGGAGATAGAGAATTATATGTTTGACTCCCTTCCAATGTCTTTTTGTTAGAGTGGAACTATATATTGCCAATAAATTTACTGCAAAAGATATATTTGGTCGTTACAATTTGCAAGATACATAAGTGCTCCAATAGCACTAAGATATGACACTTCAGGACCAAGAATTTCTTCATCCTCTTTTGGAGTTCGAAAAATGGTCCTTTTTCACATCAAGTGATCGGATAATCATAGGTGTACTCAAAGGATGAACATTGTCCATATAAAAATGCTTTAGGACTTTTTTTGTATACATCGATTGATGTACAAATATTCCATCTGAAAAATGTTCAATCTGTAAACCAAGATAAATTTTGTCTTTCCGAGATCTTTCATCTCAAATTCATTTTTCAAATATTGCATTTTTTATGAGTTGTTCAGGAGTACCAATAATGTTTATATCATCAACGTATACTGCAATAATAGTAAATCCACATATTGTTTTCTTAATAAAAATGCACGGACAAATCTCGTCATTCTCAAACCTTCTTTTTGAGAGGTATTCATTAAAACGATTATACCACATATGACCAGATTGATTCAACCCATATAAATTTTTTGTAATTTAATAGAATAAACACTTTTGGGTTTATTAGAAAAAGCTTCAGGCATTGTAAATCCTTCGAGGATTTTCATATGGATGTCTTTATCTAATGATCCATATAGATATACTGCAACTACATCCATTAAACGCATATCTAATGTTTCTGACACCGTTAAACCAATTAAAAATCTAAAAGTGATTGCACCCATCACTAAAGAATTAGTTTTCTCATAATCAATGTTGGGTCTCTATGAGAAACCTTAGCAACAAGTTGTGCCTTATATTGCACAATTTCATTGTTCTCATTGTGTTTTCTAACAAAAACCCACTTATATCCAATTGGTATAACACCTTTAGGTGTATAAACTACCAGTCCAAATACTTCATGTTTTGCAAATGAGTTCAACTCTATTTGAATTGCTTCTTTCTATATTGTCCAATCATTTTTGTGTTGACATTCTTCAGCAGTTTGTGGTTCAAATTTATCATCACTTCTGATGATGCCAAAAGGAACCTTAAATGCGAATACATCATCTATGATAATTTTATCTTGTTCCAAAATCTCATGTATGGACATAGTTTATGGAGATCTCATTATTTCCAGGTACCTGGTTCTCTTCAAGAGGTCCCTCTTCAGGGGGGTTAATATTAAGAGATGATTTGGACACAAGATTTGATGTTTGTTTTATAAATGAGGACTTTCCAAAAGTATCATCATATATTCGTTGGAGTTTTTATTTTCTAGGATTTTTGTCTTTGGCACTAACAGGTCTTTCGCGCTTTAGGCGTGGTATAGATTCATTTGCTGCTATATTGACATTTTTTTCTTCAAGAATTCAATTCTAAATAGAGCATTTGCAGCAGAAATATGAGATTTAACTACCTTTTTACTACTAGTGAAAATATCCATAATTGATTTGCAATATTTTGTAAATGAATCATCTTTTGAACTTCAAGTTAACATTGATTTGTCCTTGGATCAAAATGAGATAACTTCGGGTTATTCCAAGTAATTTCTTCTTGTGCTTCAAGCACTAAATTTGCTTTCCCTAATGATGGGAAAATGTTCTCATCAAAATTATAGTCTTCAAAACGTGCCTTAAAAACATCACAAGTCAAAGGTTCAAGGTATCTAATAATGATGGAGAATCAAAACCAACATAAATTCTTATTCTTCTTTGTGGACCCATTTTAGTCTTTTAAGGGGTGCTACAAGCATGTATACCGCACAACCAAAAGTTTGTAGATGAAATATATTTGGTGGTATATCATAAATAAGTTGTAAGGGAGAATAATTTTGGTAAGCTCTTGGTCTCATTCTAACTAGCGATGCAACATGTAATATAGTATGTCCCTAGACAGATGTAAGCAATTTTGATTTCATAAGTAATGATCTTACAATTAATTGAAGTCGCTTTATAAATGATTCTGCTATACCATTTTGAGTATGTACATGAGCAACAAGATGCTCAACATCATTTGCAATAGAAGTGCAAAAACTATCAAATGCTTGAGAAGTAAACTCACCAGTATTGTCTAGTCAAATTTTCTTGATAGGTTAATCAAGAAATTGTGCTCGTAGTATGATAATTTATGCTATTAATCTAGCAAATGTAATATATCGACTCGAAAGCAAACAAACATGTGACCATTTACTTGATGCATCAATCAATACCATAAAATATCTAAAAGGTCTATATGGTGGATGAATATGCCCACATATATCTCCTTGAATTCATTCTAGAAAAGATGGTGATTCCTTAAGAGCCTTTGATGGAGATGGTTTGATAATTCATTTACTTTGAGAACATGCAACACATGGATTTTCATTTGATAAAAGAACCTTTTAAGGATGCCCATAAGAATTCTCAATAATTCATCTCATCATTATTGATCCTAGATGTCCAAGTTAATCATGCCAAAGCATAAATTGTTTTGGGTTGGAACACTTCTGGTGTATCACAACATTTGATTCAATAAATTTTATGATTGTATAATAAATTCCGGAAGAGAAAGGAGGTAGTTTCTCAAGTACAAGCTTCTGACCTGAAATACGTGCAGTAATATAAATATATTCTTTTCTATTTTCATCTGTTGTTTCAATATGATAAACCATTAGCATGTATATCCTTAAAACTAAGTAAATTTCTTCTGGACTCAGGTGAATATAATGCATCTTTGATGCTCAATCTTGTGTTATTTGGTAAGACAATATTAGCTTTTCCAGAGCCTTTAATCATGTCTGTTGGATCTCATATTGCAGTGACATTAGCTTTGGTTAATGTCAAATACTCAAAACATTTATTTTCCTTAAGAATTGTGTGTGTTGTTACACTGTCTGCCAGACATAAATCTTCATCATGAAAAATCATGTCACTATTCAAAAGATAATCAAAGTATTATTTAACTTGATCCAAATTGATAATGTTTATTGTAAACTGAATAACATAAAATAAGAGCTATTAATCATCTCTAATTATTCCACTACTAAGCATGTTTTCTATCTTATCCGAGTTCTCAAAGAAATCAGAAACATCAATATAAGCATTATGATTTTCAAAAACTTCTTCATGAATAAAATTAGTTTCAACTGTATATTATTTCAGAGAGGCTTGATATAAACTTGTAGGATGTTTTGGTGTACGACAAGTACGACCAATGACCATTAATACCACGCCTATGACACTTATCTTCTGGATTTATGCAAATTCTTGTCTTTTCTTGTCTAAGCTCATTGTGTCTCTACTTTTGGTGGTATGATGGATTGCTTTTTTTTTTTTTTTTTTTTAAGAAGGATTATCTCTTCTTATTTTCCTTTTTTTTCATACCTATATCCTTGGTTCTTTCTTGTCTCCTGACAAAAGTTTCATTCACTTCAGGGAGTAGCTTAGCACTTTTTGAAATTATGCATTCTAGATTGTTTTTGTAAGACAATATTTGAGGCATGAAAAGTAGAGAATGTTTTCTCTAACATTTGATCATATGTGATATTTTCACTACACAATTTTAGTTGTAAGATAATTTTAAAAGAAGCATAATTATTTTCATTAATTGATTTAAAACTTGCAACTTCAGGTGCAGCAAATCATAACGACCTTGAGAAAGTATGATAAACTTTGGTGGTCATATCTTGTATTTACATATCATTTCCTTCTTTGATGGTCTCTTAAAGATTCATAGCTTCCAGATGCATCTCGACGTCAATATTTCATGACAAATAATTATTTCTAAAAATATCAAAAGCGATAAATTCAAGTTTTGTTAGATTTGATATTATCTTTATCTATAAAAATAAGAAATAACTTATTAAATAAAATCATGGAGATAAAAGAAGAAGACAAGAATTCGGTCCTTTAAGACTGTTATTTAATCAGCTTTAGAAATAATAGTTCGTCAGGAACTTTATTTAATTTATTTAATTCTTCAGGAACTTGTGATATTGATTCTTGAGGAACTGTTTTTAATTTATTAGTTCTTCACGAACTTGTGAACTAGTTCTTCAGGAGTTATTTTTAATTTATGTAATTCTTCAAGAACTTGTAGTACTCGTTCTTCATGACCTATAAATCTCTTTTTATGAATAATAGTGAAAGAAAATTTGTCAAAAATAAATTACAATAATGAAAAGTAAAAATATTAAAATTGATATAAGTTGGTTAGAACATCATGATGATAACATGTTATAAAAAAAATAATTAACATAGAAGAATATAGACATCAAAATGTAATCAAAAGAAACAAGAGAGAAATGTCTTTCTTATTATGAATCCCTCTATTTCCAAATGTGTAAAGAGTACAAGACAAGGGGTCTATTTAAAGGAGAAGAAAATGAACTCAAGGGTTATGAAAATCCAAGAAACTATACTTAAGAGTCATGGATAGTCAATACATATAACTATGAATTTATAACACAACATATATTTTAAAAAATATATTAACCTATTTATTAGATCAAACATTTACTGTGTATTATGAGTGCTTTCAAATTCAATAGTGATTTTGGGCTGGGTTGGTTCGGGTCCCTGGTTTCTCTGAGAAGATATTGATTGGACTTCAAGAATTTCATTCCTGGGGGGATCGATTGAAAAAACAAGTAGTGACAGCATATTCTCTAGTTCGGATATTGCTCTTTGTAAAACCCGAACCAGAGACTCTTTTTCACGATCTGGATCTAAAAGCAAAACCACTTATCACCATGGGAAAAGCTTATTTGAAACTGATCAGAACTGCACTTTTTTAGAGGACCCGAGAACAACCCACGATCCAACGGACCTGACAAGAATCCTCTCTCAATCGGACCCGTCGAGAACTCCCTCTCCATCGGACGTGAACAGGGCATCAGAGCTGAGATTCCCATTAAGGGGCCACAAATTAAAGGACCCAAATAGACTTATGGGGATTGGTTGCAAAGGAATTGAAGCAAAAGAAGTTGAGCTCTCAAAAGCAGCAGCTCGATTGATGGTGTGGCTTGATGAGTCGGGCCAGGTCTCACATAGCGAAAGGTGTGGCCTAGACCTTTATCTAATGGGTCGAATATTAGTTCCGGGAGTGCCTCTCTCCATCTACCGTGAAACAGACCATCAACTTACCGATACCGTTTCTCGTTGGTGTTTTTATTACTATACTGTAAGTTGGAGTATTCCATTGACAAAGAGGTAGAGAAAGGGAGAGAAGCTAAAGAGAAGAAGAGGTGAAGCTGATAGAGAAATAGAGGTGTTGATTGTTGGGTAAGAAAAAAAGGTGATTGAAATTAGAAATGGTTTGTGTTTTTTTGGTCCACATGTTTGTTTAAAATGTTACGAACTACTTGACAAAGGCGTTCACTGATGGATAAGAAAAAAGGGTGTTCGAAATTAGAAATGATTTGTTTTTTTTTTTTTTTTCTTATGGTCCAAAGTTTGTTTAAAATGTTACAAACTTTTTGCTATTTTGTTATTTTTTTTGTTTTTGTTAATTTTATGATTTTCATTGATTATACAATAATAATAATAATAATAATTATTATTATTATTATTATTATTATATTTTTTTTCTTACTTATTTTTCTATTATAGTTTTTATTTTTTTAATTTTTTCTGGACAATTTAATAATTTATATTGTTTAAAAAGTAATAATGATGGTAATGATAATAACAATAATAATTTATTATAATGATTGCAGTGCTTATGGTATTAATAATTATGTCTATGGTACTAATAGTAACAATAACTCATTAAATAATATTTAGAATATCAATACTAACAAATTTTATTATCATCCAAACGATTATAATAATTATATTCATAATGATAATAATGTTGATTTTGTCTTTATCCTTTAATTATTTTTATTTTTTTTCAAATCAAATAATATATTTTTTATACTAATGGTATTGTTTTGGATTTTGCCTTCAATCATAATAATAACAATGAGAATAATAATACAATTGATTTATCATTTGATGTTGTATTTATTAAGAATTAAGTTTGACAACTATTTATATATAATGTTTCAAATCTAATATCATGGATTAATAATTTGAAAAATTCATGTAACTCAATGTTGTCTTTAATTTTTTTTTACCTTATTTGTTAAAATTGTATTGCTTAACATTAGTATTAAACACAAATAAATATCTTATTATTACTTTTTTGAACATTGCTTAACAAAAATTATGTAAAGGTTGATTATTTTGCCTAAATGTATAGCATTATAAAAAAAAAAACTCACTCTTAATATTTTTTTATATTTTAAAAAATTTGATTCTGAATACAGCAAAGCACAAAGCAAATGACCCATATAGTAAAACAAGTAGCAATAGCATATTACTGGGAAGAAATGACCCAAAAACCACAAATATTTTAATAAAATATATTGATATATTTTATTATATTCTTACAGATTTTATATTTTATTTTTAAACTATCACACCTTATGAATTATTTCAATAAAGAAAGCAGAGTTAGTGTACGTTATATCAAGAGCATTCACGTAATAAATGATATCTCGAGCTGTGTGCGCTCTATTTTATTGGATGAAAATTATAGATATTTTTTTTTGGTATAAACCACGCGGTGTCCTTGACATTGGTCCAGACTAATCCACGTTCGTACCGGGTGGGCCCCGAATGGGGGAAAATGCTCCCCAAATAGTCAGCTTCATACAAAAGTAGGGATTGAACCCCTGACCTCCATGGCAGTCAAAATCGCGAGCCAACTCGCAAAATCGTACGATTTTGCGAGTTGGCTCCGAAAACCTGGTTGAACCGGTAGAAAAACCGAAACCCGGTCAAACTCGGTCAAACTCGTAGAAAAATCGGTAAAATCGTAAACTCGTAAAAATCGGAACGAGTTTACGCGTTGGGCAAATGTTCACTGTGCGCAGCGTATGTTTTCTTCTTTCTTAAATTTTATTTTTCATTTCATCTTCTTTCCTTCACTGTCTCGAAGTCATCCCAGCTCTCACCCCCATTTCTTCACGTGTTCGGCAAAATCATCCCAGCTCTCACCCCCATTTCTTCACGCGTTCGGCAAAATCATCCCAGCTCTCACCCCCATTTCAGCCTCTCACAGTCTCACGGTCTCACTCACCCCCAAAATCAGTGTCTCACCCCCACAATCTTCTCTTCTTCTCTTCTTTTCTCGGGCACAAAATCCCCAAATCATCAGTCTTCCCCAGATCGTCCTCCCCAGATCATCTGCTATCTGTGTTGCAGACTTGCAGTTCGTCGCCAACTCGCCATTACAGGTTAGTTGGTCTTCTCTTCTCAAGCGTTGATTTCGGTTTTGTTGGTCAATAATGTCAGAAATTATATTGATGAATTTGGGTTAGTTTCAATTTTACATGATTTCGGTTTTGTTGCTCAATAATGTCAGAAATTATATTGATGAATTTGGGTTAGTTTCAATTTTACATGATTTCGGTTTTGTTGCTCAATAATGTTAGAAATTATATTGATGAATTGGGTTAGTTTCAATTTTACATCAGTGCAAGTGGTGCGCATGAATTTACTGTTTATACTTAATTGTTTCAATAGTAAGGTATTCGTGTTCATCTCTGTTAATAACTCAGTTAAATTCATTCAATTTACTGTTTATACTTGTTGAGTCTTTTGTAGGGTAATTTCTAAATTATTCTCAGAGTTTCTTGTCATCTTTGGCTCAAATTACTTTTGATTATATAATTTCTGTATATTATGTACCAGTGATAATAATTTTTGTGCTTAAAAACTATAGGCTTTACAATGATCTAACCAGTTGAAGATTCTGTTTTTCTTAATAGGCTTTGCTTAAAAACTATAGTCTTTACGATGATCTAGTAAGTTGAAGATTGTGTTATCTTAATTGTCTGGTTGTAGTACATTCAAGTATTTCATTTTCCTAACATTCATAAATTATCCATTTGCAACATAAATTTACACTTGTTAAAAGCAAAGTAAAACTAACAGCAACATGAATGAGATAATGCCAGAAATTTACAACTGTTAATGTAAACATATAATTAACACTAGTATGAATGAGGGTCATGGAAGATCTCCACTTTTAGCTTCTCGTAAACCAAGTCGTTGTTATCAAAATGCCAGTGCATTCAAACTGTACTGATTTGTATACAGAAAGATAAATACAGTGCCATCGGATCTTCATAGTTTTCTGGGCAATGTAACTGCCGTTATTTCTTGAGACAATTTATGTTTTCTTTTTTGGCCTATGAATAATGGATAATTGTTGACATGCCGTAAACATTTGAGTCTGGTTTGTTTTTGTGCATACTGAATTATAGTGAACTGGGTGTTGCTTATAGCATCAGCCAAATCATGCTATTTACAAAAAAATATAATTATCTCCTGATTAGATGCTCGTTTTGGATTTTAGGGTGGCCCATGTTTATTTTTTTGTAATGGAATGTCATGTTTTTCTTAAGATATTTATTACGAGTTTTATCAAGGACCATGTAGAGCACTCGATTGATTTAGAAAGAGTTCCATGACTTTACACTCTAGCCTTGAGACCCACAATAGACCAAGCATAATCATCTGCAGAATCAAAAAGATAAAAGAAAGTTGATTGTAAATCATTTCCCTTCACATGTAAGAAAGAAAACAGGGAGTGGGATTTTGAATGGAAGCAGTTCTTCATTTATGGTGTGTGATTTGGCCAGGAAATTATAAGATGTTTGTGTTAAATTTCAGCTCATTAATGGTGTCCTGATATACTACAATTCAGTTTGTTCTTTATTAATTGAAGGTGGTTTAATTCGGGTTAAGCAGTGCTTCAAATTAATTTTTGATGTATTATTTCAATGAATTGCAGATTACATGGCATCCAGAAAAACTACCAGTGGCAATAGACTTGATGTGGGATGGCAGCATGGTATAGATATTGAGAACACTTCAAGAAAAGTTCAATGCAAGTATTGTCAGAAAATTTTCAGCGGAGGCATTTATCGTTTCAAGCATCATTTGGCTTGCACTCGAAAGGATGTTGAGCCATGCCATCAAGTACCAGCAGATGTGAAGATGATGATGTTAAATGTGTTGGTGAAAAGTCTAGAAGCATCTGAGAAGAAAAGAAAGGCTTCTCTGTTTTTTACAAGTGGCGAAGATGCAGACGAAGATTTTGAAATTAGCTCAATGAACAAGGGAAAGAAACCAATAAGTGGAAGTGGAAGTACTCAACTGACCATCAATCACATGCTAAAGAAGGATATTAGAGAAGAAGCATGTCAACAAATAACAAGGTTTTTTTACACTAGTGCTATTCCTTTTAATTGTGCTAGAAACCCTGAGTTTGTTAAAGCGCTTGAATTAGTTGCAAAACATGGACCTGGATTTAAGCCTCCATCTTACCATGATATTAGAGAGAAGTACTTAAAGCAAGAAGTAGATAAAACAATGCATTTGCTTGATGACTATAAGCTGGAATGGAAAAAAACAGGCTGTTCAATAATGTCTGATGGATGGACTGATAGGAAAAGACGCTCTATTTGTAATTTTTTGGTTAATAGTCCTAGAGGAACTTTTTTTTTATCATCTGTAGACACATCTCATATATCCAAAACAGCTTTTAAAGTATTTGAGATGTTAGATGCTATTGTTAAAAGGATTGGAGAGGCAAATGTGGTGCAGGTCATTACTGATAATGCTGCGAACTATAAGGCAGTTGGGCATTTGTTGATGGAAAAAAGAAAAACCTTGTATTGGACACCATGCTCTGCTCATTGTATTGATTTGATTTTGGAAGATTTTGAGAAGAAACTAGAGCTGCATGCCTTAACCATTGGTAAGGGGAGGAGAATCACCACTTATATTTATTCAAGATCTCTCCTTATTTCCATGCTGAGAAAGTTCACAAAAGGACAAGATTTGATCAGGCCTGGTGCCACTCGATTTGCCACTGCATACTTGACTCTTGGATGTTTGAACAATTGTAAGATTACACTGATGTCAATGTTCACTTCCGTCCAATGGAGGTCAAGTCGGTATTCAAAAAGTGAAGAAGGGCGGCAAATTCAAAATTGTGTTTTGGACAGCAACTTTTGGCATGATGTCTCTGAATGCATCAAGGCAACATTTCCTCTTATAAAAGTTCTTCGATTAGTTGATTCAGATGAGATACCGGCCATGGGTTTTATATATAAAGCCATGCTGGAAGCGAAAGAGAAGATAAAAGTGAATTTTGAAAATGTGCAAAAAAGGTGCAAATTATCTATTATGTCAATTGTTTATTTAATATAACTATTGTTTTATCTTATGTTATTTAATGTTGATGTTAATATCCTAATTTTTATTTTCTTTTGTAGATATATACCGGTATTGGATATTATTGATGCAAGATGGGAGCTTCAACTTCACAGACCTTTGCATGCATTTGCTTATTGGTTGAATCCTCATTATCATTATATTACTGATTATAAACAAGACAAAAATATTAAATATGGAATGTATGATTGCCTGACTCGGATGGTGCCTGATGAAGTAGAGAGGGATAAAATTGATTTACAACTTAATATATTCTCCGAAGCAAAGGGGTTATTTGGCATTGAGGCTGCCAAAAAAGCAAGGGATAAAAAGACTCCAGCTAGATGGTGGGATTCTTATGGAGATGAATGTCCAGAGCTACAAAATCTTGCAATACGAGTTCTAAGCTTGACTTGCAGTTCATCTGGATGTGAGCGTAACTGGAGTGCGTTTGAGATGGTAAGTTTTTTTTTAAAAAAAACAAATATTGTTTTCATTTTTTATAAGAATCTTATATTTTATCAATTGCGAATTTTTTTTATAGGTTCATACTAAACGAAGAAATTGTCTACAGCAGAAAAAAATGAATGACTTGGTTTTTGTGATGTGTAATTTGAAAATGAATGATAAGGACAAAAAGCAAGTCATTGATTTTGATGACGTTGTAGATGATCTTCCATCTGATGATGAATGGGTGACTGAAGGAGAAAGACATGGTGGTTCATCGAACATTAATTTACTTCAAACTATTGATAGTGCAACACGAAGACAAAATGGAACAGAAGACGATAGTGATGAAGATAATTTTAATGGTGTTGAGATGAGTACTGAAGCCACTGAAGATTATTTTGAAACTTTGCATTCAAGGCGTTTAGAGTTAAATAATGTTGGCACCGGTAGTACTAATAATCTTTTTCATTGTGATGCTATTGATGCAATTCCTGGACATAGTGAGGGGGGTGAAAGTGAAACTGAAGCTGGTTTTAGTTTACATTGTACGCCAGCTGAAGATTTGTTTTAAATTTGTTAGTTTTTAACTTATGAACTTTTAGGGACATAATTATTTTGTAATGTGTTTTGAAGTTATTTTACATCATGTATGAACCTAAACTAATTAAGTTTTATGTCCATAATTATGCTATTTTGTATTCAGAAATATTTTACAAACGATTTTACGATTTTTCTTCTCACACGATTTTACGATTTTACGGTTTTTCTTCTCACACGATTTTACGATTTTTCGATTTTTGTACGGACATTTCGGGTACGATCTTTCTACGATTTTACGATCCGATTTTACGATCCGATTTTTCAGAGCCCTTTCCGATCCGTGTCAAAATCTCGATTTTGACTGCCATGCTGACCTCTCTTAAGGGACGAGAGCGCCCTCACCACTCACGCCAGAACCCCTTGGGTAATGCAAAATTATAGACATTTGATAGTAATGCAAAATATTCAAATTAAAAGCATGGCCACTTGAAGTTCCCCAATTGTTTATATAAAATATCCACTCATTCGGAGCTATAAATCAGCACATATAAAGATGACTAAAAGAAATCATGCTAGAATCCATACTTTGTAGATTCACCTTGGATTATTCTGATCCGCGCACCCATTTCATGATGGGAACAAGGCCTCACCCTCCGTGAACGGTTCACAAGCGGTTTGCGGAGAGACAAAGGCTTTTAATCATCTTCACATCCAATTAACAATCTTAAAATGTGAAGAAAAGGAAATCAAAAACGCATACAGGTCATGCACATGATGATGCTACTTGTCGAGTTACAACTTACAAACCATGCAGCAGAAACCCATTATTAACATGCTCCCCCCTTTTCTTTTCTTCTTCTGAACTTCTGTTTGTTTAAGATTACAGTACTGAATCTAAGCAAAGCATATGCATAACAAGAAATTAAACCTACAAATATTAATAATACCTACCAGACTATCCAGAGCGACTTACCCTAACGAGAATGCCCAGTGTGCATGGTGAATGGCAGAATTTCATACAAGCCTCACAAAGAAAACACAGTTCCATGTCTCCTTATGCCAAGTTCATGCCGTGTCAGAACAACTGGGTACAAGAAAATGCATTAATGGGCATCAACTCATACAGAAGTCTCGACCAATGCAATATTCAGCGATAGTTATTCGTGACTGAAACAGCAGTCTCAACTGAAATCCAACAAATGATCTCAAATGTCGAGGTTGAGGGCTTATACGGATTCCTTTGCCACAGCTTCCCCATAAATATACCTTGTGAATATCAGATAACTGAACTAACCAAGGACAGTTCATGGAGCTCACTTAGCATCCACTCCTCCCCAGTTTGGCCACCAAGGACTATAGCCCTTGTCCCTCCAACAACACAGGTACTGTGTCCCCAAGCAAATCTTGGCGGTCGCCCAGGTACATTTAGAATCCTCCATGTAGGTTTCTCGTCAGTAGGGTCGAGGAGATAAAGTTGTGAGGCAGAGTGAAGACCAGCAACAGAGCCACCAAAGATAAGGATTCTACCGCCCGGGAGGCTCACAGCTACATGATCAAGCCTAGGTGGAGGTGCTACCCCCCCTGGGTTTCCAGCACCAGGCATTCCACTCCCTGTTACACATCTCCAACAAGGTTCCTCCTCACTCAGATCCATGGTAAACACATCGCTGGAGCGGAAACGAAGGGGACCACTCTTAGCCAAACCCCCAAACATCAGTATTTTTCTTCCACCATAAACTGAGAGAGTGTGACCAAGCCGAGAAGGTGGGGTCCATGCTACTGGTATCTCCCTCCAGATAGGTTTCTCCATTGACAGATCAAGAAGAAATGTGTCACTAAGAAGTACACCAGAATCTGCACACCCTCCAGAGACAATCAACTTAGTCCCATCAAGGGTGCAAGAGCTGTGCCATGATCGTGGAAGTGGCGGGGCCAATCCAGAAATCTCATGCCAAGTTGGAGGCTTGGCATCCAAATCCAAAACAAAGACATCATTCAATAGACCTTGTCTTCCACAACCTCCAAAGACCACCAAACGAGACCCATTAACACAAGAAAGTGTGTGTCCCCACCGACCAGGAGGAGGGGAGCTCACTTGGACATGTTGCCACTCTGGGCTCCTGGAGTTCAGATCCAGGACAAATGTGTCATTCATTGGTTGCATGTCAACACCCTCCCCACCAAAAAGGACAACTCGATTACCAACCGCACAAGCACTGAAATTGCACCTTGAGGGTTCAACAACACCTCCAACAGTTAACTTTCTCCACGCAGCTGCTTCGAGAGTTGTCAATTCCCTTGCAAGTCGACCCCAGCCAAGTCTCTTTGCACCAGGTACAGTCTCTAGAACATGAGTTGTTTCACTACCCCAAGCATTCTGACAGACCATTCTCCAGAGATCCTCATTCTTTGTCAGCTCATAGAGTCGTCTGCAAACAGAACCGATTGATGCAATATCTCTTGGAGTCAACCGTGAGAGTACCTTGAGATACAGCACCTCATCACTCAATTGCAGTATCCCACAGATGCCACGACAAACATTACGGTCTCCTGCTGAGAATGAATGATAGGTGGAGAGACCAGAACGAAACCTATCAGCCAATTTTGCAGACTCCTTTACAAAAGAACCAGGAACAGGACCTAGATCAATATTAGTTTCGGTGAAGAACTGGATCCCAATAACATGAGTAATTGTATCATCATCTCCATATATAGGAGTAAGTCGCAGCCTGTTCATTAGTGGAGATCCATCTTTTCTGAAGTTTAACAACTCGCCTTGGAACCCAATGCCCTCATCAAGGCATCTTCTTATTTCTGAAACGACTGTGGAGTCAACCAATGGATGCCTTCGCTTAGCAAATGGTCCTCTACATTGCAAGAAACGGCTGTAACAAGTATAGTATCAGAATAATGAAAGAATGGCCAATAATCCATGATGACCATAAAATGTTAACATTATAGCATCCACACAAACACATGCACATGTGCAAGAGAGAGAGAGAGAGAGAGAGAGAGAGTAGTATCAGAATAATGAAAGAATGGCCAATAATCCATGATGACCATAAAATGTTAACATTATAGCATCCACACAAACACATGTGCGAGAGAGAGAGAGAGAGAGAGAGAGAGAGAGAGAGAGAGAGATTCTTCCAAACTAATACCCAATAAATGATAAAAGAGTATTGGAAAAAATAAGAAGCAAAGCCCTTGCACAATATTCAACTCTACAATGATAAACAAATACAAAAACACAAAAGCATATATCATATTGACAACTCTTAAAACTCAAGAGAATGTGAAGGTGGAGAAAACCAAGACACAGCTTCATGGAACCCAGCAAATGTACTAAAAAACAACTGCAAAAAAAAAAAAAATAAGAATAACAGTTATAAATGATAAAGGACATCGTGGACCATCTATGTTAACTCAAATATAAGCATAGCAGCATTGAGCCAGGCAGCAAACTTACACGTGAAGTTCTATGCATGATATTAATCGCAGTCATGACATCAAGGGAATGGCATAAAGGTCACACCCATCATAGTTATGAATCATAAGCAGCTCTCAACAATTTTTTAGTAGCACATGACAAAAACTGTAAATCATGTCTTAGATTTATGTATAATGAAAGATGCATCTCAAAAAAGGATCTCCATGGAGTGCCATAGTAGTGGTTATCATCTGTACAAAACAAAAGCATGAAAGAAATGAGGTAGAAGTCAAAACTTTCAGCAGATAGGAAAAAAAATGAAATTCTAGGGAAGAAAATGAGGTAGGACCATGGGTGCCAAGAAGTGATGAGTGAAGGGTTAAAAAAAAAAGCATGAAAGAAATGAGGTTGAAGTCAAAACTGCTGGCAGGCTGGCTTTAAAGATAAAATCATCAACAGCCATTATCTTTATATATGGGCTGTTAACAGACTCTGCCATTATGTAATAGCAGCTATGGCCATTATGGTGTGCTTTCAAAAAGCATGTTACTAAGGCAAAAACCAGTGATGGGAAGTGAATATCTGAGTACTGGTGGTTACATAATAGCAACGGACACTATTTATTTCATGGTTCTGTGAATCCTCACAATGCCTGTCCATAATATATAATATAAAGCAACAAAGAAATGTTGCTTAAGCATTAGCTTAAAGAGCAACACAAATTAATAAATCATCCATTAAAACTTTTTTCCTATAGTTTTGACTTGGATCTAGATATGAGACTTTAAATCACACCACTACTTTCAATTGTCAAACTCATAACCATTTAAAAATCAAGGTTCAAAATTTAAACAAAGCTTTATAAATCAAGCTCCTGACGTTACCAAACTAACTTTCAGAGCATGTACAGTTACATGACATTCTTGATTCAATAAAATGCAGTAAATCTAAAAATATAGTCTTGTGCATATACATCATCTTTCATATAGGAAAATAAGAATCTTTAGACAAAAATTAGCACTGCAGCTACAGTAGCAATGGTAGAGATGCTTTGCTCTAGGTAACCTCCAGTTTTAACTAGTGCCAGTGTACTTCAGTTCATTAAAATTTGCTAAAAAATATCAAGGATAAAACCTTCTGAGAAAATATCAATACAGGGATGGAAACAATTTCCGTAACCCAGTCAAGCTCTGAAATGCTCGGAACTATAAATCGAGAGTTACATGCAATGAGTGCTATCAGTTAATAATATCAAGAACACATGAGATCGCTTACACAGGGTCAAACAATTAATAATGCGCAAAAAAGGTAATACCCAAGGTCAAAAATAAGAAATCAATCACATTGATAGTTATTAATAAAAAAAACGCCGCTGTAACACCAAATCTTGCAAATCTGTGCATTCGCATTGAACCACGACAGATAAACCATCTATTGTCTCTGGGTACATTAAAGATGCAATTGGTCTTACCAATAACAGTTGTTCCAATCAGCCAGAGTATACTTAGATAATCATATTATAAATTCCAAATATTTAATCAATACATCAACAGTCCAAACCAGTACAATCTATGTTTCATATGTTAAATTAACCTTGAAATGAAATCAACTGTAAAGTGTCATCACCACATACCATTGAAAAATCATATCTCCAACAAGATGTGATATCTAAATGTAAACTTTGGATTCCAATTCAAAAAAGAGGTGGGATTTGAATAACCAACCGAGTAGATTGAAGAGAAAACGTACCAATTACGGCCAAGAACTTCCTCAGCTCGATAGCCAGTAATCATCTCGAAAACAGTATTGACATAAATAAGAGGATGGTCTGGTTCAAGAGCATCAGCGACAACAAATCCACAAGGAGCAGTTCGCAGCAAATTATCAACAGGGAATGGAAAAGGACCACATCCTCCTCCATCTTTTAACATGAACCCCCCCTCATCTTCATCTCCACTCAGATCCGAATTGCTATCCCACTCCATTTTTAAACTTTTTACCTATCCCAATAATTTATTCGACAACAAAATCCTTATCCCATGAAATAAAAAACCCCAAAAATAAAACAAAATAAAACAACCCAAATGTTTGCAAAAGATAAGAGAAAAAAACAAAAGAAATTGAATAGTTGAAGAGGTATGCAGGTATGTAGGTGCATGGAGAAGATGGCAGACAACGAGTGGTGGCTGGTGTTAAGGAAATTCAGCTATAACCCCCCCAACGGTACAAGCTTCTTTTCCCTTATGTTCTTGTTTGTTCGTTGCTCTCGTGTGTGCGGGGTTTTTTTTTTTGACATGTGCCTTGCGAGTTGCGAGTCTCCGCCTGGAAAAATCTGGGACTTGACGGCTTGCTCACTACGCAAACCTTTTGCTGTCATTTTGGAACTATTAAAAACTTTGTGGTTTTACAGTAAAATTACTACTATTTTACTTCTCATACCAAAAAAATTAACTCTTCATATATTTTCGTATATTATTTTCAGATTCTTTGAAGTTTTCTGATATTTTGTGTTTTAATTTGCAAAGTAAAACTATTAATTTACCTCTAGGAGTTGACAAAACGACAAGGAAAATTTCAGGATATTTTTGGTTTTTTATATATTTGTGCATAATGAAACTACATAAAAATCACCGGAAAAGACAAGACTAAAGGCATGGAGCTGAGGGCATTATGGTACTTCTATGTCTGATTTTTTTGAGTTATTGCTAGGTTCAGGAGTGTATGGATAATTTTGAATTTATTTATTTTGAATTTACTGCAGTCGCATCGTGCGTCCATGCCAGTAGTTTTTCACGTGGAGCCATGGGTGTCTATATGTGGTGTAAGTTGTCCGGTCATCGGGTGCACCGTCATGTCCTCTTTCTCCTAGTATGACGCGTGTTGTGTGAATGCATAGGTAAATTACTGATGGACATTTTTCCCCTTTTCTCTCTCTTGCAACCGGAAAATACATGGTAGTCTTTTATGTTTTTGGTTGTTTTCTTTTAGTCTTTGTTTTTTTTATTACGTTTTTATTCTTGATTTCTTCAATGAAAATTTTAATTGTTTTCAATTTTGCTTTTCAATTGAAACTGATCATATATGTTTTGTTTCATTTCAGTCTTTATTATTTTGATTTTTGGTTTGTTCCTTTAATTTTTTTCATCCAATTGAAAATGGTTATATATACTATTTTTTATTTTGGTTTTTATTCTTTTAAGTTTTTTAACAAAATGACATTGTAATTTTTTTGAAATCATTTTATTTGTTTTGGTCCCAAGGTTTTTATTTGTTTCAATTTTGTCCCTTAATTGTAAGTAATTATAATTTTTATTTTTTATTTCGGCACTTATCATTTGAATTTTTCATTTGGTATTAATTATTTTGTTTTTTTAGTCTTTTTTTAACAATATTTATTTTTTACCCGTATTTATACATTTATGCTTTCAATTTTTGTTTTTGATTTTTGTCATTTTATTTTTATTGGGGTTTTATTTTTATTTTGTTCAGTCCTGAAAATTTAATTTATGTTGGTGATCATTTTAAAATTAATATTCCTCTTGTTATTCCCTTGTTCTTTTTTTGTATTTTTTGTTATTTTTATATGTTCTTCGGATAAGATGATTTTATGGTTTCATTGTTTGCGCAAAGATAATAATAATTTTAGTGATTATTTTTCTATTGTTTTCTTGTAAAAAATGTTTTTGCTTTTTTTTTATTCTTTGGAGCAATTTAATGATTTTAATTATTTGGACAATAATGTTGATAATAATTTTAATTGTTATAGTCATGATAATGATGATAACATAGAAATGAATTTTCAATGATGTTTTCTTCTTTGTAAATAGAAAATGAACTACTTATTTTCATTATTTAATTATTGCAAGTGTTTTCATAATTTATATTTTATTTGTTGTGTTTCATTTAAATTAATTATAAAATGAGCTAATCTTAATACAGTGAATCTGATAATTCAGGTATTCAAATCTTCTTGTTTTTTTTAATGATGATGATAAATTTATGTTGATGATTTCATTAAAACTTACTAAACAAATAAATTTATATCGATTTAAAAAATCATATATTTTATAGCAAACTCGCAGTCGACAAAAATTCTGCATGGATTTATTATTTTACCTATATTTATATTATAATAAAAAACTCTCACATAATTAATATTTTTTATTATGGTTCTGGTCGTAACGAAGCACGGGTATATATATATATATATATGGTTTCGGTTTTTAATTTTTCCACAATAATAAGAGGACTATTATGTTTTATATTTGATAGGTATTGGACTGAATTTATTTTATAACAATAATTCTCATGTCTTATTTAATATTTAAAATATAGATTATAGCATATATTTTAACCCAAACTATATATATATATATATGGAAAATGATTACTAGAATACTGGTATTTATTTAAATAATATTTTATTTTGAAAAAAGTTTAAATTTCTCTTATGTCAATTGAGACACGTTATTGAGTAATGCACATATAATTACTTTAAATTAGCTTATTTTTGAAAACAAATTAACATCTTTATTTTTTATTTGGCAGCATAACGATTGACTAGCTTGGGGTTTGAAAAATTCTAAATAGTATTCAGCACATGAATCTATCACTGTAGTCCCCCCAGAAATCATGAAAATTCTTTTGAGAGAGAATAAAACAGGTAGGTGAAAGTTCTATGATCGGAAAATGGTGATTATCATCATCAGTACAAACAACAAGCCATCCACACTCAATCCCCCCCGAGTGTGGATGTGTTAAGCTATACCGTACTCATCAGCTGGAAGACCACGCGCACATATATATATATATATATAGCTTATCATCAGCATCAAGGAGTCCACTGCCCTTCTGTTTTTTTCCTGGCATCTCCTAATTAACCAGATCCAATGCAAAACCATTTTCATACATCGTTAATCTATCTGGAAATCCATTAACTAAATGCACACGAACAAGCAAGTTGGGGCTCAGACATTCAACACTGAAAGTGTCTGATTAATAATGCAGCCTCTGAAGATAAAGCAGATACCAGATACAGCTCCAAAATGCTTAATAATGGAAAACCCATCGGAGAAATTGTCTGTGGTAAAGAAAACCCCTAAATCAATGGAAGCCATAATAATTTATCCCTCTTTCTCCCTGACATTTTGTCATGAAACCCCAAACATTTAGGGGTTTTATGACAAAATGCCAGATCAGGGCTTTATCAAAGAGGTGGAGAAGCCATAATCTGCCAAGGAAACAATTTTTATGCATGCAATCTGCCAAAGAAAACATCAAAATCATCGATAACTAATTGGCAATTCAAAAGAATAGAAAAGGATTAGCTGTCGATATTTGAGAAAAGAACAATCGATATACCTGTGATGGATTTTGGTATGAATGCAAAGAAGAAGAACCTAGCTTTCATTCTTCTCTCCATTTTTTTTCTGCAACAGAGAGAGACGAAGAAAGGATAACAAAATTTCTCCAATGTTTTATTTTATAATAACAAGATTAGACAAGTTTGTCCAAGGCTTGTTTAATGCGGAAAAATTAGTTTTTACATTGTGAAAGAGGCATCAAAATAAATTCATAAAAAATTATCCTATCCGGTTTATACGCTATACCAAACGGCAAACGCTTCCTTAATGTAACTCCAGAATAACAACCAAGTCCATACAATAAAACTCCATCATAAATGACTATTTTAGCGTGAAATTAGAGTGAATGTCATAATTTTTCCTTTTATTTAAGTTGATATCGTGTAGCGAAGGTTATTACGATTAAATCTACAAACTACAGCTAACGATGTCTTCCAACAGTGGTTCTTCAATCAGCTCCAGCTGCTAGATGTGTATCAGGTATCGAAATTGGTGGGGGTTGTATGGAATCAAAAGAATGACAGGCTATAGAGTGGTGTAATGAAAAATCCTGGAATGGAGTTCTTGGAGAACTGCACACAATAAGGGACTTCTCAATAATGAAGGCCAAAGTGGGATAAGCCTCCAGCAGGACTTTCAGAATGTAATGCTGATGAGGCGGATCGGCTTTAGAAGCAAGCCTTGTTGTTCAAAGTAGTGAGGGTGCTGGGAAAACAGATACAGCATTGGGACTAATGGAAATGTTGTTGTCTCTCAAATTGTATGGTTAATACTAGGCAAATCTCATTGATAGCCTTTCACCAATCATACACGGTTTCATCAATTCAGTACATGCATGCATAAGGAAGAGGGTGGTGGTGGTGGACGTTGCTTTCAGTGCCACTGTTAGAACGAGATATGGGGAGAGAGATTCTTTTCATTATCGCCACAGGGAGCTTGAACAGAACTCGCAGGTAAGAGCTCACGCGAGATTAAACTAAACAGTTTTTATTTTATTTTTCTTCTCCACTACATGGTATTTTACTCGTCAATACATAACAAGAAGTTGGTTGAATAATTGTGACTTAAGTCTTGAAACACAATTGTACTACTACATATATACTCTAAGCAAGAATACAGCAGGTATAACCCCGTAATACTCAATTTTCCAAGCAATCTGCCACCCAACTTCCTCCATACAGTTGATGCTCCAGTTAAAGCTCTTCTATTTAAATTTGATGGTTTGAATCCTCAGTGTTTTTTTCAGATGAAAAACAACCACGAGCAGTTTCACTATTGAAATCATCAACTCTCCTTAAACTGGCTTGTTTCCAAACACTGATCTGTGAGCACCAATAGCCCTGTACACCAAACAAATCCCAATGTATTATTGTCAGATCCTCTGACATACAAAAACATCAAAGAGATATCAACGAATCCCCGTTTGAATAAGACTCAATGAGAACCTACGTTTTTTTCTTTTCTTTCCTGAATTGAAGAACATCAGAAATTTAACAAAGAGGTGGTGCTTGCATCCAAATTAGCACACAAGATACGATTAAACAAGTGTTCAGTTACATTGTTAAGGCCCTCAACCTAACTTGGCAGATTAGAGTTGCACCCAAAGTGGAGGACTCTAGTTTGAAACACCCACTCGGGAGGGTTTTCTGTCAGGTTGGCAAAAAATAATGCTGTTATATTGAAACCTCAAGATTCCAGAAGGAAGATTATGCAAACATGTTTGTAACTCAGACATGAACATGAAATCCTTGCCAATTGATCGTGTTGGGAGTACATGCTTAGTTATTTATTAATCAATGGACTCATATGATGGTGGGAAATAAGTACGCACCGTAAAGTAATAACAATTAGTATGCTAAAGAAGGATTTGACTGGAAAAAACAGATTAAATATTAGTTTAAGTATATCTTCAAAAGAGAGAAAAAACCATAAAAAATAAATGGAAAATGAACCAAAGACTGAAGATGTTACAAAGCTAAGACAAGCATGGGTGAGAGCATAGATATCACTATTCTCCTCCATGAAAAATCATCACCCTGTTCGGAGCAGGTTTTGGGAGATGGATGGAAACAATCCCTCACCAGGTTTTAGGCATGAGAAAGACATCATGAGAATCCCACAACATGATTATGTATGTTTTTGTATCGAATGCTATAAATCTCGGGTTGTTTCTTTCTTTCTATATCATATGTTATTACTTTACGGTGCGAGAAGCATACTAATTGTATGGGCTAACATATTTTTCTAAAAACAAAAGGCAAGTGCGAACTTCTTTCACATCATATTATGATCTAGACATTGATCTTTTGATAAAATAATTTAACCAGAAGCTTTCAAGTTTCTTCATAGGAAATCCCCAAAGAGAAAATGAAGATTAGATTCTCAACAAGAATAGGAGAACAAGGACACAGGTATCATCCTCAAGTATGGGGTGGGCACAAGGCAATTCCTGTTGCCTCCATAACACATAAAAAATTATCAAAATCAAGGATAAGTTTGGGACTGAAATTCCTAACACAGACCTGATTATGTGAGGGAGATACGATAAATAAAAAGCATGCACCTGAAGCATATTTCTATGTAGTTTTTCTATTTTTGGAAAAACAAATTTCTGAAAAAAATAAATATATGAAGGGATCTTACTTGAAGAATCATGGACAAGCTGAACAGTTGCTCACATATTTTTTTTCAGGATTACTCAATCAATAGTTCTCATGATGAGCCAAATAAGAAGATCCAATCTGAATGCTTAAGTAAGTCATGACTGCATATTCTCTCGAACACGAGAAGCTAGCCTTCGCATAGACTGATAATCAAACGAATCATCAATATCCGTAATAGTTGATACAAAATCCATGGCTTCTTCGAATTTTTTTGCTTTACAATAACCATCCACGACAATTTTGTAGGTTAGCTCATTTGGCCTGCAGTCATTCTTAGTCATGTAGCTAAGCGCTTCATCTATTTCCGCAAACATTCCCTTGGCTGCATAGCCACCAACAAAAGTATTGTATGTAACTATACACGGTCGAATTCCTCTAGATATCATCTCAGAAAGAATTCTTAGGGCTTCATGCATGAGTCCTTGTCTACAAAAGCCTTTAATGACAGTGTTATAAGAAATAAGGTCTGATTTGCCACCAGACTTTTGTAGCTCCCTCAGAATCTCTTCTGCTTTCCAGCACTCTCCTCCTCTAGCATACAGGTCCATTAAGCTATTGTAAGTAACAAGATCTGGCTGCAGTCCACACTCTTGAATCAAATGCATTATTTCATGGGCTCGGTCATACATGTTTTTCCTGGAAAACATTGAAAGCATTGAGTTGAAGACAACTAAATCTGGTTTGTATCCATGCTTTTGCAATGCTTGAAAAGCCCTTTCCATACCCGCTAGTGCTCTACATTTGAAGTTTGCAAGAATAAGGGTTCTCAAAAGCATCCAACTGGGAAAGATATGACCATCATAAATATCCTTTTCAATCCTATTTATTCCTTTCACATACCCTCCCTTTGCATAAGAATTGAGAATTAATGAGTATGAGGTTTCACTGGGTTTGAATCCCTTATTCTTCATGTCTTTGATGACTAATTCTGCTGTTCTCCAGTCCCCTCGTCGAGCCAGAGCATTCAGAAGCGCATTGTAGGTGGCAACAGAGGGAGTAAACCCTGCTTGAAGCATTTCCTCGTAAATTTTTTCGGCGTCAATATCTGAACCACAACGGCCAGATGCAGTAATCAAGGTATTGAATGTATCTCTATCAGGCTCAAAACCACAACTTTTCATTTCCTGAAAAACCCTTTTTACATATTTGTGCATACCCTTATTGCCACACATGGAAAGCATTGTGTTCCATGTTATACGATTAGGAGCACATCCATTTACTTTCATATCACAAAGTATCTTCATCATTTCCTCTGATTGTGACTTCTTCCCTAGCATCCCAAGGATAGCATTGTAAGTGCACACATTAGGAGCACAGCCGTACTCCTTCATCTGGTCAAACAAACTTAGAGCTTTGTCCACTTGTGCTGCTCTGCCATAAGCATTTATCATGGTGGTATATGTAACAGCATTTGGTTTTATCCCATTTTCAGTCATTGTGTCTATTAAAGCTGCTCCTTCCTCGTAGAATCCTGCTCTCACATAAGCGGCCACAAGCTCATTATATGTCACAGCATCAGGTGGACAATTATTATCTTCCATTTCTTTCATGATGCTCAGAGCCTCTGAATAGATCCCCGCCTTCCCAAATACTTGCAGTAGAGCATTATAGGTAACAGTTCCAGGAGCATATCCCTGAGACTTCAATCCAACAAAGAACTCTTTTGCTTCATCCAACAAACCCTCCCTCCCACAAGCAGATATAACAGTACTGCAAGTAAAGTCATCAAAACCAAGTCCTCTACTTCTCATCTCATCCAAGAGACCTAAAATCTTATTCCAAGATCGACCCATCTTCCCATAAACATCAAGCATGACATTGTAAGTAACCAAAGTTGGCGACAAGCCTGACTCGTTCATTTTCTCAAAAATAGCAACAGCCCTCTCATACTTGCCACATCGCGAATATGAGTGCAAAATGGTTGTGTATGCTCGAACATCAAGCGAGTAGTCTTCAAGGGGAATCACGTCAAAAATTCTTGATGCAACAGAATGTTGCGACTCCCTACCAAGAATCCTAGCCATTAATTCAACAGCCTGATTATCTAAATTCACTTTTCCAGGGCCTAAATTCAATACCAGCCATTCAAACAACAAAATGGCCCTTTCACAATCACCAGAAAGGTCTAGTGCTTTCAAGACACCAATCAAATCAACTTGAAACAACTCGAACTTGCAAGACTCAAAGAAATCATTCAAACTACGCAAAGGCTGTTCCCTTATTGAATTAAGCAGCAACTTACCCCTTTTCGACAAAAAATCAACTGACCCATTTTCAGATAAACCCTCTTCTTTCTCAACTTCAAACTCAAGAACTGAAACTGAAGTCGAAATGGGCTTTCTACTTGTGTTCTTATAAAGCTGTTTGTGATTTAAAGATTCATTAGAAATCTGAAGAGAAGGGAATTGGGTTTTGTTTAATTTGTGATTGGGAGGGGAGGAGAGATGGAGGAGGTGTTGGAGGAGAGAGTCGAAATGAAAAGAGGATTGCGGAGGAGGAGGAGGAGGCAGTGTAGCAGAGCTGAATTTTAATGGTGGGTTATTGGGTAGTGGTGGTGGTCTGTTAACTGGGATAGGATACACTGGTTTGTTTGCAAACAGACTGCTTTCCATGGCATAGAGGAGGGCTAAACAGAGAAGAGCAGGGCAGGGGGATGGATTTCTAAATTTATTAGAAATGATTGATTTTGAGCACAAGATAAGATAGCAAGTAAGGTTGTGGTGTTTTTTTTTTTTTTTTTTTTTTTTTGAGGTAATGGATCATGTAACAGGTAGGGTAAGGTGAGGATGGTTGGTGTTTTTTTGGCTATCAAGACAAGATTCTTGGACTCAAATCCACGGTCTTTATGTGCAAAGATGTTGTAGTGTGATGGAACCATGCTCTTAAAATTCCCATCAAGCTAAAAGAGTTTTCACTGTTGATTTACTGTACCCTGTAACTCATAGTCACTATTCACTCGCAATTTCACTCGGTACATTACGGCGCACGTCCACCTTTTTTTTTTTTTGCTTTTTCAACAATGTATTAGCGAAAAAACCCCCCGAATATGACAAAAACCGCCGCCATTTTCAGGGGCTCCTAGGTAATTAACCATTTCCGGTCCGGTCCGGTTCGTCCGACTGATTTTTTTAAAAAAAAAATATTTCATTGAACAATGGATTAACGATTTTGTCCTTCGAAAACGACAAAAACACGGCTGCGAGGGGAAGGGTTTCACGGTAATTAGTCAATATTTTATTATTTATTTCATCGAATAACTGTTGGCGCGTTGTAGGACGCGCCGTTCGTTACTTCGCTCACGCGTGTTTCGGGCGGCGCGTGCGGCTTCATACGGCGTCCAAAAATGACCAACTGACATCTAGAATGATTTTCCGGCATGTTATCTTCCACCCGATGCGGCGTTTGTATCACGACGGTGTCCAGAAACGTGTAAATGATCGTTTGAATTTTCCCCCCAATTTCTCTCTCCTGCCTGCGCCAGATGACGTCAGCTAAGCTGTTTGTTTTCAAATTTCATATCAGTCCCTGAACTGTATAATTTGTTTTTCTGACCCTTATTGCTATTATATAACTTTTGATTTGTTTCAATTTCATCTTTCAATTGAAATTGATTATATATTGAAGTTTCAATTCGGTCTTCATGCTTTTAATTTCTCGAATTGGGCTGGAATTCTAAATATTTTTGGTATCAAAGTTTGGATTTAGTTCAATTTCATCCTTCCATACAAATTTATTATAAATCCTTAATATTTTGGGTATCAAAGTTTGATTTCTTTCAATTTTATCCTTTTATGCAAGTTAATTATGGATTTCAGTTTCATTTCGGTCCCAAATCTTTTAATTTCAGGTTTTATTTTAAATTATTTAATTTTAATTTCTGTATTTACTTCAATTTTATCCTTTGAATTATATATATATTATTTAAAGTATGTCAAATTAATTATATATTTGTATATTTATGTCAAATTAAAATATGTTAAATTAATTATATGTTTTAATATTTATTGAATATTATCACATAAGAATATATATATATATATATATATATATATATATATATATATATATATATATATATATTAAAGAGGAAAAAAGGACCCATAAGATGTAATTATAAGAAAATGTTTTAATTTTAACAAATACTTTCTTATCTTTATTTTAAAGCATCCAAGATTTTTTTATGTTAACAATCACTTACGAACCTTATTGAATGAATAAAGAATAACAACAAAAAAATTTCTTTTCAAATTTGATAGATATTGAGAAGATAAATGGGTGTTATACTATCAAGTTATTTTGTTTCAAATTTTTTTAATTTATTTCTTTTCTTTCATATATATATATATATATATATATATATATATATATATATATATATATATTGTTTTCAAGAATGCTTTTCCAAACAAAATAGGTATGTTGGTGTTTAAGAGATCACCTTATATTTAAAAAATATAAATGTCATATGGAATAACCAACCTATCAATCATGACTATGACATTTGTCATCACACTAAGTAGATAAACAAAACTATGATATGTAAGTTGTATTTACAACACCAATTTTATTTAAAAGCTCAAGACTAAGAAAATCATAAACATGTTTAAGCATAACACTAATGGATGCGTGCAAATCATATAAAACCTTTTCAAAGCTTACATTACCAATAACATATGAGATAATAAACACAACAAGGTTGATTTTATTTAAAGGCAATTTTTTAACAACAATAGATACAACTTCATCTATACTTACTATTTCATAACTGTTTAGTTTGAAAGCTCTTTTGGTAGTACACAACTTCTTGAAGAATTTTGCATATTTGGTAATTTGATTGCTAACATCACTCAAAGAAATATCAAGTTTCACTTTCTTGTAAACCTTTAAATTCTCTTTCTCTTTGTCTTCTTTCTTAGAATTGGAAGAGTTTAAAGGAAAATGAGGGATTATCTTGAAATTAGGATTGATTGGGTAAGGACTTACCTTTGAAGTATTGCTAGATGTTTTGATTTGTGGAGGAGTAAGTTGTTTATTATTTATGCCCAGTTCTATTTCTATCTCGTTTTCTTCCTCCATCTAAATATGTTTCAACCTTTGTTCTTTAGGTTTTTTCCCACTTCACAACATGATTACACTAATATAAATTGAAAAGAAAAGATAGAATGGATATTATATGTTGTTACTCATTTTTGAGCCCCATGTTGTTGGAGATGACATCTATCCCTTTTGAACTAAGTGTAGAAATTTAGCTCATGGTTACTAGACGATTAACAAAAAAAAAAAGAATAAAAAATGTTTTTTGAACCCTGTCTCTGTTGCCTCTTATTTTTCTTATCCTCCTCCTTTGCTGTTGAAATCGTCAAGATTCTTAGATTAATTAAGAGTCTTCATAATGCTAAATTCATTATTTCTTTATTTGATCTTTAAGTAGGATAAATCCCTCAGAATTTGGATTAAAAAATAGATTTTGTTGTTATCGTGATTGTGTTCTATTACCATTTTTTTTCTTCCAAACTTTGACTTTCATTTTGACTTGGTTTCATGCAATATCTAACCATCCAAGCTATCTTCTGTCATTCATGAAATTTTAAAGTATTGATCTAAACTCTTATTAAGTCCATAGAGGAAGTTGCACTATTAGAAGAAGCAACTACAGAAATCAATGTTCCTATATTTTTTTTTCAGCATTTTTATTTTTATAACCATTCATAATCACATAAAAGACCTAATTCAGTAAACCAAAAATTCATTTGTTGTTGCCAACAAAGAAAGTTTTGAACATAAAAATTTTCAGGTTTGCTAGATAAGATATTTATAATATCTATAGTAAAATTCAAACAAACAAATCAATAAAATAAAAGCTAAATGAATTAAATAGGAAAGATTTTCTCTCTAAGATTGCTACAATAAAATTAATTGGATGCTAAAAAAATAAATAAGGCAAGCAAATATAACACTTATTACTACATAATATAAAATATACAATACAATTTTAACTAATATGAGAAGAATAAGGGTTTAGATAAAATCTGATATTGTGGCACGCAGTAGTGCTATCCTTATAGAGACAATGCTCCCTCTACTCAAAAACATTTCAAATATAATACACGCTTTTCTCCCAAGATACAACAATTCATTGAAATTTTTGGATGCATTTTTTGTTTAACAAACCTGTAATCACCCTTAATATTCACTTGAATTATTAGAATAAAAGATAAATACAGTAGGATTTGAGAGAATAAAAAGTATGTAGAGAATAGTTTAAAATATGTAAATGCTTTTATTTTTGAGAAACAATTAAAACATAAATATAGTAGGACTTTAAAATAGTTGAAAATGTTTCATATGCATTTCATATTAAAAGATTAAGAAACAATTCATATGCATTTAAACTAAAAATAATCATAATTATTTTTGAGATAATATTTGTTTGATTTTGTGTTTGTATTGTATAATTTAAAGTTATTTTATCTTCAATTTGAATTTAAATTATTTTTTAAATTAATATATTTTTATTCATATAATTAATTAATTAATTAATCATATATGAATTGTATAACCCTGGAACAAAGCGCCGAAATGCTCCAAAACTAAAACGGAATTGACAACCTTGATTATAACGATTATTATAATAAATTATAATGGTTATGGTAATTAATTAAAACAACTGAAATGGAATTGACAACCTTGAGTATAACGATTATAGTAATAAATTATAATGGTTATAGTAATTAATTAAAACAACTATATTAATTATTCCTAATAATTATTATTAAAGATAAAATTAAAATTAAAATTGTAACAAAATATACCTGCTTTAAAAAAAAACTTAGAAAACAACATAAAAATTAAAAATTCTGTATTTTGAAAAAAAAATATTTTGGAATACAAATATAAAAATTTATGTTTTTATTAAAAATTTCCTATTTTGTCTGCATATGACCAAGTCTCTCCAAAACATATTATATCTATATATTTTCTTATATAAAAATCATAAAAAATAGTGTTTTTTTTTTTTTTTTACTTTGCATGCATATTTTGGATTTAATAATTAGTTTATTAAAGCCATGATACAATTTATATTTTTTAAAAACACAAAAAAAAATATATTTTGTTTCTTTTAATATGTAGGATTACAAACACATATTCAAGAAGTATTCCTCATTTTAAATAAAATAGTTTTTTTATCATCATTTATTTTATATGTTCTAAACTTTTTATATTAATTATTTTTTGTAATTACAAACTTATACGTAAGATATATTCATGGTATTAAATAAAAGGATATTTTCTTTTATTTTTATATGTCTTGACTTTAAAATGACATGTTTAACTTGATAAGATAAAAATTTCTTTAATGAGTAGCACTTTTCCTAAATCTTAGACAAACCAATGATTAGAAAATACAACATGCCCTTAGTTTATTTAAGATAAATAACAATGCAACTTATTTTAGGTAAAATATTTTAGAGGGATACACCCTCCCCATTTATAACTTGTCTCTTTATGTAGACTTCCTTAGACCAATAGATTTTCTAGTATTTATAATACCAGGTGACAACTTCTATTTCATTGATTTTATTAATAAAAGACAAGGATTCCTTATTTGTTTCACCATTACATTTTCACGCAAATCCCATCTCAGGAGGACAATTATCTTGATGCCGCACACATGCGACACACACCAAGAGCAAAAAAAATTAGAAAAATAAAATGTGGTAATAAAATTGATTTTTCCTTTAATTCTATAATTTGTAAAGTGTAATGACTATAATAAATATTTTGCCCAAATTACAAAGCCATTAATTCTCATCGTATTTTTTTTACTTCTGTTATCTATCAATCTCACATCACACTTCCTTAACAAATTAAGTTATAATTTGGTTCACTAAGAGCCAAATTAAACTAAAAAGAGAAAAAGAGAGAAAAAACGACATTATGCACCTCTCTTTCACAATGCCATGTAAGGGATCCACAATGCATTTTGCGTAGTGAACCCCCCATGCTTTTTAGTTTTTTTAGTTAAACCATGTGTAGTTAGCTGAAAGTATTTTTTATTTGAAAATATATTAAAATAATATCTTTTTTATTTTTTTAAAATTATTTTTGATATATTAAAACAATCTAAAAACATATATTTTTTTGAAGCAAACACAAATATACTTTTTTAAAATATTTCAAAAAATATTTTGAAATGCAAAAAACAAATGGTTTTTTAATACATAAGTCCTTAGAGAAATTTAGAAGCTCATTTGTCTAGTAGCAATTATTTTTAATTTTTTTTTGCTTAAAAATATATTAATATAGTATATGTATTTTTTTTAATATTTTTAATATTAGTATATCAAAATAATTTAAAACAAATAAAAAAATCCAAGACAAAAAAAAAGTATCAATTCCTTGCAAAAATACTCTCCAACGTCAGCAAAAACAAACAGTCGTAAGTTTTGGCTCTTAATATATCCAAAGAGAAAAATTAAATAAACAAAACTAAAAAAAGAAGAGCATATTCTAGTTTATCTCACTAGTCACTCGTGTTGTGGTGAACTAAACCAGACAGAGCTCTTATCAAAACCCTAGCTAGTAGCTATCTAAGGTAGCGTTATTACCACAATAACAATACACCACCAGCCAGTCGCCTCCTCCCCTCTCATTCTATCGAACAGCTGAACTGCGTGCCTTGTCTCTGTCTGATTTAACAATGGAGGAGACCGACAAAACCATAAGCAAGAAGTTAGTCTCTCTCTCTCTCTCTCTCATGTTTTTTTACTTAAGATTTTGTTATTTTTTTCAGTGATGGATTGATTGTGGCTTTTGGGTATGCTGTTACTCTTGTAGTGCACTGAAGAAGGAATTAAAGAATAAGAAGAGAGAAGAAGAGAGGCGCCAAAAAGAGGAAGAGAAAGCTAGACAGGTCTCCTTCCTTTTTCTCCTCCTTCCTTTTTTTTCTTATTGTAATGTCATCGACAATTCATTTTCTTTTCAAATATGGAATTAAGACAATACCTTGTGATTTTATTTATTTATGTTTGTTTTAGTTTTCGTTTAAACATTTATAATTATTTATGTTAAAACATTTTTTTTTTGTCTGTTGACAATGGTACTCAAATTTGCAGGCTGCTGCCAAGGCTAGCACCGAGGTTCAGAAATCTGCAACCGCGGCCGATGATGAAGATATGGATCCTACGGTTTAACTCTTTTATCCTTGCTTTATCTTGTTAGCACTTGGTTATTATAGACACAAAGTTTTGTTTTAGTTTTTGAATTTGTTTCTTGTTTCGATTTTTGTTACAGCAATATTATGAAAATAGGCTGAAATATCTTGATGCCCAGAAGGGAGAAGGGAAAAATATGTACCCTCATAAGTTTTTTGTCACTCTGTCCATCCCTGAATACATTGACAAGTATGGGGAGTTAAGCAATGGAGAGCATCGTGAGGATGTCTCTGTGTCTTTGTCTGGTAATTTTGAACACAGATACTTTATTCGCTCTATTGTTTTATGTAACTTTGTTGAATTTTATTATTTCTGTGTTTTTCTAGGTCGAATAATGAGTAAAAGATCTTCCTCTTCGAAGTTGTTCTTTTATGATCTGCATGGTCTTGGTGCTAAGGTCCAAGTGATGGCTGATGCAAGGTATCTAGTGGTTTTTTTCCATACGTTCATTCATTAATTGGAACTTGTTCATGCTTGGTTGTTGCATTTCATCCACTTGCTTTTAGATGCTTACTCATGCACTTGTGTAGTATGTCTAGGATCCTTTATGTACTTCATGAATGCAAACCACAATTTTTATTGATTTTAATGCTTTTATGTCATACCTTTTTCAGTTCATCTGCATATCAGATGTTTGTACAGCTGCATATAGACTGTTCCATACATTAACAAGTCATACTGAAGTAGAAGTGCGAATTTATAAATTGTTATTTGGCACTGCCATACTTGCTTTAGGAGTTAAATTATCGCATTGTCCACCCCTCTAGGTATCTTTGAGTGATTTCTTATATGCTATCGTGTCTTCCTTTTTTGCTTCATTTCTCATTCAAATGGATAAATTTTCATTTCTGTAATTTCAGCAAGTCAGGTTTCAATGAAGTAGAGTTTTCTAAGCTCCATTCAAGCGTGAAGCGTGGTGATATTGTTGGTGTCACTGGATTTCCAGGTTTGGATTGTTACAAGTATTAGTTAATATTCTGTGCTTTCCCACTCATCTTATATTTTCAACAAAGAAATAAATTAATGTGAGATATATTTCACCCTCTTTATTTGTGCTATCAAACAGAAGCTTTCATTCTCAATCTTTTTCTTTGCCCTAACCTAATTGCAACTGAAGGCCCCCAATAGCTGTTGAACATTGTAACAAGGTTCATAGGGGATGCATCTCTTTCTAGCAAGAAAAACTGTGTTGAAATCTTGCAGTGGTTGATTCTCTATGATATTTAGTTATCATGACAAGAAATTGAACCTCAATTGTGATATAGCATTGTTTAAGCCATTCCCTCCTCTCTCTGTATGTGCACTTGTGCAGCAGCTCTTGTTTCCATGGATATGCATACTTGTAGAAAGCATAGAATTAAGTCAAGAAAAGTACGTAAATCCAGTTTAGAAGAATTGCTATTCAATCTTCGCTGATGGCCTCTTTCACAAGATAGGATTGCTATTCGATGCATATCTCTATTTGCACGCTAAAAAGCACAATTTCTTGTGCACAATGAGGTGAAAATGAATAGTTGCTCTTGTAATCATCTCCAGGACATTCAGAATATTTTTGAAAACATTTGAGATATTACCATCTTCAATGATAAAGAATTCAAGCTGAATCTTTTGAAAATCAAACTAATTGATATCTCAAGTTTAGAAAGTGATAAAAAGTACAAACTCTCTGTATATGACAAGTATACTGTTATTTGTGTTCATGCTTGTGCATTGAATTCTGCAGACATGGGAATTCATTTGTATCTTTCTATCAATATACCAGTAGAATATTCAAAGATAGATCCAACCAAAATGACTTGAGAAGAGAGAATCTTTTGCTGTTTGGACTGTTTTGATTGTTATATTGAAGCATTTCCAGAAATATTGTTCCTTTCTGTCCTATTTGAAGTAAAAATGAATTAGTAATCATTTCTGGTGTCATCTTGCTACAGATGCTGTGCTATACTGTTTTTTTGTTAATCTTTTTTCCATCTAAAATATAGACCTGCTAGAAAACTAATCCTCTTGATTATGTTAGCATTTCCTTTTATCATTTGTAATGAATTCGTTTCTTCTAATATAGGAAAAACCAAAAGGGGAGAGCTGAGCATCTTTCCAACATCTTTCACGGTTTTATCTCATTGTTTGCATATGATGCCCAGGCAGAAATCTGGTCCTGGCTCGGATGCTAGTGTGAAGGTTAGAAACTTCTGCTGTTACTTGGTTGTTTTGGGCTGAGATTATATATTATGATGGAATTATGTTGTTCTACAGAAATCTGAGGTTTGGACCCCAGGATCAGTCAGGAACCCTGAAGCATATATTTTAAAAGATCAGGTATTTACCATAAAGAAATTAGTCTGTTTTAAAAGATCAAGCCTTTTATCTTCTCAGATATATGCCAACTGTTGTTTGGATGAACAAGTCACTCTAACCAAGATCACTTTGTTGTGCCTGTCAATGACATTTACTGCTTGAGTGATTAGTTTTGTTGTCTATATTACTGTCAGACCAGATGAATTTGCCCACAAGGGGTAATTGATGAAGCTGACCTTTTGGTTGATGCTGGCTATAGTTAAATTAGCCTTACAAGTAATGATGTCAGCTGAAGTTGCATGACTAGCTGTCCTGTAAAGGTTGAATACTGGCTCAAAATAGTCATGGAATTGAAACTATGGAAATGTTTTCTTGGAATAACACATTAAAATCATTATATATTTTTTAGTTGCTTATCCTTGAGAAAATTTTCTTGTCATGCTTTTATTCTCTGGGATTGAATATGATATTTTTGGGAAACTGATAAGGTCATATTTTCTGTTATTTCTATTACAAGATTAGCCTCCACAGATTGGTCTTAACAATTTCCTTTCTATTTGGAATGGTCATTTATTTATTTTATTGTTTGATTCTAGGAAACACGGTATCGTCAGCGATATTTGGATCTAATGTTGAATTTGGAGGTTCAACAAATTTTCAAGACCAGATCTAAAATCATTAAATACATAAAGAATTTTCTTGACGATCTTGATTTCCTGGAGGTCAGTCTTCTATCTTGTTGTTTTGAAAGTTTATACTTTGATTTTTTTCTCTCATGTAATCATTTCTTTCTTCTGATTATTTCATCCTTTGAGTTCAGGTCGAAACACCAATGATGAATATGATTCCTGGTGGTGCTGCTGCCCGTCCATTTGTAACTCATCATAATGATCTGAACATGAAGCTGTACATGCGCATTGCACCAGAACTCTATCTTAAAGAGTTGGTTGTTGGTGGACTTGACCGTGTTTATGAAATTGGAAAACAATTTAGGAATGAGGGTATCGATTTGACACATAATCCTGAGTTCACAACCTGTGAGTTCTATATGGCTTATGCTGACTACAATGACTTGATGGAACTCACTGAGAAAATGTTGAGTGGTAAGAGTGAATGTTTGGGTGTTGCAAAATTCATTATTTCACACTGGTCTCCCACATTTTTTTTACTGAAATACTGTGTTTTTTAAAACAGGCATGGTCAAAGAACTTACAGGTGGCTACAAAATTAAATATCATGCAAATGGGCTTGACAAGGATCCAATTGAGATTGACTTTACACCCCCGTTTAGGTCGGTGAGATGTCACGTTTCATCCATTGCATAGTCTGACGTCTTCACAGCATATTTGTGGATGATCGAAATAACAGTTTTTAATGGTTGCAGACGGATTGACATGATAGAGGAGTTAGAGAAGATGGCCAACCTCAATATACCCAAGGACCTTTCCAGTGATGAAGCTATCAAGTATCTTGTGGCTGCATGTGAGAGGTTTGAGGTTAAGTGCCCCCCTCCTCAAACGACAACACGATTGTTAGACAAAGTAATTCTTCTTCCCCATCTCTTTGTTTATTCAACTGTTAGATGAATTGTCTAATCATGAAAGGGAAACATTAGAAAACATTTCATTCTATTCGTGTTCTCATTCTTATCCTACTGTTTTCATGTGTTCTCATTCTTATCCTACTGTTTTCATGTTTGTGTGTGTGTGTGGAATCATTTCATTCTATTCATGACTCATTTGTATCCTACTTTTTCACGTGTTCTCATTCATATCCTAGTTAGAGCATGTGTGGTTAATGCTCCTTTTACAGCCACAATTGTTTCAATCAAAATTACAGTTTGGTGCATCCTGTGTACATCAAGCGCAATTATTTATCATGTAGCATACTATATTGATGTTGAGTTAGTTTTTAAGGTCAAAGCTGAGTTTCAAGCTTATAAAGGACCGGGCAACTTTCTAAGATTTATGTTGTTGCAATTTTTGGTGTTTCTGTGTATCTGCAGCTGGTGGGACACTTTCTGGAAGAGACTTGTGTAAACCCCTCCTTCATTATCAACCATCCTGAGATTATGAGTCCATTGGCAAAGTGGCATAGATCGAAACCAGGCTTGACTGAACGCTTTGAACTGTTTGTCAACAAGCATGAAGTATTTCACTCATCTACCTTATTCATGCTTTTTGCTTCTTTTGATTTATCTTCTAATTATGCTCTGACTTGGGCTTGTATATGGCTGATATTTTGTGACTGAGCAGATTTGCAATGCATACACTGAATTGAATGATCCCGTGGTACAACGACAACGATTTGAAGCACAACTGAAGGTAACATTATCATTTTGCAGTTTGTAATTTTAGTGTAATGACCGGAAATTATGCTACTATTTTGCAGTTTGTAATTTTAGTGAAGTGACTGGAAATTATGCCTTGTGGCAATTTGTTTCTGAATTTCAGGATCGACAATCAGGTGATGATGAAGCAATGGCTCTTGATGAAACATTTTGTATGGCTCTTGAATATGGATTGCCACCTACTGGTGGATGGGGACTAGGCATTGATCGGTTAGCTATGTTGTTAACTGATTCACAGAATATAAAGGTTTGTACCAATCCGCCTGTAATGTTTTTTGGCTGTTGGCGGGGTGTGTGTCCTTGAGTTTTCATGCCAGCGCTGGTTCACAGACTAGCATGTCAGTGTGGGGATTTAGTATCATCTAAACTCATCATTTCGGCTTGCTTTTTGGGTTGCAGGAGGTGCTTCTCTTCCCAGCCATGAAGCCTCAGGATGAGCCTCCTGCTAAAGGTACTTCTCATCGTGACTCGCATCATATTGTTGCTTCCTTAAATTCATCTTGCATGGTCACTCCTTTCTTCTCACTAGCACATAAATATTTTCACTGTATTTAGCTTGAATGCCACTGCATATTCATTTTTCTATTTCAAACTACCCAAAGCACCTTGTGGTATGGTGGTTAACCAATACCAGAGACCAGTGATATTTGTGCCAGTAACACTGTTTTGCGTCCTGTCATTTAATCTTATTTTTGTTACTGCAGCTACTTCCGGTGCTTGAAATTTTGAGATTTGCAGTCGAGGTGGCTGCGCTGTCAACTTTTTGTAGTTTTTTTTTTCATATTTGGCTCCAAACTGATAATTATTTGGATTTCTCTTCGGACCCTTGCCGCAGAGGAGAGCTAGGCAAGCTACATTAATTATAGCAGATGTAGTTTTGTTTCAGTTCTTGACACTCTGAGTTGCATTGCATCATTTGAAGGGTTTTTTTTTGGCGGTGGAGAAGTCTCGTGCACAGACGGTATAATGAGTTTCAAGAGCTCCATCATATGGAACTGTGTTTTCTGTTGATGTGTAAAACTAACCGTTAAGAACATTTAATATTAATTATCATTTTTTTCAGGGATAAAGAGCATGTTAATTATTATCGCCGTAAAATCCCACATGCTACTAAAATCATTGTATGATGACGACTCTTTCCTCCCTGGGCCGTCAGGCAACTTCAGGAACCTAATTTTTACAAAATCTTGACTATGTAATTGATATGTTGAATTGTTTTTTATTCAAAACAGAAACAAAACACTACCTAGACTATTCTCATCATTATGTCAGAGCTTTCATCCTCTCACAAGAATGCGATCCCCTTATCTGCCAGCCTCACACAACCTTCCATTCCCAGTAGATACCCCTTGATTGCATTCAATATTTCAGCATAAATCAATGACAAACTCATTCCCTCAACCTTTCCACAGTGGCGTGTTCGGTTTGAAGCTATTCTAATTGGGTACAATCTTCTTGACTACGTCATAGGAGATAAACTTTGCCCACACACAATTGACTCCACACCCACCCCTCAAAAAGGCAGGATAAACTAATCCTCAGTCATATCCTAGCATCCACACCACAACCATTACTCCTTTGATTTCTGCTTCAAAAACCTCTAGGAAGTGTGGAAAAAATCGAACAATCTTTATGCAAACAAATCCTAAACTAAGGCCATGCAACTCAAAGAGGACGCGACACTAATTAAACTAGACAAACAAACTAAAACTATTCAATATCTACATGCCATGAAATTCTTTGGAGATAAAATAGCTCTCATTGATCATCCTATTTAAGATGATGATCCCACTCTATATGTTCTCAATGGTCTTGACTCTAATTATCGGAAGATTGCCGCCCTGATTAGGGCTCAAGAACACTCCCTCGTTTTTGAGGAACTTCAGAATCTCCTTGTGGGTAATGAGGCATATTTGCCCTGTCTTGAAACCTCCATACAATAGCTGTTCACCACTGCAATTACATGAATTGCCGACGAGGTTCTTATCATTCATTTGGAAATAATAGAAACTCCGTTTAGAGTTAAAACAAACCATAATCTTTTAAAGGGCTGTTGTTTTAACCAGGCCTAAATAATATTTATATGATACAAGGAAACAAAACCAATCACGTCGGTTTAATGGTCAACGCCGTTTCCGACCCAAGTGTCAATTCTGTGACCAATTAGGTCATATCGCAAAACAATGTCCACTAGTGAAATTTTTCATAGCCATTGCAAATTGTGTCCCAACCTCTCAACAAAAGGATACTAAATGACTTATTGATTCTACAACTTCATATAATATTACAAGGGATGTGGCAAATCTCTAAGTACACTCAAAATATATGGGACATATGAGGTTGTCATAGATGATGGTTTTGGTTTGCACGTCTCACATATTGGTTCTTCGGTTTTTAAATCACCTATGCCCACATTTTATTGAAACTATACACTTTGCAGTCCAAGTAACTGTAAAATTTTAATTTATGCTCACCATATTACCACTCAAAATAATATTTTTCTTGAACTTCACCCTACTTATTTTCTTATCAAAGATTAGGTCATATGGGTAACTTTACTTAGAGGTGCATGTGAAAATGATGCTTACACACCTGAATTTACTAGTGAATTCTTCCGTAAAAATGTTTGCAAATATGCATGAGCAGATCTTGATTGATGGGTGACAAAAAAGGCTTGCTCATCAATCTCTGAATTCTTCCTAAAAAATGATTGCAAATGTGCATGAGCAGACCTCGATTGATGGGTGGAACAAAAGGCTTGTTCATCAATCTCATATAATTGTCTGTTATCTTATCATATCATTTCTCTCCCAATAAAACAAGACCAAATGTCTCATATTTGTCCTTCTTGTTCAATGAATAAAGCACACCAATAACTATTTTGTTCCACTAGTCTAAAAAGTAATGCACCACTTGATCTTATTTACACTAATGTATGGGGTCCTGTACATATAATTAGGATTGAGGTTCAAAATATTATTTTTTTTTCCAATCATTTCACTAAATATATGTGGTTCTACCCTTTAACAAACAAATTTATAGTGAGCACTATTTTCCCTTAATTTAAACATCTTGTGGAAAGCCAATTTCAAACAAAAATAAAATATCTTTATTTTGATAATGTTGGTGAATTTATGGAACTTAAAAATTAGTTTTCAATTCATGGAATTGATCACTATACTACCATATTTCATACACCATAACAAAATGAGGTTTCTGAACGTCGTCTTTATCACCTTTTTGAGACAGGATTAACCTTATTACAAGATGCTTCTCTACCCTTGTATTGCCCACAAGCTTTTCAAATGTTTTTTTTATCTCAATGATGGATAACCAATACCATTGTTGACAAATAAATCCCCATTTGAAGTTTTGTTCCAACAACCTCCAAATTATCTTAAGTTAAGAAAATTTGTATGTCTTTGTTTTTCTCTCACGTGACCTTAGAACTCTTAGAAACTCCAACCCAAGTCCATTCCATGTCTTTTTATAGACTATCCCTAGACCCAAAACACATATAAGTGCCTAGATCTCAACAGAAAATGAATTTATAAGTCTAGGCACGTCATCTTCGATGAATCTAACAACACCATACAAAATCATGATGTCTGTAAAAATTCCTCACATTCCATGGTGCTCATCTTAACACATATGCTATCACGACCACTGCTAGTACAATTCATAAGCATGTTATCTTCTCTTACATATTCAGGTAATTTCTTTAAACTATTTTCTCCTTTTTTTCTTTCTAATTTGAGTACTTTACTTCAATTGCATTCCCTGCCTCTTCAATTACCTTTACCTACCATGAGTACATCTTTTTTTGTGCAAGAATTGATCAATCTAGTTCTCATAACCTAACCTTTAACATTACTCGTTCTCACCCCCATGACCACTAGGTCTATGAATAATATCTACAAACCTAGACAATTCCATTTAGTTACTAAACATCTCATTCCCTTTCCTATTGAACTAACTTGTATAAGTGAAGCCCTCTTTGACTTACAATGGAGACGTGTTATGTCCACAAAACCAATAACGATAAGACAAAGTATATGGGACTTAGTCACCCTTTTCTCCAAATTGTAAAGTTGTGGGTTGTAAGTGGATATTTTACATTGAATGGAAATTTGATGGGTCTTTTGATCGCTTTAAAGCTAGACTTATTGCTAAAGGGTACAATCAACGCCCTGACCTAGATTACAAGGATATTTTAGTCCAGTTGCAAAACTAATAACAATATGTATTGTTTTAACTACTATTGTTATGTAGGGGTGGATTTTAAGACAACTTGATGTTAATAAAAATCATTCTTGCATGCTATGTTGACCAAATAAGTTTATATGACTAAACCAACCTCCAGGATTTAAGGACTCGTGCAAGCCTAATCATGTGTTCAAATTACACAAGGGCATTTATGGCCTAAAAAAGGCATTAATAGCCTACTATTCGACTCCTAAGACCATAATTATTGAGCCTAAGTTCATCAATTCTTAATCAGATACCTCTTTGTTTATCTTTAAATCCAGTTCAATAACATTTTAATTTGTCTATATTGATGATTTAGTGATAACAAACAGTGATGATCACTTTTTTACATCTCTAATTGCTAAACTTGGTGATTGTTTCTCTTTAAAAAACTTAGGACAACTTTATTTTTTCTTAGGCATAGAAGCAATCCCTACCAAAATCAGTCTTCTTGTCATATATAAATACATCAGAGACCTCTTGACCAAGAGCAATATGCTTGGTGTAAAAGATGTGTACAACGCCACAACTCTCTAGCTGATTCATGATACTAGTTTTGCTGACAACACTGACTATAACAATACTCTAGGTTCTCTTCAATACCAAGTCAAATATTTTCTTTGTAGTTAATTAGTTATCTGAGTTCATGCATAAACCTACTACCACTAACTGGACAACCATGAAAAGGCTCATTCAATATTTGAAAAATATCATTTTTCATGACATTCACATTTGCAGACACAACTCATCAGCTCTTATAACTTACACTGATATGGATGGGGCAGGGAACTTTCATAATCACACTTCAACCATTATTTATATAAGTTTCCTTGACTCAAATCCAATTCTTGGAGCTAAAAAAAATAGAGGGCAAGAGCCAAATCATCCATAGAAATCGAGCATGTAGACCTTGCCAATGCAACCTCTAAAATAATTTGGCTCTTTTAGTTATTTTAAGAACTTGAACACCCTATCTCTTCTCAACCTAAGTTGTTTTGTGATAAATTAGGTGCTACTCAACTAAACATTAATCTAGTACATCTCTTTCACATGAAAAACATTCAAATTGATTTGTACTTTATCTATGATCAATTTCAAAAACGACAACTCAAGGTTCATCATGTAAGCACCTACAACTATCTTGTAGATGTTCTTACCAAAACACTTTTAAAGCAACATACAACATAATTAAGATCCAAGATTGGCCTTGCTGATGCCAATCTTATCTTGCGAGAGCGTATTTAGTAAGAATCATCAATCAAGTATAAGATCAACAAATAAACACTTAACAATCAAGTATACAAGCATTCCCATATCTTAGAAAATCAAATATCTGTTATTGTAACTTTTTATAGTCTTTTTTCTATAATAGATTACATGTACCTAGAATAGAACTTGTAATGTTCCTAGTTAAACGTGTATGCATCTCTATAATTGATATGTTGAATAGAATAATTTATTCAAAATAGAAACAAAAGATTACAATCACTATCTATATCCATTTTGCCTTCCCACCATTTCTTCTTTTTTCGCCTTTCTTTCTTTGCCTTTTTTTCTCTTTTTTCCATTCTTTTTTCTTTACACTATCTTTCTTCCTCTCTTTTCCTCGCTCTCTTATAAAAACTTCCCTCCTTTCAACATCATTTTTAGTTAGTACACATATAAAGCCTTAAGAACATTATAGGCTCCCTCCCTTTGAGCAAATCACTATTTAGGTTGGTAAGAAAGTTAGATGATTAACAAGCTTGACACGATCTACCAGCGGTTTAGGAGTTGCAAAGTCTATGGTTCTTGGGTCGGGTTTACATGTCTTAAATTAGTTATGAAATAGACAAATAAAAAATGATAGATCAACTCTCTTGCCAACAACTTATGACATGAAATGCAGAAAAAACAAAAGGATAACAATGGATACCGCATCATCTTCTTTTTTTGTGAACATCATCCTCTGAAATTAAGGTTTCCAATTTGGGAAGAAATAACACCATTTTATTGAGATACATTCTAGTCTTAGAATTTCAACATCCTCTTAGCTTTGGTCTTTATTCTATAAAGTTTATCAATTTGGCCCTAAATGGTTTTTTTAAACCTTTGCAATTTGCCCCCTGATATATTCTAATTTGGTCCCTATATTTTGGGATGCCTTACAACGTAGTCTTTGGACCTTTAATTCTAGTAATTTTGGTAAAATTTACTCTAAATATCATTTTCCTCTTCAAATACAGCCCTAGTTAATTAGTATGATCTCTAATATATATATATATTTTTTTATCAAAACTTCTATTTTGTCCCTTAGTCCTTTAATTCTCTTAATTTTAGCCAAACAAACTTCAAGTTTTGTTTTTTCTTTTCAATTAAGTCCTTGATTGAATTAATTGAAATTCCAAACTTTTCCATCTCTCTTATTTTGGCCATTATCTTGCAAATTTAGCCCTTTTCCTCCTTAATTCTAAAATTTATCCTCAATTAGCTCCCCAATTGAATTAATTGGACTTCCAAACTTTTCCATCCTTTTTATCTTGACCATTAGTCTTTCAATTAAATTTTAACTATTTCAATTAAACCCAAAATTGCATGCCCGTATTAATTTGTGACTAGCTGTAAATTACATTCACTACTAAAAAAGGGGGCTGTTTGCAACGGATTTTTGCAACGGCAAAAATCCGTTGCAAACTTTGCAACGGAATTTTGTTTAGCAACGGATTTTCCGTTGCTAAACACATTCTGGAAAAAAAAAAAACCATGGGTTGCAACGGAAAATCCGTTGCAATTTAAAATAATTTGCAACGGATTTTCCGTTGCAAAAGAAAATTACTTTGCAACGGATTTTCCGTTGCAATATAAATTTGCAACGGAAAATCCGTTGCAATTTAAAATAATTTGCAACGGATTTTCCGTTGCAATTGAAAATTACTTTGCAACGGATTATCCGTTGCAAAGTTCATTCCGGAATTAAAAAAAAAATAAAACATGGGTTGCAACGGAAAATCCGTTGCAATTTAAAACAATTTGCAACGGATTTTCCGTTGCAAATTAAAATTATTTTGCAACGGATTGTCCGTTGCAATATAAATTTGCAACGGAAAATCCGTTGCAATTTAAAATAATTTGCAACGGATTTTCCGTTGCAATTGAAAATTACTTTGCAACGGATTATCCGTTGCAAAGTTCATTCCGGAATTAAAAAAAAAATAAAACATGGGTTGCAACGGAAAATCCGTTGCAATTTAAAACAATTTGCAACGGATTTTCCGTTGCAAATTAAAATTATTTTGCAACGGATTGTCCGTTGCAATATAAATTTGCAACGGAAAATCCGTTGCAATTGACAACCATTTGCAACGGATTATCCGTTGCAAAATAAAATTACTTTGCAACGGAAAATCCGTTGCAATTGACAACCATTTGCAACGGATTATCCGTTGCAAAATAAAATTACTTTGCAACGGAAAATCCGTTGCAATTTAAAACCATTTGCAACGGATTATCCGTTGCAATTTAAAACCAGTTGCAACGGATAATCCGTTGCAAATGAAAATTGATTTTCAAAATCCTGGCGCCCATACAAACTGTACAGTTTGAAATATTATTAATATTTATTATTATTATTATAATAAGCATAAAAACCCACACCCGTCTGTTACCCTTCATCTCAATCTTAAAACCCTATCCCATCCTCTCTTCTTGCTCTGGCCGCGCGCCCCCCTCATTTTTTTCTCCAGCAATGTAGAACGTCTTGCACTCGTCAACCACATCTTCTATCGAAATCCTCTTGTCCTCGTCCGCGTCATGGTATGAGTTCAAAAGAACTCCAAGAAAATCATTCCCAAGACCTTCGGCTTCTCCAGTCTTCACCTTTTCTTCTCTCTTCTTTATTATCTCCAGTCTTCTCCAGTCGCTCTGGCCGCCTCCCTCATCTTTTTCTCAACAATCAATCCATCCATCCGTCCCAGATCCGTGCCTTAATTTCTTTGCCGTCAATTTCCACCACTTGGGTCTGGAACTCTGCCTCATCTTGGTGCCTTGAGCTGGGAAAACTCCTCAATCGGCGGGTATGGGATCGATTTCATTTAAGATGCCCTTCTCTGATCCTTCTCATTCCGTGAAGGCCTGGATTATTAGTTGCATGAATCTGTTGTTGGATTATTGGTTGTAGGATGTGTTTTTTTGAATTGTTTCAAATGGAAGGTTTGGCTATTGGGTTTCCTCTCCCCGGACTTGCTCTTTGTTTCCCAAATGAGATTATGATTCATGGCCTGCATTAGGCATGGGATGAAATTAGACAAGACTTAAACGATCTGAACAAGAACAAAAGAACTACCCTGTATCAAAGGCAGGGAGGATAGAACTTGGACACAAGAAGGGATTAAAAAATTAATTAAGAAAAGATTTGGCAACAGATTTGCAAGGGATAAGCCGTTGCGTATTTGCAACGGAAAATCCGTTGCAACTTTGCAACGGATTAGCCGTTGCAACTTTGCAAGGGATAATCCCTTGCCAATTTGCAACGGCTTAGCCGTTGCAACTTTGCAACGGCTAAGCCGTTGCAACGGTGCAACGGCTAAGCCGTTGCAAAGTTGCAACGGCTAAGCCGTTGCAAATTGGCAAGGGATTATCCCTTGCAAATCAATTTGCAGTCAAGGTATTGCATCGGAATGAATCCGTTGCAAAATCCGTTGCAAATGCAAATTTGCAACGGCACCCTTACTTATTTGCAACGGATTCTTCCGTTGCAAAACACCCTTTTTTTAGTAGTGATTCCTGATTGCAATCCAAAACTGTATTTGTTTTTTCTTGATCATTTTTTTGAAAATGACTAGTATTTTTATTTTTTATAGAAATTATTAGGAAATTTTAAGAGGGTAAAAATTGAATCATGTAGACTGTGATTTACGCTGTCTGAAGATTAGTTTTGCAAGGCAAGTAAACAAAAGCTCTTATGCATGATGAAAGCCTCCACTCTCAAATGCGTAGCTGTTACAGACTGATTGAACTTCAACACAAAATCCTACAGAATTCTGAGTTTTGGGTGATCAAGTCAACACACAATTGATGAACTTCACAAACTATTAACTGAAATATTGACGCTTGTTAATAATTGTAGACCTAACGAAGACAGCAAGTGTTATGATGAATCTGTGGTGACCTTTTAGAGTTTTGTTTATACATAGCATGGCCTTGTTCTGTTTCCCAACAGAAATTTATAAATTCTCCTTACCCAAGTCCGATGCTACATGGTTCTCAGGATGAAGGACTGTTCCTCAGAAGAAATATACAACTGCCTCAATAATGGACACGGTAGGATTTTATCACCTCGCTTAAAAAAAATCTCCTCCACGGTCATTCAAAAGACTATATTAGTGGGTTTTGTCGACAAAATACAGAGATTGGAGACAAAATATAATAAAAGTAGCAGAGAAAGGGATGAAGGTTTCTTCTTCTTCTTCTTCTCTTTCTTCTCCTCATGTTTACATGGATATCTCGCACATGAAGTGAATTCATAACAACGTTTTCTTATGTAGCCACACCTTTTCTATCTCACACAAACAAGACTATTACAGGACAAATATCATATTCTATCAGCAATAGCGTTATTTCTCAATTGCATACTAGGTATAGAACCCGCAGGAGCATCACACTAACCAATAAGCCACTTGGTGGCCAATGACACAACTCTTTTTGTATGAAGTGAGACGGTATAAATACATGATTTGAATCTAAGGAATAAGAACCCTATAACCCATAATCAACATACAATCAAAATAGAAAACAAATCAAGAAAACTAAAATTAGATTGATAGAAAACAACCTAATAATTACTTGAATAAGAAACTGAAGCTATTGAATGGAAGTCCCTAATCTTTTGATTATAAATAAATCAATAACCGAAGGTGTAAAGATAAACACCATAAAAACAACTATTGTGTTATAATTTAAGTAGAGTTCAATGAACTATCATCAGTATGAGTAACCTCGCGCACACACACAATATTATTTATGAATAAACCAAGTCTCTAAAACAATACAAGATAAATAACCTTTTTTATATTATGTGAAAAGTAATAGGGACAATAGAATAATGAAATGGTTCTAAATAAAATAGAAAAATATATATTTTAAATTTAAACTAACTTGGAAAATAATGCAATTCATGCATGCTAACTCTTGGGCCTTATTTATATGAATGGTTTTTAGGTGATTTGTAATGATTTTGATGTGCTGATGTTAAGCTAAAAAAAACATGATTTGGATGTGTGGTGAAATCATCACCCGAACTTCAACTTGCAACATCAAGTCTTTTTATATTTTTTAATTCATGCATGGTAACTTTTGATACTTGATTCATGATGAATGTGGTCGGCTAATTTAAAACCAGGATCACAGGTTAAAATTTTAAGATATTGTTTCCATCAACTTTTGCGGCTATTTATGTAATAAATTCGGAGTAAGATTTTAAAGAAGAGAGCACCGGCATATATGACCAGTCAAAGACTAATAATTAGTGGGTTTAACTGTCAGCAAAATCCAGGATTTTGAAACAAAATGAAAGTAAAGGCAAGAAACATGACTGAAACCAATATATATGACTCCATATTCTGTACCAGCAGTGTGACTCAGCTATATACCGAGCTGATTTATTAAAGTACCATGGTGATCTTCCACGGCAGCATATTTCTGTGCAGGGTTCATGGTTTTTTTAAGGGAAAGATCAAGCCTGGTGCCAGCTTTAGAAAAGTTGTTCATTATACAGAAAAGATCCCCTAATATTCAGAAAGCACTGTTGTGAATAAATCCTTGCTCCAGCGGTCACTTATTCACACAATCTATCCTGTTTGGCTGACAGATTTTCTTACTAGATTGTTCTGTCGCTTCAAGAAATGGACAGACCAGGCATTTTGATTTCTTATTTGAGCGGAGCATGCACAGCGATCGATCATGCAAGGAATCTGTGCAACTGGAGTGGTGTTCTTTTTTCCTCTTCTTATTTTATCATACGATACTGATGAATTAGTAATTAGCTATGGTGCTATTAATTTCTGTCATCATGGGAATTGGGATTAAGCATATGCTCCACGCTTGTTACTGTATTCCCAATTTAATCCTTCTTATTAAAAATTCTTTCTTGATAAAATAGTAAGTGATTTAGAAAGGTACCTCACAAGAAATCTACGGCTACGCAAATAAATGAAAGGAGAAAATCTCATTAGAAGCAAAACTAGCAGTTGACAGATGAATTGTATGCCAAAAACAAACACAAAAACATCCTTTGGATACCACCTAAGCTCTAGCTAGCTATTTGGCTATCAGCTACGTACTTGCAGGATTATGGCCATCAAATGAGAGAAACAGAAGAAAGTCGATAGATACAGGAGACAAGGACAGCAACATGCATGTCAAAAACCACTTGGCTAGTGGCTCTTGTGCCCTTCTCCGCTGTTTGAAGCCCACGCGCTCGCTAATTCAAAGATCCAACCAATACCATTTTTCGAGATGCCCTTACACTGCATCGAAGTCTGAGGCTATATATATTACTGAAGAACAAGTGTAGCCAACATCTTTATTCTCTCACCCGTGTCATTATCCTTGTACGCTCATTTTCAAGAATCTCCATAATGAGAAAAGAGTAACAACAAACTGCACCACCCATAATAAAGCAATGGCGGACACAAATTGGTGGGTGTAATCACTTGTAATCCATAGGGAGATGCTTTGTTTCCTTAGTGCCAATAATTCCTTGGTGTCTATTCTCGTGGTTTTTCTTATTTATTTAAAACTAGGGTAAAGTTTCTTTGGTAGTGCCAAAACACTCAGGTGGGACAACTGTTGAAAAAGTGGATTCATGTGGCAAAAGTTTCTCAAAAACAAAGTGGTTGTGAGTTGAAAATATGCTGGCCCAACCTGGTGCAGGTCTCAACAGAAGAGGGGGGGAACCCGGCCATTTGCCAATTCTTTTACTTCATGTCCTACTCCCATGGATGCTTGTTTTGTAATGCACCAAACATTACCTGAGTATACTGTAAAAAAGTATTCTTTCTTATTCAAATAATACTGAATGTGTACATGTTCTTATAGCATATACAAGGCTGCTAAGTATGGAAATTAATAACTAATTACATAGAATTTGGCTAGGATCATGGTGACCCATATTTGCTGCAGCCAACGGTCCTTTTCTCGTGATTTCAGCAATCACTCCAATGACAACTCATGCCAACACTCCCCCTCAAGTTGGTGCGTAGATATCTTCAATGCCCAACTTGTCTAGCGAGCTGTGGAACACTTTGCTTGAAACAACTTTTGTAAGAACATCAGCTAGTCGGTCTTCTGACTTTACAAATGGAAATTGAACGATCTTGGCCTCGAGCTTTTCTTTGATAAAATGTCGATCTATTTCCACATGTTTTGTCCTGTCATGTTGAACTGGATTTTGAGCGATTTGTATAGCTGCTTTGTTGTCACAAAACAGCCTCATGGTTGGCCTAGATGAGTAGCCAATTTCTTCCATTAGCTCCCTTAGCCACAGAAGCTCGCAAAGTCCTTTGGCCATGCCAATGAATTCAGCCTCTACGCTAGATAATGCCACAACCTTCTGTTTCTTACTTCTCCAGGTGACTAAGTTTCCCCCAACAAAGGTGAAATACCCAGAAGTAGACTTTCTATCAACGATATTTCCCGCCCAATCTGCATCTGTATATCCATCAATGTTCAAGTGGTTATACTTCCTGAACATAAGCCCTTTTCCTGGAGACGCCTTCAAATATCGTAAGATCCGGACTGCAGCTTCCATGTGTTCTTCACTTGGGTTATGCATAAACTGACTCACCAAGCTTACAGCATAGGCAATGTCTGGTCGAGTATGAGATAAATAAATCAGCTTCCCAACTAGCCTTTGATACCCTTCTTTGTTACTTGGTATTTGATTTGGATGCTCACCTAGTTTGAGGTTTTGGACCGTTGGCGTATCTGCTGGTTTGCAATCGAGCATCCCTGTCTCAGCTAGTAGGTCAAGGACATACTTTCTTTGTGAGAGAAATATTCCTTTGCTTGATTGAGCCACCTCAATCCCTTAATCCTCCGAGTTTTTCATTTCGAACTCAGTAGCCAGCTGTTCTTGTAATTTCGACATAAATTAAAAGGGCCGTTACCATTTTCCCTCGATGTTTTAGGAACAAGGTGTGATCTGAATTGCTTTGTTTGAAGCCATATTTTTTCATGGCCAAACTAAACCGTCCAAACCACGCCCTCAGTGATTGTTTCAATCCATATAGTGCCTTATACAGCTTGCACACTACTCCAGTATGTGAGGTAGAAAAACCTGGTGGGACATCCATATATACTTCTTCTTCGAGGTTCCCATGAAGGAACACATTTTTCACGTCGAATTGGTGGAGTGGCCAATCTAAATTCACAGAGATTGACAGCAATATCCTGACCGTATTTAATTTCGCCATTGGTGAAAACGTCTCTTGATAGTCGATGCCATAGGATTGTGTATATCCTTTTGCGACGAGTCTTGCCTTGTATCGATCTATTGTCCCATCTGCTTTGTATTTGATAGAGAATACCCATTTGCATCCTACTGCTTTCTTCCCCTCCGGTAATGGCATAAGCTCCCACGTTTCATTCTTTTATAAAGCAACCATTTCTTCTATAATTGCTTGATTCCACTTTGAATTTCCCAAGGCTTCTTGCACTGTGTTTGGGATGTGTTCCGAAGACATTTTGTGCACAAAAGTCTTGAGTGGTTGCGACAATTTTTGGGTACTGACATGATTGGCAATTGGATATTTAGTTTTCTCCTCTTTATGGTCTGGTGAGTATCGTCTTGGTGGCTTGCATCTGTTATACCTGGGGGTTAATTTGTAGCCAACACAATTATCTTCAATATTAACAGGAGAGGGATTAGGGAACTGTACCTCAGGATTATTCTCAGGAAGATGATTGGTTGACAATGAACCGAGAGGGGGCTGTTCTTGTTCATTCTCTGTCTCGTTGTTCTGTCCAATTCTGCCATCTTTTATGTTGATGGGTTGTTCTTGCTCATTCCTCGTCTCATTATTCTGCTCATCACTCGATGTGTGCCATCTTATGTGTTGGTGACTTGTGCATTAATATGCTCAAATCTTGTGTTTGTGTCTGTAAACCATGGCCATTTCTCCCAATTATAACCGTGGTTTTGCTCCCCATGGTACTGCTCTTCATCAATCATCTCCCCCTGAAGAGAAGAATAGGGGTTTGGCTCTGGAAAGAAGTATTCAGTTTCTAGGAATGTAACATCGATAGTGATATAAAGACGTCTTGCTGCAGGATCGTAACATCGGTAGCCCTTTTTATGTTGTGCATAGCCCAAAAATATGCAGCGAATTGCGCATGGATCAAGTTTGGTTCTCTAGTTTTTGTGAAGATGGACATAAGCTAGGCATCCAAATATTTTTGGTGGGAGCATAAGTATGGACGAGAGGGACACATGATGGACTAGAGCTTGTAAGGGAGTGTTAAAGTTTAACACCCTAGATGGCAATCAGTTCATCAAGTAGACAGCAGCTGTGACTGCATATATCCAATAACATGGAGGTGTGTTTGCTGCTGTTAGAAAGGCTCTGGTTGTTTCCAAAATATGTTTGTTCTTTCTCTCCGCAACACCGTTTTGCTGTGGTGTTTGGGGGCATGTTGTCTCATGATATAGCCCACACGTTTGAAAGTATTCCTGCAATTCTTTATTGTCATATTCCCCACCATTGTCAGAGCGGAGAATCTGAAGTTTGGCAGAGAATTAGGTCTTGATCATCGTATGGAAAGAGCGAAAAATCCCTGCCACTTCATTCTTATGTTTCATCAGATATAGCCATGTCATGCGTGTGCAGTCATCCACAAAAATTACAAACCACCTGATGCCTGAAGAAACTGAGACGGGAGCTGGTCCCCATACATCCGAGTGAATTAGCATAAATGGTGTCTCACACCTTTTTGAATTTATTGGATAAGAAACTCGATGACTCTTAGCTAAAATGCAGGTTTTACATTTCAACGTTGAATTGTCTGAGTTGGAAAAAAAACTGGGAAATAAATATCTTAAGTAGGAGTATGACGGGTGTCCCAAACGGTGATGCCACAACCATATATCACGTTCTTTGTTACTGAGGTGACGAGCATTGTTCGCTTGACCGACTCTGAAATCGTCAATGTAGTACAACCCCCCTCGTTTAGTACCACGACCAATAATCTCCCTAGTTAGAATATCCTGAAACAAGCAGATTTTTGAATACATTAGTACGCGGCAATTCAAATCCTCAGTAACTTGTCCTACGGATAATAGTTTATTGGAAAGAGCTGGAACAAGTAAGGTATTTGATAATGAGAAAGAGGATGACAGTGCTACTTCTCCAGCCCCTGTAACTGGATATTTTTCACCGCTTGCATTGGTTATGCATGTCCGTTTTGGCTGAGTTGTTTCAGTAAAATCTTGTGGATCGAATGTCATGTGGTAAGTTGCCCTAGAATCAATAATCCAATCATTGTTACCTGATTCATTCTGGGCTAGGGAACAATTTGCTGCTGCTGATGGTGAAAAATCCTCTTGAGATACAAGAGAAAAATGAGGGTTGATTGAAGGTTTTTCTTCATCAATTGCAGCACGACCACTTTCAGTCATGACAAGTGCAGCACGACCATTTTCACGTTTTTTCTTTGTCTTGATTTCGTGCCACCAGTCTGGATACCCGTGGAGTTTGAAACATGTTTCCTTCGTGTGTTTCATATTCCCACAGTGTTCGCACCCCCTTCCCTCAATTTGTGTTCGTGACTTCATGCCTGTTTTCCCATCTACTATCATCTGAAGAGAAGGACGTTGTTGCGGTCTTTGTCCCTCTTTTGATATCATGGCCATGCTGGAACTTGTATCTGCCTTGTTTAACATCACCATTTGTCTCAAATCTTCTCGTCGAACATGGGCATACGCCTGTTCAACTGTTGGAACAGGATGGATTTGAAGCATATCAGCTCGAATTTTGTCCAAGCGGTCATCAAGCCCATCCAAGAAAGTATAGACTCTATCTTCTTGTATAATAGAGTTGTACTTCTGTATATCAACCTCACTTTTCATGGGATTTGGACGCCTGAAATCGATCTCTCTCCACAGACTTTGAAGAGAGTTGTAGTATGTCTCGATCGATCCTTCCCCTTGTTTGAGTTTTGTCACTCTTCTTTTGAGATCGTAGACTTGTGAGGTGTCGGAGCCATCAAAATACGTTGTGGCCACAGTATCCCATACTGCCTTGGCTATTGGAAATCTAATGTAATTTCCAATCAATTTTGGTTCCATGGAGTTTATTAGCCATCCATTTACCACTGCATTTTCACTTCTCCATTTCCTGAAAGCAGGGTCTGTCTCTGTAGGTTGTGGAAGATCTCCATTTATGTATCCCAACTTGTCCTTGGCAGAGATATACATCTCGACCACTTGGGACCATAACCCATAGTTCGTAACATTCTATTTGATACCGATCGGTGCAGCAACAACGTCGTGAGTTGTTGCAGTTGTTGTCTGACTCAACATCTGTGTTAGTTTGGATGTTAAGTCAGCAAAGGTTGAAGGATCTGTAGGGGAGGTAAGGTCTGTCATTTTCTCAATCTTCTAGAGTTCTGTCTTTTGTCTCCTTCTTTCTGTTGTCTCGCGGAAAGGAAAGAAGGAAGAAGAAAAAATGAAAGATCCTAGGATTGAGGCTTTGATACCATGTAAAAAAGTATTCTTTCTTATTCAAATAATACTGAATGTGTACATGTTCTTATAGCATATACAAGGCTGCTAAGTATGAAAATTAATAACTATTTACATAGCATTTGGCTAGGATCATGGTGACCTATATTTGCTACAGCCAACGGTCTTTTTCTCGTGATTTCAGCAATCACTCCAATGACAGCTCATGCCAACATATACAAATTGTAATAGTAGTCATTTCCAGGGAGATAAGTTCATAGTTCTTCGAGTTATTTTATTGAAAAAACTTATTTAATCTGGCTTTCCTTGCTGGTAATTTTCCTTAAACAACAATGTTTGAAGCTAAGCATTTCAAATTACATGAAAGGTTATCTTCTTGTTCAATATTATTCATGGAAGATGACTTGTATTTTGTCAAAACATTATTTGTTGTGTACACGACATTTTACTTCATTCTTTCATCAATATAAAAGTATCCATAGAGGAAATTAATTAGGCATAATAATAATTTCTCAAAGAAAAAAAAATCCAAAAGGTAAAAATTGCCACCCGTTTAGGCACATCGAAATGGCTCTCTTCAATGCCTGGTCCAATCACAGGAATGCCACCAACTAGTTGGTCTACTCCACATGATGCCTTTCATCAATTTCTTAGCTTGATTCACAGTATGAATCATTTTCATCATATAAATTAAAAAAAGGTAAAAAAAGACTTAAGATGCAGTTTAATAATGGTTGAAAGAATAAAAAACCAAGGCATATGGTTAGATTTTATAAAGTACATGAAAATCAAATCATTAAGATATGTTTTATCATATTATTTTTTATGAAGATCAACCCAACACCGAGGGTAATCACACCAACGAGCCATTGGAGATGCCAAATGGGCTTATTACAAGATCTAGTACAAAGAAATTTAAAGAGACATTAAATGAGTTAGTTCAGAACATATAAAATACAATGGATATAAAGGGAGAAAGGATGTCTACAAGGTTTAAAGGACAACCTCTATTTCATCTAATCCAACTCTAAGAAGGGTCTCATTCAAGCTATAAAGAGGGTCGATGTGTTAGCCCCTAAGTAAGCCTTGATTTGTGCTTATTTTTCCTATTATTACATGGAGTCCAAGTTAATATATTAGTCTTCTAATAAAGCAATAAAATTCTTCCATATTACTTCCTAAAGAAGATAGGATTCTTAGCATTCAAAAGAATATGTTTCCCAGTCTACAAATGAAACTAACGAGAAATCAGAATTGTTTCTTAAGTTAGAGGAATTATTTAATGGTTCTCCTAGTTTAGAAAGAAAACCTAAAAGTTAATAACATTAAAGACCAAATCCGACTTCTTTTTATTTTATTTATATATGGAAACAACTTAAAGTTCTTATTTTAAATTTATATTTTGTGCTTTAGATTTAGTAAAAAAAAAATTGGGCTTAAATATATTAGTAGCATAAAAAAATATAAAAAAAGTTGTTGAAGACATTTATTGGTTTTGCCGTTGTACACTTAACAAGGAAAAATTAGGTCAACTCAGTTTGGAATTAAATCAAATTTGAAACTCTAATTACTGAGGTCCTAATTGCAATACATATTAGTTTTACGATCAATTGGATATCATTTGCTTAAGTTTTCAATTTCGAGTATAATCAAGTCTCGTTCATAACATTTTTGTGTCAACATATTAAAGCTTATTGTAAATTTCTCAATTTAATATTCTCTCTATTTAGGTTGAAATCACACTTCATCACAAATTTCAGCTTAATTGGATTCATTTTACCTTAGGTTTCATATTCGATCTTAACTTGTCGTAAACGAGTTCCCCCCTCAACTTGGAAACTCATTTTGCTTATGCTGTTTTTGTTTCTTGCAACATATTCATGACATATCTAGTATGTTTGAGTGTTGTTTCCTTGTTTTGCATACAATTTTATGTTTTTTTTTTAGTCTTCAATTTTATCTATATTTTGAATAAATTCACTTGCTACTTGCGAGACTATTATTGTAGTGTCATTTTGCTAGTTTTTTTTGTTTTCATTGTCTTTTGAGCTTATATACCTCTTTGGATTGTCCTGAGAAATCAGATCCAATATCCGTGTTTTAAAGGAAGAATTAGGCCTTGTAGCCGAGCCTAATTCCCAAATCACTTTCTTAGTATTAATAGTAGTTTACTAAATATGCATATACCAATTTAGGCCAATTTCAACAAAAGCAAATAAATATTTTTGTTATTAGAAACAAACCCAATGCAAATTCCTAAGAGAGTGTTTATTCCATTCCATCTACCAAGATAATTCAAGATTTAATTGCCTCAGAATGTGTGCCTGGATCCAAGTTTTTCCTTTTGAACAGCCCGCAAAGGACATGCCTGTAAAAAACACAAGATTTGTGCAAGAAAAATGATTAATCTAGTTTTGTGAATGAGTATCAGATTATCATAAAGGAAATTCTATTTCCTAAATTTATTTATGAGAATAATGCTGAAAAACTGAACGTTTCAGTACAGTGTCCAGATTACATTCCCCCAGGAAAGGAAAGGTTTTGGAACCCAACGCATCATCCACGACATCGCCAACCCCGACAACTCACCGGTTAGGTTAGAAGAGAGAGAGAGAGACTACTCCTTTCCTTTTACCTAGTTGTGAATGTGGGTCCTACCTTTATGGGGGGTAACGGCGGGTCTCAGAAAGTGTAGGGCAAAACTTTTCTCTCTCACTCTCTCTCTCGAAAAGAAAAAAAATAAAAGAGAGGGGAGGGGGCTATAAAAAAGAGGTATGGATGAACTTGAAAGAAGCCTCGTCTTACTTGTCTCTGCACACTCTCTCTCTTAATCTCTGGCCCTGTTTCTGGGACAGGAAAGGTCAAGGTCTCATTGAATGTAGCCTTTACCTTCACTTCTTCTTCCATATTGAGTACTTCATATATACATAATCTTGCTACCAAAAACCGATTGAGAGAAGTGTTTTCTGGCTCTGTTTGCTGGGGCTAGAGTGGAAAGATGGCAAAAGCCATTAGTCTCGAGGAGATCAAGAATGAGAACGTTGATCTGGTATTTTTTTTATCCTCACTACCTACTTTCTCTTTATGCAAATTGTTTAAATTTTCTGCTGCTGCAGCTGTTTGCTTAGAAAACTATGAAGTGAAGTGTGCTTCATTTGATGTGCATGTGACTGTTGAGATCAATGATGATCACACACACTGATATACATATATAGCTGAATAGAATTGAAGTTTCGGCCCATTCCAGTATGTCCAGATCAAGAAAAGAAAAGGTCTGAGCGGGTCGGGTCAGCCTGCTGTTTTGTTCTTTTGGATTTTTTAGTACCTTTCCGTGGTCCTTTACCTTTTCCCGAGGAGGTTCTAGTCTTCTCTCTCTCACACGTGCAAACCGTACGGACCACTGGATTTATGTCTTGGGCTCAGAAGTATTTAATGACTCTGTCTGATGATCGATCATCTTGGAAGTGTGGCCCTTGGAATTTGCACCGTAGACCTTAGATTTCAATTGGAGTCAGACACGTCCCATTCGCGAGAGCGACCTTCTCTCTCCTCCTCAGTCAATTCTTTTATTACCGGAACGGAAACACTTCAACATATTGTTTTATTTTACTTCGCTATTTTTTTTAAAAAAGATTGACAAAATTATCTTTTTAATTATAAATTTCTTCTTATATTTTAAATAATGGGTAAAAAGCTAGTTAATTTTAAAAATAACAAAAATGTCACTTTTTTTTTTTTCCACCATAATTTCATTAATAAATTCCTTTCCCCCCCCCATCAAATAAACCTTTCAAAACTCCATAATCTACAACATAAATCAATTTTCATCCTTATTCATCAACAACATAATCTTTCCCCTCTTTTCACCATCATTCCGCCAATACAAACCTAAACTTCTTATGAACATGGCATCCTATAAGAAGCCCTATACAGGTTGAATATTTCACCAAAATTCCTATAGCAAATGGAATTGTACTAAAGGAATTAAATAATCTTATCAGGGCACATTGCCTTAAGATTTTGATATTAATAATTGCAATGCTGTTGTGGAATGGTTCTTGTTAACAGGAAAGGATTCCGGTTGAGGAAGTGTTTGAGCAGTTGAAATGTACAAAAGAAGGTTTGAGTTCGGAGGAAGGAGCCAGCAGGCTTCAAATCTTTGGCCCCAACAAATTGGAAGAGAAAAAGGTCCCTAATGATACCCTGGCACATGCATGGAATATCTTATCCTATGTTGTTTGCTGATTGAAGGACTAATGACAAGTATTTCAATGAACAGGAAAGCAAATTTCTCAAGTTTTTGGGGTTCATGTGGAATCCTCTATCATGGGTCATGGAAGCTGCAGCTATCATGGCTATTGCATTGGCGAATGGCGATGGAAGGCCCCCGGATTGGCAGGACTTTGTCGGTATCATCTGCTTGCTTGTGATCAACTCTACAATTAGTTTCATTGAAGAAAACAATGCGGGAAATGCTGCGGCTGCACTCATGGCTGGCCTGGCTCCTAAAACCAAGGTAAGTTTTCTCTCTCAAGAAACTGCGTAACACATCTAGTTGGCTCTTTGCGAATTGGCTAAAGCACTCTGTTCATGTTCATACGAATAAATTGTAAGATATTTTCATCGGCTTGTGTGTGGAACCTGATGACTCTAATAGGAGTTTGTTTGTTTATTTATCTTTTAAACTCAGTGCCATGCATCATGACGGGTAAATAAGAAGAAAAAACGTAATCTACTGATGATAAATGTTAGATGCTGGCATACTGCCATCATGGTACAAAAAAGAATAATAAAAAAAGTGGCTAAAAACTTGCTTAAATAATAACTAATTATAATCAATTTTATTCTGTGCTGGTGTAGGTTCTAAGGGATGGAAAGTGGACGGAGGAGGATGCTGCGATTCTGGTTCCCGGAGACATCATTAGTGTCAAGTTAGGGGATATCATTCCTGCCGATGCCCGTCTTCTTGAGGGTGATCCTTTAAAGGTTGACCAATCTGCCCTTACCGGGGAGTCACTTCCAGTGACCAAGCATCCTGGCGATGAAGTTTTCTCAGGATCCACCTGTAAACAAGGAGAGATCGAGGCTGTTGTGATCGCTACTGGTGTTCACACCTTCTTCGGAAAGGCAGCGCATCTGGTGGACAACACCAACCAAGTTGGCCACTTCCAAAAGGTTCTCACTGCTATTGGGAACTTCTGTATTTGTTCTATAGCAATTGGAATGGCTATCGAGGTCATAGTCATGTACCCAATTCAGCACCGCAAGTACAGAGATGGAATTGACAATCTTTTGGTTCTCTTAATTGGAGGCATCCCCATCGCTATGCCAACTGTCTTGTCGGTGACGATGGCTATAGGATCTCACAAGCTGTCCCAGCAAGGTGCCATCACTAAGCGTATGACTGCCATTGAAGAGATGGCAGGCATGGATGTACTCTGCAGTGACAAAACTGGGACTCTAACCCTCAACAAACTGAGCATTGACAAAAACTTGATTGAGGTTTTCGCAAAGGGCGTGGAGAAAGATTATGTCATCCTGCTTGCTGCCAGGGCCTCTAGAGTCGAAAATCAAGATGCCATTGATGCTGCCATGGTTGGAATGCTTGCCGATCCAAAGGAGGTACAATGCCTGCTCCCCATATTTTAAGACACCAAGTAATGAACGTGAGCCTTTTTCCTTTTTCTAATGTATGTGTACGCAGGCAAGAGCTGGTATAAGAGAGGTGCACTTCCTTCCATTCAATCCTGTGGACAAAAGGACTGCTTTAACCTACATTGACGCTGGTGGCAACTGGCACAGAGCAAGTAAAGGTGCCCCCGAGCAGGTAACTTGTTGCTTCAGATTCCAGACCAATTTCTGGTGCAACACTCGAAAAAGATTAGCGAGCTCTCTTGTTCGAACTAATATTTTCTGTGAATAGATCCTCGCCCTATGCAATTGCAGGGAAGATGTCAAGAAGAAGGTTCATTCTTGTATTGATAAGTTCGCGGAAAGAGGGCTTCGGTCGTTGGCTGTTGCTAGACAGGTTTAATGCCTTGCATTGATATTCTGCAGCGTTCATTTACTTTCTTTCATTATTTTGGGAAATAATATCCTCTTATACTGGTACTGTGGTTTGGATGCAGCAAGTTCCTGAGAAAAGTAAGGAAAGTCCAGGTGGTCCATGGGAGTTTGTTGGCTTGTTGAACCTCTTTGATCCTCCAAGACATGACAGTGCTGAAACCATCCGTAGAGCTCTCGATCTCGGTGTAAATGTCAAGATGATTACTGGTAATTTTTTCTTCTTTGATAATCTATTCGGAGAATGCAATGGTGCTTATTTTAATATCCACTTTATGGTGGTTTTAATATCCAGGTGATCAGCTTGCTATTGCAAAGGAGACAGGACGAAGGCTTGGAATGGGAACAAACATGTACCCTTCAGCTTCTTTACTCGGTCAGCATAAGGATGCAAGCATAGCTACTCTTCCTGTTGAAGAGTTGATTGAGAAGGCAGATGGGTTTGCTGGCGTGTTTCCAGGTGGGTGCTTTCGTAATGCCACCTATGACAAATAAAAATCAGCACTTGTGGATGTTAGATGCATTATTTTATCAAACGAAATCCATTTTTTTTTATAGAGCACAAATATGAAATCGTGAAGAAATTGCAAGAGAGGAAGCACATCGTCGGAATGACTGGCGATGGTGTTAATGATGCACCTGCGTTGAAGAAGGCAGATATTGGAATTGCTGTAGCCGATGCTACAGATGCTGCCAGAAGTGCGTCTGACATTGTTCTCACAGAGCCTGGATTGAGTGTCATTATAAGCGCTGTGCTGACCAGTAGAGCTATTTTCCAAAGGATGAAGAATTACACTGTTAGTTGCATGCTTCTTATGCTCTTGACCAGGCTCACAAGTTTTCTTCCCTTTGAATTCTATTTCCATTTTAACATTTAGTGACTTAAATACAATCACCATTGCAGATCTATGCAGTTTCCATCACAATCCGTATTGTGGTAAGTAACCACTTGCAGTATAAATGTGGCTTTCTATTACAAACACGACTCCACTCCTTTCTGACATTAAATTTGAATTTGGCAGTTCGGGTTCATGCTTATTGCTCTGATATGGAAATACGACTTTTCTCCTTTCATGGTTTTGATTATTGCTATCCTAAATGATGGTGAGTAGTGATGATCACGGTTTTGGAGTTCTCGATTGCTTTTTATGGAGACCAAGACGGCATGATCGTTTTGAGTTTTGACCGATCATGGTTCGCAGGTACAATTATGACAATTTCAAAGGATAGAGTTAAGCCATCGCCCTTACCTGATAGCTGGAAACTGAAAGAGATATTTTCCACTGGAATAGTACTTGGTGGCTACCTGGCATTGATGACTGTGATATTCTTCTGGGCAATGCATGACACTGACTTTTTTTCGGTAACAGACGCCACATTTTGACTTGGAAACTTATATTTAGTTGCAGGATAGTTCTGTTTGGTGGACACCAAAGTGTATCTTCACGTTCCACACATGCAGGAAAAATTTGGTGTCAGATCGCTAAGGAAAAATGATGAAGAAATGATGGGTGCTTTGTATCTTCAAGTTAGTATTGTGAGCCAAGCTCTCATTTTCGTGACTCGTTCTCGCAGCTGGTCCTTTATAGAACGACCTGGTCTGCTACTTGTGTCTGCTTTCATGATTGCACAACTGGTAATTTTTTTTCCCGATCATAAATATTTGCTGCTTCCTTCCTTGATGTGGGTTGGAATTCCTTGAGAAATAATCTAACGAGCTCTGGTTTTGATCAGATTGCAACTGTGATTGCCGTTTATGCCAACTGGGGCTTTGCAAGGATCAAGGGAATTGGCTGGGGTTGGGCTGGTGTCATCTGGATTTACAGTATTGTTTTCTATTTTCCCCTTGATATTATGAAGTTTGCCATCCGCTACATCCTAAGTGGAAAGGCTTGGCTCAATTTGCTAGAGAACAGGGTACTTTATTTTTTCCGAACACTGATCTTTTCAGGGACTTGAAAATGTATTTAGTAGATGGAACTGAAATGTGGAACACGATTTGTCTTCGTGTGTGTGACAGACCGCCTTCACCACCAAGAAAGACTATGGAAAAGAGGAGAGAGAAGCTCAATGGGCTCTTGCACAGAGGACCTTGCACGGGCTCCAACCACCAGAGACTGCTGGTATTTTCCATGAAAGGAGCAGCTACAGGGAGTTGTCTGAAATCGCTGAGCAGGCTAAGAGACGAGCAGAGGTTGCAAGGTATGGCATTCGTCTTTTGAATTTTTTTGTATCTCTGGTGGAGAATGAATCATTTCATTGCCTGATACATAATCTAAGTAGTTTTCAGTCACTCGTCAGCTTGCTGAGAACAATTATCTATCCATCTGTCTCTCTCATGTATAGGCTCCGGGAGCTTCACACACTTAAAGGGCATGTGGAGTCGGTTGTTAAGCTCAAGGGTTTGGATATTGATACCATCCAGCAGCATTACACAGTGTGAACATCCTGAAGTAACTTTGTTCCCTGAGAAGGAAAGCCCTCGAGTTCATTGACAAAGCAGATAGACCTCTCTAGACGGGGGAGAAAAATTATAATTCTAGGATCTTATACTTTTGTTTTCAACTGCTGGAATAAAAAGGGCCTCCTTCTTCTTGCTCTATGAACAGCCTTGTAATGCCACCTTGTCACTGTTTTTTCAAGGTCTTATCTTCTCTTTCTTGTGAGTCTGCTACAGCAACACAAGCTGTAATGACGACCAAAGAGATTCAGCTGCTCAAACCTAAAATCTGCCATCTCCATGCCATTTTTTAACCGTTTTCGGTAGCGGCACTCAAATATTTTGTTGATTAATTTCTTCGTTTATTAAAATAAACATCTTAAACTGAGGTGTTTCTAGCACACCAGAAATCCGCTTTTAATTACGAGGAAGGTTAAAACTCATGTAACTTTAAGATTGAAACTATATTTTTAATGGGTTTAATTTGTTTTCTATAGAGTAAAATAGTATATATAGTTACAATGTGTATGTGCTAAAATACTCATTAAATCCTATTCACTGAGGGTACTTTTGGCTATTTTCAAAAGCAAAATGCAATTACAATAGTGTCCTTGCAAATACAAAAGATAGGTTATTAATGTTGGTTTTTTGTATGATTTCATGTTGGGTAGGGGGCTATACGGTATTTTGATAAATTAAAAAGAATCACGCGCACCAACTAGTAGAAAAAGTCCACGCCCCTATTAATAGATGTGTGCTAGCTAGTGCAGCAGACAAACCACGCCAACTGTAGTGATATTGAAAGTGACTTACCGAGACCTTTATGGTGGGCAAGGATGTGTTGGTGGCAGATGCTTGGTAGGTTTCTTTCTTGTATTAAATAACCTCCTAGCTTTGGAAACTAATTTGAGATGTCATTAGTTTTTCTTAGACCATGAAACTTTTTATTTTGAATGCTAAAAATCCTCCCTTATAATGTAGTCTAGAAGAATTTTCATGCTTTCTTAGAAGAATAATATGCTCACTTGGATTTCATGTAATATTATAAAAAATAAGCCTAAATCGAGGCTGAGTTAGGGCCTAATATATCAGCTCTCTTCAGAACTTGAATATGACCCTTCTTGGACTTGAATTAGTTGAATAAGAGATTGTCCTTTAAGCTTCATAAGTGTCTTTTATCCCTCTTGGTCCATCTTACTCCAAGTGCTCAGATTAACTTTTTCAATTCCTTTTTAAGTCTTCTTGCCCTAACTCTTGTAATAGGTCCATTTGACACCACTAATGAGTCATTTGCATGATTATGTTTGATATTGAGCTGATCCTCATCATATAATTTATCTACTTTTATATTGTGTTCATAATAATATAAAGTTTATTAATAAAGAGTTCCATGTTGAAAATCCCAAAACCATCTTCATATTAGACAAGGATCCACAATTTCTCATCAACAATTGAGAAATAAGCTTGTAGTTTCTTTATGGACATGTATCAAATATAGCTAGATTGGTGAATTTAGGGGAATACATATTGTTAAACATTGTTTTTACTTATAAGGATTTATTGCCAATGAAATTATGATATGCACTCACAAAAATTAGTCACTTTTCTAGGTATATTTGTTTGAACAAGTGGTCTTCCCAACATATAAAAACAACTTGAAATGAATATCAATAAGACCATTTCCAAACTTTAAATCATCTTTATTCCCTTATTGTTTGGCTTAATAGATCATTTGTCAATAAATTTAGTGTATAAGTATTAAAATATGGCCGTTAATTTCCAGATATGGAAATTGTGTAAAGTAGGGATAAAGTAGTTTTGTATTTAGCTATTTTAGTCTTGTAATCTATCTATAAATTTACTCTCAATTGCAAGAGAAAAGCACACGGAATATACAAGTTACACTTTTAACATGGTATCAGAGGATTTCTAAAATTTTCTAATTTTTTCAAATTGATTTTTTTTTCGAAGGCTACAGTGCCTGTATTACTGTTCATCGAACACGTACTGTTCATATCACTTACAAAAATGACTACTGTTCATCACCAAATACACCTACTGTTCAAATCAACCCACAAAATTCATCAAAAAACCCAGAAGATACAAACCCTAACCCAGAAACCCCAACATTTCAAAACTCGAACCCACAAATTCAAAACAAACCCAGAACCCATAAATTTCACAACCACAAACCCAGAAATTCAAACCTAGCAAACCAAACCCAAAAATTCACAAACTAACCCAGAAAACCAAAAACCCACAGAAATGGAACTTTACCCTACAAAAACACTGACCTCCAACCCATCACAATTCATTAAGACAACTCGGCATTTCCAGCAAGCATCATCCTGAATGAAACAAATTTTGCATTATGGTCACAACTAATGGAAATGAGAATCGGAGCTTGAAACAAAATTGGTTACCTTACCGGAGACACGGCACGACCTGAACCAGGCGACCTAAGACTGGAAGCATGGGTCACTAAGAATCACCGAGTCAAGAGTTTGCTCATACACTCCATGAACCCATCATTGATGCAAAGTTTCATCCATCTCCCCTCGACCAAAGAAATCTAGAAGGCCACGCCAGAACCTTCTACGACAGTACCGTTGAAATCAGGTCATTCATAACCAAGCAGAATGGGCGTCCTCTATCAACTTACTATAATGAACTGGTAGAAAATTTTCAAGAAATAGATTGTCGAACGACAGGGACAATTGACGACGTCCTCCACCTCCACACCGCCATGGCTAGGCTTCGCGTTCACATATTCCTTAGTGGGCTCGACCAAGTTTTCGAGCAAATTCGTGCTGAAATTCTTCAAAAAGACCCAAAGCTTGATCTTGAAGGAGCTTACGCCGCTGTCCGTCGAGAGCACTCCTAGAAGCTGGTCATGAAGGACAAGCATGGTGGTGGTCCTCCAGTGTTCCTTGAGCACGATGTGATGATGACAAGGCGTCATCGACCGACAGGTGCTCATGGGAGAGAGAAGGGCTATGGGGCGGTGGGATTCGTCAATGAAGAAAGAGACAACAAGGGATAAAATTTTAGGGTTTCACTTAAGGGTTGTTGACCGAAACAAGGTTGACCAAAAAAACAAAACTATTGGTGGACTGATGTGTTTTTATTGCGGTAAAATGGGGGCATTCGAAACAAAGATATTACAAAATTGTCGGCTACCTGGACCAGTGGGATTATATGAAAAAACCTCAGAAAAATATCAGAAAACCTATGGTACATCTGATGGAAATATATATGGTACAACCTTGAATGTGGTCCATCCAGGTATCATTTTTTTTTTTTGCACACTCTGTTATTATTAAAAATAGTGTTTGTATTATTGATACAGGTGTATCTAATCACATGACTAGAGATTTTGATAAATTAATTTTCCATAAATCCTCATCACGGTCAGCTATTTGCACTGCTAATAGTAGTACTTCCCTTGTTACGGGGGAAAGGTCCATTATTTTGACTGACACTATAACCCTAGATACTGTCCTTATTATTCCATCTATTACATATAATCTCCTGCCAGTTAGTCAAATTATAACTACTCTTGAGTGCACGGTAATGTTTTGGCCTTAATTTTGTGTTTTTCAGGATATTCTAACCCGAAAGATTCTTGGTTATGGTATTAGACGAGACAACCTGTATTATTTGGAATTAACAGAACAAGGGGGGTCAAAACTAGGTCACGCGCATCAGACTAGAAGTTCAGATCAAGCTCACACTCTTGTACGGTTGTGGTATTGATGACTCAAACATCTATCATTTGGGTACCTTAAGAAGTTACATATTTATTTTCGAGTTTAAGTATTTTGGATTTTCATTGTGAAATTTGTGAATTGGTGAAAAGCCACTATATTTCCTATTTGTTAAGTTTGATTAAAAGTGTAAAACCATTTGCAGTCATTCATTCTGATTTTTGGGGTCCTGCAAAGGTCTCATCTTTTTCTAATACACGATATTTTGTTACATTTATTGATGATTGTATTCAAATGACCTGGATATCCCTTCTCTGCAATAAAAGTGAAGTAGGTATAATTTTTCAGGAATTTTAGAAAATGATGCTAACCTAATACCAACAACATATTCGTACACTACAATCGGATAATGGTATGAAGTGTATGGACCGAGTGTTAGGTAATTTTTTAAGACATCATGAAATTTGACATCAGACCTCCTACACGTATACTCCACAGCAAAATGGATTAGCAGAAAGAAAGAATAGGCAGATTATGGGAATTGTTCGTGCTTTGTTATTTTGCATGAATCTGCCAAAATACTATTGGGGTGAGGCAGTCAAATCAGCTGCTTACTTAATGAATCGAACACCATCGAGTGCAATTGAATTTCAATCTCCTCAACAGAAAATGAAATCTTTTCTCTCGGTTCCTCATCTACCAAATCTGGAACCACAAGTATTTGGTTGTATAGTATATGTCCACATCCCTAAGATTATGCGAAGCAAACTGGATCCTTGTGCAAAACAGTGTGTGTTTGTAGGTTACTTGGAGTTTCAGAAAGGATATCGGTGCTATGATCCTCGCCATTAGAAGCTCCATGTAGCCTTGGATGCATCATTTTGAGAATCAGAACCCTACTATTCAAGGGGAGTTCCCGGGTCTTCTCTACAGGGGCATAGTAACAATGAAGAAAACGAAGATATATTCAAATTAAAGGAACAGAGACCAAGTTGTGATGACCTAGATTTCTTCACAGACCGAAATGATATCAGTAAGGACCCCCTATGTCTCTGGAAATACCAACGCCTACACCATTAATCAAAGAATCAACCGAGATTGTCTCTCCTCAGTCCCCTCAGGTACACCTAAATCCTATTACTAATGAGATAAATGAAATTCCTGTCTTAGAAAATAATGTGACCAATAGATACCCACAAAGACTAAACTAGGGAGTCCAAAAGAAACAATATGAACTTGATCCAAAAAATAAAATTAAATACCCCATTAGTAACTATATCTCTACCTATAGATTATCAAAATCATATGCATTTACTGTTAATCAATTATCCAATGTGTCTATTCCTAGTAATGTACATGATGCATTAAAAGACCCAAAGTGGACCAAGGCGATGAATAAGAAAATGGAGGCACTTCCAAAGAATAACATTTGGGAGCTATGTCAATTACCAAAAAGAAAGAAGAAAGTTGAGTGTAAATAGGTGTTCATAGTGAAGTTAGAAGCAAATGGAAGTATTGATAGATAAAAAGCAATGTTAGTCGTAAAAGGATATACACAAAAGTATGGAGTGGATTATCAAGAAATTTTTGCCTCAGTTAAAAAAATGAACACCATCTGGATTCTCATATCTATAACAGTGAATTGAGACTAGGCCTTACAACAATTCGATGTTAAGAATGTCTTCCCAAATAGATATCTTGAAGAAGAAATGTATATGGAATTACCACCTAGAGTTAAAACCAGGCCTCATGTGAAACTAAAGTATGCAAATTAAAAAAAGGCATTGTATGGTCTAAAGAAGTCACCTCGGGCATGGTTCAGAAGATTCTCATACACAATGAAGAAGTTTGGCTATAAGCAAAGTAATTCAGATCATACTTTGTTTATAAAACACAAAGGAGGGAAGGTAACAACACTAATAGTATATATGGATGATATGGTCTTAACAGGAGATGATCTAGAAGAGAGAAAAGTACTACAACAGTTTCAAGCATCAAAATTCGAAATGGAAGATCTCGGACAACTTAAGTACTTCTTAGGGATTAATGTCTCTAGGTTCAAAACAAGGATATGTCTATCACAATAAAAATATATGTTAGATTTATTGGCAGAAACCAGAATTTTAGCATGTAAACCGATAGATACACCTATGGAAATGAATCACAAACTGGGACAAGCAAAAAATCAGACGCCAACGGACAAAGGATGTTATCAACAGTTAGTTGAAAAACTAATATACTTATCACATACTAGGCCAAACATCGCCTATGCAGTAAATGTGCTAAGTCAGTTTATGCATTCACTAGGAGAAGAACATATGGAAGCTGTATATTGGATCTTAAGGTACCTAAAGAGTGCAATAGGAAGAGGATTTCAAATATTTCATCATAACATTCATGAAATAAATATCATATTTCATCTTACATAAGATAAATTACGTTGTTGGTTTTGTCTTAAATTACCAATAATCTGTCATGCCTAATCTATTACTAGTTTATCTATAAAGTGATAACATGCTTACTATGATGACTAAAACCATTATTGGTGATTCATACCTAGCCATCCAAAGAAATGTCTATGAAAGTATCGTTGATAAGGTTCACCTATTTTTTGGTGCTTTCATACTCTTGACTCTAGAATCAGTTAATATTTGACTGAAAATATTAATTTTAATTATAACATTGATAAATATTATACGGTTGTGGTATAATATTTGTGACTTTAGTGTCAATAAATATTGGACTAAAAATAACTCACATTATTGGCATAGGTGAATATAACACGGGGAAGAGTGGATATTCTTTTCTTTAGTATTAGTGAATTTTGAACCAAAAAGAAATAATTTTGGTATCAGTGAATATTACAAAAGTAAAATTTTACTACTCATGACATGATATCACTAAATATTAACTAAAATTCTTTTATTGTATGGAAAAACTAAGGAATGTGGTACTCCTCTTAATATCCAAGACAAAGGCTCATTGCAAGTCGATTTAACTTTAGCATTAAAAGTTAATAGGAAAACAATTTTTTTATTAGATTTTGTAAAATCAAGATGGTTTTTGTTTTTTAAGATTAAGGGTATGACAACGTAATAGGCCTTTTAATTTGAGTTAAGTTTTAATAGATTTAATAGACTTTTTAAAAAACATAGAAATGCATGACAAATATTTTTTTTGTTTCTTTTTAAAAATAAAAATATGCAACAACAAAAAATCATTTTATAAATTTGAGAGATCTTATCCCATGTAATTGTTAAAAAAACTGAATAAACCCTTGTTTTAGTGGTCTTTATTTTATTTTCTTAGTAAATTGAAGCTTGGAAATAAAACATTAGATACTAATTTACACAAAAGAGAGAGAGAGAGAGAAGCAAGAATCATATTAATTCATGGAGACAAAAGGTGTGTTTGACATTGCATTTGTTGTTGTGGTTGAAGTTTAAACAAAACAATTTCATGAAAAACACTTTTAGCTGCGGTTCATCACTAAAATTAAAGTGTTTGATTAAAATAGTGGTTGAGTTTGAGGTTTAATGAAAAGTAGTTTCGTGTGTTTGGTTACCATACTTTTCGTATTGCTATCAACTTGTGAAATTACTTTAAAGGACACACACACACACACACATATATAATTGAAATTGAAGTATTCGGTTAAAACAGTGGTTGAGTTTGAGGTTTAATGAAAATAATTTCATGTGTTTGGTTACCATGTTTTTCATATTGCTGTCAAATTGTGAAATTACTTTAAAGGACACACACACACACACACACACACACACATATATATATATATATTATTTTTTAAATATTATAGATTAATAATCATAACAATAAAATGTAATTAATAATTCAAGTAAATTAGACATTTGTTTTTATTTTCCCATCAAACTACTTGCAATTTTATCATGAACTAAATCGATATATGAATGCCCTTACGATCCCTTCCTATTTGATCAAGAAACAACATCTAATAATTATATTATTAGTAAAAAGATTTGTGATCTAGTTGTAGAGATATAATTCCAAGACCAAATCCTGTTGCAAGTTTCTTATTCATAATCAATCGAAAAAAACAAGGTTGTGGAGTGAAACAAAGTTACGCGCCTTTCCCTTTCATCAGGACTGATCTCTATTTACATACTTTTTTATTTTTTTAAAATATATATTTTTTAAAAAAAATTGGACTAGGTCTAACCCAACTAAATGGGTCAACCCAGCCAAGTTGGGCCAAAAGAACCAACTCTGCTGGACTTGGGCTGGGCCAAGAGCAGGTCCAACCCAAGTCTAGTAGAAAAGAGTGAAACAATGCGTTGCATTGTTCACGTCTTCTTAAAACATGAATAGTGTAGCGGGAAGCAGCGGGAATTAATTCACGTGAACAGTAGTGGTCGACTAACGGTGACGAGGTGCTCACTTGCAATGTCACTAGTAGAGGAGGCGAGGTGGTTCTTCCTATAGTGACGACATAAAAAATGATGGCTTGTGGTGGTGGCATAAAAAATGGTGGCCTGTGGTGGCCAGAAGAAGCGTTGGAAGGTTGTGCGTTGTTGCTGCTGCTACTTGACATCGGAGTTGGGGGAGAAGATTACACTACTATAGGTGCTTCCGGTGAAGAAAATAGGTTGACGATGCAGAAGGAGGAGCTACTGTTGCTCGCTGGTGACTTGTGCTACTGTTGGAGAAGAGAGGGCTGCATCCATGGTTGTTTTGAAGAGAAATTTGCGACCGAGAGAGAGGGGGAGTTGCTTGTGGTCCTGCCGGCTTCAAGGGTGGCAGGATGATCGGTGGTTATGCTACAATTTTTTTACGTTGTGCCATCATCTTCTTCCTCTATTACGTTATTGTTCTTTCTCTGTTACATTATTATTTTTGCCACATAGTTAAATGAAACACCAAAAGCAATAAATTATAACACCGGAAGGAATGCACATGAAATATACAATTTGAAATCTCTTGGCAATACCAAGACAACATGCATATAAAAGGATGAGAGATATAGCTTGTTGCTTTGAAAAGCCAACAACTTTGATGAATTTATTGCCTTGGAGTGACAATATTATTGGCTTGATCTCTCTCTTGTGAATGCTACTATCTTGCAAAAGCCAACAAAATTTTACAAAATTATTACTTGAAGATCTAATCTCCCTCAACTTTGAATAATTTTTTTAAAAATTGGTTTATCACAAACCACAAGTTATTCAATTTTTCAGCCTCCAATGGTATTCTATACAAACCATTAGTGAAAAATCTCATAAATGTTTATTCAAGAGAAAATGATTGTTATATCTAGAGTGTTAGTTATATTTTATGTTTACGTAATTTTTCTCTCTAATAAACAATTACTACTCTTTTTTGCCTTTAACTAATCTTATATTTTTTTTTAGTTTGTACATGCAATTGCAAATGTGAAAACCATATTTGATATCTAATACCCAAGAACTACAATATAAAGTAGTAAGATAGTTCTCAATTATAAACATACCTGAAATATAAGTTTCATTAAGCATTTTGCCTTCATAAATGTAATGTATTCCTTGCAATTTCTCCTTTAACGTCCTTTCTTGCTACAATGATGACAAGTACCTTTGTCTTTCTTGATGCTCCCAGTAAGTTTGTTTGCTTTCAAGACAACATCCAAATTCTTTTTATCATTCTTCTTATACAATTTAGAAACTCAACTATATATATATATATATATATATATATATATATATATATATATATATATATATATATATATAAACTAGGTTTTTCTTTTCCTTTTTAAAGACCCCTTCATTAATTTTAAGCATATTAAGAAATTTTGACAATGTACTATCCAACTTGTTTATGTGATAGTCCATAATGTATTGTGAAAAGTTTTGGGGTAATGACTGCAGGACCAAGTCAACACTTGACTCATGGTTCATGACAAAACCCAATTGACCTAATTTTTCAATAAAGCCCATCATCTTATAGTGAAATCATTTCTTAAAGGCCTCGTACCTCTTAGTTTTATTGGCCTCATCAAACAATTTCTTGAGATGCATAAACTTAGCATGAACTTTTATATTCTCATGTTGCATTTGATGTTCAGGTAACATACACACATGCACTTCATTATCATCAACATGATGTTAATGTTCATTCCTAACTCTTTTTTTCGGCATCCTTAATAGGAGCATTTGAGGTTGGATTCTCAAGAGCATACAACTTTTTTCCTTGCTTGAAAACAATTATCATATTTCAGTTTCAATCCAAGAAACTCGGTTTAGTCAATTTGTTAGCATCAAATATGTTTTGTAGAGATATATTACTACTCATTATGGTCTTACCAACCTATTTATATAAAGATAGTGAGCATTAGTTTCATGATCATATATTTAAATCTAAATTTAGATAAGATCTTTAATCCTAATTTGATCTCCTACTATTTTAATGCAAATTAAGAACCCCCTATTAATTTGGGAAATCTCGCTTATATTTTTATAGTGGACTAAGAGATCTCATTTAATTTATCCAACCTTGAGTGAATCAACAAATCAGAATAAATTAAATTAGATAGATAACATAGTTTATCAATCACATATTATAAATGTTTGAACATATTATAAATGTTTCACCTAACTCAAATTTGTCCCTTAGATGTTTACAATTGGACATTTATACTTTAGCACCTATTAAAATTTGATCCCTAAATTATCTATTCTTATGATATAATAATAAAGAGTAAAAATGTATAAAAACCTTATATTTACAAACAAAACGCCAAAACTCATCTAAAGCAATACTTTCATCTGCTGACTCTCGTTTCATGCAGCATAATAGGAAGCCCTTGCTCGAAAATTACTCTATATAATCAAAGGTAGATGTGGTTGGATTTTTCTAATATATTTATGTGGTGTGGCAGCAGATTCTTTCTACTATTTTAGTCTCTCTTTTCTCTTTTTCAAAAAAGCCTGCAGCCCAGCTTGAGATCAGTGATGGGCCACAGCCTTAATAACCGGGCTTGTCTTGGGCAAATTATCCGGTATTTGTACATTACGGGAACAGGAAAGGAAGTCGTTTTTTGCTTTGGAACCTTCGATGGAGGCTCCAGCAGCCATTGCTAAAACTCCACGTGGCGGGTTCCCAATCATGGAATGGATAAAATCTGCGATGATGAACACAAGAAGAGAGTGGTCCTTCTCAGCCCTCCCTTGTGAAGGAACCACACAAGGTTACAGGTACCCCAAGCAACCGAAAAGAATTTCACACGACACCAGAGAAGTCGCTTACTTGCACAACATGGTCATAGCTTTAGCATCATATCAAAAGAGCTTCCTAACCAACGCCCTCATCACTCCTTCACTCTACAAACCCAAGACGAATTTCGTAAACTCAGTTCCCAATGTCTCCTGCAACTACTCCCAAGATCCCCACAAGGATTCTTGCAGCAGCAGGTAAATGCTAAACTTGGTTTTGTTTAATTTCAGCTACTTTCTTTTGTTCCTTATTTGCGATCATGTTCTCTGTGTGTGTGTGTGAGAGAGAGAGAGACTAAAGATTGTTTTGACAGGAAAACTGTGGACCAATTGGCAAAGTTTGCCGTGGTGACACTAGCAGTTGGGGTGCTTACAGTGGGGTCTGTTGGTGATGCATCAGCTGCCAAGTCTGGTGGCAGAGTTGGTGGTCAAGCCTTCCGGTCATCAGCTCCTCGGTCAGCTCCTAGAATCAACAATAATTCGAGGTAACGTTTCTATACAGCTTTAATTTTTGCCAGGTTTTTTCAGTTATAATTTGATTTTGGTCTGTGATTAATTATTAAGTAAAACAAGGCAACTGGATATTTAGTTTTCCATTTTATTTGATTGTTGTGATGCTATTGGTATGTTGGTTACCAAGAGAAAACTCAACAACTATGAATTAAATCTTGGTGCGGTCTTGTGTTAATCTGAGTTAACTTTTGGCTTTGAAATCTGTTGTCAGTTTAACCTCGTTAAAAGGCATAGAAAATCAAGTGATAAAGATTCGAGACATTCATTTCAATAATTGTTGGTCAGTCTGGTTTGGAGATGCCATAGATCACATAATTTAGGAGATGCATGCTCAGTCATGATTTCGGTCAGGATTTGTGTGCATGGAACATTGGAGTCTAAACTCTTAATCAGTACTTACCAACTAGATTAGTTACTTGGTGTTGTTTAAAGCAACAGAAGTAAATCAATCAGAGTTGAGATGGGATGGGTTTGGAAAGGAGGAGCATGATCTTCATTTTGTAACTGCACCATTGGACGAAGAAAAGGAAGATTTAGATGTGCCATATGCAGATACCATCTTTGACATTTTTCAAGTATAACATTTGGAGGTGTTCATTCTGGAAGTGCTGCACGATTTAGTTAAAAGGGCTACTACTTCAGAAAAGGGAATGTTGGTTTCCTAGATATTATACACGCAGCGGAAGTAATAAAACAAATTTATAAAATATTTTTGTCCCATGAACTTTATTTCTCCTTTAGATTCATAAATCAAATATTAAACTCTTTAATTTAATATTACATGAATATTAAAGATAGTTTAATCCTTTATTAATGATAAATATATATATATATATATTTAAATGAATATTATAATATCATGTATAACTAACTGATTAGTTACGGGGTATATACTGAAATAACAGGGAAGTCATCTTGCATGCTCAAAGCAAGGATTGATAGGATAAATCCACCCAGCAGAACCATTTTAACGCGTGAATGCACCATAGGAAGGGCCGCATGCTAGGAAGCTTTTTTTTTTATCAATGGGAATTTGATGGATGCCCACCCCCATCCCAAGGGCATTTGAACTTAATCATCTATGACTTTCAAAATGAAGTTTCCCAGTCAAATTTGAACTTGTGAATTTTAATTTACATTCCACTGTAGAAAGCTTCAGGGACATCCTTCGTTAGTCATGTTAGAAAGCACTTGGTGCAAGAACGTCTATATCCAGATAGTTGCATTATCTTGAATATTGGAACCTACTGAACAAAGCTTGAATGTGTAATTTATAATTCTGAAATAAGCCGCAGCAATATGAGAGAAATAAACTAGGGCAGGACAGCTTTTTCTAGTCTGGAGCAATAAGGAAAATAATTAACGAGAAAAGGGCAGAGTCCAGGCATTCTGTAACCAGTACTGTGAGATGCGGGGTTAGACAAGTGCAGCCCTGCTGTGAAGACGAATTGGTAAAGCAATCGGAAGCAATCTGTTTTTGGGATAAAGAACAGTTATCAACAAAGAAGTGAATTAAAAGCTGGTCGTTGCCAAGTTCTTTGTGTCTCATTTGTGAAACCAAGATTTCATACGGGCTCAGAATGAGAAGAGAAAGCCAGAGAAATAAAACAGATCAAATCAGATTAATGAAAGAATTGAATCAGAGGCACAAAATGTGAAGTATGTTGAAGAAGGGGAAAGGAAAACGAATGCCTGATAAAAGAAAAGAAAGCAATTTCTTACGTTGCTGTTCCAGACACTACATGTTTCATCAAGTGAGGCTGCAACGTAAGGGCATATTTCTTACACGAACCAAAGCAGAAAGAAATAGCTATTAACTGGAATCTGTTTTCCTTCTTAGTTCACATTACAGCTTTGTGTTAAGCCCTCTAAAATGAAATATTATAAGTATTCATGTTGCTTATCATTGATTCAGTTTCGGTTATTTCTGTGAAGGACCAATATATATGTCAATCCACCAGTGGCACCTCCTTTAGTTGGTGGATATGGGTATGGTTATGGTGTACCATTCTACGGTGGCTGGGGCTGGTCACCATTTTCATTTTTTGCACCAGGTCCTAGTGTTGCCGTTGGCATTGGAGGTGGGTTTGAAACTTTTGTATTCTTTGTGTTTCTTGGTGCTATGGCAGCTGTTGTCAGGAGATTCTTTGGATCAAGAGATGAAGATGAGTACTGATCACAAGAAAAACTTGTTGATACATGTATGAGTCTATACAGATGTTTTAATGTTAGTGACCAGGACAATGTAGGCTGGCGGCCAATATTGTAATTTTGGATATAATTCTGTGAAATGCAAAGTATTATGCAATGTTTCTTACTGCATGATTTCCAGATATTCAAATCGGTGCCCATGATGCCACAGAACTTATTCAATTCCTGACCAATCTTCAATCTTCTCATCGGAGACTTGAAAAAAGTCTGCTGTTGCAGCAAAAACACAAGATTGTGCTATCAGGCTTCAAGGAACCAGCAATTCAACTGAAAACACAACACAATATTGTTCATTCATTGGAAACTGAAGTGGGTAACTTTTCTTTCTATATTTTATTCGGTGTAGTGTTTTTCTTTGTACGAGGTGAACATCCTCTCTGGAAACAGATCGCTGAGGGAAACCAAGAAAAGCAGTCACGTTCAGCTACTTGAATCATTCCAATCACATGTTTGTGTACAGAATGGATTTTTCTCTCTTCAACCCTACAGTTAAGAAATGGAAGTAGGGCGTCTTCTATAAAAAAAAAAAAACAAAAATCAATCGGCAGAATCGTAGGTGTCAGGGTATTGTATTTTGCTTCTAAGACAGCCATTTGGCAGAGTCTAGCCATGTCAATGGAAATTGGGGTGGATCCTTTTCTGCTGAGGGTCATATTGTATTTTGATTCAAGTGAATGTATACTCTCTACATCTACTGTTGGAAAGCAGCAACTTGAATACATGGATATGATCAGTACTACAAGGAAGTACTACTCAAAATATATTTCTTGTCTAACCTTTTCCATCGTTTAGCTCCAATCTCCAGCCTCTGGTTTCAGGATTTGTTCCGCAAACAGAATATCTGGTGTTTTATCTCGCAGCTGAGCTACAATTCCCATCTCTGGAGTCATTGTCGAGCATCTTTATAATATGTCTCGCGTAACTAAGGCCAACACTAGAGTCCAACAGCCATCAAGCCAGGCCTTAACGAACAAGTCCAGAATAGGCAGTCAATTTAATTCATTATTGTAAATCATTTATCTTCTTATTCATGTGTGTGTGTGTGTGTATATATTTTGAACCAATAGATCTTTCTGTAAGAAGCTCTCGAGCATATCAATATTGTAAACTTGGAATAGTATTCTTCGGAGCAGTATCTGGCTGCCGTGAAGAGATCTAGACCTCGACGAATAAAACTACAGTACAAAGTAACCCCTCGCCCACTATTAGTTTCTTAGTTCATGAAATGATGTCAACCTTGAGAAATAAAAAATATTCGCGCCCATGTTATTGTGAATATATATATATATATAGCATTAGAGACACTTAAACCCTCAGACAATCTGAAACTTGAACTCTTCACTATTACATAATTCCCTTGCTGACTTCTTAGTTCTTGCAAAGGTTAACCAGCACAGCTGATGTCCATCATCCAAAGAAAAGATGAATAACTTAAAGGAAGAATAGGGTTGGATTCTGGAGTGCTAAGTGACGCCCTCTTAAAACATCTCTTTGTCGAAGGAGGGCGATGCTATATGGGATGGCTGGATCTCTCTCTCTTTTTTAATTGATTCATGAGGTCTTCACCTGTAAATATAATTTAATTTAATATCATAGTTCCTTCTCCATTTATTAAACTTGAAAGGTCCAAAACTCTGTCACCAAACTACTGCAAGATAATAATACTGCTAATGCTCCCATGAATGCACACGCACCAAAACATGCCAATATTACTCCTGACGTTTGCAAAATACAATATTGTCCTTCAATTATAATTTAATCATCAAATAAAAATAGGATGCACTTTGAACGACACCTCACATATTGGACAACCTCTTTTTTAAAAAATAATAATAAAATGATATATTGAATATTTCTAGCTCAACTATAAAATTTATGACTAAAGCCATCATAACACTATAAAAAAATAAAAAAAAATCACAAAGTTCAATTCTTAATTAATTAAACACTAAAATAATTTAAAATAATGATTTTGATATATCAATTAAGAAATAAATTATTTTGATAAATTTTCAAACATTTTTTTTTTTTTGAAAAAAAAAAAGACAATCATAAACACATTAAATATATTATCTTGTACTTGGAAAAAAAATCCTTCTCTTACGATAAGGATAATGGAGACAATTAATGTAGTCTTAAAGTTCTTTGGAAGTGTCCTTTGGCTCTTGAATAAAAAATAAAAAATAAAAAATAAAAAATAGAGCGAGTGTTAGAAACAGAGATGATTTATAAATGGAAGATAAGGATGAGGGATCTCACCCAATTGGATCCTTGCATCTAAAAGCAAGCATACACACCGCCTCCAAATTTCAAAACTAGGCTCTGCTTTAACCCCATATTAAATCTAATAAATTATGCCATATGTTGTCCAAGTTTTAATTTATTTTGAAATAAAAATCTATGCCTTTTTTATATTAAAAAATGAGATAATATATTATTTCAATGTATTTTTAAACAAAAAAAAAATAATATCAACCACAATCCTAAACAGCAGTGTCAAACTTAAGGGGGTGTTTGGGAAGTCTTTTCCAAAGCGTTTTTGAAAAAAAATGAAAATTTTTTATTTTTATTTTTAAGTTTAAATTAATAAAATTTGGTGATTTTAGATTATTTTGATGTGCTGATGTCAAAAATAATTTTAAAAAAATAAAAAAATATAATTTTAAATAAAAAATATTTTCAAAAGCAACAACAAGTATACTCCCAAACCAGTACTAAACAGAAAACAAAAAAGCCTCATGTTCTAGAAAAAAAGAGAATAATGAATTTAGAGATTTTACTGACCAGAGGTGATGTAATTCACGGAAATCACGTTGAAGATTGTGGTTTGTGGCAACACGTTATTTATTTTTATTTTCAAAACCGCAAACCTAACCCGCAGGTAGTGGTGTCGGCGCTGCCGGTTTTAAAGTCCCAGCCTCCTCCGCCTATCTCCGTACCGAACGTCATTCTTGTCCCCTCCTCCACCCACGTTATCCATGGCACCTGGTTTTTCGAAACTACCTGTTTTTATTTTCCCAATTCCGTCCATTCCCATGCTGGGAGCTGCAAGCATAGTTATTGATCCCGTCCCGGTCCCGGTTCCGGATTTGTGTTTGGAACGGGACGTCCCGGTTTCGGTACCGTTCCGGGTACCGTTCCGGTTTTGTACTGTTCATTTTTATTTAATTATATATATGAAAAAAAATAAAATATTAATTTAACAAGTATAATTTAAATTCAAGATAAATGAAATTTAAATTATACAATACAAACATAATCTCAAAATTAGAAACATCTTTATGCTAACTATTTTTTATGCTAATTAATAATAATAATAATAATAATAATTATTATTATTATTATTATTATTAATTATTATTATTATAACACCCTAATAAACCTACTTTTTTTTAATTATTATTATTATTATTATTATTATTATTATAATTTATAACACACAACCACTGCCCCCCAAAAAAAAACGCGAAACAGGCTCTCGGCTCTCCTCCGCTCCTAGTCACTAAGTACTAAGTAGTGCTATTTTGCCCCCCAGAAACCTATTATTATTATTATTATTATTATTACAAAAGCCCACAAAGGCACAACCCTAATTCCCTTAACACATTTTTTCCTTGTGCCGCCGCTCATCTCCCTCTCTGGTGCTCATCTGCTCATCTTCCTCCCTCGTGCTCATCTGCTCATCTCCCTCGTGCTCATCTGCTCATCTACTTCCCTTTCTTGTGCTCATCTCCATCCCTTTCTTGTGCTGCCGAACTGAGAACTGGCGATTATCAAAACGACGTCGTTTTAGACCGTACCGGAACGGAACGCCCGGTACGGAACCGGGGCGTTCCGGCCGGAATTCGGCCGGATTTTCCGGGACAGGCCGGGATTCTAGCCGGGACAAAAACGTCGCCGTTTTGTCCCGGATTTTGCAACGGAACGGGGCGTTCCGGCCGTTCCGGCCGGAACGGGACGGGATCAATAACTTTGGCTGCAAGGTCCACGGCTCCTCTTCGATTAAAATAAATAAACCCCATCTGGGCACCATCCAATGAGCCGAAGACAGTAAAATGGGAGAAAGACATGTCTGCCCCCCATCATATCTCGTAACACTTTCAAATCAAGTACACTTGATAAGGACAGAAGAGTAAGAGAAAGATAAGGACGTGAAATCAGACGGCAGCAGCGTGGGGATAAAGCCAACAATTATCGACAATATCGACGCCCGCCACCCTTTCCCAGCTGACTCCGCATTTCATATATAAACCCTCACAACGAGCTTCTTGTTACCTCCTCGGCTCGCATCTCTCCTTTTCACTACTCCCTCTTCAACTCTCTCTCTGTAATCATAAAAAAAAATGTCTTGCTTCACGAACAAATACGCTGGTAATCCTCTCTTGCCTTTTGTTTTGCTCTTTAATAATATCAATCAAGTGTTTTGTTCTGTTTCTTGTTAGATCTGTTAATCTATTTTAATTAAATTAAATTATATTAAATTAGCCTTCTTTCTTTCAACTTAGTACTGAGGATCTAAGTATCGCGGTTAGCTCTCCGTGTCTCCGTCTCATCATGCTCTCCTTATCGTTTTCCTCGACAGTTGATCATATCTGATTTCATGTTTAATAGTTTATTTTATAAAAAAAAATTGATATTTAAATTTAATTAATAGACATTCAGTTCCGTTCTTAAACATGAAAGAATTAAGTTAGCATGGACAATCGCTCTAGATCTGGTGTTTTTGTTTTATTAGTTATAAGGTTGTCGAATCTGTATTTCTACTACTGATCACAAATATAAATTATTTACAACAGTTTTTGTTTTTTGTTTATGCTTAATTAGTTAAACAATGATTAAGAACCACTCAGATTTAAATTTTAAAGAAATATTTCTGCCATATCTTGTATGGGTTTCCCACTTGTACATGGTGGTATTTAATTTGACTCCGCTCGTGGGCATTATATCTATGAATTGAAAATGATATATATATATATATATATATATATATATATATATATATAAACTTGTTTTTCAGATGAGCTTGTGAAGAATGCTGCCTACATTGGCACCCCCGGAAAGGGTATTCTTGCTGCTGATGAGTCAACTGGCACAATTGGCAAGCGTCTATCCAGTATTAATGTTGAGAATATTGAGGAAAACAGGCGATCCCTTCGTGAGCTCCTTTTCTGCACTCCTGGTGCCCTCGAATGCCTCAGTGGAGTCATTCTCTTCGAGGAGACTCTCTACCAAAAGACTGCCTCAGGTATCACCCATCTTCATCCAAGTTTCCGCAATTTTTGTTAGTGTTTCTGCTGACTGTTCCTGCTAAAAGAAATGGCTGGTGATTGATTTATTCTACAGCTAATTGATTATTCTCTGTGCTCTCTTGTTTTATATATTTTGAATGTTATTATTTTGTGCAGGCAAGCCATTTGTTGATGTCTTGAAGGAAGGCGGTGTTCTACCTGGTATCAAGGTGGACAAGGGTACTGTAGAGCTTCGTGGAACTAACGGTGAAACCACAACTCAGGGTCTTGATGGGCTTGGCCAACGCTGTGCAAAGTACTATGAAGCTGGTGCACGTTTTGCCAAATGGCGTGCTGTGCTAAAGATTGGTCTCACCGAGCCATCTGAGTTGGCCATCCACGAGAATGCCTACGGTTTAGCCAGATATGCTGCCATCTGCCAGGAGAATGGCTTGGTCCCCATTGTGGAGCCTGAAATCCTGGTTGACGGATCTCATGATATCGAGAAGTGTGCTGCTGTAACCGAGCGGGTTCTCGCTGCATGCTACAAAGCTCTGAATGACCACCATGTCATGCTTGAGGGTACTCTTTTGAAACCCAACATGGTGACTCCTGGATCAGATGCACCGAAGGTTGCGCCTGAGGTGATTGCAGAGCTCACTGTCCGTGCCCTTCAACGCACTGTGCCGGCCGCAGTTCCTGCGATTGTGTTCTTGTCTGGTGGACAGAGTGAGGAGCAGGCTACACTTAACCTGAATGCCATGAACAAACTAAAGACCAAGAAGCCATGGTCACTTTCATTCTCCTTTGGACGTGCCCTTCAGCAGAGTACCCTCAAGGCCTGGGCTGGCAAGACTGGGAATGTTGGGAAGGCACGTGCTGCATTCCTTTGCAGGTGCAAAGCTAACTCAGAGGCTACTCTTGGTACATACCAGGGTAACGCTACTCTTGGCGAGGGGGCTTCAGAGAGCCTCCACGTCAAGGACTACAAGTATTAAGAATCCCAACTTGTCAAAGCTCTTGAGAGTTACTGTCTCCTCGTAATCTCAGCTCTCCTTTTCTTTTTCTGTGATGTTGCCCGGATTTAGCTTGGACCTGGAATAATAAAAGCTCGAGGGTAAATATCGGCGTGTTGAGTTTGATGATTTTGATCAGTTTCGGTCTTCGACTGTCTTATGTTTTGTTTACATAAAAACAATTTGATGGAGACTGCGACTCTACTTTGTTGGATTTGAGGCTTTCAGCGTTGCTTCTTTTTCAGGCCCCCGTCAACTTATTTTGTTTTTTCTTACATTGGAGAGGCTGGCTTAACATCGCTGAGATTCTTTCGAGCTTGTTTATTATCTAATGGAGGACTCTGATGATGACAAACTAAATAACAGTAAATAAAATAATAATCTCAATACATCTAATCACTTCTGCCTGAGAGAACCAAAACACCGATCACTAGAGGTGTTCACGGTTTGGTCTGGGCTACGGATAAAAAGGTGGATCCAACGGAACTAGGAGATGATATTTCTTGAAAACATTGTTTGAATTTGGGTTTGGTTTTTCGGTATCAAAAACCACGGAACCGAAAATTGCTTCGAGGTTCTGTTATTAGACAAATCCGAAGCATGATTAGATGGGGGGGGGGGGATTGGATTTGGTCCAGAGAGAACAAGAGAGATCGCAGGGGGAGGGGCGGCTGCAGTTAATGAGAGAGGAACAAAACATGGTTAACTAAACTATTCATATATATCTGATATTTTTAAATTGGACTGAACCGGTTCATTTCGGTCTCGGCTACAGCTTCTGAAATTGAGGTCAGAACAAGTAGTTTTTTTGTTTTGTTTTGTTTTTAATCAGTTGATCGGTTGTTTGAACACCTGTAAATACATGGCCATTTTCTGTTTTGCTAAAATAATAAAGGATTCCATGCAACTAAAACAAGGTTTTCGTGACTGCCAAGAAGAGACCGAGACCAATCTGATGTTGGTTTTACAAGATGGAGGCTTTACAATGGCTTGAGAAAGGAGAAAGGAGAAGATGGGTCTTTCGGTGGATTTTTGTTATCACCAGCCCGAGAGATGGAGGAGAGATTATTGGAACTACAGTTGCTTTGATTTTTATGAATTATTTGATCTAAAGAGCTTAATACTATGTATTATATATATATATATATATATATATATATATATATATATATTAAAAAGAATGATCATTAACTGAAGCAGTTAAAACAATTCATGCTAGAATGAACAGGCACAGTATCCAAAAGTTAAATCCAATATGATCCTGGTTAACATTTGGCTATCCAACTAAAAAAACCCCAATATTTCCCCTCCTCTCCTGTGCTGTAGATGATGTTTGTTTATCAATCTATGAGCTGGACAGCTGCAATGGCAGGAATCGTTTCTCTCAACTTTTGAGTCAAGGCAACACGAACGGTCATGACAGCAGCTGCAGGACCACCAAGCCGAACCCTGACAACATAATCATTGATCTGAACAAGTTCAAGCACTCCACCTCCTGTCCCAGCAAGGTATGGTCTTATCTCGGCAAGGGCCTGAAAAGAAAAAAAAGTGCTTCTTTCATCAATGAACCTCCCTGTGAAGCGGCATTCAAATGAGCGATGCAGAAGGATAAACAAAAAAAACCCGACTGGCAAAGCTCCTCATTAGAAATGATGCGATCCATCAGTTTCCATTGTAATAGATTACTGGGTCGTTAAGGGGCTTGCTCTTACAGCATCTAATCACATGTTTCCAAGATGGAAAATTCAGAGATTATTGGAACATTTTATACAAACTAGAACCCAGCAGTTGACACGATAGAGGGCCATGGACAGATCACTGGAAACTTTGATGGGATCGTTATCTGCTGACAGACATAGAAGGCAGGGTTTTGGGTTGATTCATATAAAAACTATCCTCTGCATCTACTGTTGTAATTCTAGTAGTAGTTCTTCATTGTTCCCAAATAGAGAGAGCTTTTCAGCCTAACCTTTTCGACATTTTCCTCATTTAGCTCCAGTCCAGTTTCAGTGTCCATGATCTGCTCTACATCCATGATTTCTGGTATTTTATCTCGCAGCTTCGTTTCAATTCCCATCTTTAACGTCATACTTGAGCTTGGACATGATCCGCACGCTCCTTGCAGCTTTAAAACCACAACAAGACCATCTATCTCATGCAAAGCCACATTGCCTCCATCACGCATTAAGCCAGGCCGCACCTCATCTAAAACCTTCTCCACATTCTCTTCAGTTAATGGGAGTACACATCTCGGTGAAACCACAACTCCTGCAAATTCAATCAGGTTTCTTTTTAAAGTACAGTTTGGTTTAATTCCAAGAAAGAGAGCCAAGAACGAAACGCATCATGTGCTTATGCATACAAGAACACCGCCTTATCATGCTGCATCAAATTCAAAGCTCAACACTGCTCGTCGCTTATCTTTTATCACAGCAAGAAAAATTTCATTTAAAACACTATGTTCTCTCTAATTGCCCACATCAAGAAAAATTTTCATTAAAATACTATGTTCTCTCTAATTGCCCACATCATAATATGCAGAGATAAGCCATGTATGAGTGTTTTGTTGTCATAAATTGAACATTTTTCTTCCAACTCATTCCAAGTCCTACACATTTAGCAGTACACTATATATGAAAAGACACTTGAGATGCCAAGAAACCGAAGAAAACAAATCAAGAGTTAAATATATTATTTACCTGTACATTTAATTCGACCATGGTTCAACTTGAAGCGAAGAAAGTGTCTTCTATGAAACTGTAATTGTCCTCTCAGAAAAGCATTCTGCTTTGAAGAAAATCCACAGGAATCTGAAATGGGGTCGGTCTACACAGAGAGAGAAAACAATAATCAGCTCAGAAAACTATTGCCCATGATTATACTGAAGATGTAAATGATCGGATTATGAAGATTTGCTTGCACCTTAAAAAAGAGTGATAGTTGGGTTTTCTGAGTTAGAGAGAAAAAAGGGTTCAACATTCCTCTCCTCTATAATCGCAGCCAGTGGATTCTCATTTGGTGTGGTAATTGTATGGAACTGGGACGTTCTTCAACACAAAACTGGCACAGCAGATTTGTTAGAATCACACTTTCTTAGTCTTAGTTTGTAGCTGTGACGACACACGAAGGATTTTGTTTGGCTGAGGATGCTGCTGATCAGCACCCGATAGAAGTAACAAAATTGCCAACAGGAGGTGGTGTGTTTGTGGTCAGAATCTAAGCCCTATTTTCTATTTGATAATAAAACCCATATATATATATGTGTGTGTGTGTTCTCTACTGTAGCACACGATTTATTTTACCGTAGATTACTATAATAATGGTTTTTTTCCCTTAAATAAATAAAACTTGAGAATAGGGGTACTTTAGTCTTTTTCTTACTAGCTTAATAGCTATTATAAGATTGTTGAGTGCCTGTTTGTTTTTTTTCAAAAAAACTATTTAGTAAAAATGCTTTTAAAATCAAAACGATTTAGAATTATTACATAATTTTGTTTTTTTAGTAAAAGTACTTCTTTACCTCTGACAAAAAAAATATTGGGTTGTTACCCGAGAGTTTTCTTGTTTTTTCCTTTCTTTATATATTAATTCAAAAAAAAAAATAGTGTCCGTTTAATTGAAAGTATTTTTTATTTAAAAATACATTAAAATAATTTTTATTTTATTTTTTAAAATTATTTTTTGACATCAACACATCAAATATCTTAAGAATATCGATTTTTTTTAATTAAAGTATTAAATAAAAATAAAAAATTTATTTTTTTCAAAAACATTTTTCAAAGACACAAAAACCCGTTATTGATCTTACAAAAAGCAAACAAAAAAAAAGGTTTGCAGTCAAGGATACTTCTGTACTGGAACACAAAAATGTTTTTAATAATTACCATGGTCAAAGGGTATTTTATAAATTTGATATGATCATGTTCTCTCTCTCTCCTGCTAGATAAAATTCACGATTGTTCTCTTTGTTTTTTTCTTTTTCAATTATAATCCTCATTCTTTTGAGTTTTTATTTTGATTTATTTCATTTTTTTTTGTTTTTTTTTCAATTTGGATCTTCAATTATAATTTCTCATATGTTTTTATTTAATTTTGTTCCTTACACTTTTGATTTTAATTTATTATATAGAGCTTTCAATTTCAAAATTTTATTAAGATTGTCCTTTTGTTAAGATTTTATTCATTTTCAATTTCATCATTGAATCAAATTTTATGCTATTTTTTATTTTTTTTCAATTTGATCCTCATTTTTCCTTTTGTTAAAACAATTTTTCAATTCAATTTAACACTTTGATTGAAAATTTTTGTTTTCCCTTTGATTGGTGTTATTTATAGGGGAAGGAGGCAACCATTCGGTTGCCCATTGCGTGCATCAATGGGTTGCCTGCCTCCTGCACTGTTCAAGAGGTGTACCTACACTACTAAGATGGCGTGTTTTCACTGTTCAAATAATTGAATAGTGCAATCACATCTGCAGGTTTTTGATGACTTGGGAGAGGGTGAAAATCTAATTTGATCTCTCAATTTGTAATTGTTCTAATTGCACCTCCAATTGAATTTAAACTTGTAATTTTGTGCAATTGTATCACCATCAGAATTTCAACAACAGCCTTAGCTTTGCATCTTTTTTATTTTGGTCATTGGCTCTCAATTTATGCGATTTAACTTTCAATTGTCTTCAATTTGACCTCTGCCTTCGCACAATTGGCTTAGAAATATTCAATTCAGTCTACGAAAAATTCTAATCTTCTCAATTGAAATTGAATTAAGATCAAAAACTTGAATTTCCATTGATTAAGCCCTTAATAAAATTAATTTGACCAATTTAAAGTATAATTAAGTCCTTTCACTTAATCAAATTCTTCAATTGGACCATAAATTAATTCCTAAACATAACTACACTTTAAATTGGTCGATGATTAAATCAAATCGACCCATAAAAATATAATTATACCTTTCAACTTCATTTTTATACAGATTTATCCAATAATAAATTATTTTAACCTTGAATTTGTACTTTCCTCTATTTTTAGGGACAAAAGAGAACGATTGGGCTCTCGAAAATATACAAAATTTCCACATTGATTTTTCTACCAGCACCAGCCGTTTTTATTTTATTTTTGTTATTTTTTGATAGATTATGGGGAATAACCAAAAAATTAGATTGTGACAAATATAATTATTATAAGTATTTGAATTACGGGAACAGGAAAGGAAGTCAGTGTATATATATATATATTAAGTCACTAAAAATATACTAAGTCACACGTAGACAAAACAAAAAAAAAACAAAAACATACAGAGATAATAGATCACTAACGACAGAACATTCATTATACTTGTGTAAGAGAGTTTCACTCTCATTTAATGCCACCAAAGCTAAACTTGCCTTTTCTTTTTAACGCAAGCTGCATTTAATATATCCTAAGAAAACTAAGAGTATAGAAATAAATAGCAATAAAAATTAAAAGTATAAAAAAACTAAGAGTATAAATACATAAATAAAAAAAACTATCCTATAAAAATCAAAAAAATTAAAGAGATCGAAACTAAACTAAAAAATAAAAATATAAGAACCATAATGCAAAATGCAAAATTACATATGTACTATTGCAGCAGAGCGCAGGGCAAATGGTTGCTCTATATTAACAAAAATATAAAACCTGTCCCACTTTTAGTATTCAATTTCCCAGTGTTCGTAGACACAGTTCATTGTGATTTGCTATAGTGAAATTATCATTTTACCCTAGGACTAAAAAGTGTTAGCCCCCGGGAGTAGGGGTATTTTAGAATTTTCCAAGGGACATGGATGATATATTTGAATTCTTTGCATAGTAAAACTATAAAAATATCCCCCGAAAACGACAAAAAATAGCCCTCGGGACTAGGGGTATTTTAGCAATTTCCAGATGACATGGATGGTATTTCTGAATTTGTGCAGTAAAACTATGAAATTAGCCTCCGAAAATGAAAAAAAATAATGCCTGTAACCGGGGGTATTTCAGGATTTTAACCTCGGTTTTTTCATAGATATAACCGGGTCCAGGGGTGTATGGGTAATTGATCATTTTTTTTCCAAAACACTGTCGGCTCGTCGTACGGATGCATCAGTAGTGTTCCACGTGCACGCTCCATTTGGGCGGGGCATGCGCATCATTACAGTGGTAAAAAAACAGGCTCCCACCATGTCATATGGTTCGCCACCATGTCCTATTCCTCCCGGTGCGATGTGTTTAGTTACGGTGGTCGGTGAAGCTTTGGTGGACAAGTTTAAGTTTTTTTCTCTCTCCTGTTTGCCCGGAAATACGCTTCAGTCCTCACGATTTATGAATTTTTATTTTGGTCCTTGGTCTTTTGATTTCTCTTTTATTACTGTTTTTTTTCAATATAGTTTTTGATTTGTTGCAACTGTACCCTTCAATTGAAATTGATTATATATGTTGGGTTTCAATTTAGTCCTTATGCTTTTTGATTTTTGGTTTGCTTTTGGTTATTTTAATTATTTTGGTATGCAAGTTTTAATTGTGTCTAATTGGATCCTCCAATTGAAATTTGTCATATATTCTATCTTTCATTTCGGTCGTTATTCTTTTAATTTTTTAAAAACATTGCACAATGATTTTTTAAAATGTGTTTATTTATTTCAGTCCCAAGGTTTTATTTATTTCAATTTTGTCCTTCAATTGGAATAATTTATATAGTTTGTTTTTATTTTTTTGATTGTGTCCTCCAATTGAAATTAGTCATGTATGCTACTTTTCATTTCAATCCTTATTCTTTAATTTTTTTTAAAAAAACATTATACTACAATTTTTTTTAAATATCTTTATTTGTTTCGGTCCTCGGGTTTTTATTTGTTTCAATTTTGCCCTCCGATTATAACTAATTATATATTTTATTTTTATTTCGGTCTTTATTTTTTGAATTTTTTATTTGCTATAATTTTATTTGGTTTTTTTTGACATTCTTGGACAATGTTTATTTTTTATCTGTATCTATGCTTTTAATTTTTTTCTTTTTTATTGGGATTTTATTTTTATACGATTCAGTCCTGAAATTTTAATTTATGTTGGTGATCATTTTAAAATTAATATTGCTCCCTTTTTCCCTTTGTTTTTTTTTTGTTTTCTATTATTTTTATTTGTTCTTCGGATGAGATGATTTTTATGATTTTATTGTTTATGCTATAGTAATGATAATTTTAGTGATTATTTTTTATTGTTTGTTTGTAAAAATGTTTTGCTTTTTTATTTTATTTTTCAGGACAATTTAATGATTTTAATTGTTTGGACAGTAATGTTGATAATAATTTTAACTGTTATAGTAATGATAATGATGGGAACATAGGGAGAGGTTTTTAATTTATGTTTTCTACCTTTTGTAGATAGAAAATTTACTTCTTATTTTTATTATTTGATTATTGTAGGTGTTTTCACAATTTATATATTGTTTTTATGTTGAATTTAAATTGAATTATAAAATAAACTAATCTTAATACAGTGAATTCAATAATTCAGATATTCCAATCTTTTTACTTTTTTAATGATGATGATAATTTAATGCTGGTTATTTAGTTGAAACCTACTAAATAGATAAATTTATATTAATTTAAAATTCATATATTTTATAGAAAACTTGCACTTAACAAGAATTTTGAACAAATTTATTATTTTATCTAAATTTATATTATAATAAAAAAAATCATATAATTAATATTTTTTTATATTAAATAAATATATATAATCGATCACGACAAGACGCGCGGATATTGGCTAGTACCATAGTACATTGTGAGCGAGTGACATATTTTGACTGTTCAAAGACTCCCTTCCTTTACTTGTGTACGGAAACCTCCTACCAAATATTGTCAGTCCACGATTCTTATTGGGCCTTCAAAGAATTTATTTGTAACTTGATCTTGATTAGGGTAGCTGTAGCTTGGAATATCTTATCTGGCCTCCTTCTCACTATGTACATTTTGGACCATGCAGAAGTCCGCAGTAGCTCTCGTTTCCATTCCGTGAACAATTATCTGGTTGACCACAAAGCCCACTATTGCCGAACATGCCCCCAAGCATTCGATAAAGTGTGTGTGTGTATATATATATATATCTGTGTACTCTTGATTGATTGCACTTGATAAATATGGAAACTCAAGTTCTGAATCTCCCGAAATTAATCTTTTGCCGAGGATCAGTTGAAGCAATCGAAGCCCTAAAAGATCTGTGATAGCTGCCAGGGTACTAATTAACAAGCTGTTTTCTCATGGCATGAAAAACCCAAGAAGAGGGTCAAGTAACTTGACATTATGGTCTTAATTATAAAGGCTTAACCACGTCATTGAAACACATTCCAAGAGCAACGGCACCTAACTCAAGATTCTTGCCCGTTTCCATCTTCAAATCTTAATACAAAGCTGTTCCAACTTATGCTCTCCCATGGGATCAAATATGATTCAGCAGAGTTGCGTTGATTAAACAAATGACTTAGCAAACGCACTCCCACAAAAATATTGCCAAAACTATTTCGAAGTGAGAAAGAAAAGTAGAAAGGGAAACAAAAGTAATGTCAAAGCCAATCTGTTGAGATGATGGACGCTCTTCCTTTCCAACATGCACACCCACTTTGTACTTTCTATCAAAAGAATGAAAAACAGAAATTATTTATTAATGATTCTGGCAGCAATAATTGAAAGACTGGAAGTACTGAGTATTCAAAGGAGGCACTTGAACAACGTGGGATGAGAAGATAATGTTGTAAAACGAAGTAGAGTATTGGATACAAAGAAGATAAAGCTTCGACCCCAGAATATAGAGATTCCTTCTGGGACCAAAGTACCAAATCTCATTGCTTGTAAATTGTCTTTATTTTATGGTTGTTGAGAAGTCACTCTCCAATTCTGATCGATGCATTGAATGTAGGACTCGGAACTCATGAAGTGGGGATACAAAAAGAAAAGAAAAAAGGATTTTTGTGTTTCTTAAGAATTAAGAATGATGTTTATCTATCAGAATCTTCTCTCCTCATCGATATCTTTGAAAGAAAACAGCATATATTGCTGGGTTATTGGGTAAATTAGCCTGTTGATTGCAAACGTTTTGCTCTTCAAAGTCAACTCGGTCAGGAACAAGAAGCTCGTGGATTTAGGTGGTTAGTAATAAAAACTTGAAATTAAGAATTTGTTTCTCCTGTGATATCAGGTTCGAGTCTTGTAGTTGCTAATATGATGATCACTAAAGGCTTACATGATTGTTAATTTCAGGGCCTATAAGAGTAGTCGAGATGCGTACAAGCTGACCCGGAGACCCATGTTAATAAGAAAAGAAGCTCGTGGATTTAACTGAACACATTTTAAATAATTTTAAAAGGAGTGAATTGTAACTCTTCTAAAGGTTTCAAAAAATAAAAATACAATCCATTTATAATTAAGCCCATTTGTCAATTTTATGTTTCTTTTTAATAAAGTTTCGAAATTCTTAGTTCGGAAAAACAATGGATGTCGTATGAATATTAATATCTTACCTGTTCACCAAATGAAAGATAGATTCTTCTCCATACACCAAACTCTTCTCTCCCTCGACCACCTAAAACTCAATGTCAATTCTGGAATGTATGTCAAATGAACTAGTATGGAATTGGAGATTCAAGATTAAGGTAATCCAAGTCAAGCACTAAATAATTCTTTAGGAGAGAGGTCTTTGGTTTGTTAAAATTAAAATAAAACGGAGATTTAAAACTTAATGGGAACAGGGAGAGGCCTTTGTTTTTATCAACTACCTTTTTTATTTTTTATATTTGGTACAAATATATTTTATCTAAGACCGAATTTTGCTACCATTCTTCAGGGAAGGGGGTTTTATAGCGTTACATAATATTTAAGAATTTCATTTCAAGACCAAGTTTATAAAATAAAATAATATTCTCAAATTCTATGATCATAGTTTTATTAAAATGTTTTAAAATATGACCGTTAATTTCCTGATTTTGACATTATGTAAAGTAGGGATAAAGTAGTTTTGTATTTAGCTATTTTAGTATTATAACTTTTCTATAAATTAGCTCTCAAATGTAGAAGAAAAGGACACTGAATATACAAGTTACACTTTTGACATGGTATCAAAGCTTCTCTAAAGTTTTTTTGAATTTTTTGAAATTGAATTTTTTTGCCAAAGGCTACAGTGCCCGTATTACTGTTCACTGAACATGTATTGTTCAAAACAACCCAGAATACCCACAGATTAAAATGTAAATCCAAAAACCCAACAAACATAAACCCTCAAAATTCATCCAATAACCCAAAAAACGATGCAAACAAGAAATTTCTGATGTGTAAAAACAAGGCAAGACCAACAATGTAAGGATCCTTGATCAAACACAAATACAATGCGTCATCTCTCTATGAATGGAACATAGATGAAATGTCAGAATACAATATTCTGAACACTCTACAACAGATGATTATGGCAGCCAATGCTTACAAAACTCAAACAGACACTCCTGACTGAGCAATTGCTGAACTCCTTATTGCTAGTTTTTTCTGGCCAGTTAAAAGGATGGTGGGATTATCATCTCACTGAAGCAAATCATCTTCATATCCTCAATGCCTTCCAAAAATATGAAGATCAAACACCTGTCCTCGACTCATCAGGAAATACCATCTAGGATGCAGTCTCATGCCTCATCCTTACAATCTTCTTACATTTCATTGGAGACCCATCTCACCTGAAAGACAAGAATATTGAGCTTCTGTCTAACCTTCGGTGCAAAAAGCTTAGTGATTTCCAGTGGTACAAAAACACCTTCATGACTCGTATCATGTTAAGGGAAGATTCCAATCAACCATTCTGGAAAGAAAAGTTCCTTACAGGCTTGCCTATTCTCTTAAGAGAAAAAGTCCGCAACAAAATCAAGGATACTTACTTTACCAAGCTCATTCCATATGACCAGCTTACATACAGTGAGCTTGTCAGTTTCACCCAAAAAGAAGGGCTTCAGATCTGTCAAGATCTCAAGCTACAAAAGCATCTGAAGTGGGAAATGAAACAAACCAAGCAAGAGTTAGGTTCATTTTGTCACCAGTTCGACATTTCCACCTCCAAGCCATCCTGCAGTGGAAACTGTTCAAAGCCCAAGCACAACCTTGAATCAAAACTCCCCTACAAAAGATCATCCCACAAATACCGCAAATACTACCAGTCCAAATACCACTCCAAACAACCTGAACAAACCTACTTCAAAAAACCTTACAAAAAATACATCAAACATTCCAAAAAACCCTTTCAATCAAAGTCCAAAAACTTTGATTGAAAAAATACTACATGGTACAAATGTAATCAAAAGGGACACACATCCCGTTTCTATTCTGTACAGAAAAAATTACATGAATTATAAATTGTTGAAGACACCATCAACCTCATTCAAAATATGTACATTGAAGCCTCCGCTACAGACCCTTCTTCCCCAGAAATATCTGAAGAAGAATTCTAAGTAGATGAGTTAGCAGCTTCTAGTGCCACCTTAGATACTTCTACAAAATCCAACGAAGTCAATGTCCTCACCCAGGACAAAGAATTCATCCTCGAAGCCATCAAACACCTTGATGATCCTCAACTACAAAGAGTTTACCTAGAAAAATTGTTGAAAGATTTCAACAAAACATACCAACTTCCAACAAACCCTACAAACCGTACTATGTTACCCTCAATTAGTACTAATACTTACGATCTCACAAAGATCTTAAGTAAAAAGAAATCCAAAACTTCCATCATAATCCCAGAATTACATTCTGAGATTAAATCCCTTAAAGCCGAGTTTCAAACCCTCAAACATGCCCAACAAAAAGACTATGCCATATTACAAAATCTCCTGTCCAAAGTCGAGAACCAGTCAGACACTGATTCTGAATCAGAAGATACAAACCCTGACCTACATGCATTACATGACAGAAACATTGATCAAATTGACACTACATTTTTAGATGTATTGTCTCAAATTTCTTCCAAAAAATACATTGTTAAAATATCATTAGTTTTTTCTGATGATTTCAAACTTGATACTATAGCCTTGTTTGACACAGGTGCAAATTTAAACTGTATTAAAGAAGGCATAGTTCCACAACATTTTATACAAAGCACAACTGAAAAACTGTCAGCTACAAATAATTCCAAGTTGAATATTGTAGGTAAAACACAGGCTTCTGTGTTAACAATGGCATCTCAGTTACATTATTTTTCATTGTCACAAAGGATTTCAATCATACCATCATTCTAGGAACCCCATTCATAGATTTGCGTACTCCATATAAAGCACGTCATGATTGCATTACATCTAGAATAAATGACATTAAACTCAAGTTCCCATTCTTAGAACAATTAAGATTAGGAATTTAAACTTAATAAAAGCATGTTCCATACATACATATCATATCAATGCACTCATACATGGAAAAACATATCATCTACATGATTTACAAAACCATGTTTCATTCTGTCGCATTGACAAACAGCTGCAAGATTCTTCCTTGAAGATAAGGATTGCAGACTTACAAAGTAAGAATGAGCATGAACTTTATTTAGACTTACCAACTACTTTTTGGAAAAGAAAACAACATGTTGTTGATCTTCCTTATGAAGATACTTTTGCAGAAAGACAAATACCTATCAAAGCCCGACCTATACAAATAAATGCAGAGTTAGAACAATATTGCCGACAAGAGATTCATGATCTCGAGTCAAAAGGTCTAATTATAAAGTCCAAATCACTATGGTCATGTGCCGCTTTTTATGTCAATAAAAACTCAGAAATTAAGAGAGGCACGCCAAGGCTAGTGATCAACTACAAACCCCTGAATTCTGCCTTTAAGTGTATCAGGTATCCAATTCCCAACAAAAAATATTTATTACAAAAACTACATGCTGCATTTATCTTTTCAAAGTTTGATATGAAGTCCGGTTTCTAGCAAATCGAGATTGACCCAAAGGACCGATACAAAACTGCATTTACTGTTCCCTTCGGCCAATACGAATGGAATGTCATGCCCTTGGGTTTGAAAAATGCACCATTTGAATTTCAAAGAATCATGAATGACATTTTCAATCATACTCTGCATTTGCATTGTTTATATTGATGATGTTCTCATATTTTTTCTTTCCATTGACCAACATTTTAAACATTTACATACTTTCTTCCATATTGCTAAACAAAATGGTTTAGTAATTTCCTAATCAAAGATTTCTTTATTTCAAACCCGTGTTCGTTTCCTATGACATTACATATCCTAGGGTATAATAACACCAATTGAGAGATCTTTAGAATTTACAACCAACTTTCCTGATAAGATTACTGATAAGACCCAATTACTATGGTTTTTAGGTAGTCTAAACCATGTTCTAGACTTTTATCTCAACCTTATAAGAATTGCAAAAATCATTGCATGATAGGTTAAGGAAAAGCCCAAAACTATGGTCTGACCACACAAGCATAGTTAGACAAATCAAAGCCCAAGTCCAAAACATCCCTCTGTTACATCTTGCTGACCTTTCAACCCCTAAGATAGTTGAGACAGATACCCCAGACTTAGGGTACGGTGGGATTCTCAAACAGGTATAAAATTCTAAAGAACAATTTAGCGGAAGAATACAATCTATTGTATTAAATTGTCTCAATCCTTGAAATTGTAAGATGGACATTGTCATTTGGAAAACCATCTTCAACAGTCCAAATGTTTTGGAAATTCAATTTTTCAAAATACTATGATTTTGATTTTGTAAAGTTTGTAGAAACTTGGATTTGATTTTGTAAAGCAAGCAGGGGTTTTGGAGAGGAAGGACCTGCCTGAGATTTTGAAATGGGTTTGGAAATACTACCTGAGGGTGACTGGGAGTCACCTGAGGCTGCTTTGTAAGCCTTTTGAAATGCTAGAAGAAGACCTGGGTTTTCTGACAATTTAATGAGAATCTCTTTGGATTATTTCTAAGACGAGTAATCGTCTTCTTCCTGGGTTACTTTGTCATACGAGGACTTTGTATGTTTGACATCCTTAATGGCGTCTGCCAAAAGCTTTGGAGATGTAAGAACTGGGTTCTTTGAGGATTTTGTAGGTTTTGTAGTAGGGGCTTTCTCCTTATCTCGAGGTGTTTTGGGAGGCATTGAGAGGAGAATGAGAGGGTTTGTTTTGCAGGAACTCTCAGGTTAGGTAATCTAGAAGTGAGTTTGTATCTCCCTTTATATAGGCAATTTTGAATTCGAAAATTGATAATATAGTCTGCCATCTGGCAAAAATCTGTTTGGATGCTAGGTTTTGAACATTTTTTTGTAAAACTTATTTTGCACTCTTGCAATCAACGCGTAAAAGAAATTCTTGGTTTAATGCATAAAAGAATTTCTTTGAAAAAATCTTTGAAATTGTAATGCATAAAACAATGAAAAAATTTTCTTTTTTGACACTGGAATAATTCTTCTGGGAATCGTTCCAAAATTATTTTTAAGGGCTTCAAGTTTAATCATAAGACTTTTTAAGTTTTTTTAGGGCGAAGGCACTTGAAAACAAGCATAAAAGAATCTCAACTAATCGAAATCGAAGTGAATGCTTCTCCACTTGATGGAAGGAAGACCAGAGACAACAAGGTTGGTCAAAACCTCTTCCTTTACTAGGTGTTTGACACGTGTCATTTGGGATAGATTTTGGACCTAAAAAGAAGACCCTGCTGATCCATCTATGGATCATGACAGGACTTACTAAGGCAGTTATTGGCTTCATGCAAGCTGCCAATGAGAAGGGGACGAATGACATTGTTGGATCTCACACATCGTGGGCTCCAACGAGTTCTATTGATGGGCAGCCAATTATATGATAGCATGGGGAATCATGTTCTTTTGATGACCTACTTGATAAGTCATCTTTGTTAGGTACAACTAGCAAATGTTAGAATAAAGAAAATGACACAATCATGGCATTATCGGAGCCTTAATTCTGCGATTTGCCCAAGTTATTGCTCTTGTCCTATATTCCATGTGCAACATTTTCTATAGGTTTATACTAGTTAATTGCCCGCAATGTAGCAAATAATTTTTATAATTATTTGTATTGAAATAATTAATAAATTTTACTTGTCCAAAATTAAATATAAATAGATACATGCAAGGTTTGATATAATTAAATATATTAACACACCCTATTATAACAATAGTAACATTGAAAGTATAATGTCTAAAAATATAATTACTATTATTGCTAAAACAAAAAAAATTATTAAATTAACCCAAGGGAAAAAAACTAAAAAATATTAACAAAAGAAGAAGCAAGAAAAAAAACTAAAATTATTATTATTGCGTGAATAATAGGAAAATAAATTCAATAAAAGAATTAAAAAAACCCAAAAACTTTAACAAAAAAGCAAACAAAAAAAAAGAAAAAAAATAGCTTAAAAAAATCATTAGACTTGAAAATAATAATACACAAATGAATAAAAAAACCAAAGAAAGAACAAAGGAAAAAAAAGAAATATTATTTTTCAAATGATCATAAACACACAGCCTAAAATTTAATAACATAATTTTTGAAAAAATGTTATCTCAACAAAAGAGAAAATAATAAAAATAAAAATAAAACTAAGAGCACACATGTATATGAACATATATAAAAATAGGAACTATTTAATAGATTTAAATAATAAAAGAATTAAAATAATAAATTAAAAGTATAAGGGCCAAAATGAAAACCAAATATATTATCAATTTCAATCAAAGGACAAAATTGAAAAAGTCAAATCTTATGTACCGAAAATATTAAGGGATTTAAAAGCAATCAAAAAATTAAAAGAATAAAGACCAAAATGAAAATGTAATATTTAATCAATTTCAATCGAAGGACACAATTGATACAAATCAAAATTTACATAACAGAAATAAATACCACGCAACACAATTAAAAGAGAAGGGACTGAAATGAAAAAAATACATAAAACTTGGGGGCTGCTGTGTAGTTTAGGGTGAAGGAGAGAGAAAAGAGGAAAAAAAGTTCATCTGACCATCGTCTCGTCTTTGGCCACCTTGCGCTTGCACGTGCCACACCATGAGGAAGAGGATACGACAACGCATCCAGGGAGACATCAGATGCACATTTTTCAACACTGTAAGATGCCGCATGCGCTGCCCAAAGAGGGCATGAAGCAGATTACCGTGGCCCGTGTGTGACAAACGCGCCCACAGTAACCCGAGATAAATAATTAAAAATTATGGTCAATTACTAGGACACCCCTACAACCAACTCTTTATTTTTATCTTATTGGGAGACATATCCATATTTAGTCATTTTCAAAAAATGTGAAATGTCTGTGCCACCCCTCCCAGCTAGAATTGATTTTTGTCTTTTTCGAGGAATAAAATGGTTATTTTATTGTGCAAAGAAATATAAAAAAATAAAAAAACTGGTGACCTAAACCGGAGTGAAAATGTGCAATTCCCATGGAACCTCTCCATCCAGTCGCTATTTTTTGTCTTTTCTAGGGATAAAATTGTTATTTCACTGTACAAAAAGAAAAAAAGCAATAAACCAACGAACCGAACGACCCGAACCAACCCGAAAACTAATCAATACTATTGTAATCCACAATGATTTGTCTAGCACGCTACAGTAACCCACTCATGAACTCTTTTAGTGTGTGTGTGTGTGTGTATATATCTTACCTTTTCTTGTTAAAGTTACCTAAAAAATCTAAAAAACACCCACTAACCTAACTTCTTTACAATCCAAATATATTCTTCAAAGAATTTTCAAAAACCATATATACATCAAACAAATTACGATCTACACTATCATATTATTTGAATAATAATATCATATGAATAATAAAAACAATCATACAACATATATTATTTAATATAATATTGCCTATTTCACTCATGTTTTGTCACATGTTTGATTTTTTATTCTAAGAAAAATAAATATATTCTCTTTTTGAACGTGTTTTAAAAATTTAAAATTTAAAAATTATTTTGAAAAATACATATAAAGAAACCACTAATTTAAAACAAACATTTTAAAAGAAAAAAATGTTAGACATTGATGGCCCTAACAAGCCTAACCCATATAGTAAGTGTGATTCAAGTTGCATTTGAAAGTGATTTTCATTCAAAAGTATATTAAAATGATTTTATTTTTTTAAAATCATTTTTGACATCAGCACATCAAATTATTTTTTTGGCAATACAAAAAAATGTTTTGTTTTCGTGTAGACGACCGAATTCCAAGGTTTTTCCAAGCATATTTTTCATAAAAATATATGTTGTATATTTCTCATGTTTTGAAATGAAAATCAGATATCGTAACTAGTTTACGATTATGTATTGGAATTTGACCAAAATATCAAATAACTTAACAATTATTTTGATTTAGCTATCACGGTGTAAAATTACATTGTAAAGTACACTTTTGGAATTTGGCCAAAATATCAAAATAACTTAATAATTATTTTTTTTAACTATCACGAATTAAAATTACATTGTAAAGTACACTCGTAGATAGTTAAAAATGGGGTTTTCAAAATGCAATATAAATTTTTTGTTTAGGTTTTAGCTCCCAATGAGGTAGAGACTCTCTCACAAAGAGAGATCTACCTCGAGCTTTAGGAAAGACCAAAGAATAAAAAAAAACTTAGAAAAACAATCAAACAACAATGCAACTTATCTTAGTTAGGGTGCACTAGGGGTGATGCGTCTTCCCCTTGCATAACAAGTCCCCTTACCCAGACGCTTGTAGACCATTAGGTTTCGTAGTGACCTTAATACTAGGTGGTGACTCCTGATAATTATAGTCATAATTGAATGACTAAAAACCCCCCCTTTCACCGCATGTTGTTCTCCTCTCCTGGATGGCGGGGCGCGATGCGTGAAAAAACATCGTCGTGACAGGCACATGTTTTGTGAGTTAACCTAGATCGACTTATATTTTATTACCTATATTACATGTCTATCACGATATCCTAGGGTGACCCAAGCTGATTTTTTTTTGTCTTTTTAATCCAATTTCAGGAAAATCAAGGTTTTTTTCCTAGTCATCATATGATGATTTTGTTCCATTTATTTACACAAATCATTCTTAATTTATTGAATTAGATGCTTACATACACTTTTTTTATTTACATGAAACTCTTTATGTTGAAAAATGTGTTCAAAAAGCCTATGTACCTAGTTTTTTTTTTTATGGAAATAATATATAACTCGCGGTAAAACGCGGGTCAAATAGGTAGTCAGTACTTATTCATTTTAATTTCCAAGCACATCATAGTTTTCATTTAGATTGTCACACGGTTGCATATGCAAGGCTCTTTAAAATTAAAAAAGAAAAGGAAAATCAATGGAATTGCTACTTGGTAATGGAAGGAAATTAGAAATTCTAAAATTAACAATGGTCTCTTAAATTCAAGTAATAGTTAATTACTCTTAAAGAAAGTAGATCCCACCTTTATAACATCATTCCAAATAAAAAAGTTATGTTTTCTATGTGTATTTCCAAATTGATTTTATGCATGTTACTGGATATATCATTTCATTTTATGCTTTTATGATATTTATTTTCTAAAAAATAATGTTGAAAACTTATAGAGAGATTATATGTTAATCCCTAAAATAAGATATTTCATCAATTTGGGAATTGTTTAAGAAAATTTTGGTGTTAGTCCCTAAAAATAGGAGATTTCATTGAAATAGGATTTTTTCACGTTAATCCCAAAATAGAAGATTTTATCATGATAGGAGTTTTAACGAAATCCTAGAAATAGAAGATTTTGTTGGCATAATTTTTTTATGAAATTTTTAACGTTAAACCCTAAAATAGAAGATCTTAATAATTTTTGTAGTAGATAAGGAAATTTGACTTTGATACCTAAAATAGAAGATCTTAATAATTTTTGTAGTAGATAAGGAAATTTGACTTTGATACCTAAAATAGAAGAGTTCATCGAAATGAGATTTTTTTATGAAATTTCAACATTAATCTCTAGAATAAGTGATTCCATCGAAATTGGATTTTCATCAAAGTTTTTTTACTCCAATCCTTAAAGATAGAAGACTTTGTTGAAATGATAAATATAAAGAACCTCAATTCCTTTCAATAGAACTTATTTTCAATGATGATTGGATTAAATTGAAAACACCAAATTAGATTGTTTTTTTAATAAAAAAACATAGGTAAACAAATTAAAACCTAGAATAAGAACTACAAGCCTTAAAATGTTCACTCCTGCATCATTCAACTGAAAAGAAAATAAAGCACATATGATATAATATTCACACTTACTGCAATAAAAAAATAGCCTAAACTTTAACATAATAGTTAAATAAAAACATGTGATAAGTGATATTAATATTAAGAAAAATAAAGGACACATTATATACCACTCTTGGCATTTTAATAGAGGACAATTTACTAAACTTCAACCACTCACTTTATTTATTTAAAAAAAAAAGCTTACAGTTTTCTAATTGTGCTTTTGATCAATACAAACACAATAGTTGTTTCACTTACAATGTTAAAATTTATTAGAATATAGTTTGTATATGAAAGACTGCCTTTAATAAGATGAATTTGGAAGTTTGTGCTTGCAAGAACATGTTGTTAAGAAATGAAGTATTAAAATATGATCATTGTAGGAACTAACTAGCATGAGAAAACAATGATTTGATACAAGATATTTACACCATAGCAATATTAGAGAATATGCAAGCTTTTGAAATGGAATTTGTTGGAAATTACTTTTGTGCTGCTCATGACATACCCATGTTCTTGATCATGCAAACTCATGATCATGGAAATAGATCATAGGGTTTGATCATGGAGATAGATCATAGGGTTTGATCATGGAGATAGAATATGCAAGCTTTTGAAATGGAATTTGTTGGAAATTACTTTTGTGCCCCTCATGACATACCCATGTTCTTGATCATGCAAACTCATGATCATGGAGATAGATCATAGGGTTTGATCATGGGGATCAATTGATTGGTCGTGGATAATTATCTCTTTGATGGAAGGAGAAAATTAGAAAATAAATTAATAAATGGGGTCCCTCATCTACCTATAAATAATACCTTATATACTACATCTACAAATATTGGTAGGCATAGATCAGAAGGTTCCTCTCGTAAAACTTTTATTATCTTAAAGTTGTATTGTTGTTATTGCTTTGGAAAAGCATTGCTTTTGCTGCTGCAATTGGAAAATTCATTTTTCTGTACTTAAGCAACAATGACTGAAGGTATTTATTATTTAAATTTTCGTTGCTATATGTATTTAGCATTTGATTATATAAAGTATGTATAACATGTGGTATCAGAGCCTGCCTTTATGCTATTTTGCTTAGTATATTCGTTATTGATTCTTGGTGTATTAAATCATTTATTTTGATTCTAGTTTATGAATTCGTGTTGTTATTTTACGTAACTATGTTTTTATGACAACATGTGTAATCAAAATGACAACAATTGTGTTACAACAGTACCTGTAACAAAATAAGAAAGAAAAACGCACGGGAAGGAGAGGCCACTAGCCTCTCCCTGTCCAGTGACCGGCGACCCGTAAGGGTCACTGATAAGAACACCGACGGCCCTTCAAGGACCGTCTGCCACACAAGGAGGGGCCAATGGCCTCTCCCCAGTTGACAAAAGGAGAGGCCAGTGGCCTCTTCCCATTCCATTGACAGTACCAACGACTAGTGAAGGTCGTTGGGTACTTTAAGATACCGACGACCCATTGGGTCACCATGAAAGGAATCGACGACGAATTTTGGGGCCGCCGCATAAGGATCTGTAAGCTACCAGTCGACAACTCTGTTGCTGGCGCATGAGGGAGGTTACACTGATTTGGGTTCAAGGGGTCATTAAGTGGGTTGGACCGATTTGGTCCAACCAATACAGAAATGGCCCAATAAAATGAAATGACCCGATCTTAAAGAAAAAAAAAAGAAAAAGGAATTTGGGGTTGTAGGGGTTTGAACTTGTGCTCCCAAGTTCATAAAGAGAACCCAAACTAGTATGCTATGCTATCTTTATGGTTACATTATGCCATTTTTATTCCTTATATTTTATACTATAAAGTACATTACGCAATTTCTACATTATGCTTACATTATACATTACTTTTATGCTTATGTAATGTAGTTTTATTCCTATTATTTTATGTTGCAAGGTATTGCATTAATACAATACATTAACTTAGGAATATATCTTGTAATTTATATTATTTAAATATAAATTAATTGATGTCTGGACATAAGAATAATCAATCAAATCATAAATGTTAGTGAATTTTATGGTACTATCCATTTTTCAATGTCTAGGAAAGTCTTGGTATTTAAACATGTCCATTGAGACCCACCTCACTTTCCTAGAAACTTACTTGGTTGTAATTTGGAAAAATATTGTTTAATTCATATTGGTTTGTTTGATTTCTAAAGTACCTTATCTAGGCATCAATATAATTATTAGATGTTAATGAAGTAGTAATTATCATAATAATTTTTGAAATGCCACAATGTTTGATTTTATAAATGGTAGTTACATCAAGAAAATATATGTGAACTTCATAAGGAAAATTAACATCGGGTTATAATTAATTCATAAATTTAATTGCTAATCCCCACATGGACCTTTTTATTTTTATGAGTTAATTAGAATAAGATAGTAAATTTAATATTTAAGAAATAAAATTTATCTTAGGCCTACAAGTACGGAAAATTTTATTTATTAAAATTTAAATGTATTAGAATTATTAATAACTAGTAAATTTCATGCGTGATGCAACCTTTGCCCACAGGTAGGTTGAAATTTATTATTAAATTGATATTGGTTAATTTAAATAAAGTTACTTCATAGAAATAAAGTAATTTTTAGTTTCCTTGATAATTGCAGTTATTCCTTGTGCTTTGATTGAAATAGTTCCGATATTAAATGGTAATAATTTGTCTGAATGGAAAGAAATTTTTTTTTTACATTGGTGTGCATGGAACTTGACTTGTCACTCTGTGAGGACAAACCACCCGCCTAGTACGACACTAGAGATTGCTAAACATGAACGGTGGGAGCGATCTAATTGCTTAAGTCTCATGTTTATGAAATCTCATGTCATTAAAGTCATTCGGGGTTCAATCCCAGAATATACCAAGGCTAAGGATTTTATCAAAGCTGTTAAGGAACAATCTGTCAGTTCTGATAAAGCCTTAAGCCAACACTCTAATGAAAAGGCTATCAAGCAAAACCTTTGATAGTTCTAGAAGTGTGTGAGAGCACATCATGGAAATGAGGGGCATGTCTGCTCAACTGAAGTCCCTAGAGGTTGATATTTTTGAGTCATTCTTGATGCATTTCATACTGAACTCTCTCCCATCTGAATATAGTCCTTTCAAAATTTCTTTCAACACACATAAGGATAAATGGTTAGTAAATGAACCTCTGACCATGTGTGTTCAAGAAAAGGAGAGGTTAAAGCATGAGAAGCCTTTAAGTGTTCATATGGCTACTCATGATAAGGGAAATGCCAAGAGAGGCAATCATGCTCACAAACTCAAGAAGGATAACAAGTTGTCAATAAAAAAAATGACAAGAAGGATGCTTGTTTCTTCTGCAATAAGAGTGGGCATATGAAGAAAGATTGTCAAAAATACAAAAAATGGCTCGAAAGGAAAGGTAATATCATATCTCTAGTTTGTCATGAATCTTTTTTTTTTTTGTTAAGACTCCTAGTAATACATGGTGGATTGATTATGGTTCTACAATCCACATTGTTAATACAATGCAGGGTTTTCTCAACACAAAGAAACCAGCTAGCCATGAACGAGTATATTCTAGAAATAAATTATTTTCTCAAGTTGAGGTGGTTGGGACATTTAGGTTGATTTTGAAATCCGGATATGTTTGGATTTGGATAATGTATTTTTTTTCCGTATTTTTCAAGAAACTTAATTTCTGTTTCAAAATTGGATATTATTGGTTATGGTTTTTTGTTTATCAACTCAACCTTTAGTATTTTTAAAGGTGAAAACCTTGTTGGTGGTGGAATAAAAATTGATGGTTTATTCAAAATTGATTTAGATCCCAACTTTGAAAACAATTATTTATCATTACATACAAACATTGGTGTAAAGAGGTGTCTTATGAATGAGGACTCCATTTGGTTATGGCACAGGAGATTGGGACATATCTCCATAGAGAGAATCAAAAGGTTAGTAAATGATGGAGTCTTAAAAACTCTTGATTTTACTAATTTTGGATTGCATAAAGGGAAAGCAAACCAACAAGACTACTAAGAGTTCCAAAAGGAGTTCTGACATTCTTGAGATCATACTCCCTACTTAAATGGACCTTTTCCTACTCCCTGCTTAAATAGTCAAAGATATTTTATATCTTTTATTGATTACCACACACGGTTCATGTTTCTTTTATCTTCTAAATGATAAGGCTGAGGCATTAAATGCTTTCAAGACCTATAAGGTAGAAGTAAATTAACAAAAGGACAGGAAAATCAAGATCGTAAGATTTGATAGAGGTGGAGAGTACTACGGTAGGTACATAGAAAAAGGACAAATGATAGGTCCATTTGCAAAATTTCTTGAAGAGGAAAGCATTGTTGCTCAATACATAATGCCTGGAACACCACAATAAAATGGTGTGGTAGAAAGAAGGAATCACACATTAATGGACATGGTAAGGAGCATGATTAGTAATTCTAAGTTGTCTTTATCTTTATGGAGTGAAGCCTTAAAAACTATTGAGTATTTATTAAACCAGGTCCCATCTAAGGTTATTCCTAAGACACCTTTTGAATTGTGGAATGGTTGGAAACCAAGTTTTAATCACTTACACATATGGGGTTGTCCTGCTAAAGTGAGGATTTATAATCCAAACATGAAGAAATTAGACCCAAGGACAACCAACGGTTATTTTATTGGCTATGTAGTAAACTCCAAAGGACTTAGGTTTTACTGTCCTTCTAATAGTACTCATTGTTGAGTCTATAAATGCAAAATTTTTAGAGGATTCTCAGCCTGGTGGAAGTGTTTGTCCTCAAATGATTGAATTTGAGGAAACACGAGAGTTGACTGAAACTCTTTTATCTCAAGGATGTTTGATTGTGCTCAAGAAAATTCAAAATGATTACCTTGAACCACAATCAATTACAAAACACTCAAGTCATGAGGAACAAGTTCAGATTGAACCTACTCAGACTCTGCCAAAAACAGAGCAAGTAGAATTAAGAAGATCCTCTAGAATAATTAGATCTGCTATCTTTAGTGATTATGTTGTATATCTCCAAGAGTCCGATTTTGATGTTGGGCCTAAAGATGATCCAAAAATGTTTTCATAAGCCATGAGTGGAGAACACTCCACATTATGGATTAATGCCATGAAAGAAAGGATGGAATCCATGACTAAAAATCAAGTCTGGGATCTCGTTGACTTACCAAAGGGAGTTGTAGCTATAGGCTGCAAATAGGTTTACAAAACCAAAACAAATGCTTCCGATAATGTTGAACGATATAAAGCTAGACTTGTGACCAAGGGTTTCACTCAAAAGAAAGGAATTGATTATCATGAAACCTTCTCTCCAGTATCTAAGAAAAATTCATTTAGGATAATCATGACATTAGTAGATCATTTTGATCTAGAGCTATATCAAATGGATGTGAAAATAGCCTTTCTAAACGGGGATCTTGAAGAGGAGGTTTACATGAAACAACCTGAAGCTTTTGATGATAACAGTCAGAAAACTTGCAAACTAAGTAAATCTATTACAGGCTACAACAAGCCTCCCATCAATGGTATATCAAATTTCACAAGGTCATTACCTCACATGGTTTTATTGAGAAACTTGTTGATCAATGTATATACCTTAAGGTTAGCGGGAGTAAAGTTGTTTTTTAATATGCATGTAGATGATATTTTGCTTGCAAGTAATGATTTAGGCTTGCTATACGTGATCAAAGGTTTCCTCTCTCAAAACTTTGAAAGGAAGGATTTGGGTGAAACCTCTTATGTCATAGGCATAGAGATTCACAGAGACAGAAAACAAAGAATATTGAAATTGTCTCAAAAGGCCTACATTGAAAAGGTTTTAAAGAGATTCAGACTAAAGAACTGTAACGATTTTGTAGCACCTATCATTAAAAGGGATAAATTGAGTAATGATCAATGTCCTCAAAATGCATTGGAAAAGGAACAAATGAAGGATATCCCATATTCATCTGCAGTAGGCAGCCTATTGTATGCATAGGTCTGCACTAGACCTAATATAGCAATGACAGTTGGAATGTTGGGTCGATATCAAAGCAACCCAGGATTGGAACATTGGAAAGAAAGTTATGCAATATTTGCAAGGAACCAAACATTACAGTTTGACACGCATACACACTAACCATTTAGAGATGGTTGGATATTCAGATTCTGACTTTGCAGGATGTGTAGATAGCAGAAAGTCTACTTCAGGATATATCTTTCTTCTTCCTGGAGGGGCTATATCCTGAAGAAGATAGTTGATACATCTACAATGGAGGCAGAATTTATTGCGTGCTATGAAACCACTACACAGGCATTTTGGTTGAAAATTTTTGTTGTTGGTCTCAAAATTATCGATTCTATAGAGAGACTAATCAAGATCTTCTGTGATAATCGTGCTGCCATATTCTTCTCAAAGAATAATAAAAGTGGAAGCAAAAGTAAACATATCGACATTAAGTACATTCGTGTGAGAGATAATATCAAAAGGCATGAAGTGTTTATTGAGCATATAAGTCCTGAATTGATGATTGCGGATCCCATGACTAAAGGTTTATCAACAAAGTTATTTAAAAGTCATGTGGTGCATATGGGATTGATTGATTCATTTTGTACTTAGTTTTAATTTTGTATATATATGTAAAATTATTGTAATAAAGTTTGTGCACATTTATTACTTTATCCATGAGGATAAAAATAAAGTTTGGACCCGAATAACTTATAGGAAGTTTATTCATAAAGTTTTGAATGCCCATATAGTACTTATTTAAGGGGTATTTTATATGTAATACATGGAAGGGACGACTTATTATATAATGGTCCTACCGCCATGATTCATGTGTAGTATTTCTTATGTGAGTGAGAGGATTCCATGATTATGTTAAAAGAATAGAACATAATAAGGAGTTTATGTGTCATAAGAGCCAAGTGGGAGAATGTTGGAAATTACCTTTTGTGCCCATCATGACTGTAAACACCCAAGAAAAAAAAAGTAAATCCGGTTCATGGATATAAATACAAGGAGGAGAGAGGGAGTAGGGATTTTTCTTTCTTTCCCGTCATCTCCATCTCCTCTCTTCACAGCTAGTCAAACCTCTCCTCTCTCTTCCCAACCGAACCCTCTCCTCTCTTCCCAACCGAACCATCTCCACCTCCACTCTTCATAACCAGCCGAACCTTAGGCTAAATTAAGGGAGAGGACTTGGTGAATGTGTGTGAGAAGTTGTGACTTAGAGAGAAAAAATGGGCCTTTGCCGAGAGGAGGAAGAAAGGGAAGAAGTAGGAAGTAAAGCAACAAGAGAAAAGGAAGAAGAGTTTCAAATCTTTCAAAAAAAAATTGTGAGATACGAGAGGTAAGAATCATGAAACTCTCTTCCTTTTTCTTCTTAAGATATGAAATAAAATGAAGAAGAGAACCCTAGGGAAATTAACCTAATACTCAAGCTAGATGTAAAGTAAACTGAAATGAATTAAGAGAACAAAGAAAATATATGAAAAACGAAATTAACAAATCATGTGAGGGGGCTGTTTTTGTTAAGGGCTGGCTGACATTCAATTTGTTTATTTTGATTGGGATTTTATTGAAGGATATGTGCTGAAATTTATTGTTTCAATGTGTGTTTTTGTTGAGATTTTTGTTGATGGATTATGTGTTGAAATTCATGGTTTCAATGTGTGATTTTGTTGGGATTTTGTTGATGGATGTGCTGAAAATTTATGGTTACAAGGTGTGATTTTGTTGGAATTTTATTGAAGGATTATGTGCTGAAATTTATGGGTTCAATGTGTATGTTGTTGGAATTTTGTTGATGGATTATGAGCTGAAATTATGGTTACAATGTGTGATTTTGTTGGGATTTTATTGAAGGATATGTGCTGAAATTTATGGTTTCAATGTGTGTTTTTGTTGAGATTTTTGTTGATGGATTATGTGTTGAAATTCATGGTTTCAATGTGTGATTTTGTTGGCATTTTATTGAAGGATATGTGCTGAAATTTATGGTTTCAATGTGTGTTTTGTTGAGATTTTTGTTGATGGATTATGTGTTGAAATTCATGGTTTCAATGTGTGATTTTGTTGGGATTTTATTGAAGGATATGTGCTGAAATTTATGGTTTCAATGTGTGTTTTGTTGAGATTTTTGTTGATGGATTATGTGTTGAAATTCATGGTTTCAATGTGTGATTTTTGTTGGGATTTTGTTGATGGATTATGTGCTGAAAATTTATGGTTACAAGGTGTGATTTTGTTGGAATTTTGTTGAGGGATTATGTGTTGAAATTTATGGTTTCAATGTGTGTTTTCTGTTGGGATTTTGTTGAGGGATTTGTGATGAAAATAGATGTGTAATTTTGCTGAGAATTTTATGCATGTTTCGGCTGAAATTTGTTGAAATAAGTATGGTGACGAATGTGAAATTGAAAATAGAAATATATTGATTTTTGGACATTGATGTCGCAGGCGGTGCAGTCGGGATTGAACCATTGTCCAGACAAGAACAGCCCAGAAGTAGAGCAGGTAGGTGAATTACACTTCTCTTTTCATACGACCCGTAAGAAGTATTTTAAGTTGAATATTATTCGAATGCGATAGAGTTTATATTAGATTATTGAATGCTTAAATGTGAATAAACGATTGATTAGCTGCGGCTAATGGCATCCGAAAGGATGGCTGGGATAAACGATTAATTGGTTTCGGCTAACGCCATCCGGAAGGATGGCCGGAACAAATGATTGATTAGCTTAGGCTAATGGCATCCGAAAGGATGGCTGGAACAAATGATTGATTAGTTTCGGCTAATGGCATCCGAAGGGATAGCCGGAACGAATGATTGATTAGCCTCGGCTAACGGCATTCGAAGGGATGGCCAGAACAAATGAATGATTAGCTTTGGCTAATGGTATCTGAAAGGATGGCCGGAACATATAATTGATTAGCTTCGGCTAATGGCATCTGAAAGGATGGCCGGAACAAATGATTGATTAGTTTCGGCTAATGGCATCCGAAGGGATGGCTGGAACGAATGATTGATTAGCCTCGGCTAACGGCATTCAAAGGGATGGCCAGAACAAATGAATGATTAGCTTTGACTAATGGTATCCGAAAGGATAGCCGGAAAATTTAATTGATTAGCTACGGCTAATGGCATCCGCAGGGATGGCCGGAAAAAATGAATGCTCAAATTTTTTTTGTTTTTTTGGATAACGTGGGAACCACATGACCCGGAAAGCGCACTTTGTGGGCCCAGAACATGCTTAAACCCCCGGCTGTCCCAGTGCTCTCACGAGGGGCTTTGCAGAGGCTCGAACCCCGGGATCCAGCTGTTGGAGAATGCTCAATTTCGTCTAATGGCGTTCAGAAAGAAGGACCATGGGGAAGGAACAGTTGATCTCATAAATGAGTACTTTATAGGAATAGTCAGAGTAAAGATATTGTTACTCGAAACACAAAAAAATGGAGATCCTATAAATTTTACAATTGAATTGCTATCTATATGCAGAAATTAAAACTTGTCAGTGTTTCTTTTAACTAATAGGTCATTTGGTCAAAATTATTAATACTATCATTAAGTAATTTATTTTCCTTGAATGTTTATACTGCTGCAGGGACGTCACAACCACGAGAGGTCTAGGGAACCTGATATAAGGGAACCTACTTTTGCAAAGAACCACGTAGATGCATTCTAAATTAAGATGTGTTTAGGATGAAGCAATGTATTGAATGTATAATTTTTATCTGACCCTTTTGTGAAGATCTGTAAATTCCACTAGTAGGTTAAGAACGTAAACTCATATCCATGTATGTATATTTCTAATATAAATCTTTAATTATGAAACTGTAATATTGTACGTTTATGCGAATTTTATCTCTTTAATGGAATGCTCATTGTATGGATGATATCTACTGATGTGAACTGATATGGATCTTTGAGTATCGGCACTATATATATATATATATATATATATATATATATATATATATATATATATATATATATATAAATTTCGGGTTTTTACAGTTGGTATCAGAGCCCCTGGTCTTGATCCTGAGGATCTATGATGATTACATTGCTCTGGTGAATTTCAGGATGGTACACACCCGACAAAGAACACGAACTGAGCCGCCCTCCTTTGAAAGGAGGTGCGGGAACCAAAGTGCTCAAGGCTGGCAAAATGAAGATCCTTTGGAAGATACGGCATCTCATGCTCCAATGATATTACCTGAAATTTTGTAAAGGGAAGATGGGGTTGCAGAGGAAGACGAGAGACCTAATGAGACAAGGGAAGTACCTCCAGTTGCAACAGAGCAGCAAGAAAGATCAGAAACACAACCATCAGCTATTCCAACTAGTGTACCCCCACAATATGTAGACCCGGGATTTCTTGCGCTAATAGTTAAAGCAGTGATGGAAGGCATGGCAGGTTCAGCAACATGAACATCTTCCACCATGCAGATTCCACAGGTAGCTCCTATGACTAGCGCTACCATGGATAAAGTGGTGCCATTGGTACGTCTAGTCAAAAGTATGAGAGAAATGGGTTGTGAATCGTTTTTGGGGGAGCATGATGCAAAAATAGCTGGGAGATGGATTAGGAAGGTAGAAAAGACCATGACCCAAATAAGCATACCTGAGGGTTTGAAGGTAAACTATGCAACTCAACTACTGTCTGATAGGGCCATGACATGGTGGGAAACGGTTCAGATGAGGCGTACGACTGAGACGCTAGTATGGAGTGACTTCAAGACAGAGTTTGAAAATCAGTTTTATTCCAGATACCATCGTAGGGTGAAAGAACAAGGGTTCTTGGCTTTAAAGCAGGGGGATATGTCGGTGTTGGAGTATGAACAGAGATTTCATGATCTATCATTGTTCGCTCCACATTATGTGCCGACAAAGGAGCATATGATTGAGAAGTTGAGAGATGGGTTGCGATAGGATTTGAGACAAGGATTAATTGCGCTATGGTTTAAAACAGTGAGAGGATTAATCGAAGTTGCTCAAGCTTTGGAGGCTTGCATTGGAGAAAACCATGGAGGACATCAGAGTATAGGTAAAAAGACAGAAGGGGATTTTTTCAGCAGTAGACCACCATTTCTGAAAAAAAGGGAAAAGCGGAGGGTATGAACAGTACAGGAAAAAGGGGAGTTTGATGTTTTCTTCTCACCAACAATCAAGTGGGAGAGTGATGATCGGACAATTGCATTCAAAGGAAAACACTTCAACAGGAACGGGTGACCGCAAGGGGGTGGATTACTCTTTTTGTATAAAATGTGGACAAAAACATCCTAGGGATTGCTCAGTTTCCCCCGGGCGATGCTTTGTGTGTAGAGGAGAAGGGCATAGGTGGAGGAATTGCTAGTATTTGAGTCAAGGGTGTCATTATTGTGGCGAAAGAGGACATTTCAAGAGGGACTACCCGAAAAGGAACACTGAATAAGTACAAAGCTATCGACAGCCTGGTCAGAGCTCCCAACAGTCAGTCACCGTGAATAGGCCAGTGAGATCTTCTCAATCAGGAGCAAACCCCAGTCGAGGAAGATTGAGAGCACAGAACGATAGGACCCCGGGAAGGGTCTTTCATCTGACACAGGAGGAGGTCAGGGTTGCATCATATGTGGTGGCAGGTACACTATGATTGAATGATTTTAATGTGCATGTGGTGTTTGATCCGTGCTACACACTCTTTCAATGATAAAAAGATTATCACTAAATTGGGAAGGGAAGTAGAAATAGTAGAGAGGGGATTTTTAATTGGAACTCCAATGGGAAACATGGTTGAAACTGATATTATGTATGTGAATGTGGGGATTAGCCTGTCTGGGTGCGAAACTGAAATAGACTTGATTCCCTTGGGGTTGCATGATTTTGACTTAATTCTAGGCATGAATATGTTGAATAAATACAAGGCTCTAATAGATTGTTATGCTAAAACTGTTACTTTCCAAACCCCAAAAGGAGAGAGAAAGATTTTTGAAGGAGAGAGAATGTTCAAACCGGCTGCCTTAATATCGATGGTAACAACCAAGAAACTTTTAAGAAAGGGGTGTGTGGGATACCTCGCGTACATCTTAAACTCCAATGATGAAGGCCCACAATTGAAGTATTTTGCTGTGGTGAGGGAATTCCCGGATGTGTTTCCCGAGGAATTACCGAGATTACCCCAGAGCGGGAGGTAGAGGTGTCCACATACACTTTTCCTGGAGTCCCACCCATATCACAACAACCTTACCGGATGGCCCTAACAAAACTGAACGAGTTAAAGACCCAACTACAAGAATTGTTAGACAAAGGGTTCATACGGCCCAGTAATTCTCCTTAGGGAGCGCCAGTCCTATTTGTGTGAAAGAAAGATGGAACCCATAGACTCTTTATTGATTATCGATAGTTGAACATAATAACAATGAAGAACAAGTATCCGTTACCTCGGATAGATGATTTGTTCGATCAATTAAAAGGAGCAAGGGTATTTTCAAAAATAGATCTGAGATCAGGGTATTATCAAATGAAGATAAAAGGGGCAGATGTAGCAAAGACTGCATTTAGAACTTGTTATGGACACTATGAGTTTTTGGTGTTACCGCTCGGGTTGATGAACGCTCCAGCCCTCTTCATGGACTTGATGAATCGGGTTTTTTAACCCTGCCTTGATAAGTTTGTGGTAGTATTCATTGATGGCATACTGGTATACTCGAAGTCTTTCGAGGAGCATGAAGTGCACTTGAGGCAAATCTTGCAAACCTTGAGAGAGCACCAATTATATATGAAACTGAGTAAATGTGAGTTTTGGCTGAAAAGAGTGACGTTTCTAGGACATGTCATTTCGACAGAAGGTGTTTTTGTAGACCCCCAAAAAGTTGAAGCAGTCTTAAAATGGGAGAGGCCGACTTCAGTCACCGAAATACGTAGCTTCTTGGGACTTGCAGGATACTATCGGAGGTTTATCGAAGGCTTTTCCTTGATTGCAACACCTTTGACTCAGCTTACTCGGAAGAATAAGAAATGGGTGTGGTCGGAGGAGTGTGAAAGGAGCTTCCAAGAATTGAAAAGAAGGCTCACCACCGCTCCAGTGTTAACCCTTCCCTTAGGGACAAAAGGTTTCGTGGTTTATAGTGATGCTTCCGGGAAAGGTTTGGGGTGTGTTCTGATGCAACATGGGAAGGTGATCGCCTATGCATCAAGACAATTAAGGACTCATGAGGTGAATTACCCGGTGCACGACTTGGAGTTGGCTGCTGTAGTGTTTGCTTTAAGAATATGGAGACATTATCTCGAACTCAAATTTTTACTGATCATAAGAGCCTGAAGTATCTGATGTCACAAAAAGAGTTGAACATGCGACAGAAAAGGTGGATAGAGCTCATTAAGGATTATGATTGCACCATAGAATATCACCCGGGAAAAGCAAACGTGGTGGCAGATGCCCTCAGTCGAAAAAATAAAGCCACCTTAGAAGGGCTAAAGGTTGGGAAGGAGCGGCAATTGGCGGAATTGAAAAAGATAGGTGCAAATTTGGATGTTAATGTCGGAGGTGGGTTGGTAGCCCAACTTTTGGTGCGACCAATGTATCGGGAACAAATACTACAAGCTCAGTTCCAGGATGAGGTTGGATCCAAGATTAGGAGGAGTGTGGAGGCCAGTGTAGAAATGAAATTTTGGATAGCGAATGATGGGTCCTTGATGATGGGACAAAGATTGTACGTACCTAATGACGAAGCAATCAAACGGATGGATCTACAAGAAGCACATGAGTCCAAGTTCTCCATTCATCCTGGCAGCACTAAGATGTATCGAGACCTGAAACTCTTCTATTGGTGGCCGAACATGAAAAGAGAAATAGCGGAGTATGTGTCAAAGTGTGGGATATGTCAACAAGTTAAGGTTGAACACCAAAGGCCTACGGGACCACTACAACCCTTACAAATTCTAGAGTGGAAATGGGAGATGATAACCATGGATTTTGTGTCGGGATTTCCTAAAGGGAGAAAAGGAAATGACGCGATATGGGTCGTCGTTGATCGGTTGATGAAATCCGCACTATTCTTGCCTATAAAGATGACCGCCTCGGTGGACAAGCTTGCCAAGATCTACATCAATGAGGTGGTACGACTCCATGGGATTCCGGTGTCCATTGTATCGGATAGAGATCCTAGATTCACCTCTCGACTTTGGCCGAGTATACAACAAGCCTTGGGGACCAGATTGGATATGAGCACTGCGTTTCACCCTCAAACGGATGGCCAATCAGAAAGGGTCATCCAAGTCTTGGAAGACCTATTACGGGCCTGTGTGCTATAATTTGGAGGAAATTGGGAGGAACACCTAGCATTGATAGAATTCACATATAACAATAGTTACCAAGCCACAATAGGAATAGCCCCATATGAAGCCTTGTACGGTAGAAGGTGCAGAACACCTTTGTGTTGGGAAGAAATTGGAGATCGAAAGTTATATGGTGCAGAGTTGGTCCAAGTAACCATTGAAAAAGTGAGAATTATCCGGGATCGCATCAAAGCCGTACAGGATAGACAGAAGAAGTATGCTGATGTAAGGAGGAGACCCCTTGAATTCAGTACGAAGGATCAAGTGTACTTAAAGGTAGCCCCATGGAAAAACATATTGCGGTTTGGATTGAGAGGAAAGCTAACCCCTCGGTTCATCGGACCCTTCAAAATCCTACAGCGGGTGGGACCAGTAGCCTACAAAATGGACTTGCCCCCACAGTTAGCTAAGGTCCATGATGTGTTCCATGTCTCCTTATTAAGAAAGGCTGATGTGGATCCCGCCAGAATTCTACCCTAGATCCCAGTTGAAGTCAATGAAGACTTAACACTGGAAATGAGGCCTGCAAGGATACTAGATAAGGGTGAAAAGGAGTTGCGAAACAAAAAGATCCCTATCGTCAGAATCTTATGGCGATATGCTCAAATAGAAGAGGAAACTTGGGAGAGGGAGGATGAGATGAGGAAAAAGTACCCAGAATTATTCAAAATACCAGGTATGGAATGTAAAATCCCTTAAATTTCGAGGATGAAATTCATATTTTAGAGGGGAAGAATGTAAATACCCAAGAAAAAAAAAGTAAAACTGGTTCATGGATATAAATACAAGGAGAAGAGAGGGAGTGGGGATTTTTCTTTCTTTCCCGTCATATCCATCTCCTCTCTTCACAGCCAGCCGAACCTCTCCTCTCTTTTCCCAACCGAACCCTCTCCTCTCTTCCCAACCGAACCATCTCCACCTCCACTCTTCACAACCAGTCGAACCTTAGGCTAAATTAAGGGAGAGGACTTGGTGAATGTGTGTGAGAAGTTGTGACTTAGAGAGAAAAATTGGGCCTTTGCCGAGAGGAGGAAGAAAGGGAAGAAGTAGGAAGTAAAGCAACAAGAGAAAAGGAAGAAGAGTTTCAAATCTTTCAAAAAAAAATTGTGAGATATGAGAGGTAAGAATCATGAAACTCTCTTCCTTTTTCTTCTTAAGATATGAAACAAAATGAAGAAGAGAACCCTAGGGAAATTAACCTAATAGTCAAGCTAGATGTAAAGTAAACCGAAATGAATTAAGAGAACAAAGAAAATATATGAAAAATGAAATTAACAAATCATGTGAGGGGACTGTTTTTGTTAACGGGCTGGCCGACATTCAATTAGTTTATTTTGATTGGGATTTTATTGAAGGATATGTGCTGAAATTTATGGTTTCAATGTGTGTTTTTGTTGAGATTTTTGTTGATGGATTATGTGTTGAAATTCATGGTTTCAATGTGTGATTTTGTTGATGGATTATGTGCTGAAAATTTATGGTTACAAGGGGTGATTTTGTTGGAATTTTATTGAAGGATTATGTGCTGAAATTTATGGCTTCAATGTGTATGTTGTTGGAATTTTGTTGATGGATTATGTGCTGAAATTATGGTTACAATGTGTGATTTTGTTGAGATTTTATTGAAGGATATGTGCTGAAATTTATGGTTTCAATGTGTGTTTTTGTTGAGATTTTTGTTGATGGATTATGTGTTGAAATTCATGGTTTCAATGTGTGATTTTGTTGGCATTTTATTGAAGGATATGTGCTGAAATTTATGGTTTCAATGGGTGTTTTGTTGAGATTTTTGTTGATGGATTATGTGTTGAAATTCATGGTTTCAATGTGTGATTTTGTTGGGATTTTATTGAAGGATATGTGCTGAAATTTATGGTTTCAATGTGTGTTTTGTTGAGATTTTTGTTGATGGATTATGTGTTGAAATTCATGGTTTCAATGTGTGATTTTGTTGGGATTTTGTTGATGGATTATGTGCTGAAAATTTATTGTTACAAGGTGTGATTTTGTTGGAATTTTGTCGAGGAATTATGTGTTGAAATTTATGGTTTCAATGTGTGTTTTCTGTTGGGATTTTGTTGAGGGATTTGTGATGAAAATAGATGTGTAATTTTGCTGAGAATTTTATGAATGTTTCGGCTGAAATTTGTTGAAATAAGTATGGTGACGAATGTGAAATTGAAAATAGAAATATATTGATTTTTGGACATTGATGTCGCAGGCGGTGCAGTCGGGATTGAACCATCGTCCAGACAAGAACAACCCAGAGGTAGAGCAGGTAGGTGAATTACACTTCTCTTTTCATACGACCCGTAAGAAGTATTTTAAGTTGAATATTATTCGAATGCGATAGAGTTTATATAAGATTGTTGAATGCTTAAATGTGAATAAACGATTGATTAGCTTCGGCTAATGGCATCCGAAAGGATGGCCGGGATAAACAGTTAATTGATTTCGGCTAACGGCATCCGGAAAGATGGCCGGAACAAATAATTGATTGGCTTCGGCTAATGGCATCCAAAAGGATGGCCGGAACAAATGATTGATTAGCCTCGGCTAATGGCATCCAAAGGGATGGCCGGAACGAATGATTGATTAGCCTCGGCTAACGGCATTCAAAGGGATGGCCAGAACAAATGAATGATTAGCTTTGGCTAATGGTATCCGAAAGGATGGCCGGAACATATAATTGATTAGTTTCGGCTAATGGCATCTAAAACGATAGTCGTAACAAATGATTGATTAGTTTCGGCTAATGGCATCCGAAGGGATGGCCGAAACAAATGAATGCTCAATTTCGTCTAATGGCGTTCAGAAAGAAGGACCATGGGGAAGGAACAGTTGATCTCATAAATGAGTACTTTATAGGAATAGTCAGAGTAAAAATATTGTTACTCGAATAGAAAAAAAAATGGAGATCCTATAAATTTTACAATTGAATTGCTATCTATATGTAGAAATTAAAACTTGTCAGTGTTTCTTTTAACTAATAGGTCATTTGGTCAAAATTATTAATACTATCATTAAGTAATTTATTTTCCTTAAATATTTATACTACTGCAGGGACGTCACAGCCACGAGAGGTCTAGGGAACCTGATATAAGGGAACCTACTTTTGCAAAGAACCACGTAGATGCATTCTAAATTAAGATGTGTTTAGGATGAAGCAATGTATTGAATGCATAATTTTTATCTGACCCTTTTGTGAAGATCTGTAAATTCCACTAGTAGGTTAAGAACGTTAACTCATATCCATGTATGTATATTTCTAATATAAATCTTTAATTGTGAAACTGTAATATTGTACGTTTATGCGAATTTTATCTCTTTAATGGAATGCTCATTGTATGGATGATATCTAATGATGTGAACTGATATGGATCTTTGAGTATCGGCATTATATATATATATAAAATCCGGGTTTTTACTATGACACACCCATGTTCTTGATCATACTCATTATCATGGAGATAGAGGATCAATTGATTGATCATGGTTAATTATCTCCTTGATGGAAGGAGAAAATTGAAAAATAAATTAATGAGTGGGGTCCCTGATCTACCTATAAATAATAACTTGTGTATTTCATCTACGGCTACTAGTAGGCATAGATCAGGAAGTTCCTCTCGTAAAACTTTTATTATTTTAAGTTGTATTGTTATTGCTGCTTTGAAAAAGCTTTGCTGCTGCTGCAATTGGGAAATTTATTTTTCGGTACGTGAGCAACAATGACTGGAGGTATTCATAATCTAAATTTCCGCTGCTATATGTATTTAGCATTTGATTATATAAAATATATATAACAGAATTATCATATGATATTGTGAACTATCTGAAAACAGACATTCTTTTTTTTATATAATCAAAATTTAACGTTTTAATTAAAATCATAAAAAAAAATACACAAGAAGCCTAGGACACTTCCTTGTATATTTTGTGGATCTCATATAAAAGTGAAGGGACATCATTAAAACACGATACAGGTAGGACGAGATAAAAAAAACAAAACACGCATGAAATGACATTTTCTTTCCTTAAAGTTTCAGTCTAAATTAATTTGTCATGAATGACTGAAGAGGTAGTAGACTCATAAATATTTGAAAAAGAAAGGAAGCAAATGAGTGAGATCCCTCCATCTTAGGGTTGGTGCCACGAATAGGATACAAGGCGTGCTTATTCCAAAACCCATCAGAAAAAAACAATCAAACATCAGAATATTATAGTTATATGATTTTGATCCATATCCATATCGCTTTTGCATCACTTGTCCGTTTCTAGTATTATAATCGTAATTTCATGTGATTCAACCTGGCTGGATATCCCTTTTTCATGATTCCTACCCTTCTCAATACTATTAAACAAACGAGAGAGGATGAGTTTTGATCATCACTGTAAAGTTTTCGAAATTCTTACATCCAATCCAACATGACTTGTGAAATTAGAGGATGACATGGATGAACATACAATCCAACAAGCTTGAATTGTCATATCGAAATTCTTACATCCAATTCAATAATTTCTCAACAATCAGGGCTTGTGATGTAGGAGGATTGAAAATTAATCAGTTCAACTGTACAGTCTTCCATCTTTGCAATAGATTTCAACTCAGCATGGCTATTTCTATGCCTAAATCATCATCAAGGGTAAATTTGTAGTGGAAGCAGGCTGCCACCTTTTTTTACCAGACATGAATACGTGCGAAAATGCCCCCCTTCAAATATATTTGGACAAAACCCATTATTTCTTTAGAAGAATTTTGCTTCAGACCGGTGATCCATGCTAAAGGGACTTAGTCTCAGGTTCTACTCAAATTTCACCAATATAAAATTTAATTTGTACCTTCTAACATTAATCTGGTCATTGAAGAATTTTATCTCAGGGCCTTGTGTTGGACTTTAATACAGTAAAAGGACTCATGATTCAAGTGGTAGCGATCAATCCACACATAGTTTGACTAGCATATCGGCCTGAGAATTCCTCGAAAAAAATAATAAAAAAACATTCTCACGCGCCATGACATCTAGGTTTTTTTTCCTTGTCGGACCATAAAATTCAGGATATTTCAGAGTACCTTTTCTTCTCTCTCTGCCGGGTTTTTTTCCTCCTAAGAACTTGGTACAGGCTTGCCACATACTTGACACGAATCATTATTGAGAGCTACAATACATAGTTTTGGTTTTGAGGGGTTATTTCATTAAACAAAGTCATATACATGTAAGGATGATTGGAAAATAGCAAAATTAAAAGAGGAAGGGACACCCCTGACCCCTTTCTAAGCCTGCCACCAATTAATATGGTGACTCGAAGATAAAATTTCAGATGGATGAAATTCCAGCAGACGCCATTTCATGGTAGAGTATTCACATGGTTCAGTGCCGCTAAGAAATACACACGATGAGCCACGTTACTCGATGATATTTTTTTCTAAAAAAAGTAGAGACTTAAACAAGTAGAAGACAAGGGCAGGCATGCTGCACATAAAAAATACAGACGATAGAAGCGATGATGCTTATAATACCCGGAGGCATGTGGGTTGTCATCTCCCCGGATCAGATTGAAACTTTAAGATATTCAATTGCTTGAAGTTGGGAACAGGTGTTTTTAAGCTCTTTTTAGCTTTTGGAGGAAAGTGATTCAATCATAGTTATAAAATCCGTTCCGGGTACCGTTCCGGTTTTTAGTTTGGAACGGAACGTTCCGGTTTCAGTGCATTCCGGCGTTCCGTTCCGGTTTTGTACTGTTCATATTTATTTAATTATATATATGAAAAAAATAAAATATTAATTTAACAAGTATAATTTAAATTCAATATAAATGAACTTTAAATTATACAATACAAACACAAAGTCAAAAAAACATAATCTCAAAATTACAAACATCTCTAAAATTCCAAAATATTATGAAAGTAAAATGTTCGAAAATAAAAGAAATATAAATCAAACATCTTCTACATCATTAATAAAAGAACCATTTTTTTATCTTATTTTAAATAAAGTTCAAGTATTTTATATATAGTTTAATGATACAATTAATTATATAATAAATAGGAGTAAGTTATATAATTAAATAATTGCTTTTGAAAAATCCTCCAACAATAAAATTATTATTTTTAATTATATTTAAATTAAAAAAAATAAATTTAAATATAATTAAAAGACCCACAAATTTGAGATTTGAAATTTAAAATAATATTTAAAAATTAACCCTCCAAAATAAATATTATTCTTCTTCTTCTTATTATTATTAATAATTTATAACCCCCCCCCCCCCCCCCCCCCAGAAAGTTAGAAACGTATTTTTATTTATTTATTTATTTATTTATTTATTATTATTATTATTATTATTATTATTATTATTATTATTATTATTATTATTATTATTATTACCCCTCCCCCGTATAAACCTACTTTTATTATTATTATTATTATTATTATTATTATTATTATTATTATTATTATTATTATTAATTTGTATAACCCCCCCCGTAGAAAGTATTATTATTATTAATAATTTATATAACCCCCCCGGTAGAAACCTACCTTCTTCTTTTTTTTTTATTATTATTAATATAAATTATAAAAACCTAACCCTACCCCCTCCCCACTTTCTCTTGCGTCGTCCCCCCACTTTCCCTTGGCTTCCCTGTGCATGCTACTGCCCCACCCTTCCCAGTTGATTTCTCTTTTGATTCTCAACTTAGAAAAGGTATCTGAGATTCTAGATTTCTGGGGTGAGAACTTAGGACCTGGAGACTAGCCCCTATAGAGGTTCGGCGAGTTTTGGGTCTAAGGATTGATTTTAAACCAGAAGCGATTGCTGCTTTGAAGTTGTGATCCCATCTATTTTGGTGCAGAGATGTCCCTTCTTGAATATTCTTTTTGCTCGCCATGTGAATGATAAGAATCTCCTTGTAGTTGCACTTAGTCTTAATGTTATTTTGTCTGCCTTCTGTGCTCCTGATATTTTCTCTATTTCAATTGAAGTCCAGATTTTTTCGCCATCATCTTGAGCTTATTTGAGCGTTGTACTTTTGAACCCGGAACGGTACGCCCGGAACGGAACAGAGGCGTACCGGCCGGAATTTGCCCGGAATTTCCGGAACTGACCGGAATTAAAACCGGGATAAAAACGACGCCGTTTTGTCCCGTTTTTATGAACGGAACGGCACGTTCCCGGATTTGATAACTCTGGATTCAATAGAAAACTATCAGAAAATTATTAAACTTAATACAAACACCCATAAAAATACTTTTCCCATATTTTCTAATGAAATAGTTTTCGTTAGTTATTTTCAACAAAAATAAGGAATTTCCAACAAAGTAATAAAATAAAAGAAATTAATTAAAATCCAGTCAATAATTCCATTGAAACCTTGACACATTGTTATTCACTTATAGAATTGTCGACAAATTAATTTCTTTGGAAAATATAGATAAATTATGATGGACAATTTTCTCTCATTCCTCTTCTTTAAAGCTTGGATACACAAAATAAGCAAATTCATCTTCTTTTTTTCTAAACCCATTTATGTTTTAGGTAGATATATTAAAACGTGTTGTAGTATTTTAGGGCCTGTTTGGCACAACGGTTGTTGTTGTGGTTGAGGTTGAAAAAAAATAATTTCTTGAAAAGCGCTTTTAACTGCGGTTCGTAACTGATATTTAAGTGTTTGGTTAAGACTATGGTTGAGGTTGAGTTTAATGAAAAACAATTTTGTGTGTTTGGTTACCATGCTTTTCATATTGCTGTAAAATTAATTAAAAGTACACATGTATACACACACATACATAAGTACATATATATAAATATTTTGTTGAAATAATTTCATGCATAATAAAGATTTTATGCTCTTACTACCACATGAAGAAATTAATCAAATTATATGGAATATTTATATAAAAAAAATTAAGATTAACCTAATTGAACAGATTATTTGAATTTGTTAGAAATTTTTTTAATTGGATACATAAAAAAACCATTAATAAATTATGTTTATATATGTAATTCACGAACCCTTTGTTTGTTTATATATAGATAGATAGATAGATAGATAGATAGATAGATAGATAGATATTGGTCATCAGGTTTATAAATTATTAATTTGTCATTGGATTGTGAGCAAACCAAATAGGCTCTAGGTTAAGAAAGAGACGGAAATCTTGGTGAGGATATTGTTGACGCCTGTAATGTCTACAAATCCATGCTAAATTATTTGTATCCCAAAGCGTATGAAAGGTTTTCTTCCATGTGTGTAAACATCTCTGATTCATTGTCAATCTATGTAAGCCATGTGGGATGTTGGGGATCTTTGGCTTTCATCATATTCAATGGTGATTTCTTGTTCAAGATGTAGGGAGATGAGGGAGATGTAGATGCAGAGATGAGGGAGATGCAGATGCAGATACAGATGTAGATGAGATGAGGGAGATGCAGATGCAGATGTAGATGTAGATGTAGAGATGAGGGAGAAGAGAGAAAGAGATGCAGAGATGAGGGAGAAAGGAGAAGAGACACTTCAAAAAAACAGGCTGGTTTGCAATGGAGCGATCCGTTGCAAATAACAAAGAAAGTCGTTGCTAATATTAATTAGCAACGACTTTTCCAACGGATACAATCCCTTAGGAAAACATCGATTCAAATTTAGCTTGCAACGGATTATCCGTTGCAAGTGCAACGGCAACGGATAATCCGTTGTAATATTTGTCGTTGCTAATACACGATTTGCAACGGCTGGTTCGTTGCAATTGCAACGGATTTTCCGTTGCAAATTTAAACTTTGCAACGGAAACTCCGTTGCAAATTGCAATGAATTGCCATTGCAAATTCAAAATTTGGAAGGTAGAATTTGCAGTATTTAAATCAATTTTAAAATTATTTATTATTTAATTAATTATGAAGTACTCAAACTTGTCCTTATTTTCAAAAGCAAAAGCAACACCCTTTACAAATAATTTTCCAGGTTTTCCATAAAAAGATCTAAACCTAAATTTGGATGTTTTGCAGAGACCAATGTGAAATCAGAACCTGTTGATCAGATTTGGACTGCAGATAGAGAAAATGAATCCTCTACCTGGTTGGACATTACTTTCCCTGAGGCCCTACTTGATTCAGACTGGCTTGAACATGATTCTGCTTGTGGAAAGGGCCAAGTCATCATGAATGATGCCATGGGAACCCTTCTCGGTGATGATTTGGGAAATGTGTACAAGTAGATGACTGCTGGAGAATCTGTGAGTCACAGATGGGGAGAGAAAGGAAAGGAAGAAGAAAAGGAAAGTGAGAAGAAAGGAAAGTAAATGAGAGAGAAAGAAAAGGAAACTGAGAAGAAAGGAAAGTAAACGGTAGTGATGCGAACCTCGTGATCACGTGGTCACGCAACACACAACCAAGAATGAGATAAGATCCCGGAAAGCCAAAATAAGGTATGATAGGAGTGTGACACAATGGAAACCTGCCCCAAGGTACCAGCACTATTGGAATGAGTAGAATGACGCCACGAAGCCAGTTAATCTTTGATAAGTCGGATTCAGTTCGTTCAAGAACTAAAGAATGCAAGAATCACTCTCACACATAAACTGAAAAGTTCAGAATTAAGTTTAATCAATGGCTGCCAAAATTAGGGTTACATGAGTTTAAATAGTTCTTAAAAAGTAACCCTAATGGACCTCTTATGTGGACTTAAATGAGGTCCACTGAAAACTGACCCAAAATCCTAAATTAAAAAAGCCCATTACTTAATCCAAGCAAGCCTTGGATCCTAGCCCATCAATCCCATGTTTTCATGTTGTAGTAGGATTCTTTTGGATCCTTTTGTTGTCCTAACTTCATGGCCCAAATAAGGTTGTATTGGACCCTCCTGCACATGGATAAGATGTACTAAGGTCTCCTCTTGATACTCCAATGGTTCTTCCAATTTTGACCGGGTTGAAACCTTCAAGATCAATGCATTCATTGCCTCTTTCAATGCCTTTGTCCTAGACCGTGTCATTGGACCATTTGGAACATGTAATGGGTCCTTGCTGGTGTTTTTGGGCTGGTCCATGAAAACTCCTTACCTCACTTACCGATTTGGATGTAGGCCACTCCCGGATGGCCTTAACTTTCTCCTCATCAATCTCGATACCCTGTGCAGTTACGACACAGCCAAGAAACACAATTTTTTCCATGCAGAAGGCACACTTTTTAAGATTAGCATACAATTTCTCACCATGCAACACACTAAGTACATTACGCAAAAGATCAAAATGCTCGGTTAAGCTCTTGCTATAGATCAAAATGTCATCAAAATACACAACCACAAACTTACCTATGAATGCACGCAACACATGATTCATTAAACGCATAAACGTACTTGGTGCATTTGTAAGTCCAAACGGCATTACTAACCATTCATATAAACCATACTTAGTCTTAAATGCAGTTTTCCACTCATCACCCTCTTTCATCCTAATCTGATGGTACCCACTTTTCAAGTCAATTTTAGTGAAAAGGCAAGATCCATGTAACTCATCTAACATGTCATCAAGCCTAGGAATAGGGTGTCTATACTTTACTGTTATGTTGTTGATGGCTCGGCAATCAACACACATCCTCCATGTTTCATCCTTCTTAGGCATAAGTAGCACGGGTACGGCACAGGGGCTCATACTCTCACGAATGCATCCCTTTTCCATTAGCTCATCAACTTGCCTTTGAAGCTCTTTTGCCTACTCAGGATTACTTCTATATGCTGGCCGGTTAGGAATTGAAGCTCCGGGTACAAAATCAATCTGATGCTCTATCCCTCGCAATGGTGGTAATCTGCTTGGAGTATCGTCGGGGAACACATCATCAAACTCCTGCAACAAAGAAATAGCAGCACTAGGCACAATATGATCAAGATCATTAGTATTAAAGTAAGCCTCCTTGTACACAAGTAAAATCATTGACTTGTTAGCGAAATATGCAGATCTGACCTCACCCTCTCTAGCATAAAAATTAGGTTGTTTCTCTAGTTTTTCCACACAATTTTCATCACTCTTCCTCACTTTCTTCTCTCCTCTTGTCTTACCTCCACTCTCGGCCAGATTTGGTTGTTTTTGAGGAGTGGTCGAATGGTCTGATTTGTTGGGAGTGTTGGCCAAATATTTGTTTGTGTTTGGATGGGTGGTTGAATAGGTTGTAGAGGTTTGAGTTCATGCTCTCTTTTTAGCTTTATTTGATCATCATACACCTGTTTGGGTGTAAGAGGTACAAGAGTGATGGTTTTACCATCTTTTACAATGGTATACCTATTCTTAACCCCATCATGAACTGCCTTCCTATCATATTGCCATGGCCTCCCCAACAAGATGTGACTTGCTTGCATTGGTACCACATCGCACAGAACTTCATCAACATATTTCCCAATCGAAAATGGGACCACAACCTGCTTAGTCACTTTCACTTCACCACTATCATTCAGCCATTGCAATCTATATGGTTTTGTATGTTTAACAGTACTCAAATTCTGTTTACTCACAAGCGTGGTACTGCAAACATTAACGCAACTTCCACTATAATTAATTAAACCACACACCTTGCTTTGTACGTAACAGCGCGTATGGAAGATATTCTCCCTTTGTTGATGAGATTCATCTTCCTTTACTTGAACCTGAAGTGTGCACCTTATAACCAAGGACCCCGCAACCGGTAATGCTAACTCATCCTCATCAATATCCTCCAATGGTGGCATGCCTTCGCAATCAGATTGGTCACTTTCAGATTCCATATCACCATCATCTCTAATCATCATTATTCTCTTGTTTGGACATTCTGAAGCATAATGTATGTGCCCTTGACACCTGAAACATTTAACATCACGAGTACATTTAGGCTTTTTCAGATTTACCTTTGGCACCGGTAGGGACATCAACTTTAGTCGTTGTTCGTTCAGTTTTAGAAGGAACAAAGGATCTTGGCTGGACAGTACCCTCTCTCTTTAGATTCATCTTCCAAGATGATGAAGAAACTGAATTAAATCCTGGCCGAACATGTCCCTTCCTGAGTTGTCTCTCCACCTTTGTAGCCATGTGAACCATGTCCTCTAGCTCCACATAGTGTTGTAGCTCAACCACATTGGCAATGTCACGATTCAACCCATTAAAAAATCTAGCCATGGTGGCTTCTCTATCCTCAACAACATTGGCACGAATCATTGCTATCTCCATCTCTTTGTGATATTCATCTACTGTCTTATAGCCTTGATTCAGACCTTGGAGCTTCAGGTATAAGTCTCTATAATAGTGGTTTGGCAGAAATCGTCTCCTCATTAACGCTTTCATTTCCCCCCAACTCTGAACGGGTCGCTCCCCATTCCTCCTCCGACTGATTACAATCTGATCCCACCAAATCATTGTATACGTTGTACACTCAATCATCACCAATTTCACTTTTTTTTTTGTTCAGAATAGCTATGACAATCAAAAATCCAATCTACTTTTTTCTCCCACTCCAAATAAGCCTCGGGATCATTTTTACCTTCGAAGTTAGGAATTTTCAGTTTGATGTTGTCCCCATCCATATCTTCATAATTCCCCATGCCACGGAAATTCACATTCCTCCTAGCTCTGCTCGGTTCAGACATCCTCACAACTCTCGTGTATCACATAAAAAGATATCAAGGCTTTTCACACTAATAAGCTCACTACGTCTTTTACCTCACAACTTGCTTTCTTTTGGTTCTTCTGGAACTAAAATCAACAAATCAAAGTCAGTAGCTTTCGCAGCACACTCTAATTATGATTTTCAGACTCAAGAAGCAATAAAAATACTGAAAAGAAAGCAAAACAAAACGACGATTATGATTTTGCGAGTAGCAATGCAAATTCATAATAAGTGTGGACGATACGAAGACACAAAATAAAACAGAAGCAAATACTAGCGAAAACAATTATGTGACTCCTAGATAACTGAAAATAGAATGAAAACAGAGAATTGGACAAAGCTAAACACTAAGGATCACTTTTTGAGACTTGAGCAGAATCTAACGTCTTACACAATTTTTACGTAACAGAATTGAAACCAAGATCAAACAACTTTGAAATGACCTCAAAATCAATATGTAGTACTTTAGTACTAAACAAAAAACAACACTCAATTTCTAGGTTGTTCTCTTACTTCTAGGTACACAAACCCTTGTGTAATCAATTTGCGGCAGAAATGAACCTCCAATTGAAACCTCTAGTATACGATATCAAAATAAACCCCAATTTAATATATCATGTGATATCAATCCCAAGACACGGAATGTAAAGTTTCAATTGATTCTAAAGTATTTTTCTAAGGGTTCACGAAGGTAGTGTTTCTGCGGCAGAAATTAATATCGAAATAACCCCTCAAGAAATCAATATCAGAATAAGCCCAAAGTTGACAAATGATACTATCTCAACCCTAATACACGGAATATGAATTTTCAATTGATTCCGATGTGATTTGCATATGTTTCCCCAGATTTCAACTAATGCCTCTATCTCTCTTTCTTTTCTTTTCTTTTCTATTTTTTTTAAGATTCTAAAATGAAGAAACAAAAAACAATGAAATATAACCTCTTGTTTTTTTTTTATTAGATGACGCTGACACGAAGAACAAGGAGATGAACAAAAACACTGGAAAACTTCAAGGAACACAAAAAAAACATGAAAATAGCAGAATGATATGACCTTGTTTCGTAGCCTAGCTCTGATACCACCTAATGCGAACCTCGTGATCACGTGGTCACGCAACCCACAACCAAGAATGAGATAAGATCCCGGAAAGCCAAAATAAGGTCTGATAGGAGTGTGACACAATGGAAACCTGCCCCAAGGGACCAGCACTATTGGAATGAGTAGAATGACGCAACGAAGCCAGTTAATCTTCGATAAGTAAGATTCAGTTCGTTCAAGAACTAAAGAATGCAAGAATCACTCTCACACATAAACTGAAAAGTTCAGAATTAAGTTTAATCAATGGCTGCTGAAATTAGGGTTACATGAGTTTAAATAGTTCTTAAAAAGTAACCCTAATGGACCTCTTATGTGGACTTAAATGAGGTCCACTGAAAACTGACCTAAAATCCTAAATTAAAAAAGCCCATTACTTAATCCAAGCAAGCCTTGGATCCTAGTTGAAAACAAAGTCTTAATTAAGCTCAAACAAGCCTTGGGCTGTAGCTAACTAACTTAAATAAAGCCCACAAGGTTTATTTATTCAATGGTCCTTGCAATTCTGACCGGGTTGAAACCTTCAAGACCAATGCATTCATTGCCTCTTTCAATGCCTTTGTCGTCCTAACTTCATGTCCCAAATAAGGTTGTATTGGACCCCTCCTACACATGGATAAGATGTACTAAGGTCTCCTCTTGATACTCCAATGGTCCTTGCAATTCTGACCGGGTTGAAACCTTCAAGACCAATGCATTCATTGCCTCTTTCAATGCCTTTGTCCTAGACCGCGTCATTGGACCATTTGGAACATGTAATGGGTCCTTGCTGGTGTTTTTGGGCTGGTCCGTATCAGGTAGAGAAAGGAAAGGGAGAAGAAAAGGAAAGGAAACGGGAGAGAAAGGAAAGGAAAGTAATTTTATAAACGGGAGAGAAAGGAAAGTGAGAGATAATGGAAAATAATTTTAACTTTCAAATTAAAGTTGCATTGCGATTGAGGAAGTAAAAATGGCGCGTTTAAAAAAGTGGATTGCAACAGACTTTCCGTTGTAAATCCATTGCAATATAATGTTCATTTGCAACGGACAATCTGTTGCAAATGATTTTAAATTGCAACGGAAAATCCATTGCTAAACATATTCTGTTGCTAATCTGCTCCTATTTTTGCAACGGATTTTTTTCGGTTGCAAAAATCTGTTGCAAACAACCTCTTTTTCTTGTAGTGAGATGCAGAGATGAGGGAGAAGAGGATGATGAATGTGTGGGTATTGTGAAATCATGCCTCAGCTGCAAAAGAAACTCTCAGTTGCTTTTGCTGGAGCGACGTGAATTGATTTTTTTCAGTGGGACCCACAGTCAAAAGTTGGCGTCTCGTATGGTTACAGGTGTGATTGGAGCCGCAATTCAATGCAAACGCAGTTCGAACTGCGGCGCCAAACACCCACATAGTTTCCTTGTATATTTAAGTATTTTACATCTTTTCCCTAGAGAATTTTATTATAGTAATGTATAATTTGTATGTTAGAGTTTGTTTGGCAATGGGGGGAATTGAATTTTGCTGTCATTTGATGAAATCAAGTTTTATTTAATAACTTAGGAGTGTTATAAATGAGTTATTTTATTGGGTAACAATCATAATTTGTTAATTTTATTGTTAAGTTGAAAATTGTTGTAAAAGTTATTGTTATTAGCTATTTCAAAAGTTTTTTTAATCATATATTGGAAGACACAACTAACCTTTTGAGTGCAAAGAGTATATATAGAATTCTCTATCCCACATTAGAAAAAAAAAAGACTTTCATCAAGTGTTTATATAAATCAATTAAGGTTAGTCAAGACTTTGACATATGATGTCTCAAATAAATGTAATTTTTAAATGAAAACACTATTGATGTAAACTATAAATAATTTTTATGTGTATATGATGGTTTTGGGTTACAGACTTTTACCTTATGAATAATGAGAAATACTTTTTTTATTCCCACTTAAGCTTTTTTCCAAGTCATCATTGATATATATATATATATATATATAACAGAATGACGTCTTGAAAGGAAAATATGAAAGGGATGTTTCACTATCAATATTTTCATGTGAAGAATTGTATGATGTAGTCTTATAGTATAAAGGCATATATTTGGTATTAATTCTAATAATCAAAAGTTCTGTAGTTTTGGTGTAACATGTAATTGGGTAAAATGGAGTATATGTTAGGATATTTCTTATTGGAGGACTAATTTTATCCACCAAAATATGGATGTCATGCATATCGAGAAGAAAAAAATTGACAATAGTTTCAACATAGTGGATGTCAAAAGATATTCAAATTATAATATGAAAGCTAGAATGAATTTTGCTTTGTGTTGTGACAATTAGAATATATAGTTGTTTAATGATGGGATACATATCGTGAACCCCAAAGCTATATGTGTTCTTAAACAATGATACACAATTTTTTAATTATCTATAAATGAGTTAAGAGTATGGGATTTCCTTATGGATATACTTCAAACATAGTTAGATTGGTGAGTTTAGAAGAATATATACAATGATATACTTCCTAAACATAAATAACAAAAAGGGAATAAAAGTAAGATCTACTATGTCATGCATGTGACATATTTTATTTTTGTTTGATTTAAATTGAATTATAAAATGAACTAATTTTAATGCAATGAATTCAATAATTCATATATCTGAATCTCCTTGCTTTTTTAATGATGATGATAAATTAATGCTTGTTATTTTGTTGAAAACTACTAAATATATAAATTTATATCAATTTAAAATTCATATATTTTATAGAAAACTTGCACTTGATAGGAATTCTACACAGATTTATTATTTTAGCTAAATTTATATTATAATAAAAAAATACACAATTAATATTTTTTACTTTGAAAAAAATATGGTGTCGCCCGCGACGAGGCGTTAGGGCATTGGCTAGTGTATATATATATATATAACAAGTCAAGGTTTCTTTGTACACTATTTATTATGGATTTCAACAGTAAAATTATTATTTTTCTCCTAGAATCTCCAAAAAATTAGCCCTGGTAGTGGGGGTGTTCTAGTATTTTCAATATTTATTGCACAGTAAAACTACGTATTTACCCCTAGGAGTTGACAAGAAGAAGAAGACTGGTGGAGGGTATTTAGGATTTCACATATTTTTGCATCGTACAATTACTTACATTTCCTTAGAAAAAGAAAAAAAAATTGTGATCGGGGGCATGGTGGTACATTCACACCTGGGTTCAGGGGTATTTAGATGATTCTGTAATTTTTTAATATTTTTTCAAATTTACTGCAGGGCGTCATACGAACGCGCCATCGGTTTTGCATGTCAACACGCTACTCAGGTGGCGCATGTCGTGGCATTAGGTGGTGGAAAATTTCCAATCTACGTGTCATACAGTGTGCCACCATGTTTTCTTTCTCCAGGTGCGGTGCGTGTCATGTGAAGGTGGTCGTGGAGTCGTCGGTGATTGGTTTTTCTTCCCCCTTCTCTCTCTCTTGTTGCCGGAAAGAACATTACAGTCCTTCATATTGTTTGTTTCTTCATTTCGATCCATGGTATTTTGATTTTGTTTTTCTTACTGATTTCTTCAATGGAAATTTTGATTTTTTTCAATTATGCCCCTCAATTTAAATTGATCATATATGATACGTTTTATTTCAGTCCTTAATCTTTTGATTTTTGATATGTTATTGGTTCCTTTAATATATTTAATCTCCAAGTTTTAATTTGTTTTAATTTAGTCCTCTAATTGAAACTAGTCCTATATGCTACAATTACACTCCATTGTTTTTTAAATTCCTTTATTGTTTTTTGGTCCCAAAATTTTGATTTGTTGCATTTTTGTCCTTTAATTAGAATTAATTATATTTTTTGCTTTTCATTTTGCCATTTATTCTTTTATTTTTTATTTGGTATTAATTCCTTTGGGTTTTTTATCTTTCTTGGACAATGGTAATTTTTTATCCTTATTTATGCATTTATGCTTTTAATTTTTTTTTAATTTTTTTTAGTTTTATTTTTTGTTGGAGTTTTAATTTTATTTGATTTCGTTCTAAAAATTTCAATTTATGTTGGTTACACTGCATTTTGTTTTTATAAATCCCTTTATTGTTTTTTGGTCCCAAGATTTTGATTTGTTGTAGTTTTGTCATTCAATTGGAATTAATTATATATTTTATTTTTTCATTTTGGAACTTATTCTTTTAATTTTTTTATTTAGTATAAATTTCTTTGGTTTTTTCGGTCCTTCTTGGGCATTGTTTATATTTAAATTAGACTATGAAATGAAGTAATCCTAAATTAGTGAATTCGATGATTCAGGTATCCGAATCTTCTTGTTTTTTTAATAACAATGATAATTTTATGTTGGTGATTTTATTGAAACCTGTTAAACAGATAAATTTATATCGATTTAAAATTTATATATTTTATTAGAAAGTTGTGCTTCGTAGAAATTCTGCACAAATTGATAGTATAATACAAAAAATCTCACAATCTTAATATCTCATACTCTTAATATATTTTTTTTTTGCGTTGAAAAAAATATGGTTTTGGCCACGAGGAAGCGCGGGGAAATGACTAGTATATTAACTAAAATATAAATCTTGTGGCGCTTTTACTGTGCATTTCTTCATTGTTCACCTAGATACAGTTCACTGCGAATTGCTATAGTAAAATTATCATTTTGCCCTAGGGCTGAAAAAATTGTATCCCTGGAATCGAGGGTATTTTAGTAATTTCCAGGGGACATGGATAGTATTTCCAAATTCTTTATACAATAAAACTACAAAAATAACCCCCAAAACCTACAAAAAAACCCCGGACGGGGGTATTTTAGAAATTTTGAAGGGACATGAATGGTATTTATGATTTCTTTGCTTAGTAAAACTACTAAATAAGCCCCTATCCAGTGGTACTGCTGTATTTCCACAGTGGTTTTTTCATAGTTATTGCTGGGTCTAGGGATGTAAAGGTAATTGTCAATTATTTGATTATTTGTTTTGGGAAACACTGCAGACGCATCGTATAGATGCGACTGTAGTGTTTCACGGTCACGTGCCATTCATGTGGGGCATGCGCAACATTCTAGTGGTCAAAAACATACTTCCGCTTTGTCACATGGTGCGTCAACATGTCCTCTTCCTCCTTGTGTGGCGTCTGTCTAGGTACGGTTGTCGATGAAGCTCCGGTGGATGGTTTAAGTTTTTTCTCCCTTTTCTCTCTCCTACCGCCTAGAAATACACTTCGATCCTTACAGTTTGCGCGAGTTTTATTATAGCCCATGATCTTTTGATTTCGCTTTTATTACTACTTTTCTCAATGTAGTTGTTGATTTGTTGCAATTGTGCCCTTAAATTGAAACTGATTATATATGTTGGGTTTCAATTTAGTCCTTATTCTTTTGATTTTTGAATTGCTTTTGGTTACTTTAATTATTTCGGTATGCAGGTTTCAATTGCTTCTAATTGGGTCCTCTAATTGAAATTGGTCATATATTCCAACTTTCATTTCGATCCTTATTCTTTTAATTTTTAAAAAACATTACACAACACTTTTTTAAAATGTCTTTATTTATTTCGGTGCCAAGGTTTTATTCATTTCAATTTTTTCTTTCAATTGGAATTAATTATATAATTTGTTTTAATTTGTTTTGATTGTGTCCTCTAATTGAAATTAGTCATGTATGCTAATATTCATTTCAATCCTTATACTTTTAATTTCTTTTAACAAAATTACACTTCAATTTTTTTTTTAAATATCTTTATTTGTTTCGGTCCCAAGATTTTTTTGTTTCAATTTTTTCCTTCAATTTTATTTATTTTATTTTTCATTTTGGTCCTTATTCTTTGAATTTTTTATATGCTATTAATTTATTTGGTTTTTCTATCATTCTTGTACAATGTTTATTTTCATCTGTATTTATGCATCTATGCTTTTGGTTTTTTCTTTTAATTTTTGTCATTTTATTTTTTATTAGGGAATTTATTTTTATTTGATTTAGTCCTACAATTTTAATTTATGTTGGTGATTATTTTAAAATTAATATTGCTCCCTTTTTTTCTTTGTTTTTTTTTGTGTTTTCTATTATTTTTATCTGTTATTCGGATTAGATGATTCTATGATTTTATTATTTGTGTCATAATAATGATTATTTTTTTATTGTTTTTTTGGTAAAAAAAAATTTTTTTTATCTTAACAAGAATTCTTCATAAACTTATTAATTTACCTAAATTTATATTATAATAAAAAAAACTCAAATATTTAATAATTTTTTTATATTAAAAAAAATATGATTTCATCCAGGACGGGGCATGGGGCATGGGGTAGTGTATATGATGTTGATTTCCTGCAAAGACTTAGGATGGAGTATCTTGCAAAGACTTAGGCCTACTTCGGCTTCATGGTCACGAGTGCCCATTTGATTTTATTATATATGTAACTCTGTGGGACCCGACCTCTTTTGATCCCTCCCTCCAAGCTTGGCTACAGTTTGCGAAACCAATATTCACATTACATTATTAATACATAAAACACTAAACCTCCCTTTCACACTCCTCTCTCTAGATCTCTCTCAATATCAAATACTACTCGCAAGCACATTGCAAGTTAGCCCAGCTTTTTTCTTGCCTCCTTCCTTAATTCACAGCCTGTCAAGCTCTGAATTATTAACAGCATGAACACACACACATTTATATATTAACTTAGGTTTGCTTTGTCGTTGTTCTAAGCAAGGGGGGCCTGGCTGGACTAATTCAATTACTCTTCTCCCGAATTCAGCACAGCTGCACTCCATAGGTTGCTCCGTCCATATTGTAAAAAAAAACATGAGTTATGGAAGCTCATGAGTGGTTTAAGGGCTAGATGGTTTTTCAGCTTTTCTTTGTCTACAGTAGACAAGCTGGTGGCATGAAGGAGGAAGATGTTCAATGAGCCTTTTATGAAAGTAAAGCGATCTGGTCACTATATATTTCAGGTGATGAATAATTATAGAGTAGTTTTTGTACTGAGATGGTCATGAAACTTGAGTTTTTTTCTTCTTCTTTTTGTGTTTACTAGCAGAATTGGTTATTTGTGATTTTCATGGTCGCGAATATTATTGTATGTGAAAATTTTCTTCCATATAATTATGAATACAAAGTGAAAAAATGGGTCTGCAGAAGTCTTGTCATTCTCCCATCTCATAGTTATCCAGTTTGCTGTACATTTTTGTCTCTTTGTTGCTTTAAAATACGCTTCTGTATGGAAAGAAGGATTTTTAACTCGTGTGATTTTATCATGTGGATATCGAAAAGGGTTGTTTTTGGAAGACTTGAACACTTTTGTAGAACAACTTTCCTGAAGATGAAGACCACCGTTTTGGCTAGTGATTGTCCCACCAGTGAGAGAGAGCAAGACCCACAGCCAATGTTTGGTCTCTCCATTTCAGCAGAAATCCACTCTTTACATTTTCGAAGACAAAATTAGGTAGCATGATTTGAAATTTAGCAAGGCAATTTCATCTTTGTAATAATTGCTTGCATCTGGAGCAAGGAAAAGGGGATCATATAAAATCTGTTGGCAGAGTTAAAACGAGGGGTAAGATTGAAGAAGATCTTGTTTTAATGTTTCTTGCATTTGAATTTTACTTCATCAAAACTTGAAGATTCAAATTTACCAACTCTTTTCTGGATCACTTTGGATCCCAGATATATATCCCATCAAAACTTTGGGTCAACTGCCCTTTGTCTCCACCCTTATGCAGTGGCCTTTTATACATCCACCACAGTTTATAGAGTAAATAATGGAAACAGATAAGCGGCAAAGTGTATGATGGTTCACATCCATCTCCATGACTGGTCTCTTTTTTCTGCTATAATCTTCTTGCTGTTTTCTTTTTTCTTGATGAAATTGGAGTTGCTAGATTCTCTGTTGTCTCTTATATTAGTTTGAAGTTTGATTATCATATAATTTCAGGGATGGGAACCAAACTTGAACATGCCATCAATCTTCCAGCAACTTCACAAAATAGCGTTAGCGTTAGTGCACGTTGTGTGGATGACATGGAATATTTGCAGACCAGGGGTCTGAGTAAAGCTAGTGGGATAGACAGGTTTTGCAGCTTTATAGACAGGATGCCGGAGAAACACAACACTGACTTCATCAAGAAGACAATGCAGTTGCATGATGATATCTTCAAACAACAGGTGATTTTCAAGTCTAGTTTAACATACATGTTTTGTTGAGATCAATATGTTAGCTGAAACCTTTTTACTAGAAGAATATTTTCCCCCATAGTTGGACATTTTGACATCACTACTTTCCACGGAGAATTATCTTTTTGAAACTAATTGTGTTTTCATCACTCTAATTCAGACATTTTGACTTCATCAGGGTACTGTTATGTTTTCATCACTCTAATTCAGACGCAGAACCCTCTGAGCAATATATATATAACCTTAATTACAGAAACATTTCCCTTTTCTTTCCATTGTCTAGCCCCACAGGCATAATTACTGATTACTGTCCATGACAAGGAACTTGGAAAAAAGCTGACAACGGGAGCTTGCAGGTAAGGGAACTCCATAGGCTGTACAGTGTTCAAAAGATGTTGATGGACGAGATGACCAAGAATGAAATTATACAAAACACGAAGCACTGGACTCCAATGACTAGCTCGTATATTAACTACTCTCAATTCGCTAACCGGCCTAAATCAACAGCGCAAACCACTTGTGGTTATAGTTTCCATGTTCAAAGCCAGAGGGATGATCCAAGTTCAAGACAAAGAAGTGGTAGCTGCTCAGATGAGATGGTGAGATTGACAAGGGGAATCGATCTTGAAAGGCCTGCTGAGGAAGATATATCAACTGGATTTGGAACCGTGAACGTAAACCAAGCTGGGCCAAGCACTTGTGCACCCCAAAAAGGAAAAACGAGCATTGATGGATCTGATGAAGACAGTGAAGTGGAGCTGACATTAAGCATCGGAGGTAGCACTGCAAGCAAGAAGATATCGGAAAACTACCAGACACCCGAGCTTGATTCTCCTGCCTCGTTTAAATCTGAACGAGCAGAGGATTGCAGCACTCCAACAACCCCAATGAGCAGCTCTAGTGCAACATGCGATCAGGAAATAAAAAAGAGGCCGCATTGGCTTTTCCAAAGTTTAAGTATAAATAGGACTTGACCATATTATGAATGTGTGTGTCCTTCTAAAACTCCACTTGACTCGGACCAGCAGAAATCTATGGTCTTTGAATTGAGATTATTGATTCAGTTTCAACCTCAATCTAATGTATAAATGGATTTTGAGGAAACCATTATATGGGGGTATTACATGAGTTGTGAATAGGACATCTACTGTACGTCAATCTAGCTTCCTTTTTCTTTTCATGCCTGCCCACCAGTTCAGTATTTGTAATTTCGATCTACAGGGATTGTTTTTTTAGTTGTTTTGCGGCAGTCTTAGTTTGCGAACTTATCCAATTTCAGATCCTAGTCGGTAGTGAGCGAAACAACACAGGCTGAGAGCTCCAGCATTTGCTCCCCTGGACTAACCAAACGAGGTTGCAAAAAACTTGCTATTAAATCCGTCATGTTTCCTATTTTGGAACGGGGGCACCAAATACTTGTTATCGTTTACCTTGCAGTGTATTTGCTTTTACTGTTGCCAGTATATACAGGTGTTTGTTTATGTGAGAGAGGAAGGCAGAGTGTTTATTAGTTTGCAGAATTTAAAAATAAAAAAAAAACATGGACTTCAAGTTCCAGTTTCACCCCAGCTCAGGCGGGTTGGGTTTGATAGCCATGGATATAACTTCAATAATCCATGGCGGCGTTTTGCTCCGTTCCTTGACATTTTAATGTTTGGAGATTTATATTCAATTTTTGTTTTTCTAAATACATCGAGCTAGGGGATATCCATAAGATCACCTTCGAAGAATTTTAAGCGCACATGAGACAGACGTTAAGGCTATTAACCACGAATGTCGATTAAACCCCACTACGAATGAGTGGATATTTTTGTAGATGGGTATTCTTTCAAAATGGATATCCAAAACTATAATTTAAAATATATATATTTTTAAATTTAATTATATTTTCACAAAAATCAAAAGATTAAGACCAAAATTAAAATTAAGAAAATATTTTTTTAATTATCACTATTTTTATTCAACAAACCATGCATTTAATAAATATATATTATAATAAAAGAAATGCATAAAAATATTTAATTAAGATAATGTATTATTTCTTCAAAATTAATCTATTAATATTTATTTTGAATAATACATAATTAAATCAAAATAAATTTCATAAGTATCTCGCTACACGTGTCAAAATTCAATTTTTCATCCATTATTTTATACGTGTTTTTTAAAACATAAAAAAATAATTTTTAAGTTTTAATTATTTTTATTGTCATTTATTTTTTAAGGAAACGAATTATAATTTCTATACATGTAGCGTGAAAATAATTATCTTTTTGTATTTTATTTTATTTTAGCAGAAGAAACCACATTTTTTCTTCAGGCATATTATTCCATTATTGATCGAGATCCCAAACATTTAAATTTTATTTTTCTAAATATAATTGACATCAGACAATGTCGCCCTTTTATCTATGCTTGCTAGTCTTTGTTTTCTATAATTTGCAAAGAGTAGCCATGTTTTTCTAACCAACGTCCTAAAATAAACTCCAATTTGTCTTAAAGAGTAATATTAACAGCAAATTATTTCAATATAAATTAGTAAAATAAATAATAGATAAAATCTGATAGAAATGAGTTTTTTTTTCTCCTAAAAGGAACATTGTAATCCAAATACAAGGGAACTAGTTCGTATATTTTTTAATTGTAGATAACTTGGGCAAATTTGTCTATCCATTATGTTTATATATTACCTCGTTTTATTTTTTGTTTACATAATATTAGATCTGAAATATTATACATAAAAATATTATAAAACTAATTTTTTAACTAAAACAACCTAAAATCTAAGGATTGTAAATATTGTTTATGTAGAATATTTCATATTTGAAATATTCAAAATATTGTTTAATAATTATTATTTTAAACGCACTTTCCATAATTAAATGAATATATAAAAACCTAATATATAATAATAATTTTTATTATTATTGTAAATATTTTTGCTATAGTAAGAACCAAAAGTTTTGTAGACTGATTATTTGGCTTAGATATATAGCATTATTAAAAAAAATCTAAGACCATTAATATTTTTTTGCATTTTAAAAAAATTGTTTCTGGCTACGGCGAAGTAGAGGGCAATTGGCTTGTATATTTTTTCATTGTAGATAATTTGCCCAAATTTTTCCACATGTTTTGTCTATGTTGATTTCATATATTTTTTGTTTATTGATATTAGATATGAAATATCGTACATAAGAAAGTTGCAAAAGTCAACCTCTAAGAAAAATAACATCACCTGATGAATTATTTAGATTATTATTGTCATTGTTATTATCATGATATTTTAAGGTGTTAATATTAAATAAATATAAAAATCTATAATTAGTCTCACATATTTATAAGACAAAAAACTTACAATTAATCATTATCATTATTTTAAATGCCTTATCTATAATAATTAGAAATTTCAACACCTAATAGTATTAAAAAAAAGCAATTAAAACAAAAACAATGACAAACAAAATCAATATTATTAGATTTTGAAAAATTATTTGACTTGAAGAATATATAAAAATAAAAAAATAATAATAATAATAAATATCAATTTTCAAATGATCACAACTAAAAATTAAAATTTAAACATCACGTAAGAAAAACCTTAATAATAGTGGAAATAATAAAAATTAGAAACAAAAAATAAGAGCACATACATATAAACATAGATAAAAATAAGAACCATTTAAGAAATATATATAAAAAAATAAAAGGAGTTAAAATAAAATCCAATATTAAAGGTATAAGGGCCGAAATGGAAAACACATATATAATAAATTTCATTTAAAGGACAAAATTGAAACAAATCAAAACTTTGATACTGAAAAAAATAAAGAATTTGACACAAAACCGGAAATTGAAAGATTGAGGACCAAATTATATGGGGGTATATACATATTTGGCTATTTAAAAAAAATTGTGCAGTTACCGTTCTGACCCCGGGGTTTACTGTGCACTTTTATCTTATTATGAGGTATTTTCGTATTTAGCCATTTAAAAAAAATGCAATAACTTTAATGTCGCCGACAGTAACTGTGCTGTTTTGTCTTACATGGGTATCATGGTTATTTCACTATGCATAGGAAAGCAAAAAATCAAAAATGTCCTCGGATCCAAGGCTAAAAAGCATAGTAAATAGAGGGCAAAATAGTAATTTTACTATTCTAATCCACAGTGCCTTTTAGTGTAGATGAATAATGCAAAACATTGTTCATTACTGTTGACACCTACGACCTCTTTTAGCTTATAAGATAATTATTAAATATTTTATTATCTCAAACATAAAGTGAAATGACCCAAATATAATTAGAAGAAAAAAAAAGAATATTAAGAGGCATTTTTCGTAAAATCTCAATAGTTTTTTTGTTATTGTAATATCAGTTAAGGGGTAATATGGTAACATACTAAAAAAATAAGGAATGAATATTAGAATAATGTTTGTTGCTACCTAATTTTTTATTTTTTATTAAAGTATTTTTATAAAAAAAAATATTTTTGATGTAGTTACATCATTTTTGATATTTTTTACTGTCGTCTCAAAAGTTTTTGAATATTAATGTTTGTTCTAGTGTTAAATTTTTAACATGTTATTTTTAAAAATATCTGGTTTTTCTCTTTAATTTTACGTTGATATTTTTCTGCTTGAGACCAGAAAAATATAGTTTTTACCCCGCCTCCCTCACTCTCACTACCGGCCAACGTCGTCAGCCTCCCTTCCCCTCCATTTCAGTTAAACCCACGACAACCAGTCCTTCGCCAACATACCAACAGCAGACTCACCTCCTGCAACAGCCCTCTTCCTCTGCCTCCGCCAGCAACAGCCAAAGCCACCAACCTCCACACCAACGGCACAAGCAGCCACTGCCCACAGCTGTCTTCCACCAGCAATGACAGAGTTCCTCCACTCACCGTCCACGACTTCAACCCGTAGCCTCAGCCTCCTGCAACGAGGGAGAATGTAAAATCCCGAAATAAAATAAGATCCGTGAGAAGAGGGAGGATTTGATTTGGTTGTGTTGTTGTGTTTGTTTTCTTCTTCTTTTTTTGCAGGTCACTGTGAATGTCACCACCAGCGGGAGAAGAAAAGAGAGGAAGAGAGAATATCCACACGCCCCTGTTTTGCCGAACAACGCGCTGCCAGTGATTTGCACTACCACCACTGTTCCCGAGATCTTCTTTTTTTGCAATTTTATATGTTTATATGTGTTATTGAAATTGTTATTGTGTTCTTATTATATTATTATTATTATTTGAAAATGTTATGTAATTTGTAATATATAAATGAAAAAAATATTTAAAGAATGTGTGTGTATCGTATATTTGATTTTTATTTCATAAAATATACAAAATTAAACAAGTTTTATTTGCATACGGCAAAAATTCTTCAAAAAAATACAAACATAAACTTTATTTAATATTTTTGTATGAAAATCAAAACAACTCATGTATGCATCAGCTTTAAGATTTATTAACCGATTTATTAAATATTTCGAGAATTTAGTATATATTTAAATAATTTATGAAATTAATTAACAAGAATTAATGGTTAAATTCAGATAATAAATGTTGGATCTATAATCAGTCTAGTATTTAAATATATAAAAACAACTAAAAAATTCTCAGAGTTATTCCTAGCGATGATTGATTTTTTTATTAGAATAATTTTACAATGCATGATTGTGAAAAACTCATCCCCTCTCCAAGATAGATGATATTTTCAAGGCATCTACATGGATCTTTTTCCTGATATTCTATAGGAGTACACGGGCCCATAATAAAATTTCAAAAAAAGTTAGATTTATTCACATGAATAAATGTTACTCATCAAAACGTTTAAAATCATATCAAAATGCACAATGCAACTTTCCTTAGATAAGTCGTATTAGGGGTGTTAATATTTTCACTTTACATAATCAGATCCCTACATGTGAATCTATTATCAGGTCAGTACAACCGGTTTTTCCTATCAATCCTGAACAAGTAGGTGGAGACTTCTCAACACCAACGAGACTCCTACCGAGACATCGTATGGCAACGTGCGACAATGTTGGTGATGATGAATAGGCTGATGTTAGTTAGTATGTCACATAAATTTTCAAAGGCATTATGAGAATATAGATGTCTATATTATGAATTGTTTGATGGGGCTAGTGAAAAACCAAGAATTATGAGACCTCTAAGGAATTATTCCACTAATAGATAACAGAAGGTTCTTTAATGAATAACATGTTTTCAAAATGATTGGCTCTATCGAGAAATTAGGTTGTGGACAATGAGTTAAATGTTGACTCGGTCTGCAGTAATTACCTCAAAGCATTTTGGAATTCATTATGTACTATCACATTAATAAGCTGAATAGTACATTGCCAGAATTGCTTAATATGCTTAAGACTTATGAAAGGGCCTTTAAGAAGGAAAGAGACAAGTTCTTCTACTTTAGTCTTCTAGAATGTATAAGAACAAGGATAAATGGGATATTAACAGTGTTATCTCTAAAACAAACATACCAGTAGGGGCATTAAGAAAAACAAGGACATTTATGACAAGAAAGTATATTAGAAAAGAAATTGAAAGGAGTACCTTGCAACTATGTAGACAAATAAGCATAATGAATCATTTATTTCAAGTATGTATATAATTGAAGAACTATCTTACTAGTTTGCATTGTAGTTCTTGGGGATTGGATACCGAATTTGATTTTCATATTTGCAATTACATACAGAAATTAAAAAAAAAAAGAGTAAAAGATTTGTTGAAGACAAAGTGGATCTATGACTTAGTAAAGAAGCAAGGGTACTTTATTATTATTATTATTTGGTTTCAGTATTTTAAAACATTCTTTTCATTTTATTTAGTATTAAATGGATTTAAATTTATTATTAAAGATAAATATTGTTCTTTTAAAATAATGATATTTTTATAGATCCAATAATTATACAAATAGTTTGTATATAACTAAATTTAAAATGCTTATGTTTAATACAAATTGTAGTAAAAATGAAATACAAATTGTAATAAGTATTAAAAACTTCAATTGGATTATAATGGTTAATATTTGACCAAGTATTTCGAGGGTTATCTAAGAGAAAAATGAGACTATCTACATCTCCTAGAAAAATACATCTAGATAAAATATATTTTTAAGGCTAAAATATTGGATGTTTAGTCTTAACCTTTAGAAACACAAAATCTCTATAAATTTGGTAGAACATATTATTCATCAATGAGATAAGGATCTCTAGTGAAAGTTGTGAATGATAGGTTGCTTATAATTGATGAGTCTATCAATTACTTGAAAATAATATATGATATTTATTCCAAGAAAAAACTTAAGGATATGGACTTCATTTACCAAGTTCAGAACTTGGTTAATACACCTAAAAGGATAAAACCCAATAGATCTAATTGGGTCTTTAAAAGAAATATTGATAGGAAAAACAATGTATAAATATACAATGAAAGCTTTAAAGAGTAGGAATACCCATTTTTTTATGGTAGAATCAACATATTTGATTTCATAAAAAAAATATAGATACACCTTGTGTTTACAAAAGGTTAGTGGGAGTGGTGTCGATTTTCTAATATAATATATAGATGAAAAATTATGTTAACAAAAGATCTTTGCTTTAATTAGTAAAGTTTTGGTTTTCTAAGAATTCCTCCATAAAAATATTGGGAGAAACAACATATATATTGGATATAAAGATGTATAGATATAGATCTAGAAGGTTACTTAAATTATCTCAATCCATACTTGAGGTATAGAAGAATTTAAGAATAGATTCTTATCAATTTTTCATGGAATACCTTTATTTGAAGATATGTGTTATGAGACACAGATTCAGAGAGATATGATGAAAATAATATCATATATCTAGCCATAATATCTTATGCAAAACTTTTGATCACATGGTCAAATAACCCTCAACGAAGATGATACTTCCCCAAGAGAGTCAACAATCAGGTTTGAAAAGTATGACACAATGAAAACCTGTCTTAAGATACCAACATCATTGAAATTGAATCAAATGATGTCACAAGGTCAATTATACATTGATAAGTTAGATTTGATCTTTTTCCCAGCAAAGCAAACATGTTGCATCATGCAAACACAAGTTTATTTCACTAATTCATGCTTGCTAGGTTTGCAACATAAAATTAACTTATATAATATTTTAAATAACTCTAAAGGACCCCCATATGCGGCCTGATTTGAGTCCACTTACAAAATTGATCCAAATATATAATAATAATCCAAAAAATAAAAATAAAATAAAAGAATAAAAATCCAAAATTAATATTCTAGATAAGCTGGTATTAGATTTGTCATTTCTAAGAAATTTTAAATAGACTAGGAAATCTGATCCTATCCCAATATTTTAATTAACTCAAGCTAATTTTGGATACCATGTGACCCAGACCCATAACTATTAAAATGAACTAAATAAGACCTAACATACACTTCAAATAAGCTTTCTTGCCCAAAAGGATTTGAACAATAAAATTTGTTAACCCTATTGTGACCTACATCGCAAGACCTTCCTGAACTTCAATTAATCTGAATTTTCATCCCTGCATAGAAGTATAGCTCTAGAATCATTTGGTAAAGTTTCAACTCAATCAATGGTTAGATATGGAGACATGCTCAATAATATATAACTGGACAATATGAAACTTTACGTCAAAGTCAGATATTGACCATGTTTGGATTGTATCATTCCCTCTATCATCAAGAAGATTCGCCCTCAAATCTTTAATAACATCATTTGAGATTTAATTAGACTTTTGTTTAAGCCTTCAAAATTGCTAACACTTTTCTTCAACAACATTGTATGGAAGTAATGACTGATAAAAGTTTTAAATAAGAACGTCATACTAACCAATTGCATTTAAATTTTTGAATGATAGCCACAATGACTCTTCTTTGTCTTCCATTCTCTTGGCGTTGTGCTTCCTTTTCCCATAAATCTTGAAGTTCATAGAATATTCTTTTACTCTTATCAGCTTCTCGTTTTAAAATCGTCAAACTATGACTTAGTTTCACATTTTTTAGCTTGAATCCTCTTGTGTTCCCTCTCCAAAATTGAATACATGACCCAAATAGGAATAAAAAAACACATGCACAAGAATATAGTTTACAATAGAAAGAACACTGATTTAAACTCGAAATTGCTAATCTGACTTTTGTTAGGATCATAACTGATTGAAAACAAACAAATATGAAAGAGATGAAAATGACTTGAATAATAGCCAAATATCTCAAATATGATAATAATAATAATATAATGGGAAGAACAAAATAAATTTTAAAATTTAACACAAAACAAACAGGTTACAGAACAAATTCTGGATCCTCCATAAAACAATATCAAACTTAACTTTGTCTTAATTGGGACCCTAATAAACAGATTGTATAAACCTTATGCTGAAGTATGACCATGTCTAGATCGTATCAGGATCTATCAATTTAGAAGATAAACTAGAAATTCAAAATTGTTTGAATTAAGATTTTTTCAATAAAGTGTTGGAAAAATAGTAAATATCTATCAATATATTTTCTACTCTTAAAAGTACTTTAAGTTGGAAAAGTTCCAAACAAAATAGCACAACTGATTCTATAAAAGAAGAAAAGTACACCTCCATATTTGCGTTTGGATCAAGAAGTAAAAGGGAAGGACTCTCTCTTTTATGGAAATTTCTACATCGAAGCTTCAACAGCAAACCATACAGTAACTGGATCCATCAACATGAAAGTGAGGGAAATTCAGAGCAGCGTGTTTAAACATTCAACTGTACAAAATATGTATATCAAAAACCATGGATCCTTTTTTAGCTGTTCTGAAGAACTTTCTGTGGGTCAAGTTGCCCGCTACAATAACTGGAAGGAACAGCAGAAAGTTCCAGTCTTCCTTTCCACTCCTCCCCAGGTTTTAGCGTGATGGGCTTTCCAACCACAGCAGCCTCCACACACAGCATATGCTTGTACTCGTCATCTCCAAAATCAGCCATAGTCTTTGCCTTCTTATCCCATGGATTCCATACCACTAAATGCAAGAGAGAGAAAAAAACATTATGCTAACATGCCAGAGTAGAAACAACTCTTTAACTGCTGTTACATTGGAGTAAGATGAAGCATCAGTCTAGAGAGAATACTGCCCCTCTTTAGAAGTAACTTGGACATTGGAACGAAGGATACAAGATTATGAGGACACATGGATTAGAACTAAAAACATGTTTAGAAGTCAATCAGGATAAATAAACATGAGAGCATTTGTATCCGAGTTTTTAATAATTCCATTGGCTATGCTATTTTATTCACACCAAGGGGAAAAAAATGATCCCTGCTCTTTTGAAGAACCCTCTAATTTAACAAGGTTAACAAGAATGTCAAGTTTACCAGCATCAGGAAGTCCATCTTTGCGTAATACAAAGGTTCTCTTCTTTTCATGATCCAGAATCGCAATCTTAGTAGGAGTGCCAAGGTATGTTTTGTCAACCTATATATTTGTAAATGCACAGGTTAAAACATTACAATCAGAAAAACACAACCATAAGGGAAACATGCATCCGTGACCTACTTCTGATTCAAATGTTAGGGCATCCCCTTGTTCAGTAGATCGTTCCTTGTTCTGCAAGTTGTCAAGATAATCCAGTGTCTCTAAACCTTCAACCCGCACTTCACTGAAAACAAGCAACAACTATAACATAGAAGACAGATAATGTGATAATGCAGAAAATTGCAACTTCTAGAAATTAAAGCTATCCGCAAATGTGTATAGCAATAAAATGCAATTTTAGTAATATAAGTTAATTAATACCTGATGTCTGAAACAGAGAAATAAGTGTGATAGGCAAATGTGAATGTGAATGGCTTTCCATCAGCATTGGTATTCCTAATGCGAGATGTCAGCATCAGATCTCCCCCGGTTCCCAAGGCTACCCTCAAACGGAACTCATAACTAACAGCAAAGAGAAAGATGATCGAATAAATAATTTGTCTATCCCATAGCGAATGGGGAATAGGCAAAGGATAATAAAGATTCTAGAACCTATGTTGCCATATAAAGAACCAAGGGATAAAGATTAAATGACTTCACCTGTGAGGCCACTTCTGCACATCCTCTTCAGATGGCTTAAGGATCAAGTCAATAAAGGACTTCGAATTTGTGGGAAATGGAGGTGGGTCAGTGTCAATGCTCCAAAACCTATTCCTGGCAAATCCATGCTGCTCAAGGGAACCATGGCTTCCAAACTGCAAATTCAGAGAAAGCTTTCTCAGCAAAGATGAATCCAACTGAAAAAATAAAAAAAGAAAAGTTTCAAAGCATATACCTGAGGAAAGCATACTGGAATGCCTCCACGAATTGCCTTTGGAGGTTTGAACATTGCCTAGACAAGACATTAATTATTGTCAGTTTGATTTTTTCATATAGTATTTAGGAGGGGAGGACTGAGATCAAAGTACCACAGGAATATTTCACAGGTCAGTTAACCTTTCTCATGTCATCTTAAGCACAGTGGTGACTAAGAACATGACAGTATTGTGATAAAAGTATAAGAAATACAAAAATCCACAGCAGCAAAATATGGCAAGATATCCAATGTCTGAACAGTAGAATTAACTCACTCCAAACAATACAGTTCACTACAGTACAAAGGAGAGCCAAATCCTGTAACTGATTCTAATGATTTCTTAGCATTCAGAGGTTTATTTTCTAGCAAAACAATGAAGCTCAATACAGCCTGGTGAATGTGAAAGAGGTAATTAGATACCCTATCATCTTGTGAAACAATTTAAATTTCCCTATTCTAAGTTATCTTCGAGCATATTTTTGTAAGTGATAAGTGATAAATTAGTAGAGGAGACCCCCATAGTGCAAGAGTGTCCACCACTATTCTAGTTTAAAGGATGGAAACAATATAGCTTCTTTTATTTCTGAACCACAATTTACATCTAATTAATGGTTTAGAACAAATATTACAGAGCAGAAATATGAAAAACATTTGCTTTAGGATTAATAATGGGAAACAATTTCATGAATCCCAAAATGAAACATGCAGAACAATGAAGGGAGAGAGAGAGAGTAATTATAATATTGCATGCACCTTACTGCTAACAAAAAGCAACTCCTCCCCGTGGTCATTCTTCCAGGATGTCACGTGAGCCCCATACAAATACACCTGGAGAAACAAGAAATATATCATCATTGATATCAGTAAACAGAAAACAAAACTTGAATGCTAGTTTTTCTTGACCCAAACTGAACGATAAAACAATGAATATGCATGGTTCAACGTCATTAAAATTTCCTCCATGATCAAAATATTGTTTGGATTGAAAGCACCCCATCCAATCTATGGTTTTCTTGAGTAAAAGAGCAATGCCAAAGATGCCCTAAGCACCACGGATCTTAGTTTCATCAAAATTCAAATGGAAGCCATCACTTATATCCCCAGACACATTCAGCACATATCCTTCAAGATTAGTAAGAAAATCCAAGTAGGAAATTTTTCAGTCGCTTCACTTGATAAATCATCAAAAAACAACTAAAGAAAGTAATATTAAATAAAGAAACAGTTGCATTGGAAATCCAAGGAGGAAAGTTGATACGCAAACACAGTTTCAAAGAGTAAGGAAAAACAAGCAACCTAAACTTAATTTTAATTTGAGAATTATCCTAAAACCTAATGCATTTCTTATTATTATCCAAAAGATCAACAAAAGATTAGGAGAATCCAATCTTGAATTAAATCTTTCAGCATAAGAAATATATATATTGGCAATTTCAGATCAGATCAAAAACAGGAAAAAAAGAACGAAAGAAATCATCAAAGGGGTTGTTATTGTGAATAATACCTCAGCAGTAGAGCCACGTGGCTCGCGGAGCACAACCTTATCAAGGCCGTTGATGCCTTTACACTTCTCCACCGCTACTCTCTCGCTACCACTCGCCGCCATTTTCAACCTCCCTCTCCTTTTATCTCTCTCTTCTTTTCTTTATTTTTCTTCCTCTTCTTCTTTTTTCTTGGTTCTTTCTTGAATTTGTTTTTTTATATATACGCCAAACCCCTCTCTCTGTATTTTCCCTTCTTCTTCTTTTTTTCGTGAGATTTCCGTTACTTCTTATTTATTTATTTATTAAAAAACGTTAAGTATCGCTCGAGTTTCAATATAGTTTTGAATCGTTTTTGTCATTCACTTGTTAAAAATTCAGTTGTTTATTTATTTATTTATTTCTATATATTAAAAAATCATCTGAATTTTTAAATCAAATTAAATTTTTCTAATTCAATTACATCATGTTTTGAACCGCTGGTTGACCAGATTATATAAGTATTGACTTCAATTTGATTTAATTTAAAACTAACAAAACTCAACCCTAGAAGTCTATAATTTTAATTCAAATTTACTAATACATTAACAACACCTTCAAGTATTTTTTTTTATCAAAATTATCTTTTAACCGGACCCGCGACAAAGCATATATAGATTATATGAGCTATAAACTCGCGCTTCGCCGTTGGGATAAAAAACATTTTTGTCTAGTTTCAAAATATATAATTTCTTGTTTTGTATTTTGGTTTTTATTTTTCTATTTTTTTAGTTTAGTTTTGATCCCTTGATTTTTTTGGTTCTTTTGAGATAATTCTTAATTTTTTGTTTGTATATATACACCTAGTTGAAAATTTTGTTTTTGGCTACAACACAAAAATTTGTATCTTCTAAGTAGCGAGTAACTTGTATATTTTTTTATTCTATATAATTTAGTTTAATTTTATCTATGTGTGACTTCATATATTTTTTATTTATGTGATATTAAATCTGAAATATCATGCACAAAAAAACCGCAAAAGTTTACTTTTAAGAAAAATAACATTATTTGATTCCATTATTATTCTCACTGCTATTATCATGATTGTTAAATTATCATAATTATTATAGTTGTCATTATAACCATTATTATAAATAAATAATATTTTAATTATTATTGGTCATACTATCGCTGACACTATCATTATTGTTAGAAAAAAATTAAATTAATTTTTTATTTTATAAACTTTATTCTTAATATTATTATATTAAAATTATTTTAGAACACTAACATTAAATTAATTTGAGTTTTCTTTTTCAAAAAATTTAGGTCATTTATTTATATATATTTTAAGGCGTTAATACTAAACAAATATCAAAATATATAATTAGTCTAACATATTTATAAGAAACAAAACCTTACAAATAATCATTATCATTATTTTGAATGTCTTGTTGATAATAATTAGAAATTTTAACAATTAAACATATTAACAAAAAAGAAATTAAAATATAAAATAAATGAGAGACCAAAAATAAATATTATTAGCTTAAAAAGATTATTTGACTTTAAGAATAAATACAAATAATACAAAAGAAAAAAAAAACAGAAAATATAATAAATATCAATTTTTAAATGATCACCAACACAAATTAAAATTTAAGAACAAAATTAAAAAAAAAATACAAACTTAACTACAGAGGAAATAATAAAAATTAAAAACAAAAACAAAGAGCATATACATATAAACATGGACAAAAATAGGAACCATTTCAGAAATATGTATAAAAAATAAAGGAATTAAAATAAAATCAAAGATTAAACGTATAAGGACCAAAATGAAAAAAATATATATATATCATAAATTTCATTTAAAGAAAAAAATTGAAAAAAATCTAAACTTTGATACCAAAAATATTAAAGGATTTAAAACCAATCCGGAAATTAAAAGATTGAGGACCGAAATGAAACTAAAATATATAATCAATTTCAATTGAAGAACAAAATTGAAATAAATCAAAACTTATATAATAGATATAAGGATCATACAAAACAATCAAAAGATCAGAGACTACAATGAAAACCCAATAAACTAAGGTGTTTGACGTATAATTTTGCATGCAAGAAAGAGAAAAAGGGGGAAACAAATTCAGCTGACCACCTTCTCATCTCCATCCACCTTGGAATGCCACGCGCCGCATGAGGAGAAAGAGAAAATGGTGGAGAATCATTCTAGATGCCTGATGGATAAATTTTCACGTCAGAATATATTGCACGCGCCATCCTAAATGGGTGTGGGCTCAGAAATGACATCACGTTTGACGACGCGCACACAGTATCGTGACATAAAACATAATTTAAATAGTGAATTACCAAAACACCCCTACAACCAACTCTTGAATTTTATCTTGTATGGGGGTATATTCGTATTTGTATATTTTTTAAAAAAACTGCGTAATTTCCTTAATACCCCCGCACAGTAACTGTGTCGTTTTGTCTTATATGGTGGTATATTTGTATTTATACATTAAAAAAAAATGTGTAATATCTTTAATAGCCATGTAGTCAACTATTGATTTTTATCTTATTAGAGGGTATTATGGCTATTTTATGTGCCCAGAAATGTAAGAAATCAAAAATACCCTTAGTCTCAATGCTAAAATCATTGTGCACCAAGGGGTAAAATGATTTTAATGTTAAAATCCACAGTAAATTGTGTCTAAATGCATATTAAATTTAACTATGAAAAACCCTCATCTGCTTCAGCTTTTTAGTTTTGACTTCAATTTGATTGAATTTAAAACTTGATAAAAAAAATAAAAAAACGCTCAACCCAAGAAGTCTATAATTTTAATAGAAATTTACTAATACATTTAGAACACCTTTAGGATTTTTTTTTTCAAAATTATCCTTTAACTCGACCCACAACAAAGCATATATAGATTAGTTATGGATTGCGATGGTATTTTTTTTTTTATCTTTAGAATTATTTTTTCTACCTTGATCATATTACTTTTTCATTTTATTAAAAACATTACTATTAGAAAACATGTTATTAATGTATGTAGTTTCTTTTTTTAATATTAAGAAAAAACTTATTTCAACTCGCAATAGAGCCTTTTTACCTAGTTTTTATATCCAAAGAGTATCATTCGGTTATTTAGATACTTTGTAAAACATAACATAGTAAGAATATAAAAAGAACCAATAAAAGTATTAATATAGATCTTTGGTATAAGCAAATCTTCTTTGATTTTCTATTAAGTTCACAGTTAAAAAGAATTACAGGATTGAGTTTTAAGTTGTAAGTTTATAAACACAAATTATTAATTTATAATCTCTTTCAAATAATAGGGATAAAAATAATGTACTTAAGCTTAAACAATTTTGACTATTTGCTTTTTTAGCATACTGATGAAGGTTCGATGAGTTGCTAGTTGGGTTAAATCGTGTAATAACTTTGTGCAATGCCTAATTTGCATTATTTTAAACACAAATTTGTTTTGTTTGTTTAGAGGCAATCTTTTTTCTTTTATTAAAAAACAATTGGTCTAAAATTAATTTGATGATTGATTATTGTTAACATTCTCGTATTTGATATCGTGGTGACCCGTTCTCTTTTCTAAAAAAAAAAAAACACTTTTGTGTGGTGATGGGTAAGGGTCTAAACTTTATAAAAAAAATTATCACCTAGTATTATAACCAATAGAAAATCTTAGTTGGTCTATACAAATCTATAATAAAGGATTGAGTATGTGAAAGGAAAGATATCATCACCTTAAAGTATCTTACATGAGGTAAGTTATATTTTTAACCTTGTCTTCTATTCATAACAATTTACTATAACTAATTTACTAATTGTCTATATATGTGGGCAATAATGAGTCTATTGTAATGAGTTAAACTCTTGGTGGTTGGTTTAAACATAATCATTATAAGGTCTGGTATATCTTTATCACTCTTTGTTATTATCTTTTAATAATACTTGGTGACTTGACATGTTTAAAACTGGTGACTCTTACTCATGACTTGTAACCAATAGTCTATCAATGAATGCCAATGAATAGCAAATGAGTTTATGGTAGGCTCATTGAACCTAGCTCAAATCAAAGAAAGGTTCTATGAATGATGCTTTATCAGGTTCATTTATCAAACTCAAGATTCACTTGCAATATTTGCTTTACAAAGCTTTATAATGCCTTTAAGGGGACTTATATGCATATTAAGGTTCCAATGAACCTTAATATCATTTTTTGGATAAGACTGGGGTATATAATCTTTACTATTCATATAATAATAAATTAATAAATCTAATATTTGATTTATGAACCTTAAGTAAGGATAAAGTTCATGGGATAAAAAAGCCTTACAAAAGACCAAAGAGTAATGCATTGTGATTAATATCCATATATACTTAACTAAAAAAAATATAAGTCCCCTTTCTTCATGGACTTCTCTTTTTAAAGTTTTAATAATCGTAGTAAGCTTTCATGACTTTTTTTTATTTCACTTACTCGAGTTACCACTTATAGTCTTGACCTCTATGAAGGGATGGTCTAATAAGCTTAAAAGTTATTAGCATATCCTATTTTTTGAAGACCCTTATCACAAAGACTGTAACCTCCTATGTGATGACTTTCCTCAAAAGTTATTGTAGAATATAAGAATCTTTGTATCCCATCCTTTATTTCCTTAGAAGAGAAATTGTGAAGTCACCTTTATTATGTTTCTTGAATTGCTTTTAGCTTGATCATGCCCCTAAGTACTTTATCAAGTTTTGTTCATTTTGAGTTTTTTAAAAAGGTGATGTCATGTGGAAAAGGATTTGGCTATTTATAAAGGGTTGCTTTCGTATCAATGGAATTTTAAATTCATTTTCAAATGCAAAAGCCATTTTGATATTGGTTTAAAGCAAACTTATAATAGAAGGGAATTCACGTAATTGTTATGAACATGTTTTTGTGAGAGCTGAAAATTTTGTTTTTTTGGTGAAAATGTGAAATGACCTTTGTTTTTATGTTTTGTTGGTGAAGAAGTTTAAGTTTTGACTTGAAGGTTTTAGAGTAAACATAAGTTTTTAAAGCATTCATTTTACTTGTATAAATAATAAATCATAATCAAAGTTTCTTAAAAATATTGTCTCGTATGGGAAACATTATCTACCAATCAAAATTATTTATATTTGGTTAGAGAGGGCTTGATTGGGCACATAACATAGGCTTTGGCTCTTGATTATAAAAGAAAAAGGTATATGTGGGCTTAAAAAGTTTTCAAGAGATTTCTAGACTAAGAATCACTACTGCTCATTCTCATACCTTCTTTTGGTTCTGGGATTCTTAGACCTTATGATTAACTTGCAAAATGGTCTATCATACTCCTTAATATTGGGCTTGGGCTTTTTTTCTTTGTTTTTTCCATTTGGGTTTGAGTATTATCATCATATTTACTATTTTTCATTTTACACTCAAACTTTTTGGATTCTTTGAATTTTATCTTATTCCTAATTTGTTTGGACACCTTTTATCATTGAAGATAATTTTATATATTCTTGCAGTTGTATTATTTTTTTAATCTCTACACTTTTTTCTAGTGTAGGATGTGATCGTAGTTTAGGCTTAATGGGGACCACAAAGATAGTTTTTAGTGTTACAAAATGATTATATCAAAGATGGTTTTTTCCTCATTTCAAACACATATATTTCAAATAATTAAGATTTTATTTCCTCATTGTGATTAATTTGAACATGTAAAATAATTTCCATTATCGTTATTCATTCAACTAGAAGTGGTTGTTGACTGTCAGATGGTGGTGTCGTCGATGTTAATGCTAATCCATGGTGGTCTCTAAAGGAGGGAAAAGGTGGTTGGTTTAGGTAGCTTGAAAAAGCGTTGTGCGTTGGAAGTTTTTGTTTGCTTGCTCTTCATTTGGATTTCTTCTTCCTTTTTACATGAAATTCAACCGTGTCCTTTAGAGGAAATGTTGGTCTTGGCTTGTTTTTTATGATGTTGTCAATATTGATGGGTGCTCATAGTTGTCTCTAAAGTAAAAGAAAGGTGGATGGTTAATGAACTAAAGAATATTGTGAAAAGTCATTATCATAAGTTGTGACATTGAATTGCAAAGACTGATCAGGTCAATTTCTTTAGGGTCGCGACTACAAAGGTGACCACCCAACGACAAAGCATGAGAGTAATGTCTTGTTTGTCTTATTTTGGGGAGATATAAGATATTAAAGCCCTTGAAAAAGGTGTAGTACAATGACATGGCATCTCTTTGTTTTTTTGCTTTGGTCAAAATGGCGTTGTTTCGCCAAAACAAACTATTTAGGTCAAAATACAAATTTTTATTTAAACAAAATGACATCATTTTGACAATCTTACGGTTTTAAATTAGGATTTGACTACAATTAAATTTAGTCATTTGTCTTTTAATTTCACCCTAATTTTCTTCAAAATTTTAATTTTATGTGATTTTACACTTTCCAAACTAAAAAATCAACCTTTAAATTAAACGCCTTCTCATTCGATAATTGGTTTTAGATTTATGAAAATTAATCCTCAATTAATCATTTAACTTTCATTTTTCTTTAATATCACCCAAGTTTCAACTAAATTGAATCCTCAAAGTTTATCGTTTTAATCTAAAAGGTTTCTTATAGTGAATTTCTTTAATTTGACCCTCAATTGGCTCATAAACTTTGATTTTTTTCAATTTCACCCCTGTTCTCAACTGAATTGAGTCATCAAAATTTAAAATCTTATTAAAAAATAGTTTTTGGTTATGAATATCTTCAATTTGGTCCTCAATTGGATCATAGACTTTGATTTTTTTGCAGATTTATTCTTGATTTCACCCAATTAACTTGTAAGAAAATAAATTTGGTATCTAAAATTTCAATCTTCTTAATTATACCCAAATTATGCTTCCAAACCTAATCTATTTGCTAATGAAGTCCCTAATAAAACTAATTTGACCCACTAAAAGTGTAATTAGGTCCTTATACCTAATTAAATCTTTTAATTTGACCTCAATCAACTCTTAAACATAATTAAATCTTTAATATGGCAATGATTAAATCAAATTGACTTATTAAAAATCTAATCAAGTTTCTAGACTTAATTTCTATGTAGATTTATAGAATAATAATTTAATTTGACCTTGAATTTACATTGTCTCCTTAGTCTTAGGTACAATGAAGTATGATTAGGCCTATAATTTTATCCAAAACTCCAATTTGATTTCTTAATACATTTGAGACTTTTCTCAAACTATTTTTTCCAAGTTGCTAGTTTGTTGTTATTTTATTTATATTTTTTCTTATTTTCAAAATGAAAAAGGAAAAGTGAAAAGGAAACTTAAAAAGAGATATGATAGTGTAAGCAATTTTTTAATTTGAGATTAGAATAGTAGGGTAAAAATAGTCTTGGACCTTAGTCATTGGCTCAATTGGTAATTAAATAATATGATAAAAATGCAACAACAATAAATAAATTGATAAAACAAATTAACAATAAAATAACCAAACTCGGTATCACTCAAATTATCAAACAATCTAATGTTAAAGAGTGAAAATGTAAAAAAAATTATTGGTACAAAAATGTCCAGTTCATTTTTTTTTGGTAAGGGGCAATTGAGTCATTTCACTATTATTTCACTATTCCAATAAATAGTGTATTGTCTCTTGTGCTTTAGTAATTTCTCTTTCACAATTTAATATCTTTGATTGCTAAAAAAATCTATATATTATTATTACAATTTCTAATTGAGAGTAAATTTAGTGATTTTCTTAATATAATCAAACATTTTAAATGAATTCTATTATTGCATATGCAAATTTCTATAATCATGTGCAATAAATTTTATCATAGAAGAATATAGTGAAGTTTAAAAACAAATTTACTTACTTAATTCTTAAAAATTAGTCAATTATATAAAATATCATCAAGAAATAAGCTAAATGAGATTGGTAAAATACTATAGCAAAAATAATGTAGCTTTAGACACAGATTACTATGAATTATAATAGTAAAATTAATATTTTACCCCTTAGGGTGCCTCAATTTTAGCCTTAGACTTAGGAGTATTTTTTATTTTTTATATTTTTTTTACATAATAAAATAACCATATTAGACTAAAATAAAACAAAAACCAAGAGGTGTCGGTGGAAGTGTTTATGGAATTTCAATTTTTTTTGAAATAGTATAAATATGTATATATTCTCAAAAAAAAAAATCCAAGAGTTAATTGTAGAGGTGTATAAGTAATTTAACATTTTGTTTTAATTTGATCTATATAATACTCTGACATGCACGCATACCACTTTTTCATGTTACATAATTTTTAACTGACAAGAAACCAAAGGCATTTGTTACTTGTTGTGCAAAAAAAAAACAAAAAAAAAAATGCATGCACCATGAATTAGAATGCTCAGGTGTGAAATGTGAAAGCTACCATTTGATAGGTAAAAAATTAATAATATGAAAGATTGACTGTTATTTTTTTTGCCGGCTTTGTAAATATTTTTTCAAAAGTGGTTGGTTGTATTATACTAAATAAAGGTGTGTGAACAAGATGGCAAAAGTTGTTCAATTAAAATAAGGGATACTCAGACCACTTTTACTCTAATTCCTTTATTTTTTTTATATATTTATAAAATAGTCTTTATTTTTATCCATGTTTATACGTATATACTCTTAATTTTAAGTTTTAATTTTTATTATTTTCTATTTTGTTAAGGTTGTAAGTTTCTTTTTTTAATTTAGTTCTTAAATTTTAATTTGTGTTGGTGATCATTTGAAAATTGACATTTTCTATTTTTTTCCATTTGCTCTTTTTTTGTTATTATTTTTATTTATTCTTCAAGTCAAATGATTTTTTTAAGCTAATAATATTTATTTTTGTTTTTTCATTTATTTTATTTTTGTTTTTTCATTTATTTTATTTTTGTTGTTTTTGATGTTGTTTTTTTGTTAAAAATTGACTTTTGCTTTTTTTTATTAGGTAAACAAAAAATATACAGTCACACGTAGACAAAACAGGTGGAAAAATTGGGACAAATTATCCATAGTGAAAAAAATATAAGAGTGACTTGCCCTGCTCTTCGTCGTAATTAGAACCAAATGTTTTAACATATAAAAATATGTTAAAGGTCTTGGATCTTTTTTATGATGTTGTTGAGAGAAATTATCAACCTACAAACATTTCAATTATTTAGTTTTTTTAGATATACATTTTATTATGGATAAGACGTTTAAATAATAATAACAATTATTTTAAAAGTATTTTTTCTTAAAAATATGTGAGGCTAATTATATATTTTGATATTTGTTTAATAATAATGTTTTAAGATAAATATATAAAAAAATGAACTATTTTTTTAAAATCTCAAATTAATTTAATCTTAGTGTTCCGAAATACTTTTAATATAATAATATGAAATAAAAATAATAATTTTTTTATAACAATAATGATAGTGACAACTATAATACTGTCAATAATAATTAGATTATTAATTATTTTCAATAATGGTTATAATGTTTATATTGACAATAGTAATTGTGACAATGCAACAGTCATGATCATAACAATGAGAATAATAATTGAAATAATTCATCAGTAGATGTTGGTTTTGTTAAAAATTGACTTTTGCGGCTTTTTTATGTATGTAAACAAAAAATATAAGAATTCACACGTAGACAAAATGGGTGGAAAAATTGGGCGAAATTATCTATAATAAAAAAAATATACGAGTCACTTGCCTTACGTTTCACTGCAACCATAACCAATTTTTTTAACATGTCAAAAAATGTTAATGGTCTTAGATTTTTTTTATGATATGATCTAAGCGAAATAATCAGCCTACAAAACTCTTGATTATTTAGTTTTTTATATATCCATTTTATTATAGATAAGACATTTAAAATAATAATAACGATTATTTTTAAGTTTTTTCTCTTAAAAATAATTATATATTTTGATATTTGTTTAATAGTAATGCCTTAATATATATATGAACTAAGTTTTTTTTTGTTTTTTTTTTAAATCTCAAATTAATTTAATCTCAGTATTCTAAAATATTATTAATATAATAATATGAATAATAAATCTTAAAAAATAAAAAATAATTTAATAAAAATCAATTTAAGCTAAAAATATACAAAGTCACATATAGACAAAACACATGCAAAACAACACAAAGATAACAAATCACTAACAATAGAAAATTCACTATACATGCATAAGAGAGTTTCACTTTAATTTCACGTCTCCAAAGCTAAGTGCCCGTTTGGTTTTGTGGTACCACCCACGTTTGAAAAAAAGCCATCACCTGACTATTTGGTAATGTTGGGAACGGGCATTAAACCATGTCAACAGTTCCTATGGCCTACCATTTTTGCGTTCCAACCCAGTGTTTTGTGTGAAGCAGGTCAAAATAGCTTTTTTTCAACTTTTGTTTCATTCCACCGATAGCAAACCAATCCTTTCACTTCTCTTTTTTTCAACTTCTTTTTTCAGACCAGCGAAACCCATCTTCCCAAATTGAAACCCATCTCCCTTGCAAACTCGATAATACCCAAATCCCTCAGCGTCCCCTCTTCTCCCTTGCAAACCCATCTCCCATCTCCCCTTTTCTCCTCTCTGCTCCACATCTGCTCACTTCTCACTGTCTTGGTCAAGACCCATCTGCTCCTAAAATTGTAGACCCGATCGAGCTGCTCCCCTCTCGTGGACAACCAAGTGGACGTGAAGAGGTGTTTAATTGTTCACATTCATCACTACGTAATGTGATAGAACGAACATTTGGAGTATGGAAGCAAAGGTGGAAAATTTTACAAAGCATGCCACCTTTTCAATACAAAACACAAGTTGAAATTGTTATTATGTTGAAGACACTACATAACTTTATTTGAAGGCGATCACAACATGACGTTGATTTTGTTCAAATGATTGTAATCCCAATTATATACCAGATGACTTTTTACCAGATATTGTAGCGCGAGACAATAGTCAGGAATTGCAAAGGCCTTCACGTATGGATATTGTTCGTGATAGCATTGTAAATAGTTTGATGAACAAATAAAAAGACGTGTCAATTTTACTTGACCTATTCCTTTCATTATGAACATATGATTATTAATACAAAACACACACACACACACACACACACATACATACATACATATAAGTGTGTGTGTATGTGTATGCCCTTCACAGTAATTTCTCAAGTAAAAAGATACATACAAAGCTTGGCTTTCCGGTACAACCGGCGTTTGGCCAAAATTCTTTTTTTTTTTTCATTTTACATGAAATTTTTTGGGTGTTTTTAGATCATTTTGATGTGCTGATGTCACAAATAATTTTTAAAAATTAAAAAAAATATCATTTTGATGTATTTCTAAAAACAGACACAAAAGACACTTTCAAAACCAACCACAACGACACTCTAATACACTCACAACCAAACACACAAAACTGCTTTTTTTAAACCTCACACTCAACCATAATTTTTAACCAAACACTTCACTGCTTATTATAAACCGCAATAAAAACACTTTTTTGAAACTGCTTTTTCTCAACCTCAACCCTAATAGCATCTGCAATACCAAACACACCCTAAACCTACTCTATTTTTTAACGCAAATTGCATTTAATATAAAGATAAATTATAATAAAAATTAAAAGATAGAAGTAAAAGTATAAATAAATAAATACAAACAAAAAATTAAGAATTACGCCAAAAGACCAAAATTTAAAAACCAAAATTAAAAATTACATGTATTGAAACAAGGCAAAAAAAAAAATATTTATCGCTGGACAGGCCAATGGCTCGTTGGTATATATTGTTGAAGGAATTGACAATACTAATGAAATAATGCCTGGAACAACAAATATGAAATAATAATATTTTAAATAACATGATCTTTCACAAAAAAAATTCAGGATGATTAATATTAAATTATATTGTTTTTAGTATTACAATCAAGTGGTGTTCTTGAGTTTCCATCTCTCGGATATGTGGCAAAACACAAGAAAGCTAAGTCCAAACCCATATCCAGCGCCTATTCACAGAGGTAGCAGATAATGCACTAGTTACGCTCTAAGAGAAATCATATCCAGACATGGTGAGAAATTGCTCAAGAAAAGTGAGAAAACACACTTTTATTGAAAATAAATGAGTTGACAAGTTTTACACTGCTGTACACTTTCACATCCTCAGTTATACAATGCTTCCTAATTTTCCTTCATTTTCAAGCCCCTACTCTCCAATGAAAAAACAATTTGATTTAATCCGAAAATTAAAAACAAAAATTCAAGCTCTCAATCAACCTGCGGCCATAAAAGAATAACAAAGAACTAACTCAACCCAAAAAAGAAACGATAGTAAATACAAACTAACATTCAAACCACCCTATAGGGGGAAGAAAAGGAAGGGGAAACGGGCAAAATCTCTGATTTTGTTTAATCAATCGAGAAAACAAGCTTCCTGGGGGCAGAAGCAGCTAAAAATGCACTGATGCCTGTCCCTTTTAAATTCTTGAGAAACCAAGTTCGTCAACTGCAGCCAGAAACAAAAAGTTCGACATTTAGAAAATTGATGGAAGTAATTGACAATGTCATATAACTTTTGCACAAGAAGAATTTTCACAGATTCACAAGCAAGCCTTTTCAACCTGCAATCTCAACAGCAGGGAGCTGAAGGAAAAACTGAGGTACGAGGGAGACTCAGAACAGTTGAAGGGCCATTTTAAGCTTATTCTGCTTCCATTTGGGCAACTTATAGAAGGCATCTTTTGCCATCCCAAATCTCTCCCTAAACTCAACTGCTGACAGGTAAGTCTGCATGCAATTGAACAGAATTATCTCAGAAAAAAAGACAAAGAAAGCTTAAGAAATATAATATCATCAGCTGTTCATATTTTACCTCTCGCTTGGTCACATCAATTTCAGTTGCAGGATCTGACGAGATAACTTTAAGGCGTTCATATGGATAAATTGGGAGACCTTCCTCATCTTCAGCTTCATCTTCTTTCACATCCTCCTGTATGGTTAGGGATTCTATTCTGCTGCTCATAGAGTTCTCTTTGGAGTTTGACTCAGGTGTCGATTTTGGTGCCTCAAGGTTCGCTTCAGACATTGCAAGTAGTTATATCAAAATTACATACCAGTTATAGATTTGAGATTCAGGAGTAAATAGCTTTCAAGAAACTCAAAGATACATACCTTTGACAGACCGAGGCATAATAACTTGTCGTGCTGGTGGTGGTTGTTCAAAAGTTGTAGTAAGTGCTGCTATAGCTGCAGATTTGGAAGCCAGTTTTGCTGAATCAGGGCTCACAGACCTTGGATATACCTTTCTAACAACTGGTGGTGGAGTTGAAAGGTTTCTGGCACTAGGGTTCTCAAAGTTAGCAGCTAGAGCGCTAAAAGCTGGAGACCTTCCCCTGACACGAACTCTGTCAGGGCTGAAAGACATGCTTCTGGAACGCTGTGATTTGTCAGGTACACTGGACCTGCCTCCATGTGATACAGGTGTTCTGCGTTTGGGTTTCTAAAAACACAGTATATGTAATCAGAAATCAATTCTAAATTGAATGGTGGCAACAACAGTATATGAACTAAAATCAGAAAGCATGTCAATGGATTGTTGGATTCAACGAAGAGTCACAAGATATTGCAAACTAGATAGGCTCAGAAAGTAGACTTTATGAGCTCTTCAGAAATTTCACAGCGATCCTTTTCTTTCTCATTCAATGGTTGTCTATTTATTCTTGTGGGTGGCAAGAAAATGCTAACTTAGATTTTTGAAGATCAGTAACCAATGGAGCCAACATGTGAACTTTCATCGATATAAACCTAAATAAATCAAGATAGAACAATTGCACCAGCCTTCATCTGTGTATTCTTTTCCATACCTAGAAAAGGCATATTCTTACCAATAGTTTTGTTTTCATATACATATTTTTCAATTAAAACCACAAGAGTAAGTTTCCAAATCAATAACAGCAAAGATTTAAGATTACCTGCAAACTATTGCTTTTAGCAACAAAAGATCCATGTTTGAGATATAAAAAAAATGAGATTCTTAATCAAAGATGTGAAGAAAAATGAACATACTACCAACATAGGTTAAATATGCATGAAGCAAATATGCAACTAGGAAAAGTAACTACATGATATTCTGAGATACACTTGTTCGCAGTATAACAGTACTGTAAATATCTTACATCTAATAGGGGAGCACCCCCATGTTTTACAATCGCAAGTTTCCTTTGGAATGAGTTCCCTTGCATCTGCATCAAAATAAAATCACTAAGATCTCACACAGAAACCTAAAATATATGTCGATTGCTTAACAAGAAATGTAATTTAACTCACTAAAGATTTTGCAGAATCCCATGTGAAGAAACGTGTGAAGAATGGTGGCTCACTCCCTTCCATAACAATATATATTGGAGTTTCACTTGATAACTTCTCTAACAGAAAATCATGCTCAAGAAATTTCTGTAGAAAGTGGAACAAAAACAAAATTAAAACATGGCTGATATGAGAAGTAAATGATTGTTAACTCGTTGCATAACAACTGAAGCAAGGCTCAAGCCACATCACACTTAATTTAGTTTTAGAGCTATAAATGATTTGACTGGTTGACTGGCAGTCAAGAATGGCCATCAGACCAAAAACTTGAAAAACGTGCAAGCTTCAACTGTCAAAGTAGTGCATAATTACTGCATCTAACTAAACTCTGATCAACAATACCTCTCCAATAGTTAAGGCTTGCAGTTTTCTCTTGGAGTCAACCAGTTGTCCCACCCAGACAAAGATCCCAGAGTGAGAATCCAAGATGAAAATATCTTCAGTCATCAAATCATCCTGCGTGAAGTTGTATATCTCAGACACCTGCAATAACAAGAGCTTTTATAATAGCCAAGGCATAGAACTAAAGTACATAAAAGTCTTGTGAAAATGTACACGTTAGAAAATATCTGAAAACTGACTACCCTTCCAGGTCCAGAACACATAAATGCATAAAGTAAAATATTAAACATGACCACAACTTTAAAATAACCAGGAGTATGGATAACACCTAGAGTTGTATAGCCCTGGAATCGATTGACTAGAAAGAAAATATACCTTCAGGTTTCCTGCAGATGAGCGCAAATTTTGGTAGTACAAAACCACGGGAGAAAAAGGAGAGAATTAGACTTTTACAATACATGAAAAGCAGCTTAACAAATCTCAAACCAGAACGGTCATTTTCCCTACCTTTTGAGAATATGCATGAGAATAGGTGTGGATCGCTTTCACCTTCCCTTGCAAGTTTTTGACTGGGATATTCAGATTTTCCTCCTAACAAATCCCAAAATTGTTCAGCTTCTGAACCTTCCTTTTGTGGTTTCGACTGTATGTTTGGCTGCAGAAACAATAGATGACTATTAAAAGAGGCCATATTAAACCAAAATAATATGAGAACTAAAATGAACTTTATGCATAAAACATACAATTTTAAAAAATGAAGTAATACAAGAATCTAATTTTATATAAAATAATTCTTAGTGAGTTGATGAGCACATTCGCCCATAAAAATGATGCATCTCCAAGTAATTGTAACATCCATTCCAAATAATTAGTTAGGCAAATAAAAAGAAATATGATATGCTGTAATAATTTACTTAAAAGACTTATTAGGAAGAAATATCAAACCTTTATCAAATCCAGCTGCCTTTCCATAAGTTCCTGGTCCTCTGAGGTGGTAAGGTTTCCAGTCCACGTAAAAACAGAGGAGTCATTATGTAATATGTAACAGTATGAGGAATTCAGTGATGATGCGACCTGAATGGATTCAATGAACGGATGAAGAAAAGTAAAGATATACACAGCAATACAAAACCTGAAAATCAAAATACTCGGCCAGGAATTAGATCCATAACCAACATGTAGCTCATGATCAAACTCCAAATTGTACCTGAGATGCTTGATAATGTCAAGAATAAAAAAATAAAAATAAATAAGACCAACAGGCATTTAGGGGAATATATTTGGTAATACCATATTACTAGAATCTGTTAGTAGTTATATAAACGGCTCACTTTGAAATGTACAAGACAGATTAGACTATAACCTAGTCTAATAAAAATTTGAGTAAATTTGGAAAATAATTTTAGACTAATTTCACAAGTCAATTTAATTTTGAATCTTTTTTCCTTTTTTTTTTCTTCATTTCCCTTTTCCTAATGAGAAGACTTGTGCAACTCAGCCTGCCCATGCAATTCAATTCAGGAAATGTGTTGTTACATTCATGGCCTCTTCCACAACTCAAAAGCAATTTACAAAAAAGATTATGGATATTTGTATCCCGTAAGCATAAATTGGCTAGGGATGAAAAAAGGCAATCAAGAGTCAGGATAAAATAGAGTAAAGATTAAAAATATCAAGACATTCAGTAGTACACTAGACAACAAGTTGTAGCAACAACAATGATAAAGACATGACATACTGGTTCAACTTGTAGAGCTTGCATATTATCAGGTCCAGAACCCTGAACCCTGAATAATGCAATGCCTTCCTCCTTGTATGTCTCCTCTGGGAGTTCATTCTCTTCAATATAATTCTTGTATCCAGAGCTATGACCTCCCTGATAAAGTTTACAATTAGCTGATTTGGTTGAAAGTTGTAAAAAAAAGTGAAAAACTAATGTCACTATAAATTCTTGATTGAGGTTTCATCGACTTTATCACAAACCTTGAAGACAATGAAGCTCTGGAAGATTGAAAAGAACTGAATCGGTTCATTTTCTTCATAGATTCGAGCCTAAGAATTAATACCAAAACAGAATCAGAAAGGTAACAAATTTGTGCAGAAATCCCCTTGTTACAACGACAGCAATAATTACAGGAAAAAGAATACCACCTGGGCAACTAGAAACTTTAATGATTCAACCATCTTGCCCGCCAGTGAGATAGCAGAAGTTCTTTCCTCCTATTTTTCAATGTGAGATATATTATATTAGGGTAAACTAATAGCATTACAAAACATCTAGACAGGGCAAAGAAGGCAAGACAAGGCTTCAACTTCATGTGTACCAAAGTATATAAAAATCTGAGTTTTGCACATAAATAATGAATTCCAGCCTGCAAAGAGTAGCCATCCTGCTTTCAGTAGAATACTATAAGCAGGAAAAAAGTGAGCATATGTAATCATCTATTATTCAAATTTAAGAGTTAATTTCCCATTGCATGACAATGCACCCTTTTCCATTCAATAGAAACAGCTTTTGAGATTAAAAAATATAAATCATTTAACTTTTCCGAACCAGAATTGATACAGTTATTTCCACCTCTGATTTAGCTTAGCAGATGCATGACCAATGATTTTGGCAAATATATGATGATAAATAAATTTTAACAGTGTCTCAAAATTAGAGCCATTGAGAAAAACATAAAGTTCACAAGAAGCTGAGGAAAAACAAAACAGAAGTTCTTAAGCTAGTGGAAGTTAAAAAGACAGGAAAGCAAAGCCATGAAGACTTGTGGAAGGATGCACATATGGATGTTACCAATTACCAGATGTTTGTCTCTACAATGACAATACCACTATTAATTAAGCACATTAATGCAGTGAGATTTGTATTAAAAGTCCAGACAGAGCATTGTTTAACTGTCTGGCTTGAACAGTAAGAACAAGCTGTATTTGTGCTAATAAAATTTCATATAAACAAGCAATATTTTATGCTCAAACACTTTCACTTTCCCAAAGAAGCATGAGATCTCAAAGCTTAATGTGTGAAATGGAAACAAAACAAATGAAGCCATGATAGCATTCCATGGTGGACCCTAGAATGTCCCACTCCTATTTTGTGACATGTTCCTAAGGTATTAATGACAGCACCACAAACTCAAAATGAAATGGGGGGGCAAGTTAGTAGAGGATGCTTGAAATTTACCTCCACACTCTTCTTCCCAAACCATGTTCCTATAAGATATTCCTCCCTGTCTTCTCCTGGATATGAATACTGAAAAATGTAGCAACCTCCACTGTAAAATTTTGACTGATCTGAAGCAGGAATGAGAACCTTCTCCTGACCATTCACACTCCAAACCTGTGCATTCACAATGGAGTTATAATTATAACTTAATCAAAAAGCATTTTCTGTGGATTACGAAGCCTGGTTAGTTGAGAGGAGAGAATAAATTTGATATTGGAGAGGAACTGCATTCAAACATACATATCTAAAATGATTAAAAAGCATTTCAGAAATACTTGAAACCTTTGTTTTCCTAGTGAAACAATATACAAAAGACTTGATCTCTAATCATTCTGAAGTGCAAACAAAATGCATCTCTTAAAATTATATTTATCATGCATTTCTTGTTTTAGATAGTTTGCATATATCTGAAAATATAGCCTCTAGTTTCGCTACTTCATTTACAGATTCCAAGTTTTATTTTGGAGAACTAATCTTTCATGCATCCCATATATCTTTTACCATACTGCTTCTGAAGGCATGCAGGTAAGGGATCCCAGAGAAGCAGTAGGAGAGCTCCAATTCATGTTGAACTAAGGATGAGCTTTTCTTTCTTTTAAATAACAAAATTATAAACAATGGGTCTCATCCCAGTCCTAGAATACAAAGTCCACACCTAATAGATTGACAAACAAGGGCAATAATACAACACCTGCAAATTTCCAGTAACATCAATGTACGGCTGAGGTTCTTCTTTTGCAGGAGCAGTTTTTAACAGACCCTTGACATTAAGCCCCTGGCGTCTTAAAAGTGCTGCAGATTCATTGAAAAGAAGATCCATGAACATTGGAAAATGGTGACAAGAATAAATGGTACTTAAAACTAATGATAATCATCATTGCTTCAGGAATGAAAACAAGATACAAGAATAAAATCTATGAGATAATTCAACTGCTGACCTGCAACTTTGCCTCTACCATCCTCAGACACAGTAACAACAGTCGTTTGGGGCCATGATTCAAATTTTGATCTAAACATCACCGTCTCAAACCCCTCAATTACACGAACAACGCGGGATTTTGGTCGTTCAACAGCTCGGACTAACTCCTGATAAGTGGGATCAACAATAAGCAAGAAAATTGAGAAGAAATATCAGTGCAGACATTTTATAATCTCCACACTGAAGAAGGGATGAAGTATTACTTCTGCTGCTCCACTGGCACTTTTCCTTTCATCAAGAGGAGTGTTTCTCCCCATCCATACAAACACTTCCGCTCCACAATCTAGAATATAACACTTATTGGTGTCTAGAAATTCCCTTGTTAAAGAATCAGCTTCAACAGGTTCTGCCTGCCCCTTCTCCACACTTTCATTGAAAACATATTTTTTATGTCAGAGCTACATCATTATTGTACGCGTGATAGTTCATCCACCACGTCTTTAAAGATCTATCTTAATGGAGAAAATCAAATAATAGGTATTGATTGCCATGTAATTTTCATTCATTATCTCCAAATAATCAACCCCAACATTTTTTTCTCCCTTTCAAGACTTGATAGGCAACAAATATGTTAATTAGAATAAAGTAATTCTGCTAAGACTATAGATATTTTTATGGGGTTCAATAATCAGCATTTCACTAAATCTTATTTTTAGCACATGAGACCAAAGCAAAGGTTTCAGTATCTAATTATACATTTTTGGTAATTTTTTTGCGGGACGGAAATGTGATTCACGCTAGCTGTTATGTTATTTTTCAAAGAAATTCCTCAAACACTTCAGAGATGATGAAAAGCAGAAAACAACTATTCAAGGATATATGTATTTCCACTAAATGATAACAATTTGTAGAGTAGAGAAGAATTATGGCATTTAAAGACTGTCATTGGGGAAAGAAATTTGAGACGAAACAAGAAAGTACCAAAACAACTTAGTAGACAGAGAAACATCAGTTTTATCCTCATCACTAGCTGTTTTCCTTGGAAGTGGAGCAAAGCCACCAAAAAAACCCCAGAATTCTCCAGCTTCAGCATCAGCCATCAATTTTCCATCCTCTATGTGAAAAGGACAAATAATATTAAGACTCGACAAGCAATAGGTGTTCAAAAATCAAATATAGAGCCTCCAGTCTAATTCCCCACTCACCGACAGCAGCTACCTCACATTTTCCATCATGATAAGTATCTTTGATGTACTGGACCACTTCTAAAGCTTTAGCTCTCTCTTGAATGGATGAGTTGGAACCATTAAATTGAAAAATTTTTGACTTCGTATCAAGAATAAAAATATCATCATGGTTGAGTGAAGATCGGGCAAAAGGAACCTGCCAAAGTTCGAAGCTTAATATAGAGACATAATGATTGATAATATTAATACTTATACCTCATAAATTACAAAATCTAATTTCAAAGACTTGCCTCGTTCACATGGACAACATGTTTTCCTGTGCAAACAAACAAGCATGTCTGGTGTTCCTCAGCCTCAGGATGTTTGAAGCCAGACGCAACTCCACCTTTTTGTGGTATAATACATGGTTTAAAATATGATAAGAACTTTTCTGTTTCATGGCCCTGTACTTCACGATACTGTACAGCTCGACCTCCAAGAGCAGCATCTAGTTCAACTGTTTTAATGGCAGCAGCACCTGCTTCATCCTATTTTAAAAGAGTGTGGTCACAAGACCAAAATCATAGACACAAATCTGTTGGTGCAAAGCATCTAGAATATGAAACTGTGACTGACCTGAGAGGTATCTTTACCTAGCCAATAATGAATATCATGACATAAGGAACCGCTTTTTAGTGCAGTTGTCTGCAGAGAGAAAACAAACATTGCATCATACAATGCAAATTCATGAAAAGCTTTACTCTGATATATCAAAGAGAATTGATGGTCCAAAAAAAAAAAAAACACACACAGAGAGAGAGAGAGAGAGAATAAAAAATAACCATATCACTCGGTAAAAAGAACAGTCTACACCAATGACAGGAATAATAAGTGAATCCTCTAAAACAGAATGGATAATTGATAGCAAACAGAGAAAACTCAAAAGAGAAGCAAAAACTCAAAAGAGAAACAAAACACCTGCCAATCTATTTTGCTTTTCTCTTTTCAGTATCAAATGTTGGAGAAACAGTCTTTCACATGCCTTCTTCACATTCATACTCAACAAGAGCATAATCAGCCAATTCTTGTTTTTCCCCATTTCTCTGTCTATCAAAAGCTATATATTTCTGCTCACTTTATTACTTCTTAATGAATCAATTTGTTTACTACTTTTTTTCCCTTTCTTCCCTATTCACTAAGTCAACTTACTAATTAGTACCACACATTTAAAAAGGAAATCAATGCACATGGATAAACTATCTTAGAGAACCCCCCCCCAACTTCTACTTGATTTTATAAAGCTAGAGGAGAGCTCCAAACATCCGAAATCAAATAACCAGCAGCCAACAATTTACCCAGCCATATGATCATAGGAACCCACCCCTTTTGCAACCAATTATAGAACAAACACATACAGATGCACACACACACACATACAAGAAGCACAATGAATAGGAAACAAAAACCAACCTTCAAAATTACATAGGAGTCCCCCATAAAAAAGTTTCCATGAGAGGACTTCGGTGCAGGAACAGGATGAAAGTTTTCAATCCGCCATATTTCAAGTCCACTATATTTGTCAAGGACATTGTCTTTGAAGAAATAGATCAATTGAAAACTATATCTATCTAAGATTAACACACAGGGGTTGTCATGGTTCACACCCCTTGAGTTACTACGCAACTAAAATATACGCCACATTTAAAGGAAATAAGAACTTCAGAAGTGCAACTTGTGAAAAAGAATTTCATAATTGAACGAATATAACTTAAATATGCTTCATATTCAGTCAAACAAAGGATACGCCTTTTGTCCAGCTCCCTGAAAGGCTGAGTCTAAATCTCTCATGGAAACAGCCATACTGTTTCTGCTCTTAATTATTTTGGATGGCCAAAACTTCAGAGGCTGAATATAGAGAAAGGATTACCCTGATATGAATTGGCATCATTTATATTAGATAATGGAATGGAAAAGAAAAGATATACACTACTTGAAAAGGCAAAAGTAATGAAATAATTTCAGGCAACAACTCTCTATACTCTATAGAATGGACAGGAGTTGGGACTCAGAAACTTCTTGCTATGAGGTAAACAAAATAATTTTGCAATTAAAATAGAACAAAGTCAAAAAAAAATCAGACTCCATGCCTATTAGTACAATTTAAAGCAAGACCATGCATATCAGGTAAAGGATCATAATACATCTGTACATGCTTGTGTGACTTAATTTTACCAAGTATGAAAGATCTGAATCATTTCCAGATTGATTAACTGCTCAACATATCTAATCTTCAACAATGAGCATCAATAAAGAAAACTTGTCTCTAGAAAAGGAGGACAATAACAGGAAACTGTTTAATAACACTTTGCAGGAACCTCTTAAGCAGTGGAAACAAATGCCTTCAAGGATGTGTGTCAATGGCAGAAGCTCAGGAAGTCTAAAATTTCCCAAGGTAAGTCATATAAAATAATTCTGGACTTAGAAATGCCCTCCCATTTACACTTTAATGCTTCATAGCCAAATTCAAAGTTTACCATAAGAACATTCTGCAGATGTATGCATCTGTTTTAAATCTGTTTCTGATTCTGAACAGAAGTTTGCAGTCTCAAATTTATTTTCACATTGCATGTTGTTGTATCCTATTCCTGAACAAAGAACTTTGGTGGATTATAATGTCATTCGGTTTTAAGAAACTAAAAACTATGAAATTCCAATACATGTGAACTCACTCATACCTTTTGCGGATTGGGTATCAGTTTCAACAATTCAACATGTTTTCTCATTTCTGAGTATAATCAGTGACTAAGTTCCTATCATCACATATCTAGAGGAAACTGCATAATCACAGTCTAGCATCCTTAGTCACCTCATATTACTACGATCATTTGCTTTTGCTCAAGTTCGTAGCAACAAAAAAGTACCAAAGAACTCATTCTCAGCAGGATAGATGGTGCAAGCAACTAGAAGATCAATGCTGTAAATTCTAGACTTGTATTTAGAATAATAATACACAACACGCCAATGCCATTCAGCTTATCCACTAATTCAGCTGAAATGTGAAATTAGCCTCAAACTCAAAGGTATGTCAGCTGATTGGTTATATCTCCCATTTACTTCAGCCAATCCCATTAGTGCGTGTTGTACAGAATACTTTTTAAAAATATTTTTTAATTTTTAATATTAAAACAACAAAATCATCCAAAAATACTAGATGATTTAAAATGCAAGTTAGTAACGCAAATTCAATCATTATCCCTTTTCTGTCCATCTAAGTAGAACCGTACATCAAACAGTACAATGTTTTGGTATACTCGCATGGTGGTATTGTGGGGAACTAACCAATAAATGGCAAAATCCAGACAAAATAATATTATAAAAATAACACAAAAACAAAGACAATGCCATTATATGAAATCAATAACCCCGGAATACGTGCGCAAAACATGGAATCACAACCAGAAAATTTTTGGCCCACCAACCAATGATCAAAGCAAAACTACTCCCAGAAGAGAAGAATTTGACGAGAAACACAATAACAAATCATTGAAAAACGATATACTGGCCAATCTCACATGAAATCCAACAAAATAAACGTTCCCAAATATCGATATTAAACCGCGCATCAAAAGATGCAATTTTGGCTTGATCAACTAGCCTACCATTGCCAACATAAGCTAACGTAACCATGATCAATAAATGGACAAATCGAAAAACATCAGATCAAACCGAGAGCACTAAAAAAAAATGTAAACAACAAAGTTTTGCTACTTTCAACAAAAATAAGAAAATCCCACATGTCAAACATCCAAAGAGGAGCCAAAATTGTGGTCTACTTTGATGGATTCAGCAAAAACGATGATAATAATAATAAAAAAAAAAACAAATGCTAAAAAAAAGTGAATTCACAATCTTGATATGAAAATACCTGGTGTATGAAGCTGACAATCCAATAAAGAAGGAGCCCCAGATCCAATCCAATGAAAAAAATAAGAGAAGATTAAAAAAAAAATAATCTTGTTTTAGCTGCAAAGAGAGAGAGAGAAGAGGAGAGAAACGCTGGGCAGGCTTAAGAAGAAAAACGGAGAGAGAGACGGGGGGCTAAAGAAAAGACGAAGAGAAAGAATAGGGAATGGGAGGGAGGGAGAAGGGAGTTGAGGGAATAATGAGTTGCCAGGCGTGCCTATCACTAACTGCAACAAAAGCCACCCCCACGAGAACACACACGAACTCGTTCTTTCTTCATATTTTTGCATTTTCCTATTTTAATTAATTAAATTCTAACGAAGATTTTGAAGAAGAAAAAGATTTATCATTACCAATGCGGATTTTTATTATAAATATTTGAAATCTGGTTTTTCTTATCTTATTGTATTACAAATTATGTTGTCCAAGGCTGATTTTGCATACAAACATGGTTGCCAGTTATGGCAGGTGTGTCGTTTTTTTTATTTGTTTTTTGCTTGGCGCTTAGAAACTTGACATTGAAAAGGTTATATAAATGTCCAGGTGTCACTGGAACAAAATTTCTTTGCTTTTAGATTGAAAAAACTATAAAATATTGGTTCTCCCAGGCTTGAAATGGTAACGATTAACGAATTCCCACAATCCAATTATTTAGATTTTTTTTTTTAATCTTTTTATGGGTGGCTGAAGACTGTTTTTAGTGTCGAAAAGAAATTAAAAAAAAATGCTGCTTATAATAGAAAAATGAGGAAAAGAAGAGAGAATGGTCCGAGTTATAACAGGGTTGGCCATGGAGAGGAAAGGGAGAGAGGGGTCGGTGACCGCCCATCGTACAACTACATTTCAATTAGGTCCTGGAACTATGTTTTTATCAATTGGATCCAAGTCGGTGTTATATCCTAAAGTATTTCAATTGGGTCCTTGTTTCAACAAATGCGAGACATATTTGATTATGGAAGGACCTCATTCAATTAATTATTGAACATAGACCTCACGTCTCTTCTTCCTTTCTTCACTTTGTGCTCTCCATGTCTTAACTATTGTTACGCGACACTTTAAATTCTATATTATTGAACTGATTGAAATGTGGTATGCTTATGAGTTTGATTTTTTTTAATGTAAGAAAATATTTAGATACTTTTAATATGATTTTTTAGTTAAAAACAACTGTGTGAGGGTTAACTTGATATGAATTAGTGATGCAAACCAAGGAGCTGAACATATTGATCATACACTCGGGAATGCGTCTGAATTCGCACAAGACCCTTTGTCACTTCCAAGTGGCCCAATTACAAGACTTATAGCCAAACGCTTCAAGGAAGCACTAAATGGGCTAATCCAAGAGATTTGGGCTGATTCTAAAAAGACCAAGATGGGATCAAATGATAATCAAGGCTTAGTCCACATCATCAAAGCAATTGAAGAGGGTAATAATTATGCAAAAACGTTTCAGCATGATCTGACCATCAAAGGGCATGAATTTGATGACTTTCAAGGTTATTAATTAGAGGAATGAAGTTGGTCTTAAATGGTTATGTTAAATACATTGAATTTAGTCATTTAGCTATTTATGATAGCCTCTAGAAGTCCAAGAGACCTAAAAACGTGGGGACTTGTTTATGTTACTGTTTGAGCTCTTTTAAAGCTTTAGTTATGACTTTTCATATTCTTGGAGGGTTGTTCCAAGTATAAAAAGGGGTATTTTGAAATGATTCAGTAGATTATATTTTCAGAAAATTATCATATTTGTGAGGTCTTGTGTTCCTCTTTGTTCTTAAAAGAACTTCTAGAACTTATCAAGTTAATCTTGTGGCGTTCAAACAACCAAACTTATCACCTTGATTGTTGAGAGATTCTCAGGTTTTCTAGGTGTGGCGTTTCAATCTTTCGTAGTCTTGGTTTTCATCTTGTTAGGTGACGGGTCAAGACTCAACCAATCTTGTCTACACGATCTTGGGGTTCTAAACCATCATTCTTATTGGGTTTCATCACAATTGTTGATGAAGTTCATATCATTTGGTATCAGAGCTTTGGTTCTAAGATAAGTTTGACTATCTTTCATTTTCATTTTTTCTTATATATATTGTTACCTCTTGTAGAAGAAAAAAAAATCATAAAAAAAGCAAAAAAGAAAAAAAAGGGTACACGATTCAAGTCCAGAAAAAAATTTCAAAAAAAAAAGTTTACTGTTACCTCTTGTCAGAATACTTTTGTTTTCAATCTTGTTTCTCACCTTATTCAAGTCCAGAAAAAAAATCGTCAAAAAAAAGTACACAATTCCAAAAAAAAATAACAATTTCTCTTTTCAATGTTATATCTCACCTTATTGAATTTCTTGGCCTTTTGGTTAGTTTTGGTTGATTTCTCATTTTTTTGAATTGTTGTGGGATTATTTTGAATTAGTTTTTGAAAGTTCGATTAAGAACTAAAGAAGACACAAAAGAGTGGAAAAAGGCAAGAGTGTGTGAGACCATAAGAGGGTAAAAGCCATTTAGTGTGAAAACACGAGTGCAAGTGTATCAATTCCTGAGTGAAACACGTGAGGGAGTGCTTGTGAGGATTCTAACCTTGTTTTGCAGATTTTAAATATGTCCAATAATCAAGAAGATACAACCGAAGAAGTTCAACAAACTGGAGTTCCTAACCTCCAAATGCAAGCCTTGTTAGGGGAGATGAGGCGTATGTTGAGGGCTGAATTAGAACCTATTCATGATAGGTTGGACAGGGTAGAAGCAGAAGCTCCTAGAGGACATCAACAACACATCCCCAATAGGCAACAAGGTGGGCGTGCTCTGTGGCGTAATGTTGAGGAAGAGGCCGAGTCCGAGGAGTTTGATGAGCCATATTTGAACCGAGGCAGGTTTCAGCGTGGGAATGAGAATCGAGAAGCTAGGATGGGTAGGCCTAGGAGGGATAATGATTTGGGAAACATAAAGATTAAAATCCAATCTTTTCAAGGTAAAAGTGATCCTGAAGTTTATTTGGAGTGGGAAACTAAAATGGAGATGGTGTTTGATTGTCACAACTATTCGGAGATAAAGAAGGTTAAGTTGGCTGCAATTGAATTCATTGATTATGCCATTGTTTGGTGGGATCAATTACTAATTAATAGGAGAAGGAATAGAGAGCCACCCGTGGACACTTGGGAGGAGAGAAAATGCTTATGAGAAAGCGTTTTGTACCCAGCCACTATTATAGGGGATTGTATCAAAAGTTGCAGAGGCTAAATCAAGGTTCCAAGAGTGTGGAAGAATATTACAAGGAGATGGAGGTAGCTATGATCCGAGCTAATGTGGAAGAAGACCGGGAAGCGACCATGGCTAGGTTCTTGCATGGTTTAAATCGTGAGATTACAGATATAGTTGAGATGCAACACTATGTTGAGTTGATAGATATGGTACATCAAGCCATAAAGGTGGAGGAACAACTCAAACGAAAAGGATTGGTTAGGAGGGGACAACCAATGGCTAACACCAGCCCATGGAAGACAACTCCGAAAAGGGATGAGTAGCTACAACATAAGCCAAAATTTGAATCCTTTAAGAATTTCAAACCAACGATTGTTGCTGCTTTAGGTAACACCGAAACTTCAAGTTCTACAACACTTGACATTAAGTGTTTTAAATGCCAGGAGCGGGGACACATAGCCAGCCAGTGTGTAAACAAAAGGGTGATGGTGATAAATGCCCAAGGAGAGCTTGAGTCGGAGAATGAGGAAGATGATAATGACATGCCACCTCTAGAGGATGCTGATGATGAGCAAAGTGCTGTGGTTGGAGATTTATTGGTAGCAAGGCGAGTTCTCAATATGCAGGTTAAGGAGGAAGAAAGTAACCAAAGAGAGAACTTATTTTATACTCGGTGCTTTGTGAAGAACAAAGTTTGCAGTGTCATTATCGATGGAGGGAGTTGCACAAATGTAGCCAGCACTTATTTGGTGGAGAAATTGGCCTTAACTACCTTGAAACATCCTCACCCTTATCGGCTTCAGTGGCTAAATGAGTGTGGTGAAATCAAGGTGACAAGGCAGGTATTGGTGACACTATCTATTGGTAAATATGAGGATAAGGTGCTGTGTGATGTGGTTACTATGCTTGTATGCCATTTACTATTGGGAAGACCATGGCAGTATGATCGGAGGGTTACGCATGATGGATTCACAAATAGGTATTCTTTCACTCATAGAAAACAACCTATTATTCTTTTGCCATTGAGTCCAGAACAGGTTAGGGAGGACCAATTAAAGTTACAAAGATCAAGTGAACAAAAGAAAGAAAAAGAAATGAAAGCCGAAATTGATAAAAAAAAGATTTTCAAAAAAAAAGAAAGAGAGAAAAACATTGATCAGAGAGAAAAAGAAAGAGAAGGGATTTCGGCCATAGTGAGAGCAAGAGAGGAAAAATTCAATTACATTGCAAAAAAAAGTGAGATCAAGAGAGCATTATTTTCACACCAGCCCCTTATTGTACTCATGTACAAGGAGGCTCTTTTATGTACTAACGATCTTGTCGGTGCTTTGCCGAGCGATATTGTTTCTCTTTTGCAGGAGTTTGAAGATGTCCTTCCCGAAGAGGTACCGTAAGGATTACCTCCAATCCGAGGGATTGAACATCAAATTGATTTCATACCAGGTGCGTCAATTCCAAACCGACCTGCTTATAGGAGTAATCCCGAGGATACGAAGGAACTTCAGAGGCAAGTAGGTGAATTATTAGAGAAGGGGTATGTGCGTGAAAGCATGAGTCCTTGTGCAGTTCCGGTGCTATTAGTTCCTAAGAAGGATGGAACATGGAGGATGTGTGTTGACTGTCGAGCCATCAACAACATAACGGTAAAGTATCGTCATCCCATTCCTAGATTAGATGATATGCTGGATGAATTGCATGGTTCTTGTGTCTTTACAAAAGTGGATCTTAAGAGTGGATATCATCAGATTAGGATGAAGGAAGGTGATGAATGGAAAACTGCTTTTAAGACTAAATACGGTTTGTATGAATGGTTAGTGATGCCTTTCAGTTTAACTAATGCTCCAAGTACATTTATACGTTTGATGAACCATGTTTTGCGTACATTTATTGGCAGATTTTTCGTTGTGTATTTTGATGATATCCTAATTTATAGCAAAAACCTGAAAGAACATGTAATGCATTTGAAATCTGTCTTGGAAATTCTAAGGAAAGAAAAGTTGTTTGCTAATCTCAAGAAGTGCACCTTTTGCACGGATAAACTTGTGTTTCATGGTTTTGTTGTTAGTAACAAAGGAATTGAGGTGGACGAGGAAAAGGTTAAGTCAATCAAAGAGTGGCCAACACCCACAACACTCAGCCAAGTGAGGAGTTTCCACGGCTTAGCTAGCTTTTATAGACGGTTTGTGCGTGATTTTAGTAGCTTAGCCACACCTCTTACTGAAGTCATCAAGAAAAATATGTCGTTTAAGTGGGGGGAAGAACAAGAAAAGGCATGTAAGTTGATCAAAGAAAAGTAAACTAATGCACCTTTGCTTGTTTTACCTAACTTTGCTAAAACTTTTGAAATTGAGTGTGATGCTTCAGGAATAGGTATTGGAGCTGTTTTGATGCAAGAAGGTCGTCCAATTGCTTATTTTAGTGAAAAGTTGAGTGGGGCAGCCCTAAATTACCCTACTTATGATAAGGAGATGTATGCCTTGGTAAGGGCTTTGGAAAACTGGCAGCATTATCTATGGCCAAAGGAATTTGTGATTCACATGGATCATGAGTCTTTGAAGCATTTGATAGGACAACAAAAGTTAAACAGACGCCATGCCAAGTGGGTGAAATTAATTGAAACATTTTCTTATGTGATCAGATACAAGCAAGGTAAGGAAAATGTGGTAGCTGATGCATTGTCCCGAAGGTATGCTTTACTTTTCATTTTATATACAAAATTGCTTGGCTTTAAATACATTAAGGATTTGTATGCACAAGATTCTGATTTTGGTGATGTGTTCAATGCATGTGAGAAAGTGGCATTTGGAAAGTTTTATAGGCATAAAGGATTTTTGTTTCGGGAAAATAAACTATGTGTGCCTATATGTTCTTTGCGTGAATTGTTTGTGGGAGAAGCTCATGGTGGTGTTTTGATGGGTCATTTTGGTGTAGCTAAGACATTAGGAATTTTGCATGATCATTTTTTTAGGCCTCATATGAAACGTGATGTGGAAAGATTTTGTGAGAAGTGCATCACTTGTAAACAAGCCAAGTCTAAGTTGAAACCCCATGGTTTGTACACCCCTTTGCCAATACCAAGAGAACCTTGGACTGATATTTCAATGGATTTTGTTTTGGGATTACCTAGGACTAAGAGGGGGGGAGATTCAGTTTTTATGGTGGTAGATAGATTTTCGAAGATGGCACACTTTATTGCTTGTCATAAAACTGATGATGCATCACATATAGTTGATTTGTTCTTCAAAGAAGTTGTTAGGTTACATGGCATGCCTAGGACCATTGTTTCTTATAGGGATGCAAAGTTTTTGAGTTACTTTTGGAAGACTTTGTGGGGAAAGTTAGGAACCAAATTGTTGTTTTCTACTACTTGTCATCCACAAACGGATGGTCAAACTGAAGTATTGAATAGAATTTTGTCTTCTTTGTTACGTGCTATAATTAAAAAGAACTTGAAAACATGGGAAGATTGTTTAGCACATGTTGAGTTTGCTTATAATAGAAGTATACATTCTGCAACTAAGTTTTCACCATTTGAAATGGTTTATGGTTTTAACCCTTTGTCACCTTTGGATTTAACTTCTTTACCTGTGAGTGAACGTGTGAACTTAGATGGCAAAACGAAGGCAGAATTTGTAAAGATGATTCATGAAAAGGCACGACTGAACATTGAAAGGAGAACTAAACAATATGTCCAACAAGCCAACAAGGGACGCAAGAAGGTAGTATTTGAACCAGGCGATTGGGTTTGGTTGCACTTCAGGAAGGAACATTTTCCTGAAAAACGACGTTCAAAACTCTCGCCTAGGGGTGACGGACCATTTCAAGTAGTGGAACGCATCAATGATAATGCCTACAAGCTTGACTTACCAGGTGAGTATGGTGTTAGTGCAAGCTTTAACGTTTTTGATTTATATCCATTTGATGAAGGTGATGATTTGAGGGCAAATCCTTCTCAAGAGGGAGAGAATGATGCAAACCAAGGAGTTGGACATATTGATCATACACTCGGGAATGCGTCTGAATTCGCACAAGACCCTTTGTCACTTCCAAGTGGCCCAATTACAAGACTTAGAGCCAAACGCTTCAAGGAAGCACTAAATGGGCTAATCCAAGAGATTTGGGTTGATTCTAAAAAAACCAAGATGGGATCAAATGATAATCAAGGCTTAGTCCATATCATCAAAGCAATTGAAGAGGGTAATAATTATGCAAAAACATTTCAGCATGATCTGACCATCAAAGGGCATGAATTTGATGACTTTCAAGGTTATTAATTAGAGGAATGAAGTTGGTCTTAAATGGTTATGTTAAATACATTGAATTTAGTCATTTAGCTATTTATGATAGCCTCTAGAAGTCCAAGAGACCTAAAAACGTGGGGACTTGTTTATGTTACTGTTTGAGCTTTTTTAAAGCTTTAGTTATGACTTTTTCTATTCTTGGAGGGTTGTTCCAAGTATAAAAAGGGGTATTTTGAAATGATTCAGTAGATTATATTTTCAAAGAATTATCATATTTGTGAGGTCTTGTGTTCCTCTTCGTTCTTAAAAGAACTTCTAGAACTTATCAAGTTAATCTTGTGGCGTTCAAACAACCAAACTTATCACCTTGATTGTTGAGAGATTCTCAGGTTTTCTAGGTGTGGCGTTTCAATCTTTCATAGTCTTGGTTTTCATCTTGTTAGGTGACGGGTCAAGACTCAACCAATCTTGTCTACACGATCTTGGGGTTCTAAACCATCATTCTTATTGGGTTTCATCACAATTGTTGATGAAGTTCATATCAATTAGTTGGCTTACTGTGTCTAAAAATAGCTTAGAAAATCTATACAAATATAGTTAGACTAAAAAGATAATGTTTTTTTTTAATATTTAGATAATAATATATTGAAATGACTTGGGTTAACCCGAGATAAAATATCAAATTTGTGACTAGGATTGTATGACCATAATAATCTCATATAAAGAAAAACAAAATAAATTATGAAGTTTTATTCTCATTTAGCCCTATTGAATGATGAAATTAAACAAAATCTAAGAAATAACTTTAGTTAACCTATCAAACCTATAACTCGGATCATAAGACTAGGACAATCTCATAGAAAACAAACTGAAACAAATTACAAAGTATAATTCTCATTCTACCCAATACTGAAAGATATGATTAATATATATATATATATATATATAAAAACTTGAGTTAATCCATCTAACTCATGATTTGGATCATGATATCAACATTATCTTATAGAATTTTTTTTTTTTAAATTACTTGATTTAATTCGGGTTAACTTGTCAAATAGGTGACAATAGTTATGAAATTGAGATATCCTTATAGAGACACAAATCAAAATATATTATGAAACTTAATTCTTAATCAACCCTAATAGACCCAATGTTTAACAATATAACTTATATAGATTTTAATTAAAAACAATTGACTTCAAAAATTAGTTGAGTCAACCCGGGTTAACCCTTAATCATTATTTTTTAGTCATGAGATTAGGATAACCTAATAAAAGGTGAATTAAAATAAATCATAAAACACAATTCTTAATTAAACACAATATTAAATAATAAAAATTGAGAAAAACAGTTAATAAAAAGACTTAATCAATTAGGTTAACTTTAACCCCACAACCCAAGTTCTGAGATGAGGACAACCCAATAAAATATAAATTCAGTGCTAGAGGACTTGTAACTTGGGTCGTGAAACCGAGACAACCTTATAGAAAAAATTAAAAAAATGACAAGATTTAATCAAAGTTAAAATGTCAAAACTTGCAACCTTTATTATGAGACCAAGATATCTCTATTTAAAGCAAATCAAACATATTATAAAAGTCAATTTTCAACTCACTCAAATTGGATGATGAAATTGGAAAAATAATAAATTAAAAAGTCACTCGGGTTAACCTAAGCATCATTCCTCAATATTAAGACCATAATAACCTAATATAAAAAGTAAACAACAAAGATAATGTCTAATTATCAATCAACTCAATATCAAATGATAAAATAAAATAAAAACCTAATTAAGGAAAAGAAAAGAAAAAATCGAATCAACCAGATTAACCCGCCAAACCTACAATTTATATCATGAGAGTTGGATAATTCAATAAAAAATAAAATTAATAATAAATAATAAAATTATAAAAAGCATTGATTGAAAAATGAAAAGAAAAAAAAAACAATGCACTATTCCAATTAATGGTGTTTTTTTATAACGAGGTGCACAATAAACAAACCCTTCTCTCTTAGTTTTTTCTAATTTAAAATGTATTCTCTTATTTTAAGAAAACAATTACTCGAGATCTTTCTCTTTTCATAAAAGAAATAGGAATCCTTGATGGATATTAGGTATATATTAGTTTACAAGGTCATGTTACGTTGTAGTTTTTTTAACATAAGAAAATATTAAAATTACAGAAACTATTTGGTATTTTTATTATTTTTTTCTCAATGGGCTAAGTTTAAAATCTCCTAATTCAATTCATTGACCAACTTGAATTTAAAATTCATGTGGGTGTTGCTTTGATATAATAGTTGACTTGGAGGGGTCAAAAACAATCCGGATAACTACTAAAAATCCAAGAACATATAAATTATTGGGATATTTGCTTAGAACTATAATAACCTCATAAAAAGGGCATTAAAATAATTTATGAAGACACTTTCAGAATCAAGAAAATGTAAAAAACATATGAAAATCAAAGGAGAAAAACATAGCCTTTTTTGTTTAACTAATCCTTTTAGTTCAAGCATGAAATTTATTCATATAATCTTCTAGTTATCAACCTTTTATATTAGCCACTTGTTTTGTGGATAAGGTGTTAGGATTGATGTCTTTAGAGGTTTAAGGTAGCCTTTTCTTTATTGGGGTTCTATAGAAATAGTAGGGAAATGACTTTTTTAGGGTTTAGGAACTACCTTCCCCCTATTTAGAGTTGGATGTTGAAGTTCCATCCCCTTTAGCCCTAGGATCCAATTAAATAGAACCTTGTACTCTACTGCTTCTACTAGTTTTTATTGGAAGCTATATCCACCATCACAATCACAAGAAGTAAAATATTTACTCTTTGGATCATACCAACCCTTTTAATCCATGTTTTTCTATGACTAAATAACAAAAGAAAGAAAGAAAAAATTTAAGGTGGAGATTACCTAAAATCAAGTTGTAAAGTTTCTTTTTGCAAATAAGAACAAGTATCACTCAAACTTTTTTAGTAATTCATTTTTAGTAAAGAAGCTATAAGAATAAAAGCAAGAAAAAAAATGAATAGAAGTAAGAGTGAATAGTGTTTATAAAAGAATTAATTTTTCATCCTTATTGTTGGACGAATAACTCTTGATGTCATCATAAATCTTCCAAAACCTAATCAAATAGTGCATTGAATGCACACAACCATTTTCTCTTTTTTTAAAAACTCTATTTTAATTAAGGTAAACCATACTTGACCATAAAAATCCTAACAACTTTTTTAAGATAATCTTTATACAAGAAAGGTAAAAAGTCTCTTATTAAAGTTAACAAACTTATAAATCTTTGCCAAACTCTCTAATTTTCACATATTCTTTATAGATTTTAGTTCTGGTTTATATAGAGGAATTCTTAAGCGTAATATATATGATTTACAATCTTGAGATGTTGAGTTTCTAAAATAACTTGAAATGCAACAAACTTTCATTTATATCTCTAGATATAACCCAAATAGTAAATGAAGGTCTAGTCTTACAGATTTGATAATAATTCATCTAGTTACTATGACAACTTGAAATAATATGTTCATGAACTCTATTTGACCATAATATATCTTAATATGTCTAGCATATCCTTATAAAAGTTTAGATTGATCTGATATATGGTTTGAGTTATGCTCGATCTCGTAAAACTAGTATATAAATATTTTAAGGCCACATTAGAACCTGACATTGTTCTATCATCCTCCCTTTTTTAAAAGAGATTTGATATCAAATTTGTATCATGAAAAACATATTTAAAATAAAACAATCACTACCAAGACAAATTAATAACATCATCATCAAAACCAAGAAGAACCTTGTTAGAAAAAACTGTCCTACTAATATAAAATCTCTTTTTTCAACCATCTTCAACATGACATCTTGAATGGAATATGTTCTCCTCTTGATCTTCCAAAGAATCCACCTTGACATGCATATTTAGTGCCCTCATCAACATAAGTGTCTTTCTTTTAATTGGATACTTATCACAAACTCTATCAACATCCTCTAATGAAACATCGTCTCCTTTTCATCCTCCTTATCAATCTCAATGCCATCATTAGTTTACATAACCATGAGTATTTTGTTTGGATATTATGAAACAACACGACCAAAATCCAAATAATAAAAGCATTTAATGTCATGGTAACAAATATAGGAGTAATATTGTTACTTGTAACAATGATTGAGGTGTCTTAATTCTCATTAGAGTATTCAACATTACCTTTCTCATCCAACTATGAAGAAACATCCCAGGTGTTAGCCTTCTCACTAGGTTTCCAAGGTTTTGAAAGGTCTAATGGTTTGCTTTGGTAAATGATACCCTTTTATTTAAGTTGTTTCTCCAACTTCACGACTATATACACAATATCCACCAACTTCATATAATTATACAATTTTTCCCTATTAAATGGTCGGCGATAAGCCAGGTGTTTAAACCCAACAATTCCAAAAATACTAATCACATCCCTGCTTAGTACCCTTCAATTTTTCGAGTAAATTTCTCCAAATTTCTAACATTTGTTTATACTCAAACGAAGATGAGTGAATTTGAATTTCATTAAATGAAATTGTACCATATTTGTTTCACATTTTTCTTCTTTCATCTAGTTATTATTCTCACTTCAATATTTTTTATTTTCCAATTAGTTTTTGTGTCTCCACTTTTTTAAATTAGTAAATAAACTTGTCCTTCTCAATTTCTTGACCTAATACCATTTTAAGGTAAAAATAAATTTTATGTACTCTACATAACATTTTAATCACTATCCTTGTAGGTTTACATTGATATCCAAATATTACTCCAAGGGTTCACATATCATATTCCCCACGTAATAAAATTTTCTTTTATTCATTTAATATATTAGATTTCAAAATATGTGTGTATATTCTATCTACGGGCTTACACAACTCAATACATAATACATTATTTTTTTCATTACACAAGATGTAAGTCTTAAATTCATAATCAATTTCATCAAATTACAACACAAATATAATTTTTTTAAAATTTAAAACAAACCCTAATATGTACAAATCATACATTCATACAATAAATTTCTATAGAAAAAGCTCTAAAACAATTAAACGCATAAACAAACTACATTTATAATATCAAAATACCAAAAAAAAAAAACATAACATTTTAAAGAGTTAAAACAAAAAATAGGTAGTTAAGATTATTCGACATGGGAAATCCTAGAAAAAATGAATAAGAATAGAGATGTTGAGAATAAGAGACATGGTACTGGAAACCATGATTCATGAGAATTAAAGAAAACTAGGTTTCATTCGTGAATTGCTATTTTTTGGGTGAGGGTTTGAATCCAATAACGTCGGTGTCTAAGTACAAGTTATCTTTGCATCACACTCCTATCAAATCTAATTTACTTGGCATTCCAGGAATTGATGTCTTTACGTGTGGGTTGTTTGACTGTGTGATCAAAAGGTTCACATCATTTGGTATCAGAGCTTGACTCAATTAATTAGGTTATATCCTTATGAAATTTTTGTTTTGTATAATAGTATCATAAAAAATTTATATATTCTACAAAAAAAAAATCTGTTAGTGTCCAATTTCTTCTTTTCCTTGAATTTGCAACATATCAAAAACAAAAAAATGGTATTTTATTTTCTTACTGTCCAAAATATAATAGTATCATAAAAAATGCAAGAGAATAATAAAAAAGCCTCATTCAAATATGTTTATTGGTTTCTATCACAGAACACTCAGCAAAGGAAATTGTGTCAAATCAATTTGTAATTAGCTCAAATTTGAAATTCTGGTTACTGGGGTCCTAATCGCACCAAATATCAATTTTGGGGTTCATTGGATATCGTTTGTGTAGGTTTCAAATTTCAGGTCTAATTAGATGTAATTCATAATGTTCTTACATCAACATACCAAACCTTATTGTTAATTATTTAAATTGAATATTTTGTCTTTTTGGATTGACATCACACTTCATCACAAATTGTAGCTCAATTAGGCATCATTTACCTTAGATTTCACTTGTCGCAAATGACTTTGATTTTTTTTAGTTTTTTCATCACCTTTGAAATTTATTTTATTCATATTCCTTTCATTTCTTGCAACATATTTATAAAATATCTAACATATTTGGGTATCAATTCATCATTTTGCATACTTCGTTTTTGTTTATTTTTGTCGAGTCTTTAATTTTATCCATATTTTAGATATATTCGTTTGCTACTCGCGATATAATCATTGCAGTTTTATTTTGCTAGTATATTGTGTTTTTCATTTTAAGTCATATACACTTATTTGTATTATGCTGCAAAGTTAATTGAATTTGGTGTTGCTTTCAGTTCTGCAAGAACTCTAAGAAGGTGAAATAAGAGGTATGAGCGTGTGAGGGCACTAATAGTGGTTAAGCAAAATATGAGGATTTTTGCTTTTTTTATTGCTAATTAATTTTTACAGGTGCTATCATTTCAGATTAGGATAACACACCACCTCCTCCCGAGGGTGAGCTTAAGTTATAAATGCAAGCCATGAGAAAGATAATGAAGATGATGTATTTTATGATGGGAAATGTTTGTGATAGATTTGATAGGGTGGAGAAATATGGTAATGAAGCTTCTATAAGTACACATGATGCAAGGAAGGTTTGAGTTGAACCAAAATCAAACAATGAGAGTAGGCTGAAAGGACAAAGTGTGCTAATTAGAGGCTTTTGAGGAGGACATTGATCATATTATTGATGGTGGTTTTGAGGATGAGACCATAGGCCATAGGAAAGGTTTTCAGCAACCTATAAACCGAATGCACTTTGAGAATAAAACTATGGGTCAATTTGGCCAAAGGGGACATGATGATGTAGATGGTAATTTGGATGCTATCAAACTGAAAATATCTACTTTTATAGGTAAAAATGATCCCGAAGTGTATTTGGAGTGGGATAAAAATGTGGATTGAAATTTTTATTGCTATAATTATTCGGAGGCAAAAAAGGTGAAATTGCTAGTCATTTAACTCACGGAGCACACAATAATTTGGTGGGATTAGAATTTAGAATGTAATTAGTAGAAGGAGTGGAGAAATGTCAGTAGCATCATAGGGAAATGAAAGTGTTAATGAGAAGACAATTTGTGTCTAACCACTATTATAGAGATTTATATTTGAAATTGTAGGGTTTGAGTTAGGGTTCTAAGTTCCTATATGAGTATTTCAAGGACATGAAGATCACAATGATTCGAGTTTATATGATTGAGGATAAGGAAGCTACAATGACTAGATTTCTGAATGGGCTGAATATAAACATTGTAAATGTTGTAGAATTACAACATTATGTAACGTTGGAGGACATGGTCCATATGGCAACAAAAGTGGAGAGGCAAATAAAGAGATGAGACAACACACATTTTTAGACAACTTTGGTTTCATCTTCCTCAGCATGGAGGCCAAATCTGAAGATAAAAGGGGGTCATCTAACTAATGCCTTTTATGGTAGCTATGCTAATGTAGTCAGTGATACTCTCGTGAAGAAATTGAATCTGGTTTGCATTAAGCATCTTAGGCTTTAGATATTGCAATGGTTGAATAAATATGGTGAAGTGAAGGTTACTAAGCAAGTGTCAATTGCATTTTCTATTGGAAAGTATTATGATAAAGTTATGTGTTATGTAGTCCTAATTCATGGTAGTCACTTCACTTACTATTAGAACATCTATGGCAATTTGATCGGAAGGTGATTCATGATAGGTTTAGAAATAGGTTCATTGTTGTACAAAATGGTAAAATCATCACTCTTGTGCCTTTGTCTCAAAAAAAAGTGTATGGTGAATAAATGTAATTAAAAAGTGAATATGATGATGAGAATAGTGAAGATTTCTGTGAGGACAATGATGAGAGAAGACCGTCAAATTAGATAAAATCTAAATCATTAATTAAACTAGTTGAAAGTGGAGGTAAAACCCAAGGAGTGAAGAAAGTAAGCTTGTGTGACGATAATGGTGTGAAAAAACTAAAGAAACAGCAAAAAATTTATGCAAAAATCAAATCAGATTTGTGTTTTTCACTAACAAGTTAATCGCCAATAAGAGGAGTTGAGCATCATATTGACCTTATACCTAAAGTGTTGATTCCTAATTGTCCACCATGTATAAGTAAGCCCGATGAGACAAAATAGCTTCAAAGGCAAGTAGATGAGTTAATGATGATTCGAGGTCGAATCTTTTTGAAGAGAGGGGGATAATGAGGACCAGCCCAATACAAGAGTTAAGGCAAAGAGACTTAAAGAGGCACTAAATGGGTTAGTTTAGAGCACATGGAGTAAGATGGACCTAGAGGCACAAGGAAACCTATGAAGCTTAAAGGAAAGCCTCTAATTCATCTAATCCAAGTCCAAGGAGGTCACATTCAAGTTCTAAAAGGACTAATGTGTTAGGCCTTAAGACAAATTTTATTTTGACTTATTTTTCCTAATATAACATGGATTCCAAGTCCAAATTATTTTCTAAAGAATAAAGGATTTTTAGCACTCAAAAGAAAAAGTTTCCTAGTCTAGAAAAGAAACTTAAAAGTCAGTAACATTCAAAATCATAATATCTTCTTTATCTTATTTTTATGTGGCGACAACTTAAACCTTTAATTTTAAATTCATATTTTGTGTTTTAGGGTTTATAAACATAAATTAGGCTTAGATATTTAGGGATTTGAGTCTGATTGTAAGTGAGTTTTATACAAGTCCATATTTTTTAGTATTTTAGGGTTTAACTTAGGTTAAAACACATGTAACCTAAGTTTTAGATAATGTTTTTTGCTCAATTTTATTTAGATTATGACTATAACTTTATGTTCTTGTGAGAGTGAGAATTCTCTCTTTCTTGGTTCTCTAAAGGACTAAAAATGACTTATTGAGGTTCAATTGACTTTGTGGTGTCAATTCATACCTCTCATTCGTGAATTGTTATTCATTGAGTGGGGGTTCAAATCCAATAGTGTTGGTGTCTAGGAACAAGTTATATTTGTATCACACTACTATCAAATCTGATTTACTTGATTTTCGAGGAATTGGTGTCTTTGCGTGTGGGTTGCTAGACCACATGATGAAAAGGTTTACATCATCCATTATACAAGAAAAAGAAAATAGAAAGGCCTAATTTAATAATTTATTGAATTTGGATATAATTGTATTCTTTTGAATTTTGATTATATGTGGTATGTATGAAAATGAACAATGTGGACATGAACATAAGTTTTATAAACTATTTAACTTAAAGGAGTCTTGTTTTAACATTAGTAGGAATCATAAGAAAAAAAAAACATGCATCTTATGAGTTTTTTTTATCTAAAAGTGTAAATATAATACAAAACAAACAATATCTTTTTGAAATTTTTATTATTATTATTATTTATATATTAATCATTGGCTTTTTTCAAGCATTTTTAAAGTTGTAATTGTCAAAAAAAAGTGTTAATGAATTAGTGTAGAGACAAGGTGATTTAATAAACTCTTGAATTATTAATCCATGCCAACATAAGTTTAGACATGACAAGAGACATTAACTTCTAACAGTAATAAATGCAACGACAGAATTGATAGGGGGGAACACTGACACACGAGCCATGGCCTTGTTGAACTCCAGGATGCCTGTTATAACAGGCTATATTACAGCGTTGATCTTCGCATCCGCTCCTATAAAAACCAAAACTCTCTATGCATGTTTTATTGGATTGCTGTGGTGATGACAGTTTTGATGCGCATCCATCCACATTCTGATCTGAGCTTCTCCCTTCCACTGCTGACATCATGATTGTCCCTGTACAGAGATGAACAAAGTTTTACATGTAATAAAAACTAAAGAGAAAGATAAACAGCAGAGTTATTTAAGAATATATATATATATATATATATATATATATATATATATATATATATATATAGAGAGAGAGAGAGAGAGAGAGAGAGAGAGAGAGAGTTATTTAAGAATATATATATATATATATATATATATATATATATATATATATATATATATATATATATATATATATATATATATCTACCAAATACTAATGCAAGGAGAAAAAGCTGCGTATTTTTAGCCATCTTCTCTGTTGTCGATACACTCTCCACTGCTGGTTTTATTCACTGTTGTGTGTGTGTAGCGATATATGTACGAGGATGATAACGTGACTCAAATTTAATGGATACTGATTTCATTTAAATGAATTGGTTTTGTTAAAACTACCTTGTTATTACACAGATTATGAGTATTGTTGATTCAAAATTGAGATATTTACCTATATATATTACTTTTTTTCCTTTTATGTCGAATGCATAATTGATATTCAAAACTTTATAAATAGAATATAAATATTTGTTATTTTTTAACTTATGGATGATGGTTACAGAAAAATACAGTCATAGAAATACAAAAATAACATGTTTTAATTTACATTCATTAACTTTCATACTAGTTATTTACCACAAACAAATAAAACTTTCAGTTGATGTGATATTTTTCATACAAATATAATTTTTTTGATATAATAATATAGAACCTATCATAAATTTTCACATTTATTACTAACAAAATTAAATTATTTTTAGAAATAATTAATTTTTATCATTATATTTTTTATGAAAAATTAAAATACAAAAATAATTAGAATTAATAATATTTTTATGCTTTAGAAATATTTTTATCTTACATATAATTTTTGTATTAATATTTTTCTTATTGTTGTTGTTGGCATTCTTTTTTTTTCTTTCTTATCGTAGTTATTGTATTTAATAAGTTGAATAAGATGATCAAGATCTTGCATAATTTTCAGAGATTCTTCATTACATAAGAACATCTAAACAAGATCTTCATTAAATTTTAGAGATTCTTCATTACCTATTATAACATATACTAAAAGAGATCAAAGTCAATTAATGTAGCATGTGTATGCTTTCACCATGGATTACAATAGTGTTGCTCGATTAGTTCAATTGTCGGTTCGGTCGGATGGCCGGTTTATTGATTTTTTTATATTTCATTGCACAATAAAATAATCATTTTATCCCTCGAAAAAGGCAAAAACAGGTGTTGTCGGGAGGGGTGCAATAGTAATTGAATATTTTCGGTTTGGTTCAATCGAGTCACCGAAAGACAAAAAAATAACAGTTATCATGAGGGGTGCCACGATAAATGCATATTTTTTTAAAATTGCTAAATACTAAGTTGCCCCCCCCCCCAAAAAAAAAAAGACAAAATTGAAGAGTTGACTGTAGGGATGTTACGGTAATTTACCATATTTTTTTAATTATTTTCCTCTGAATATTGTGGGCTTGTATGACACACACGGCCGACAATATTAGGTCTCACGCACTCTTCAGGCAGCTTGTGCGTCATTGTCCAGTGGCGTAAAATGTCCATCCGTCATCTCCGTAGAGGCGTTGTCGAGTCCTCTTCCTCATAGTGCAGCGCGTTGTGTCCCACGATGGTCGGATTCGTGATGTTGGTCGGTTGAACGTTTTCCCCCCCTTTTCTCTCTCCTGCATGCCAAAGTACAGGGCAAGCCCCCAATTTTATAATGTTTTCATTTCAATCCCTAATCTTTTAATTATTTTGCATGGTCGTGATTTTTGTTATATAAGTTTTGATTTGTTTCAATTGGGTCATTCGATTGAAATTGATTATATATTTAGGTTTAAATTCGGTCATCATTCTTTTAATTTCCGAATTGCTTTTAAATCCTTTAATATATTCGGTACAAAGGTTTTGATTTTTTCAACAACAAAAATTGATTGAAATTGATAATATATTTGGTTTTCATTTTGGCCCTTAAACTTTTAATTTTTTATTTTAATTCCTTATTTTTTTATGTTTATTTAATAGTCCGTATTTTTGTCCATGTTTATATATAAGTGCTCTTAGCTTTGGTTTTTCATTTTTATTATTTTCTCTTTTGTTAAGTTAGCATTTTTTTGAAAACTTTTGTTCTTAAATTTTTGTTTGTGTTTGTGATCATTTGAAAATAGATATTTCTATTTGTTTTCCCGTTCTTTCTTTTGGTTCTTTTTTATTAGTTTTTTTATTTATTTTCATGTCAAATGATATTTTTAGCTAATAATTTTTTTTTGTTTGCTCTTTTGTTAGTTATTGGGCTTTTTTTATTCTTTGATTGAATTTTTTTCTCATTATTAACACAACAACAACAACAACAACAACAACAACAACAATAATAATAATAATTTTAGTTTTTTTGTCTTGTTTCCTCTTTTGTTAATGTTTTCAATTTTTTTCCTCGGGGTAATTTAATAATTTCATTGTTTTAGCAGTAGTAGTAATGATATTTTTAGATGTTAAAGCTTCGATGTTGTTGTTGTTTTAATACAATGTCTTGATATGTTTCATTAGACCAAACCTTGCATGTATAGATGTTATATTTTATTTGATTTGATTTTTTCAATTTTATCCTTTGATTGAAATTGATAATATATTTGGTTTTCGTTCCATCCCTTATACTTTTATTTTCTATTTTCCTTTAAATTCTTATATTTCTTAAATAGTCCCTATTTTTGTCCATGTTTATATATATGTGCTCTTAGTTTTGATTTTTAATTTTTATTATTTTTTCTTTTGTTGAGATAGCATTTTTTTCAAAAAATTTGCTCTTAAATTTTAGTTTGTGTTTATGGTCATAACCCAATTTTTGGGTTACTCCCCAAAATCCATCCAAAAATAACAAAAATAAAATAAAAGGGGTCGGCGTGGGTACAAAAATCAATGTGGAAATTTTGGTTGTTTTCGCGAGTCCAATCGTATCTCTTTTGTTACAAAAATAAAGGAAAATATAGTTTAAGGCAAAAATAAATTATCGTTGGATAAATCTATTAAAAATTAAGTTGAGCGACATAATTATATTTTTGTGGTTTGATTTGATTTAATCGTCGACCAATTTAAACTTTAATTATGATCGGGAATTAATTTAAGATCCAATTGAAGGATTTAATTAAGTGCAAGGACTTAATTATACTTTAAATTGGTCAAATTAATTTTATTAAGGGCTTAATCGATGAGAAATCAAGTTCTTGAATTTAATTTGGGCTCAATTAAAAAGATTGGATTTTTCGGAGACCCAATTGAATTTTTCAAAACCAATTGCGCGAATCAGGGGTCAAATTGAAAACGATTGAGGGTTGAATTGCACAAATCGAAAGCCAATGACCAAAATAAAAAAAAGGGACGCAAATTTAAGGTTGCTGTTGAAATTTTGACGGGGATACAATTGCATAAAATTAAAAGTTTAAAACTAATTAGGGGTGTGATTTAACCAATTAAACATTGAGGGACCGAATTGTATTTTCTCACACCCTCCTAAAAATCAATTTTGCATGTTCCTATACTGTTCCGACACCTGAACAGTGCAAGAACGACTCTGCAACATGGCATGCCCCTCAGCCCTCTGCAAAATTCAGAGGGCAACAACCTCTCATGCAACGTGCATTCCAAATGGTTGCATTTTTCCCCTATAAATGAACTTGTTTGCAGCATGCACAGGGAGAAAGACGAGAAAAAAGGCCAGAAGAGAGAAAAAACAGGGAAGTTCTGGAAATTCATGGAGCTTTTTAGCAAAGAAAAACAGGAAAAACAAGCATAAAAATTACGTCGTTGTCCTTATCTCCTTCAACAACCTTCTCTCTCACTCCCCTGTTTCAACAGCTCGTTTCCCTCTCTAAAAACAGCCCCGTTGGAGGCTATTCAACCACCCATTACCACCCTTATAACCATCGTGAGCTTCCCCTACACACTAGCAATTAAGTCACACTTTCAGGCAAAGCAAAGGCCATGGTTGCAGCAGCTGCAACGTAAGCTCCGACGACTTTGAAAGCTTCCTCCAACCACCACTGACCACCGTTGATGACGCCACCACCACAGGAAGAACCACCTAGACCTCCTTTACCCAATGATACTAACAGGTACATCTTTCATCACAATCAAAAAATCAATTGTTCATCATCTTCTTCCTCTCGACGCCTGCATGCAGTGGGACATAATTCACGTCCCACTGTTCAAGTAGGTCGGACCGGTGTGAGGTGAGTGGGCTTTGTGCCAGGCCCAAATGTAAAGAGGAGATGGGCTTCCAGCCCCTCTATAGTGGGATGTCAGTCCATCCCATCAGGGCTAGACTGTCAACCCATCCCATGCAAGAGTGGGTTGTCAGCCCAGCCCATCAGGGCTAGACAGTCAGCTCACTATTTATTTTTATTTTTTTTACTGTGCTTTATTTCATTTTAAAAATATAAAAAAATTATAGAAATTCAATAATAAAAAATAAAAAAGATGTTTGTTTTCATGTATACGGTCGTATTCCAAGATTTCTTCCTTCATATTTTTCACAAAAAAAAAATTGCAACTTTCTCATGTTTTAAAATGAAATTTGGATATCGTAACCGGTTTATGATTATCCGTTGGAATTTGGCCAAAATATCAAAAATAATTATAACTATTTTTGTTTTATCTATTAGGGTGTAAGTTTACATTGTAAAGTACATCAATGGATAAAGAAAAAAGGGGTTTTTAACTACACTGTATATTTACATAGTAAAGTACATCAATAGGTAATAAAAAAGATTTTCTGATACAGTGTAAATTTATATTTGTAAAGTACATCCGTAGATAAAAAGGTTTGTAACTGCGGTGTAAATTTACATTGTAAAGTACACCCGCGGACAAAAAACGGTTTTTGAAAATATAGTGTAAAAAAGTTTAACTTAGAAGAACAATCAAAGCAACAATGTAGCTTATCTTAGGTAGGGTGCACTAGGGGTGATGCGTCTTCCCCTTGCACAACAAGTCCCCTTACCCAAGACTCTCGCAGACCAATAGGTTCCTAGTGACCGTAATACTAGGTGGCAACTCCTAATAGTTATCGTCGTAATTTTTATGACTATAACACCCCTACATTTTCACCGCGCGCCGTTGTCTCCCCATCCCGGGGGATGGCGGGGCATGAAGCGTGAAAAAATCATTGTCGTGACATTTATGATCATTTGAAAATTGATTTTTTTTTCTTTTTTGTTTCTTTTGGTTTTTCTTAGTAGCTTGTTTTTTATTTTCACGTCAAATGATTTTTTTAGCTAATATGTTTTTTGTATGCTCTTTTGTTAAAGTTTTGGGGCTTTTTTATTCTTTTTTTATTTTCCCATTATCCATACAATAATGGGGGAAATAATAATAATAATTTTTTTTTCTTACTTCCTCTTTTGTTAATGTTTTTGAGTTTTTTATTCCTTGGAATAATTTAATAATTTTTATTATTTTAGCAATAATAGTAATGATATTTTTAGATGGTAAGCATTCGATGTTGTCGTTGTTATAATAGAGTGTGTTGATGTGTTTCATTATTTCAAACCTTGGTTGTATAGATGTTACATTTTACTTTTGAACTAGCAAAATCTATTAATTATTTCAATCCTAACAGTTATAAAAATTATTTACTCAGCCCGCAATGTGGTGTGGACAATTTAACTAGTAAATAACTAAACAAGATCTTGATTACCTATTCAATTTATTAAACATGCAGTTAGGAATGAGGGTATACACAGGTGAAGTTTCTACTATAAATATCTAAAAAAACCCACTCATTTAGATTGGTTTGAATTAGGCGTTCAAATGAAATTGTCATCCTTATTTTCCAACCTAATTTAATGTTTTAAATAAATAAATATTTGTACCATTATATTTAAATATTTTTTTATATTTTTTCCTCTAGTATTATGCATGAATAAATTTAAATCTATATTCTTATTATTCAAATTATTATGTACATTAAATTATACACACACAAAAAAAAAAATCATTGATTAAGTGTTCAGATCCACATCATTGTGTGGCAACCCTAGTGGTATGATGCGCCTGAGAAATTTATTTTCATGGTGAAATAAGGTTGGAGATCAACACCCCATAATGGATTAGGTTGCAAGACATTTATGTGAGACGTAATTATTTGGTCTTGATTTAATTTTAGTAGGATACTTTAGGGTGACAATATCTTTTTCTTAGCATGATCAATCTTTACTATAGATCTCTAAAGACCAGTTAAAGGTTTTAATGATCATTATACTAGGTGATGACTCTTTTATAAAAGTTATACCTTTATCTCATCTCAAAACATTTAAAAAAAACTCTTTTCCTTTGGATTTGAGGAAAGATTGCATTTGATCATCAAGATGTTGGGTGGGACTTCATTATTAAAAAACATAGAATGATGAATGTTGTACTTTTAAATGTAGTTCATAATATAGTTTACCAAATATTATTTAATAAATGGAATAAGGTAATCAGAATTTTGATTACTTCTTTATATAAAGAAAAATCTCTAAGATTAAATCAATTACAGATTTTAATATGTATTCTAGGATCAAGATTCTACTATATTCATATTCACCTATTATCTAATAACTAAGAAATTTAGATATTCATACTCACCCATTATCTAATAAATAAGAAATTTAGATATTCATACCTTATCCATAAAGAATGACGCATTTATTACGTAAGCATAATTTACTATTCAACGTAAAATAAAATAATAATATCTATGAGTGTGTGTGTGAGAGAGACTATGTGCATGTATCTTAGGTTAGGTTTGGATTGAGTTTGCCAATTTTCATACCATATCTATTACCCATTGGATAAAATAATTATCTAAAATAATCCACTCATTTGATTTGGTTTGGATTACGGATTCAAATAAAATCGTTATCCTTATCTAAACCCTATTTATGAATCTAATTTAATAATTTAAAAAAATAATAATGATTCATGTGCACAAGTATTTATATCAGCATACATATCTAATTTAATGTTTTTTTTTAATTTATAATATATTCTTAGAGATGTTATAAATGAATAAATTCAAATATATTTCTTTATTTTTGAAATAATTATAATTAACTTTTAATTTTTGAACCATCTAAAATAAATTAAGTAAATATTAGGTACATAAATTAAATTATATATTTGTATGAATACAAATTATGGAATGTTGAAAAGTTTGTTGATGATAATGTAGATGTTAGTGATGATGAACATGAATTTGCATTTGTGGCCAAGGAAACAAATTTAGGCCGAACAAAGCAAGGAATTTGAATTTTGATCGGGGGGAGTTTTTGGGCAGATAAAGAGTTTTAAGATTTTGAGCATTGTAATGATTTAGGTGGAGAGTTAGGCACCATTAAGTGGGTGTTTGGCTCCGCGTTTTTAACTGTGGTTGAAGCAAAACGCGGAGCCAAACACAATAATAATCAAACAGCTTAACAAATTTTAACATGGGTCCCACCACTTTTTTATCAAATTTAGTCGCAGACGCAAAAGCATCTCTGCGGCCAACGTATGGACGCATAGCACCCGGTGAAAATTGTTTTGCATTTTGGTCGAGGAATATTTGCTTGCGCTCCATCACAAATCAAGTTTCAACACCCTCTTATCAGTTCATCTTGTTTTCTTATTAATATCAAAAAGAAAGTGAAAGATGGGAGATTTTAGCTTCAAGTAAATCTCATAGAAAATTGCTAAGATGACAAAACCTCATAAACAGGAAAGCTCAAGGGATTCAAAACCCATGAATTATATCAGATTTTTGGAGACAACAAGCCAAGTTTACGAATTCCAGACATTAGAAACAAGGAAAGATGATCAGTTGCTTACTTCTGTGGGAGGAAGTTGTTTTTGGAGATAGACAAGCTTGAATATCGCAAGCTTCTTTCTTGCACGGCTCTTTGCTTGCTAGTGCCATTTCTTTCCTTTTATTTAGAGAAAAAAAATTGGTGCCTGATTCGTATCGCCTGTTGTGAGTTAAATTTAACTGTTTATGGAACTTCTCCTCTAATGGCGCAAGCTTGATATTCGGTGTTTCTTATGGTGTTTTACAAGCGCCAGACAAAGCTTTCTTACCTTTTTTTCTTTGTTGTCGGTGGGAGGGGGAGAGATTGGGGTGGGTGTGTGTGTATACGTGTGTGTGGGTGTGTATATATATAATCATAATTATAATTATATATATATATATATATATATATATATCTGTCGAGGGGGGAGTTTGGGGTGTATATATATATATATATATATAATTATAAATAGTAGAAAATATATATATATATATTGAAAATAATGTAAATATATTAAAAATATTTGTTTTTGTTTTTATTAAAAAATACATCAACAAGAGAGTAAAAAATTTTATACAAAATTAATAATTATATTGTTGGAAAGTTTTTAATCGTGCACACTCATCACTACGTAACGTGATAGAACGTTCATTTGGCGTAAGGAAACTGAGGTGGTGAATTTTACAAAACATGTTTGCTTATCCATACAAAACACAAGTGAAGATTGTGGTTGCATCAATGACACTACATAACTATATTCGAAGAAGATCACAAGATGATATGATTTTTGCCGAATATGATCGCAATCCAAAATTTGTTCCTGAAGATATTTTACCAGATGTTCATCGATCAAATAGTCAGGAAATGTATACGCATTCATGTATGGATTTAGTTCGTGATGGAATTGCAAATAGTTTGAAGAGAGAATAAAACCAAGTGTCTAATTTATTTGTATTATTAATTATATTTTATTTTTATGATTATTAATCTACAACATTTAAAAAACATTATATATATGTGTGTGTATGTGTGTGTGTGTGTGTTCTTTAAAGTAATTTCAACAGTTGACAACAATATGAAAATCATGGTAACCAAACACACGAAACTGTTTTTCATTAAACTCAATATCAACTACAGTTTTAACCAAACACTAAAATTTTAGTTATGAAGTGCAGCTAAAAACGCTTTTCATAAAACTACTTTTTTTCAACCTCAACCACAACAGCAACCGCCACGCCAAACAGGCTCTAAGTTGAATATACATGCTTTCTAAAGAAAATAATTCGGAGACATATCTAGAGTGGAAAAGAAGGTTGATTGGATAATTTACGGTCATTATTATATAAAATATTAAAAGGTAAAGCACATTATCATTAAGTTTATAGATTACACACTAATGAAGTGGGATCAACTTGTTTTTAGTAAGAGACGGAAAAATAAAAGACCTATTGAGTCATTGGATGACATGGAAACTATAATGAGGAAACAATTTGCTCCTAACTTTTATTAGAGAGAGTTGTTTCAAAAATTATAGAGTTTAAATTAGGGTTAAAAAAAGAATGGAAGATTGACAAGAAGATGAAGACTGCGATGATCAGAGCTAATATGGTTGAAGATAGAAAAAATATTATAGTTATGTTTTTTAATGAATTGAATAGAGACATAATTAATGTTACTGAGTTACAACATAGGAAATTAACTGATGACTTTTATTTTTTTATTATTTTAGTTATATCTCGAGGCTTGTTTGGATTAGTGTTTTAGGCTTATTAGTATAGGTTATTGTTCACTTTTGTGATGCGAACCTCGTGATCACATGGTCACGCAAGATTGGGATCTAATCCCTGAAAGTCAAAATAGATCTTATAGGAGTGTGACACAATGAAAACCTACTTCAAGGTACCGATACTATTGGAATGAGTAAAATGACGCCACGAAGCCAACTAATCTTCAAAAAATCAGATTCAGTTCGTTTAAGAACTAAAGAATGCAAGAATCACTCTCACACATAAAATTGAAATATTTAGAAGTAATATTCATCAATGGCTCATTCCAATAGTGTAGGTGCCTTGGAGCAAGTTTTTATTATGTCACACTCCTACCAGACCTATTTCGACTTTACGGGATCAGATCTCAGTCTTGATTGTGGATTGCGTAACCACATGATCACAAGGTTCACATCAGCTGATATCAAAGCTAGGCTCCAAAACAAGATCATATCATTATGTTATTTTTGTTTTTTAGTTTCTTCTTTAAAGTTTTTCAGTGTTTGTGTCCATCTTTTTGTTCTTCGTGTCTACATCATCTAAGCAAAAAAAGAAGAAGTTATATTTCATTTTTTTACTATCACACTCCTATCGGACCTATTTTGGTTTTTCGAGATTAGATCTCAGTCTTGATTGTGGTTTGCATGACCACGTGATCATGAGGTTCGCATTATTTTGTATATGGGCAAATTTGGTCCATAAGTTATTTTATTTTGTATATAGGCAAATTTTGTATATGGACAAATTCATTAGAGTTATTTTCTAAGAGTATTTAAATTATTTTTATGTCTAAAATTCAATCGTTGTTGAATAATATCATTTTGAGATTTTTGCTTTTGTGTGAGAGCAATTCTTGCATTATTAGGTGTTTATAAGAACTAAATTGACTTATAAATATTAATTGGTTTTATGACATCATTCCATATAATTTCAACAGTATCTGTGCATCGAGACATGTTTTCATGGTATCACACTCATATTAGATATCTTTTCAGGATCAAATTTAATTATTGATTGTGAGCATTCAATTCCAATAATATTGACATTGAAACATGTTTTCATAATGTCACACTTATATTAGATCCAAGATCAAATTTCATTATTGATTATGATTTTCAGCATGATATTTCAATCCTAGCTAAACTATCAAAGATTCAAACCATGCTACGTGAAACTGTTGTTTGGGTCATGCCTTCGCTGAGGCCTGCCAAAATTTTAAATTTATAAGGGGTTTTTATATTAAATTTACAGGTAGTAATGAACAAGGGAAGTATTAAGAAAGTTGGCAGAGAGGAAGAAATAAATGTAGACGTCAAGTACAGCTCAATTTTTAGGAAGATCGACTGGAGTTTTATTCGTAACTAGTGATGGGTAGCATCTTAAGAATGAGAAGGCGGCTTAGGCGGTAGTTCCAACTACGCAAACAATAAGGTAATGAATCTAAGAGAAGCATCGACAGCATTTTGAGCAGCCAGGGATGCAAAGATGCCTGCTTCGTTGGAAACTGCAGAACCCCCACCTGCTAAATCAGACAGAGCCCTAATTGCGATGAATGGAATCTGCTGTTGATGACAAACCAGGGCAACCGCAGCACTTTCCATGTCGATTGGAGTGATGTTGAATTTAGAGTAGAGGAATTCACGATAAGCACTGTTGTCAACGAAAGCATTTGCACTGGCCCCTCTCTTAACTCTCACCGCTTTAGGTGCTCTTGGTAAACAGGTTGAATTAACACATCTCTGAAACGTCATTCCCTGTGCATGTTGCAAAACAAAATTATTAATCAACTTAATAGATTATAAAAAAAAAAGAAGGTTCAGCTCTGATACCTCAATTCTCTTTGCGACTTTAAAGTAATGCTTGTTGACAGGAACCCAGAAGGAGTGCTGCCTGACTTCTGGAATTCCATCTACGGGAAATACTTCTTCTGGTTGGTACCAAACATTGTTTAACAAGTTCTCTACAGGCTTCCCATTTTCTGAGCCATTTTGGTAGTTGGCAAGTCTTAGATAACCGATTTCCCGGGTGTAGTCTCCATTAGACTCTAAGGCCAGTTCATCATCAGGCCCATCTCCATATCTCTACTCATTTTCAAATGAAGAAAGGAGTTATTGATTTGATGGAGTAATTAAACAAAACTTTAAACGGGAGTAAAGCAAAGCAGAATATGTCGTTGCAATGATAAAAATATAAATAAAAAACAAAGAAATTGCAGAATATGTTGCCTGGAAAAGTCTTGTGATGTTAATAATAGTTTGCTTGTTTAACAATCGCCTAGAAAATCAGGGCGTTTGCGGCAATTACTAAAACGCAGAAACCAGGGCCTAAGCTAACAGATTCTAAAAAAAATCATTAAGGTTTAGATACTTGTATGTCTCTTAGCCAAAAGACTTAAATGAGAGCATGGAATTTGAATTATAGCTGCCTGGGATTGATTGCAGCTTCTGTTCTAAACTTCAATCCTTAAGCAGTACTTTTCATTATTTAGCAGGCTGGAATGTTAGACCGAAACGAGAAGTAGCCAGTCAGAGAATAAAAAGAAAAAAAGAAAGGGAAAGCCTCTAAAAGAAGGAATAGGAAATGGAGAGAAAGATGACAGTAAAATTCTGAAATAGTTTTCTCGTCCTCTAAAATAGCAACCAAAAAGGGGGGCTGGACAAAAGGTTTTACTGTATTCCTACCTGCCAATTCCAAAGGCCTGTATGTGCCCAATATCGTGGGATCGTCACATCTCCGATTTGGAGTTGAGGATTTGCATTTCCTGCAACTCCATAGTGTAGGACACCTTTCACCTTAAATAGGGTTAACAGTAACTGCGTGGTGATACCTGCATTCAGCTATACAAATACGAAAATTATATAAATTTCTACACAAAAACCTAAACGCCATGCATGGAAGAGGAAAATAGGATCATCATTACGCCATACCATGCTTAATCCAGTCAAAACTACTATAACCTCTTCGTTTTCTACCTTCCCAAACCTAAATCTTCTTCCTGTGGGGATCCAGAGTGAGAAAACAAATATATAATTAGTATAATTAAGAAATACAAATCAAGAAGATCCACTTCTTTTAGCTACCCACTAGTTAGATCGCCCGCGCCAATGTTAACTATTTCACTTCTCTTGAATAGTGACAAAGAAAAACCCATCTGCTTTCGTATTTGTATTTTTAATTATTAACCTAAAATTTTATTTTATAATAATCCTCATGCGACTTTCCGAGAAAATCATAACCTCGCGAGAAAGGTTTTGATAATCTCTTTTGATCTCTTATTCGAGGGGAAAAAATAAACGAAATTACTTGCAAGAAATTAATTCCCAAGACCGGGAAGATGATTAAAATGATCATATACTAGCTAAAAGAAGCAACCTTAGCTGAAAAATACACATATATAGATACCATTACAGAATTGGTGAGCAGAAACAGTTACCGAAATAGTCCAAGTATGGAACTTGGAGATCAGCTACAAAACTTGGAGATTGGAGAAGAGGGTTCATCTCAAAGCTATTTGGCACTACGATTCCTAAGTAAGGACCCTTCTCATTCACTCTTTCAATCTCCTGCATTGTAGATGTTGAAATTGCCCCATCTGCTCTCCCAATCGTTGAGCTCCAAACCCCCCATACCAAAATAACAAGCCCCAACATTATCCCCTCGGATTATTCTCTCTTCCTCGAGCACTTAATACAAATATCCTTAAAGGTGAGCAGCGCTACGCTTGCCCATATATGCTGATATTTCATTGATTCGGTCAATGTAAATTTAATGAAGACAGTCATGGTCAATATCTCGTTGCCGTGTGAATTCGAGTTGGCATAAGAAAATCAAGCTGTGAACTCTGCGAGGTTACCTAGGAAAGTCAGAACCTTGGATAAGCCGCCAAGGGCTTGAATGCTATACACGTCTTCCATCCTTGTCCGTGTCCTTAGGGCATCTCCAGTGGGGAGTGCCATTTTGAAGTGCCAAATCTCCAAAATGGCATTTTGAATAGTGTAAAAATGGTATTTTTATTGATGTGTGCTCCAGTGGTAAATGCCATTTTGGAGAGCCATTTATTTTTATATTATTTTAAATATAGTGCAATTATTTTGTATGTAGTTTAATCATGCAATTAATTATACAATTAATAAGAATAAATTATATAATTAAATAATTGTTTTTAAAAAACCCTCCAACAATATAATTATTAATTTTATATATTTCTTGTTAAGGTATTTGTAAATAAAAATAAATATTTTTGATATAATTATATTATTTTCTAATATATATATTACATTGATTATGAGTAAGTTATATAATTAAATAATTGTTTTTAAAAAACCCTCCAACACTATAATTATTAATTTTATACATAAATTTTTACTCTCTTGTTAAGGTATTTGTAAATAAAAATAAATATTTTTGATATAATCACATTATTTTTTAATATATATATATATATATATATATATATATATATATATAAAGAAGGTGGCCCCAAGGTGGGGCCACCTGTTTAGCTCGTCCCTCATGAGCTGCTACAAATAGCAGCTCATGGAGGGGGTGCCATTTTTACCTCTGCAAATGGCACCCCCACTGGAGCGTACATAGTAGCAAAAAAAAACTAAAAATATATTATTTAATTTATACCTCTTCATATAGCACTCCCCACTGGAGATGCTCTTATGAAGAGGTATATGAAGAGGTATAAATTAAATAATATATTTTTAGCTTTTTTTTTGCTACTATGTACGCTCCAGTGGGGGTGCCATTTGCAGAGGTAAAAATGGCACCCCTCCATGAGCTGCTATTTGTAGCAGCTCATGAGGGACGAGCTAAACAGGTGGCCCCACCTTGGGGCCACCTTCTTTATATATTATAATATATATATATATATATATATATATATATATATATATATATATATATAAATAATGTAATATATATTAAAAAATAATGTGATTATATCAAAAATATTTATTTTTATTTACAAATACCTTAACAAGAGAGTAAAAATTTATATATAAAATTAATAATTATAGTGTTGGAGGGTTTTTTAAAAATAATTATTTAATTATATAACTTACTCCTATTAATCGTATAATCAATGTAATATATATATTAGAAAATAATATAATTATATCAAAAATATTTATTTTTATTTACAAATACCTTAACAAGAAATATATAAAATTAATAATTATATTGTTGGAGGGTTTTTTAAAAGCAATTATTTAATTATATAATTTATTCTTATTAATTGTATAATTAATTGCATGATTAAACTACATACAGAATAATTGCACTATATTTAAAATAATATAAAAATAAATGGCTCTCCAAAATGGCATTTACCACTGGAGCACACATCAACAAAAATGTCATTTTTACACTATTCAAAGTGCCATTTTGAAGATTTGGCACTCCAAAATGGCACTCCCCACTGGAGATGCCCTTAGTTCTAGTTATCTTCACGTCTAATTGTATTTAACCACCCCTCGGCATGCGCTCCGCCGCCGTAATTAAAAAACCTTTTTTTTTCTTGTTAATTTTTTTATTTGCATTTCAGTTTTTATTTTTTTATTTAGTTTCAATCTTTTTATTTTCGGTCATTTTGGGATAATTTTTAATTATTTATTTATATTAATGTATCTATACTCTTAGTTTTGACTCCTAATTTTCATTGCAATTTATCTTTATATTAAATGCAGATTGAGTTAAAAAAAACTGAGTAAGTTTAGCTTTGATGGTGCGAAATGAAAGTGAAACTCTCTCTTATGAATATATAATAAATCTTTTGTTAATGATTTGTTATCTTTATGTTTCTTTGCATTTTTTTGGTCTATGTATCACTTCATATATTTTTATTTTAAAGTGATTTTTAGTTAAAAAGAGATGAAAATATTTTTTTAAGATTTATTCTTCATGTTATTATAGTAAAAATATTTTATATCACTGAGATTAAATTAATTTGAGATTTAAAAAAAACTTAGTTCATATATATATATATATATATATATATATATATATATATATATATATATTAAGGCATTAATATTAAACAAATATCAGAATATATAATAATTTTTACGAGAAAAAACCTCTAAAATAATCGTTCCCATTATTTTAAACGTACTATCTATAATAAAATTAATATGTAAAAAAACTAAATAATCAAAAGTTTTGTAGGCTCATTATTTCGCTTAGATGTATAACATCTTAAAAAAAAATCAAGAACCATTAACATATTTTTACATGTTAAAAAAATTAGTTTTGTCTGCAGCGAAACGCAAGGAAAGTGACATGTATATTTTTTTCATTGCAGATAATTTGACTCAATTTTTCCACCTGTTTTGTTTACATGTAGCTTCATATATTTTTTGTTTACATGATATTAGATCTAAATATCATATATAAAAAACTACAAAAGTCATTTTTTAACAAAAACAACATCGACTAATGAATTATTTTGATTATTATTATCATTGTTGTTATCATGATTGTTAAATTATCATAATTATTATAACCAGTATTGTAAATAATTAATATTGTAATCATTACTGACAATACTATCGTTGTCACTATCATTATCGTTATAAAAAGAAATTCAATTAATTTTTTTTATTTTTTAAGATTTATTCTTCATATTATTATATTTGAAGTATTTCAGAACACTAGGATTAAATTAATTTGAGATTTTAAAAAATTGTTTATATATTTATTAAGGTGTTAATATAAAAAAATTATCAAAATATAGAACTAATACAATGAATATATAAAGAACTAATATACCATATAATTTATTATTATTATTATTATTATTATTATTATTATTATTATTATTATTATTATAATAATAATAATTTAGTGTCCAATTGAAGGATTTAATTAAGTGCAAAGACTTAATTATACTTTAAATTGGTCAAATTAATTTTATTAAGGGCTTAATTGATAAAATAAATCAAGTTTTTGAGCTTCATTCGGGTTTAATTTAGAAAATTAGAATTTTCAGAGACCGAATTGAATTTTTCCAAGTCAATTGTGCGAAATGAATGGCAAAATTGGAGAAAATAATTAGGTTTCCTAGTGACCTTATACTAGATGACGACTCCTAAGAATTATATTCATAATTTTATGACTATAAACCTTTCTTTTATCGCACGTCGTGTCCTCTCAGGGGATGGTAGGGCGCGAAGCAAGAAAAATATTGTCGCCACATACGGTATGAATTCTTCCTTGGAAGGCAAGCCGCAATATAAATGATTGACAAGGAATATGGCCATAGCACCAAAGAAGGTGGTACATGGAAGTTATTAGCCCTTTTGTCATTCATCATCATCTCATGCAAACTCTATAGTGTATTATCCTGAATTATATTTTGTCCACATATACTGATCTTTCAAGTGAATCATTAGTTGGTAAGGTATGGAGTTCCAGATGGCTAGAAGAGCTTGTCCTTCTCATGAATGATACCTGAGACTCTTGCATTTTTGTGCAAACCTGTAAGGGATAGGATTCTAAAAGGGAATGTATTAGTAGTTAGTTGTCCATTTAGGGACAGTAATTATGTCATAATGATGTTGATTTTCCCTCACCAATATTAATTCCTATAGGAAAACAATTAGGGTATTCTCTAGCTTCCTAACAATTAAGCAAGATAGAATGAAGACGGTTGAACAATATACCTAAATTGAAAAGATGACCTATTTGATGAGTTGTTGGCATCCAACATAGGTGAGGGAGGATAAGGTTTAGAGTTTAATTATTAATAAAATATGATCCATTAAAAAAAGGTAGTGAGTATGAGTAAACCCCGTTGTGTTGAAAGGAAATCCATTTTGAACTCTAACTTAGGGATTTTGACCAAAATTTAATTTGGTGTTTCAACCTGTAATTGCTTTAATTACACTCCAATTGGTTTCAAACTTTTAACTTGGTGCAATTTCACCTTTGACATATTTCAAAATCAACCCAAAAATTGATTATTTTTTTTTGAAGAAATCAAATTCAATCTCTCTAATTTTACTTGAATCTCTATACTCTTATTTAATTTTCAATCTTGAATCTTTCCTTATTAATTTGTGTGTGTGTGTGTGTGTGTATAAACTTGTCATGGAATAATATTTTTGGATTTCAATAGTAATTTTCTTGAAATGAATCACTCTGTTTACTTCAATGTTGCAATCAAAAAAATTAAAATATGAAAGAGTCTCCTTTTTTATATATAAAAGTATGAAGGGTTAAGTTGGTGAGAAATGAAGGGATACCAAAATTAGAAATGTATACTTTTCAAGAAGTTTGTTATCATCATCGATGTAAAATTCTGTTGATTATTTAATATTTTGTGGGAGTGAGCAGCAGCGGCAACCCCATTGGATGGTAATCAAAATAACTAAATCTTAGACAGACAATGAAATATATTTCATGCTTACCATCAAAGTCTATAGATGAAGCTAGTAACATATAAATCTAAGTACTTTATCAAAACTATAAATCTTAGAAGCTAAGACAAGACCGAATTACAAATTCTCTTATAGCTAGCGGGAGATGTCACAGCGGCAGAGAGGACAAGAGTGGGAGTGGGAGAGCCAGGAGGAGATGCAAGGTTTATGGTAGACATGCCCGCACGGGACTTTTTTAGCTGATCGGAAACCCCCCTCCATGCAAACTGCACAGACAGCATCAACTGGAGTAAGTACCGTGGGCATATCAGCTACAATGGTAGAGTTTGAGTCTGTGATTTGTTGGCTTAAATTCCCAGGCAAAGTTAGAGCCTCATCGAGATCAAAGCCTGTATCAATCAGACAGCTCCAAAAGGGGTTGGATGCCATGATATTCAGAAATATCGAATCAGACAGCTACAGATATATAGGATTTTGCAGTGAAATTTATAGTTCTGAAGTGACACATTCAGGGGAAGGAGAACTTCCACAGGAACAAATAACAAATAATTATGGGGCGTCTGCAGATAAACTATTTGAATTCAGAAAGTCAACAGTCCCACGAGATGATAGGTGTGGGGATAATCATGTGATCTTGGCAACTTGTGACGATACTACAGATAACGACAACGACAGTCTAAGTTATTATTAGCTTAAATTCTTTTATTTATTCAGTAAAATACTCTCGAGCTAGTTTATCTATCAGGGCTAGATTTTTATTTTTAAAATGTATTGTTATACAGCCTATAAATTATATGATATAAATTCTAATTTTTAAAATCAAAATATCAAATATATAAGCAAAACGGGCCAAACTATTAAAAGATAGCTACCATTTGATAATCTTCTGATCAATATAAGATTCATAACAATAACAGCAACGATAATAGCTGAAGTTTGAAATAGAAAAATACATACCTCAACATCATGGTGCTGCGCCACGCTTGATATAATAGTAAGGTAAAAACATGCGATTTGCAGGCTGCATCTGCACGCCTCCACTCTAAGATAACAAGTGAGGATGACGGAAAGTCCAGCATTGTGCATGCTACATGCAGCAAATTATTCATGTCAACTCCATGCCGCCTTTGTTTATACACACACACACATAATTATTTGCATTGCATTTAGCCGCAGTCAAAAATAAATATTTTTAAAATGAAAAAAATTTGAACAATGTGAGTTTTGATTTTATAATGTTATATATTTTGGTACAATAATCAACATTGATATTCTTTTTGTTAAATAACGTTAAAAAAAATTAATTATAAGATATTTTGTTTCTGTTTGATACTAATGTTAAGCAACACTGTTTTTAAAAAATAGAATACCATTAATTAAGGATATTAGATTTGAAACATTCCATATAATGATGTTGCAAAACTTAATTCTTAATAAATATAACATTGAACAGTAAATTATTTGAATTATTATTCTTATTATGATTAAAGGCAAAACACAAAAAAAAAAATAGTAGCATAAAAAAAAAAGAATATTTGATTGGAAGAATAAATGAAAATAATTAAAAGACAAAATTAAAGGACAAAAGCAAAATTAGTATTATCATCATTATGAATATAATTATTATAATAATTTATATTATGATAAAATTATTAAATTATCTCAAAGAATAAAAACAATTGTAATAGAATAGCAAGCAAGGAAACATTTATAAAAACAATTATTATTATTATTATTATTATTATTATTATTATTATTATGTAACTTATGAAAACCACAAAATTATCTTGAAGAATAAAATAAAAATAACAAAATAACAAAAGAGAAAATAAAAACAACCAAAATAATATTATTAGCATAAAAAAATCATTTGATTTGAAGAATAAATAAAAATAGTAATCAAACGAAAAAGGAACAACGGGAAAAAAATATCAATTTTAAAATGATTATAAAATTATAAACTATTCTCAAGAAAAAAAAATTGTAACAAAAGAGCACGCAAAAAAAACATAAAAAACAAACATTGAAATTATTCTTATTATTATTATTATTATTATTATTATTATTATTATTTAAACAACAAAAATCACAAAATTATCTTGAAGACTAAAAAAACCCAAAACTTTTAACAAAAGAGAAAATAAAAACAATCAAAATACATGCAGTCAAAATCATTTTTTTCAACAAAAAAAAAAGTAAGAGTTTTTTTATAATGCTATAAATTTTAGCAAAATAATAAATCTTCTTAGAATTTTTGTAAAACACGAGTTTTTAATAAAATATATGAATTTTAAATCGATATAAATTTATTTGTTTAACAGGTTTTAACAAAATCACTATCATAAAATTATTATCTCCATTAAAAAAGTAATAAGATTTGGGTACCTAAATCATTGAATTCACTATATTAGGATTAGCTTATCTAATAATTTAATATAAATCAAACAAAATGATAAAATATAAATTGTGTAAATATCTACAATAACTAAACAACAAAAATAAGTCGTTGATTTTTTACTTATAAAAAGAAAAAAAAAACATTATTGAAAATATCTATTATTACATCACTATTATCATTATGACTATAACAGTTAAATTTATCATCACCATTATTGCTCAAATAAAAAAATTATTAAATTGGCCCGAAGAAAAAAAAAGCAAAACATTTTAATAAAAGAGCAAGCAAGAAAACAATAACTAAACTTATCATTATTACTGCGTAAAAGAATAAGGACCAAAATGAAAAATAAAATATACAATCAATTTCAATTTGAGGACAAAATTGCAACAAACCAAAACCCTGAAAATGTGCATATATGATCAATTTTGGAGGATAAAATTGAAGCAAATCAAAACTTGCATACCAAAAAATTAAAAGAACCAAGAAAAAAAGAATAAAAGTTGAAATGAAAAACAACATTATGAATAATTTCAATTGAAAAAAAAAACATATACAAAAAGAAAAAAAAAACTTATATAGAAGAAATTAGGAAGATACATGAAATTAAAAGATAAGAGATTCAAATGAAAAACTCTTACACCAAGAGGACTGAGATGTTTTTAGACAATGTAAAAGAGAGAAAAGAGATGTAAAAAAAAAACTGATCACCATAAATAGCTAGATCATAGTTGGTCGACATGCGGCCTTGTGGAAGAGGACATGACGTCCAGTTGGAGACACGCATCATGCATTTTCACTAGCCACATGACACTGAATGCACCACTTGAAATGCATGTACGTGTCAAAACAATCAGCGTGTCACGCAAACACACCTATAGTAACCCCCCCCCCCCAAAAAAAAAAATAATAATAATAATAATAATAAACAAATCTAGAATTACCTCATCACCTCCCCATCGAGCGATAAGAACAAAAAACCTTGGAATCAAAATACCTTTATGCCCCATTCCAGTCATCTGCTTTTGTCAAGTATGAGGGTATTTCAGTAGTTGCAATGTTCCCCCAACTGAGAAAAACTAAAAATACCCTCACCGTCAGCCACTATTTTTGTCCCATTTTAAGGGTAAATACTTTAATTCATTGCACAATGTCAGTTTAAAAAATTAAAGGTGTGAAATCAAGGATTATCATTACTCTTCATTCTAATTGTGCAAAAAGTCATTTGATATTAATCTATATATTATTCCTTGTTTCAAAAGGTGTTTCTTGTTTTAAATATACAGGGCTTCTTTTTTTAGTTTTTTTAATAACCGGGGTATTCGTTGCAATTTACACGTACCACGACTAATCTCCGGATCCATTTTGTTTTTACATTTTTTTCTTGGTTTTTTTGCCACTTATATATATATATATATATATATATATATATATATATATATTGTCTTATGACCGGGATGTCCCGGTCAGTTTACGTGCATCATATTTTTTTTCTCATTACTGTTTGAGAATGTGTTTTCCCCTTGTATTTTTTTCTTATAACCGGGTTTTTTCTTCTTCTTATGAACAGGGTGTCTGGGGCAACTTATGCGTGCCATGACTAATCTTCAGATCCACCTTTTATTTTAACATGTTTTTTTCCTTCTTTTTTTTCCTATACATTTTTTCCCGCTTATATTTAATAACCGGGGTGTCAGGTCAGCTTACGCGTACTTTCAAACAGGAATGAACAGTGAAAATCACTGTAATGAGCAGTAAAAGGTGCTTTCCCCTTGCACTTTTTTTTTAATAATCGGGTTGTCCGGGGAAGCTTACGTGCACCACGATTAATCTCTGGATCCACTTTTATTTACATTTTTTTTTCTATTTGTCTATTTTTTTAGTTTTTTTATAACCGAGGTGTACGGGTCAACTTATGAACACCATAATTTTTTTTTTCATATATACATTTTTTTTATAACCAAGGTGCCTGAGCCAATTTATGCACGCCAAGAATAATCCTAAGACCTACTTTTTTATATATATTTTTTGTCTAATCTTTTTTCCCAATACCCAAGAATAAGATAAAAATGCATAGGAACGGCCTAAGGGATTAAGGTTATTGCACATATGTTTTTAAATAGCTAAATACATATTTACCCCCATATATATAAATGACCTATTTATTATTTTCAAGAATTAATAATTTGCTATCAGTATTCTAAAATATTTTTAATATAATAATATGAGAAATAAATCTTAAAAAATAAAATAAAAATCTATTTTGAAACAATAATTACAGTGTCATCGATAGTATAATAATTAGAATATTATGTATGTATAATAATATTTATAATAAAAGCTATAATAAATGTGACAAAAATTCATTGGTCAATGTTAATTTTGTGAAAAAAACTTTTGCGTCTATTTTTATGTATGATATTTCATATCTCATATCACGAAAAAAAAATACAAAACCACACGTAGACAAGATAGGTAGTAAAATTATACCAAATTATCTATAATCATAAATAAAAACTTGCCCTGCATTTCGCCACAGTTGGCACCAAAATTTTTAACATGTAACAAAATTGTTAATGGTCCTAAATTTTATATATATTATTTTTGTGATTTTTTCCTTAAAAAATAGGAAAGACTAATTATATATTGTGATATTTTTTTATATTAATGTCTTAAAATATTTTTTAAAAATCAAACTGATTTTTCTTTAAAAATCTCACATTAATTTAATCTTAGTGTTCTAAATTTTTTTAATATAATAATATAAAGAAAAAAAATCTGAAATAATAATTTTTAGTAAAATTAGTAGTTGTATTTTTTCTATCTGTTAAATAAATTATTAAAACATGCCCAACAAGTAATTAAAATATGCCCAACAAACAATTAGTATATTGTAGGCAAAAAATAATATATCTTTAGTCAATTTGATCAATTGTGGTTTTTGCTATTTACTAATTAAATTATTACCAAAGTAGTTAAAACAAAACAATCAATCAAATGGTTTGCTGTATAAAACAAATAAAACATACACAACAATCACAAAAAAATTTCGATTCCAATTGTGCAATCTACCTATTAAATAATTATCAAAACATTTTTAATAGTAGTAACATTCAATCACTTTTAGGCAATAAAATCTCATTTCTAATAGATTCTATCAATTATAATTTTACTAATTAAATATTAAAATAACAAATTACAACACGTATAAAATCAATCAATTTCTTACACAGAAAAAAAACCCAATACGGAGGCTAACTCGCTTGTAATTTCCTAGAATGATGGATTCTAGAGCATCTTCATGTTGGAAATCCAATGGTGAATTAAAAAAATAAAATGGGATAAAAAGAGTATGTTTTTAAGGTTAACACTTTCACGCCCATGTAATTGCAATTCCTTAAAAAAAATTAGACTTGTGGAGATATCAGTTTGCCTCAAAGTTGTAAAATCCGTTTCGGTCGTCGTTCCGGTTTTTTGAATGGAACGGAACGTTCCGGTTTCGGTGCATTCTGGCGTGCCGTTCCGGTTTTGTACTGTTCATAATTAATTAATTAATTATATATATATATATATATATATATATATATATATATATATATATAGATATATATATGAAAAAAAAATTAATTTAACAAGTATAATTTAAATTCAAGATAAATGAATTTTAAATTATACAATACAAACACAAGTCAAAAAAACATAATCTCAAAATTAGAAACATCTCTAAAATTCCAAAATATTATGAAAGTAAAATATTCGAAAATAAAAGAAATATAAATCAAACATCTTCTACATCATTAATAAAAGAACTATTTTTTTTATCTTATTTTAAATAAATTCAAGTATTTTATATATAGTTTAATGATACAATTAATTATATAATAAATAGGAGTAAGTTGTATAATTAAATAATTGTTTTTGAAAAACCCTCCAACAATAAAATTATTATTTTTAATTATATTTAAATTAAAAAAATGAATTTAAATATAATTAAAAGACCCACAAATTTGAGATTTGAAATTTAAAATAATATTTAAAAATTAACCCTAAAAAAATTATTATTATTATTATTATTATTATTATTATTATTATTATTATTATTATTATTATTATTATTATTATTTATAACTAGTATAAAATCCCCCCAGTAACATAACCCTAAAGTCCTAAACATACCCTACGCCGCCGCCCACCCTCAGGCCTCATCTTCTCAATCCTCATCCTCTTCTCCATTTATTTTTCTTCTTCCTCATCCTCATCTCCTATACTCTCTTCCTCATCTCCTCATCTCCTCATCCTCTTCTCTATTTTTTATTCTTGGCTCCGTTTGAAATTTTGAATTAGCTTTTGAAGTTTGAACCGGAGGCAGAATTTATTTATTTTAATTAGAGTCTTATTTAAAATTTTTTGAACCCGAAATAAAATGTCCGGAACAAAACTAAGACGTTCCGGCCAGAATTTAACCAGAATTTCCAGAACAACCATAACGACAGGGAATTGACAGCTATGGTTGGTCTATTTTCAAGGTTGCTTGCATAAGTGTCCTAGACTTGTGGAGATACCAAGGTCGTCTATCCCCACGTGCTGCGCTCTGTTTGGCAACTGGCAGAGTGCTCTTCGTTATCACAATCACATCAAAACATGAGCTGGCTAATTATCCTATCTGGTCCAGCATTCACAAAGTCTAATAGTTATATTTATGGGTCCCGTCCACTATTTCGTACATCACCGTCTCTTCCCTAAACGTTGAGGTATGAACCCAAATGAGCTGGCAATTTGAGACCGTTAGATCTTACTTTTTAATTGCCTAATTAATGACAGCTTCTTACGTGGGAATTCATCCCTCCATATTATCATTTATAGTGGTAAGCTAGGCTAGGCTACTACAGCTTTTCCTTACATCAAAATCCGACATAATTTAGCACATTTCTATATATATATAAAATAAAATAAAAAGTCAAATTCTACCTAATCACCGTGTCCCACCTTCCTTTCAACCTGCCACGTAGAACTTCGTACCTCTTTTTGGGTCCACCTACCAAACCTTAGATTCCTCATTACCTGACACGTCAAGAATTGTTTGGAAGGTCCAGTGCTTAAACATATATATGGAAGCAGAGAGTCTGTCCTCTTCCTTCACTCGTTCTCAGATAGCATCATCTCCAAAGTCTACCACCGTGGCACCGCCAGATCGAGTATACACGTGGCAGTGCATCGTTAAAAAGACAGTGAGTTCGACTCGTTTACACCATTGATATGATTGACTTGACCCTCTTTCTTTTCTTTTCGAGAAGTACACTTAAGATGCGTGTGTAATCGATTCAGATCTCCCCACACACGTGTCACTCTCCTATCTGTCTTAGTTTTCCTCTTCTTTTTATCTCCTCCCCTCCCAAATTCTCTCCTTCCTTTCTCTCACACCGATCGACATGGACCCTTCAAATACAGGCGAACGCGAGAGAGACGACTCAGACATAGCTTCAATAAGCTCAGGAATCTCCTCCATACTAAGCAGCGGGGATGGTTCTATAAATAACATCAGCTCGGGTGATATTTCCACGACAAGCGGGAGCTCCGGCGAGATTCCAATCTCCGTAATGGTACCGAGGGATGTTGGTTTTGCGAGGGAGGAGTTAACGGTGAAGGAGAAAGTGACGGAGAGAGAGAATTGTGTAGGAAGGAATAATAAAGGAGTGAGCTGGGGTTGCACGTCAGTAATTGGGAGGCGGAAGGAGATGGAAGATGCAGTTGCCGTTATCCCGAGTTTTATGTCGCGCACGTGCGATCACGTGGGAGGGTGTACGGCTCCTGGTTCTGGAACTTCCTCTGATATCTCTGCTATCCATTTCTTTGGTGTCTATGATGGTCACGGTGGCTCTCAGGTACGTACGTATACTCTACAGTATATTTACCTTTCATAGGAAATCGCTTAGTAAAATACTAAATAGACTAGAATCTTCAATATGATTATTTATACCTGGTAATATAATTTTGTCAGAAATGAAATTCCTCGATCATAAAACAAGGGGCGGGAAGCATTTTGTTTTTCATTAAATAAGAAAGTACAGTACTTGGATTAAATTGCTCTAAATTTGGTATATAATTTTGTGGAGCATTTTTATTTCAATGGGATTTGACGTGGTAAGACACGCGTCTTCTTTAGAGTGGTCCTCATATCTAGAAGCGATGGACGTTTGATGTTATCAAAACACGTGTGTGTGTCTTGCGTCATCAGTGCCCGTGGGGGTTATTTTTTCGTTTTTTTTATATTTTTTTTAAATCACTGTTTTTGTTTTTTTTTTTTAAAGTCAAAATAACATGGTAAAATTCTTTTATATTCTTGACCTACTATTTACTTAAAAAAATAGAGAATGCACCATTCAATCAAGAATTTTAAGAATAGATTGAACAAGAAGAGGTTCTAATAATAATGATAATGCTGTGATTTCCATTATTAATATTTATTTAACAAATTATTTTAAATATTATATTATTCATTAGTAATATCTTAAAATCATGAAATATATCAAATTGGTAGTTTGCCTGATTTTTGTTTTTTATAATCTTGCTAATATATTTTTTAAATGAGTGTTAACAATGTATTTTTCCATTTTTGGGAACGGAAGAAGGCTATATAATGGATAAGCGGAAATTGGTTTTTGAAGAAGCATGGCGTGAATTTTCTTTAATTATTACAGGCTCAAAAATGGATTTATTTATCTAATTTTTCACGGTGATAAAATCCTCCACACCTTCCTTTTTTTTTAAGTAAGTGCCTGATTGTGCAATTAATTTAAAAATATATTAAAATGATATTTTTTTATTTTTTAAAAATTATTTTTGATACTGAAAATAATTTAAAAACACAATAACAAGCACCTTCTAAAAATTTAAAATTTAAAATAAAAAATAATTTTTTTTTAATTTTTTATCAAAATTATATTTGAAAAGCGCAATAACAAACACCTTCTAAAAAAAATTAAAAGAAAAACTGCAAAGAGCTTGAGCGGAGCCCACAAGTATATCACTGTGTGGAGAGCAAGGTTTCTTCTTTGGTGGAAATAGTAGATATTGTCTCCTTGCATGCCACGTGTATATATATATATTTATTTATTTCTATACGGGTCCGGTGGTGAGGTGGTCTCTCTCTCTCTCTTTTTCCGGGCTATGAAATATGACTCTATCACCTAAAACGGATCCTTGCAGTGGTCATAGGCAGGCCACCTGTCGTTCAATAATTTGGATGGTGCACTGAAGTATCTAGCTATCTACACCTTGTTTGTGATAGGATAATATCCATTTGCATGCTAAATAATCAGTAACACATGAAATGTTGGCTACATGAATAATAGTTCCCACAAAAAACAAACATTAGATTTATACTCATTGCAAAAAACAAATTCATTAAAAAATTTAAAAAATATAAAAGAAAAATTTAATGCTCTATATTGATAAAAAGTTATATATAAAATAAAAATATTATATTATCTATTAATTTAGTTTTTTAATGTTAAAAACAATGAAAAACGTGAAAAATAAAATTATGAAAACATAAAAAATATATGTTCTCAAGGTCAACACAATTAAAAAACTAATAATTTCATTGAGTTCAAATAAATTTTGTATCTCAAATCTTTATTATGCTTTTAATATGTTTCTCAAGCTGTCTTGGTTCATGGTTTAATCATGATTTTTACATATCCTTATAAATATTGTTTAAATAGATATATTTTCTCTACTCATTAAAAATATTTTAGTTTCAAGAGAAAAAAAAAACATTAATTACTGTGTCGTCTTTGTATTGATGCATCTAAAGACTTGCTTTTATATATTAACAAAACTCTAAAGGGAGGATAAATTATTGGTCAACATGATTTATTATAATAATAATAATATAATGCTGAAATTGCCCTTGAGCTATGAACTAGGTATGTGGGGCAAGATGATCAGGTTGATAAAAACTAAAAGGCTTTTCAATCAATGATGTTATGTTTTTTTTCAATATTTTTGAAATAATATTTTTTTTTTGTTGCTTTAAAAGATAAAATCAACATAACTTTTTTCTAATTGTTTTTATCCTTTTACTTTTTTTATTATTAATTTGAAGGTTAATCAGGTATATAATTATATTTGATCATATAATAAATATTATTTTAAAAAATACGTTGGCATGTGTGCAACACGTGGGGCTATCCTGTCACCAAACATAAACTCTTATAGTTGTGTTTGGAAGATCTTGGAGCCTCTTTCAAGATGGGCGGGCCAATGAGTATGCCAAACAGGCCTTTGGTTTGATGCCCACAACCATTTCTTTTTCTTCTTATTTTCTCCTTGAATTTCGTGTCAATCCTTTGAAATTTCAGACCATTCCCTTCAATTGTTTTTTTCTTCACATTTGGTCATTGTTTCTTTTTATTACTGTTTTTTTATTTTAGATAAATTATAAAATAAAAAATGTTTTTAGTTTAACCCGTCATTTTTTGATTTTTCAAAATATATATGATTGCTATTTCTTTTCTTTTATATAATTCCTTAGATTTTGATATCTACTCTGTTTTTTTTTACTATCTTTTTCCTCTTTCAAGATTTTAAATTGATATTTTTTTTATGATTTCATCTTTTAACATTAAATTAGTTGAAAAATAAGCTTTTTAATTGAACTCAAATCAAGAATTTTACAGGTTGCAAGTTTTAGAAATTAGATCGGATTTAAAAGGTTTAACCGAGTTTTTTTTAAAGATGATTTGTTTATTTTTTTTTTCTAAACTTTGCTTTTTTTTTTTTTTTTTTTCCTTACGATTTATTATTTGTGTAGTTAGTTTCATATTCATGATCAGAATCACTAGTTCTAGAGGCTAATGCCAGGTGACTTTTTCTTTTAGTCATTTGTTTATCTCAATTTTATTATTTAATATTTGATTTATTGAAAAATGACTTTTGTGTTTTTTTAATTGGTTTATCTCGATCAAATGTTTAGGGATGATGAATAAGGTTTTTTTTTTTTTTTTTTTTTTTGCATCAACACCAAGTTATTTAATAATTATGCTTTATGGTTCTATTCAATTTTCTTTCGAACACGGTTATTATAGTATAAAGATTAAATTAGAAATTTTGCATTTAGACTTGGGTAGGTTCGGATCCAGGATGTTTTACCTTTTCTTGACCCTTTTTTTATTTTCACTTCAACATTTCATTTGCTTGAAATTGAGTTTTATTTTTTTTATTTGCTTTCTATGGAGTTATAATATTTCATTTGATTTCTTAAGAATTGATGTCATATTTTTTTTTCTGTTTTTTTAAAGTATCTCAATTTTATGCCAATGATGCAAAGTGTGCTAGTTAACCTGATTTAATGAGAATATGTTTTTGTTGCTTTTTTTAATTATTTCTTTTAACTATATCTTTTAATATTGAGTTATTTATTCATAAGAATGTGCTCAGTTGAAGGTTTTTTTTTTAGTTTATTGTTTTTGCTGTAATTGTTTTTATTCATGTGATAAGATTTAAAATTAAAAAGCAATTATATATATAAAAAAATCAGGTTAGAGGCGAAGACTTTTTTCATTTTCTCCCTAGAAGTGGATGTTCTTAAATCTGCTTTAAGTATCATATGAAAACTCAGATGACCTGTCATAGAGGTGGATGACAAGCTGTTCAAGTCATCTTCTACCTTGATATTGTTGGAATTTAGCTAGTAGGTTGGATTTCGGTAAAGGCTGGATGATAACATGGAAAGTTGTCATTTATTTATTTTTACTTTTTACCAAAAAATACCTTTAAACACTTTCCTAATTTTTCTAAATTTAATTATAACATCAAAAGCAAATTTTTAATAACCAATAAAAACAATTCAATCTGAAATTTTTTAATCTAAAAATTTTAAATCCTAATAACTCTTGATTTATAAAAAAAATTATATGATTTGATTTTGGTTTCAATATATTTTTATAATTGATTTTTTTTTTTATAATGGTTTTAATTAGTAGCTAGAAAATTTCTATTCTCGTTTTCTCTCTTCAATTTGTGTTTTGTATTTTTTAAATTAAATTGAAAATTCTTTTTGAAAGTCTGATAAGCACGTCATCCATTCTTTAACTCTTTTTTTTTTTTTTTTTTTTTTTTTTTTTTTTTTTAAATCTGGACAAGTTCTATTATTTTACGTGATTTAATGATTTCTTTTTTCACATGTGAAAATTAAGGGTGAGTTTTTTCGGTTCGGTTCGGTTTTTTTCAAAAAAAGTAACCAAACTGAAAATTGTAATTTTTTTTTTAAAAAATCGAAACCGAACCAAACCTATTAAAAACTGACCGTTTTTTATTCGGTTTTTATGATTAAAAAATTGGAAAAACCGAATTTTGGGCTTTTCTGATGGGCTGGGCTTTTTGATGGGCTTTTTTCCACTAAGTATTTAGCTCAATTAAATTATTAGTGTTAATATTGTTTTTTTATAAGTTCTTTTTGCCTTTCTAATAACATTCTTTTGTTTTATTTAACTGAGCATGAATCACAATAATTTAATTACACGTGAACAATTTAAAATTTAAATTACAAAATGTTTAAGGCTTATCAATTTGCTTTAAGCTTTGGTGCTTGACCACCTGAAGTTTATCACTGCTTTTTCTCCTTGACCTGGTTCTCCTTTTGCTTTGTGTCTGTAGTCTGGAAAACCCATGTAGCCTCTAGAAAATTAATCCAAGAATTAACAACATATGCCTCTGCCTGACAGGATGTAATCGACTTTGCTAACTCTTCTTCCTACGATTATAAAAAAATGCTCAACATGATATAATAAGGATTCCTCATAGGCTATGTGATTTTCTTTTGGGAAATTCAAGTAGTTTAAAAGTTCTAATATGTACAAAATATGGTTCTTCTGACGAGGGAAGATCAACAATTCCTTGGCTTTCAAGTGAATCAAAATCTGGTTGCTAGCTTCATCAAAGTTCTCTCTCTCTTTCCTGGCATTGTGAATATGTACCCGTGCCAAATTCAAAGTGTTACTGACCTACAATAATGCCAAAAATGGTTATAATCCCAGAAAAAATAGGATAGAGATCCTAAAGAGTTGATTTCGCAGAGTGAACCAGTTCTCCCATCGACATTACCAATTCAACTTCATAGTTTAAGCACACACAAGCAAAATTACAAGATCCAACATCCTACACCAAAAACCCAATCTCACCATGTGAACACCAAATAAGTAAAAATTACAGTTTTAACATACAGAAGATACAAAATGAAAAGTGGAATTAGAACAATCAAATTTACCTCTTCACCATAGGTCAAGAGAAGAATTTCAGGAACAATAGGAGCGGAGTCGAACGCAAATGGTGTGGCAAACCCAGAAATATTGGATTGGGAAGACAAGTGAAAAGAAGAAAAAAATAAAATAAAAAAAAAACACTAAAAAAGAGAGGCTGGTGAATTGTAGAGCGAGGGGATGAGCGACAAGTAGAAATAAGAGAGGTTGGTGAATTGTAGAGGTGGAGGATGACTGGTAAGGATGCTTTTCTTGGTTTAATTCATGGTCGTTGAATGCACAATGCAAAGTGCAGAGGGAGGGAGGGGGCGAAGACTAGGTTTAGGAAAGACTTTGAAAGTGAAAGTTTTATTTATAGTAGAGTGCTTAGTTGTGAACTGGTTCGGTTTGCTTTCTTGGTTAATTTTTTTTCCAGTTTTCTCGGTTTAATCGGTTGGCCGGTTTTTTTGCTCACCCCTACTAAAAATGACATTTTAAGTGGGATCGGTATTGTAATGCAATAATATCGTAACGATTAATTTTTATGGGTGTTTAGGAAGTAACTAATAAGACCTTATTAATTACACCCTAATCTACTTTAAAAAAGAGAGAGATACAAGTCAAAGAAATTAGGAGAAAAATTTTAAGTGGAGATATTCTTATCATTTTTGGCAGTTCATGTATTTTATGTTCTCTCTGATCTTTATGTCTATCTCTTTCTTTAAATGGATCCTAGATAGTAAATAAAAATTATACCACTGGTTACTCCCCGAGCACTATAAAATTAATTGTCTTTTTAGTTAGGTTATGGTTGTTTAAAAATTATTATTGGTTTACTAGTTTTTTTTTTTTTTTTTTTTTTTTTTTCATTTGCATATATATATAAACCAAAAAAATATTTAAAAAAATGATAGTTTAATTATGTTTTAAAATAATGAATTTCAAACAAATATTTTTTTTTTCTTTTTCTAAGATAATTTAGAAACAAAAATTGTAAGCATTATTACCAAATTGCCTCTAAAATAATACTGCTGTTTTTATTTTTTCCTTGGAGCTCACTTGATGATGATAAATTTTTTTATCCAATATTTTTCATGTAACAACATATGTAAATGATAAAACAGAAGTCACAGCATTTTGATGACTTGATGCCACGATAGCATTGGATGGTTTTATAGGTTAAACTAGTTAGTTATCCACCATTTTGATATTGTCACACCATGTTGGGATCCGCAAGTAAGGAGGAAAATAAAACATTATTTAGTTAGGTATTATAAAAATAGCAATATTTTAATATGTAATATGTATTCATGCAAATTTATAAGATGGAAATTGAATTGAAAGAAAAAAATCATAAAATAGTTCCTTAAGTCATGAAATTAATCTCCAGAGAAAAATATAATTTTCCTTTTTGTAGCCCTGTTAGAATTGAAAACTAATGAATTTAAACCTGTTCAAAGCATATCTCTTGATCCTATGTTTTGGTTTATAACTTATAGGTGGCTAATTTCTGTAAAGAGAGGATGCATGAAGTTATACTAGAAGAGTGGGATCGTGATCAAACAATTGATAGTTGTGAATGGCAGAGAAGATGGGAAGCTACATTCTGTAGTGGTTTTGGGAGGGCTGACAATGAGGTATTGACTGAGGCAGTTGCACCCGAAATGGTGGGATCAACAGCAGTTGTTGTTGTGCTATCCGGTTGTCAGATTATTACATCCAACTGTGGTGACTCCAGGGCAGTGCTTTTTCGGAGGACTGAAGCTATTCCTCTTACTGTTGACCAAAAGGTTATATCGAAATCTTTTAATGCTTTCTGTGCATTATTTTTTAAGGCTATTCATTTTAGTGTTTACTTGCTTTCCCCTCCAAAGAGTTCCTATTACTGGAACAAATATCTATATCTAAATCATAACCACTCCTTATTGAAGAGATGGAAATTTCTGGATGATACCCCTTGGTCTTTTGCACTTGTCATGGCATTTACTTCTACACATCACCTATGGCATCTGTATAAAGTGAAGAATAGAGTTCTAAGATATATGAAATGCAAAGTAGAGAATAAGTTTCTCCAATTTTTGTGTTCCTAGCATACGTTTGGGTGTACTTCTAAGGTTAAAAGGAAGGTTTCACAACTGCAAGACATTCAAAATGTCAAACTGTCCATTTCCATGTCGGCTCAGAAAACTTTGTTTACAGCATGTACACGTACAGATTTAGGCGCTCTTTCAAAATTTAACACAACTTTATCTTGTATTAACAAGATTTATGATATATATTGTTTCTTTTTCAGCCTGACAGAAGTGACGAACTAGTGAGAATTGAAGGACAAGGAGGGAAAGTTATAAACTGGAATGGTGCTAGGGTACTTGGAGTCCTTGCAATGTCTAGAGCAATAGGTTTTCTTCTATCCACAAGTCTTCATATTAAATATCTTCATCTTTTGCAATTCATTTATTTTTCTTTCACATGTTTTGATGAATTATCTTGATTAATCTTTGTATAATGGTAGACATGATTATGCTATCTTGCTTTGACCGGTAGCAATGCCTCTTCTATTATGCTGAAGACTAAATTTCACAAGATTCAAAATTAGTACAAGTAGGGCATTTATTGAATGTAACATTAAAATCTCACAAATTGATCTGATCATCCCTCTGTAAATCGTTTAATAACATTTTTTTCCCCATTATTTTGATGGTATGTATAGATATTTGGTTGTTGTGCACTTTTTGAAGTTTTGCGAGTCTTGTGGTTTTTCCTTGATACGCCATCCTCGGAACAAGTACTTGACAACATTATTGTTAGTCTGTTATAGCTATAGTGCTTCTATGACAGGCATCTTGGATCCTAACCATTTTCACAGGCCATTGGTTGGGTTTGTCAATTTCGCTGGTTTGAGGATTCTTAATGTATTTTTTTTTTTGGTTGTAGAAGAGAGGGTTCTTATTGTTGTTGAATCACCAACACTAGTTTCTTTGGTTTATAATATTGAATGACCTGATTCATGTGACATGTCTGTCCTTATATTCCTAGAGACTTCTACATGGAAGGAAGTTCTTTGTGTTCTTTGATTTCTAAAGGTGTATAATTGTTTTTTTGTTGTCTATCACAAAAGGTTTATCCCTCGTAAATAAACCCAAAATTCTTGGGAATCCATTTTTCCTTTTTGGCTAGCTACTTTGAAGGACAGTAGTTACTGAATTTCATTGCAGCTTACTTTCATGTCCTAGGTGATCGCTATTTAAGGCCATGGATAATACCGGTGCCTGAGATTACTTTCATGACTAGGACTGATGAGGATGAATGCTTGATTTTGGCAAGTGATGGTCTTTGGGATGTCATGACAAATGAAGAGGTGGGAGAAGTTGCTCGCCGGATACTAAGAAGGTGGCGCAGATCACAGTCTGATGGTTTTTCACCAGCACAAACCGTTGCTGATAATCTCCAAGAAATAGCATATTGCAGAAACAGCTCTGATAACATTTCAATCATTGTTGTAGATCTGAAAAAGAGAAGGCGCCAGTTGAGGCAGTCAAGAGGGGACTAGATCATTTGCACTGCCTCCTATTTCCTTGAAAAACAATCGTCTCTCCTCTCAAAGATAGAGCTGAGTTGAATTGCTGGAGTTCATTGTCTCTCATAGACTGGACTCTCCTCATGTGACTCAATAGGTTCAGCTCCTATTCCTGAACTGTATAGAACCGGCAGACAAATGCTGCTTCTTAACAACCAGAACTGGTTTGCTGTTGCCAGAAGAAAAGATCAATCCTTACTTTTAATTGGTTTGATCAAAAAAGAAAAACTTGATTGAAAAGAAGAAAAGTTGTTGCATGGTACTCCTGTAATCAAGAAGAAAAAAATGAAAGAGATTGGAAGATCATTCTTGCTCATGTTTTTCAACTTAAGGTTATGGTTTGCTGTGTGTTGGAAATAGCTATGCTGTCTTCAGTCTTAATGTCAGGGAGGTGGAATAGGATTGAGAGTATTTGTCAAGTTACAGGCATTTGTCAAATCATGAAATTGTGCTGCGTTTGTTTACTTGCAATTTGTGAAAGGCCTATCCAAGCTGGTAAACTTGTTGCAGAGTTTTATAGAGTAGCCTTCATGTATGCAGCTGGAAAACTAACATATTCGGCGACCCTTTGGTTTTTTTCTTCAAAAAAGTGTGTTGGCTTGCTACATGCTGTATAATGCCCTTATCTTATTCTGCCTACCGTATGTAAGCATTCCAGGTTTGATTGTTAGGGGGGATTGGGGCCTTTGTTTCGCAACAACGATGGCGACCCAATTCTCGTTTGTGATTTTTAACCGTTTTATTTTTGCCGCCTTAATTCCATGTCTTTTCTCTTTTGTGCTAATCATGGTAATCAAACTCGCGAGTCAACTCGCAAACTCGTACGAGTTTGTGAGTTGGCTCAGCAAACCTGGTTGGACCGGACTCAAAAATCAAAACCGGTCAAACCCGGTCAAAATCAAGTTGACTCGTAAAATCGGACCGGATCGGTCTGATTTTATGAGTTCGTCATATTTCAGTGTGCGCAGCGTAGGGTTTTCTTCTTTCTTCAATTCTATTTTTCATTTCAGAAATCACCCTTCTTTCCTTCACTGCCTCGACGCTCCCAGCTCTCACCCAGGTCCCAGTCACCCCCAAATTCCTAAACTCAGCCTCTCACGGTCTCACTCACCCCCAAAATCATTTGATTCAGTTCTCACTTCTCAGCATCTCAAGTGTCAGTGTCTCACCCCCACAATCTTCTCATCTCTTCTCTTCTCTTCTCGGGCACAAAATCCCCAAATCATCAGTCTTCCCCAGATCGTCCTCGTCAGTCTTCCCCAGATCATCTGCTATCTGTGTTGCAGACTTGCAGTTCATCGCCAACTCGCCATTACAGGTTAGTTGGTCTTCTCTTCTCAAGCGTTGATTTTTGTTTTGTTGGTCAATAATGTGAGAAATTATTTTGTTGAATTGGGTTAGTTTCAATGTTGCATGATTTTTGTTTTGTTGCTCAATAATGTCAGAAATTATATTGATGAATTGGGTTAGTTTCAATTTTACATGATTTTTGTTTTGTTGCTCAATAATGTCAGAAATTATTTTGATGAATTGGGTTAGTTTCAATGTTGCATGAATTGGGTTCAATAATGTCCACCAAACCCTTGTCAATATAATTTCTTCAGGTATAGATTGGTCCTTGTCTCCTTTTAATTTTTCTGTGTTTTCTTAATTCAATAATTCCCAGTTAGGTATTGAAACAATACGATTACAAGTTAGTTTTGTAAGAAAAATTAGTAGTTAATGACATAAAATATAGTTCAGCAGTGAAACTTGAGAGAGAGAAAAGGATAATCTAAAACCAAGATGCAAATGCATGAGGTAGTTAAAGAGGCTCAAGCTCTGTTCTTGATGACCATAAAAAAGAAACAGGAAATTATTAAGAAGAATGAATGGTTTGAAAATACAAGTAACCTTACCATTCCAAAAAAGCTTGTGATTAGAAGACTCTTCCTTACTTGTCTGTCCATTAAGGAAGATGTAATAGTTGTGCCTGGAAGAAGCCAGTCAGATTAAAACATGGTTGCAAATTGTAAGGTTATGCATCTGATTCAGAAAGAAAGATACAAAAATTTACCAAAGACGTTTGGTGCCCTAACAAGAGCACTAGCAGCAACATCTGATGCAATGCCAGCACTACGAAACACAGCAGTTGAATAATACACCACAGCATAATGTTGGAGCTCAATCTCGTACTAGCAATATCGGTGTTAGCACCGGTAGTACTAGTAATCTTTTTCATTGTGATGCTATTGATGCAATTCCTGGACATAGTGAGGGGGATGAAACTGAAGCTTGTTTTAGTTTACATTGTATGCCAGCTGAAGATTTGTTTTAAATTTGTTAGTTTTTAACTTATGAACTTTTAGGAACATAATTATTTTGTAATGTGTTTTGAAGTTATTTTACATCATGTATGAACCTAAACTAATTAAGTTTTATGTCCATAATTATGCTATTTTGTATTCAGAAATATTTTACATACGATTTTACGATTTCTTTTCTCACACAATTTTAGTTGTGATTTTACAATTTTTGTACGGACAAATTCGGGTACGATCTTACGATTTTACGATCCGATTTTTCGAAGCCCCTTTCGATTCATATCAAAATCTCGATTTTGACAACCTTGGTGCTAATACAGCATGGACTTTAACAGTAAAAATATCTATCTAACTAAAAAAATAATTATCTATGAATTGGATTTGAGGGGCAAATAAGTCTTTTCATGGGATCATTATATATATATATATATATATATATCCTAGTAAAATAACCTAAATATGCCTGAAAAAAACCCATTCAACTCAGCTATTTTAGAATTCTATTTTTAAGCCACAATTATATTAAAATGTTACTCTTGGATTCAAGATTTTTTTTAATTTTTTTATTATTATTACTACTACTTTCTTGTTGGGGTTTATTTTTGTTATTTTCAAGTGGGACTTATAGGCAATTTGATATTTGATAAGTAAGAACTCATGAGGTTACAAAACCATGATTTGTTTTTCTTAGAATTTAGGTGGTTATGCCTTCTCTCTATTCTATAACATGTTCTTGAAGGTTATGGTGATTCCTAACTAGAAAAAGCACATTTAAAAACTATGTTTTGTGGGTGTGCTCTTTTTTAGTCAAGGTTAACCCTATAAGGTATTTTGTTAAAACTGTAATTGAACTTGGGGAGTCAACATGTCATTAATGGACTTGAATCATACAAAGAGGATGTAAAACTACCATTAGAAACAAACCACACTTGATTTGAATCTCTATAACTCAATGTTTATTGATTGGAATATCGATTCCTGATTAAATTAGGTATGTTTAATAAAGATGAGGATGACTAAGGAATATTGTTGATTTTATATAGCCAAATAAGTTGTAAACATTTGATGTAGGTGGCTAAAATTTATAGGTGAAGTGTTCTCACTAGCTTGATCTCAGTTGTATCTCTTGAAGTAGTTAAAGACGATACATTCATTCATCTTAAGATGGTTTCTTGATCTGTTTTTCATGTGAAGAAGAATACTGATTGAATGATATGTCACTTGGTTTCTTCATTAGATTTTGAATGACACATCATCCATTACTAAACCCTGAAAATTTGGGTTTTTGAATTTTCTATTTTGCCTTGTATTTTTAGTTTTAGCACTTATATCATCAATGAAATCAAAAACCTTATTGGTTTTTGCAATTCCATCTCTACAAATATTATTGGAATATTTAATTCACACTTATTGATGCGAACCTCGTGATCACATGGTAACGCAACCCACAACCAAGAATGAGATCTAATCCCGGAAAGCCGAAATAGGTCTGATAGGAGTGTGACACAATGAAAACCTACCCCAAGGCACCAACATTATTGGAATGAGTAGAATGACGCCACGAAACCAGTTAATCTTCGATAAGTTAGATTTAGTTCGTTCAAGAACTAAAGAATACAAGAATCACTCTCACACATAAACTGAAAAGCTCATAATTAAATTTCATCAATGGCTGCCGAAATTTAGGTTATATGAGTTTAAATAGTCTTTGAAAAATTAACCTTAATGGACTCCTTACGGGGACTTAAATGAGGTCCACTCAAAACTGACTCATAATCCTAAATTGAAAAGCTCATGACTTAATCCAAGCAATCCTTGAATCCTAGCTAAAAACAAAGTCTTAATTAAGCCCAAAAAAGTCTTGGGTTGTAGCTAACAAAATTAAATAAAAACCATAAAGCTTGTTTTATAGGCTTCCATCCAGCCCGTTAATCTCATGTTTCCAAGTTGTAGTAGGATTCTTTTGGCTCCTTTGTTGTCCTCACTTTATGGCCCAAATAAGGTTGTATTGGACCCCTCCTGTATATTGATACTTAAACCAAGGTTGTAAAATCCGTTCCGGGTACCGTTCCGGTTTTTTGTTTGGAACGGAACGTTCCGGTTTCGGTGCATTCCGGCGTTCCGTTCCGGTTTTGTACTGTTCATATTTATTTAATTATATATATGAAAAAAATAAAATATTAATTTAATAAGTATAATTTAAATTCAAGATAAATAAAATTTAAATTATACAATACAAACATGATCTCAAAATTAGAAACATCTTTAAAATTCTTTATGTGTTTTTTTTTATGCAACTCACACACCCATTCTCCTTTTTCATTATATTTTTTTTGGGTACATATTACAATTACATAACATATACAAGAAATAGAAATAATAATTTAAAACAAATACATGAAAATCTAAAAAATTATCTTAATACAAGAATTAGTACAAATTCTATAATTATAGAGCACCAGGCACTAACACTTCCACAATGTACATTTTAATATAGTTTAAAAAACACTTCACAGCATAATCTCAAACACCATCAACACATCCAATCCTCATTGTAATAAATCATAAGACCTCAACAAATCTGGACCATCCATTTTCAGAACAAGTGTTTCATTTTCAGTAGAAACATACAATCAGGAAAAGCCATGCGTAGTGAGTAACCCCTGACCGAGCCTAGACTGAAAAGTTAAAATAATATAGGGAATGAATTGAAATGTTAGAAACAGTACAGGGACTGCAAACATAACTCAACCCTCATCACCAAACCCTAAGTATATAAGCTAACTTACTAAACCCTATCTCTTCATTTCACAGCCGTCAGCCTCCTTTCCCTCAGACTCCTCTCTCTCTCTTTCTCACTTCATCCTATCATCGTTCTCTCTGTTTTTTGTTTTGAAAAAATTAAATCAAACAGACAAATGGCAGATGAGTGGCCGATCTGTGAAGGGGGCAGGGTCGTGAAGCAGGCGAAGGCCATTGATGAAGGCTATGGGGATGAAAAGAGGGGAAGCCGTCGGAGAGGGAAGGGAGATGATGGCTGACACCGGAACGGAACCCCCGATACAAAACCGGGGCGTTCCGGCCGGAATGGCCAGATCGGTCCGGAATTCTACCCGGGATGAAAACGTCGCCGTTTTGTCCCGGATTTTTCAGTGGAACGGGCTGTTTCGGCCGTTCTGGCCGGAACGGAACGGGATTTATAACCTTGACTTAAACAGTCCTTACAATTCTGACTCAGTTGAAACCTTCAAAACCACAAATCAAACCCCTGAACATGTAATGGGTCCTTGCTAGTGTTTCTAGGCCGGTTTGCATCACTTCTCAATCATCTTAGTTTTTTGTTATGTTTTTATCCAATTTAATCCTTAATCAAACCTTGAATTTCTTTCAATTAACCCCCTAATCTTATAGTTATTATGAATTGATTTGAATTAGACCTTTAAACTTATCTCTTATTCAATTGAGACCTTCATTAATTAAGTCAATTAAAGTTATTAAGAGTTTAATCAAGTCCTTGAACTTAATTCATTCTTCCAATTTTGGTCAAATTCACTTTCAAAAATATTTCTAGCTTCAATTAAGTCAAATAAACTCATTAGAAGTTTAATTAAGCCCTTGAACCTAATCAATTCTTTCAAATTGACCTTCAACTTATTTTTGTCAAATTGACTTTCAAACTTATTTCTCTTTAAAGTAACTCTTTCTTCAACCTATCTTGTCAATAATATTCTAATCTAACTATTTATCTAACATTTTGACTTGTTGCAGCTTAGGATCTTGTCTATTTGTAGTTGTAAAAAATATTGTGGATTTATATTTTTTTACTTTTAAATAATAAAAATATAAAATAATTTTTGGGGCCTAAACTAGGTTTTAACAAAAAGAAAAATAAAAAAAACAACTCAAGATTACCTAGGTTAACCCACCAAGCTTGTGATTTGGGTTATGATATTGAGATAATCCCATAAAAAAATTAGAACATATTATGAAGCACAAGCCTGCGACTTTGATAATGAGAAAGAAATAACCTCATAAAAAAAGCAAAGAAAAATTAATCATGAAGTTTAATTCCAAATAAATAAAATATTGAAGGATAAAATTTAAAAAAAAAATCAAATTAAAATAGAGAAAAATCCCAAGTCAATTCAATTATTTTGTTAAATTCACAAACAAGGTCATAAGACTAGAGACCAATAAAAAGAAGTTAAAACAAATCAAGAAGCATAATTCTCAATAAAATAAATATTAAAGATGAAATTAAAAATATATATATAAATGGTGTCCTGATTTCACTATTTCAATTTTTATTGTTCACACAAAAACAAATTACTGTGGATTGCAACAGTAAATTATCATTTTACCCCTATGACCGAAAAATTTAACCCCCGGGACCAGGACCATTTTAGAAATTTCTAGGGGACAAGGATGGTAATTTTTTAATTCTTTACACAATAAAACTATTATTTTACCTCTGGGTTCTGAGGACATGACGTGGAACAGTTGAGGGTGTTTCCAGTTTTTTTCAATTTTTTGCACAGTAAAACGACAAAATAGCCCTTGAAAACGACAAAAAAGAACACCTGAAACCAGGGGTTTTGCGGTACTTTCACCCCTAATTTTTTCGTAGACATCACTGGGTCCAGGGGTGTATAGGCAATTTATCATTTTTTATTGTTTCTTTTTCTGGAACACTAGAAGTGTGTTGTACGAACGTGCCAATAATATTTCACTCACACAACCTTTTGGGCGATGTAAATTGCACTTCCGCCATGTCACCTAGTGTGCCTCCCGGTGTGATGCATGTCATGTGAAGGTGTTCGTGGAATCGCCGATGGACGGTTTTTCTTCCCTCCCTTTTCACTCTCCAGCTGTTGGAAAGTGCGATATGATCCTTCATATTTGTGGGTGTTTCATTTCAGTCCCTAGTCTTTTATTTTGTTTTTCTTATTGATTTCTTCAATGAAAATTTCAATTATTTTCAATTATGCCCTTCAATTGAAATTGATTATATATGGTATGTTTCATTTCAGTCTTTACTCTTTTGATTTTTGGTTTGTTTTTTGCTCCTTTAATAATTTTGGTATGCAAGTTTTAATTTGTTCTAATTTTGTTCTCCAATTGAAATTGGTCATAAATGCTACTTTTCATTTTAGTCCTTATTCTTTTAATTTTTTCAACAGTTACACTGTATTGTTTTTTTTTTAAAAATCCCTTTAATTTTTTCGATCCCAAAGTTTTGACTTGTTTCATTTTTGTCCTTCAATTGGAATTAATTATATATTTTGTTTTTCATTTGGCACTTATGCTTTTTTTTCATTTATTCTTTGTTGGGATTTTATTTTTATTTGGTTCTGTTATGAAATTTTAATTTATGTTGGTTACACTGGATTTGTTTTTAAAATTCTTTTACTGTTTTTCGGTCTCAAGGGATTTGCTGCAGTTTTGTCATACGATTGGAATTAATTATATTGACACGTATTCTTTTAATTTTTTTAGTATTAATTCCTTTCATCTTTTTGGTCCTTCTTGGATAATATTTGTTTTTTGTCCGCATTTATTTATTTATGCTTTAGATTTTGTTTTTATTTTCTGTCATTTCATTTTTATTAGATTCTGTTCTGAAATTTTAATTTATGTTGGTGATCATTTTAAAATTAATATTGTTCCCTTTTTCCCTTTGTTTTTTTTTTTTGTTTTATGTTATTTTTATTTGTTTTTTGGAAAAGATAATTTTATGATTTTATTGTTTGCACAATAATAATGATAATTTTAGTGATATTTTTTTTATTGTTTTTTTGTAAAAATATTTTACTTTTTTTTTTAATTCTTTGAGACAATTTAATGAATTAACTGTTTGGACTGTAATGTTGATAATAATTTTAACTGTTATAGTAATGATAATGATAGTAACGTAGGGATGAATTTTCAGTTCATGTTTTCTTCTTTTTGGAGATAGAAAATTAATTACTTATTTTGTTATTTGATTATTGCAGGTGTTTTCACAATTTATATTTTGTTTGTTGTGTTTAATTTAAATTGAATTATGAAATGAATTAATCTTAATACAATCAATTTAATAATTCAGATATCAAAATCTTCTTGTTTTTTTAATGATAATAATAAGTTTATATTCATTGAAACCTATTAAACAAATAAATTTATATCCATTTAAAATTCATATATTTTATAAAAAAACTCGCATTTCACAGGATTATGCACAAATTCATTATTTTGCCAAAATTTATATTATAATAAAAAACTCACAAATTAATATTTTTTTGCGTTGAAAAAAATATGTTTTCGACCATGACAATGCGCGGGGGCAATGGCTACTCTCTCTCTCTCTCTCTCTCTCTCTCTATATATATATATATATATATATATATATATAGAGAGAGAGAGAGAGAGAGAGAGAGAGAGAGAGAGAGTCCTTCACCAAAATATCATAGCCATTAGTCACAAGTTATTTGTATTCCTTCAAAATACCCCCAGCCTCCAATTTCACACACCTTTATTGAGTGGGATTTTAGTCCCAGTTAACTACAGCCTACAAATGTCCTGAAGTAGGAACACTCGGCACTCAGAACTAGTTTTATTAAAGATATCATCAGATCAGATGTTGTTTTCATGTTTTCGTCGGATTTATTTAGCAATACAACTCTGTTCCGCTCCAATTATATTTCTAGATTCTCTCTTTTCCTGCATTCCTTAGTATTCCTGTTGACACATATGATGCTGGATTTATGGCCTTTCTTATCTTGATTAAATTCCACGCAGTGTTAGTACATTGGCCAGTAGTCGCAAGCATATCCTCTGTAATTTCCCCTGCATTCTCACCGAACCTGAGGAGCATGATCCGGGAAAAAATCATCATCAACTGGCGTAGCAATTTATCTCAAGAATTGAAAAGAAAAAAGAAATAAGCTTCGAAATTTCAAGAAATGTTGCTGTTACCAGTTCTTAATTAGTTTGGCACACATCAGTAGTAGATCAGGAAAATCACAAATGGAACTTCCTATGTCGAGTTCATTTGCAGAGAGCTATTGTCTCTTTGAGAATTTACAAGAATATTTTAAATAAAAAGAAATATAGGAAATGTATCTGAATCTGTTTCTAATCAAAACTCCTGTATAAGATGATATAGTCAGGAATTCATTTTTTGACCATTTACCTGTCAGTGACAATTCTAGAGGTGGCAATGGTGGTTGCAGAAAGAACTTGTTTTTCAGCAACTTCAGCTGCGGATAGAATCTTATCTGTTTTCAACGTTGTAAACTTAGTTACCACTTCTTTTCCTCAAACATTGTGTTCGGCACAACACTCTGAAGTCTGAACTATGAATATATACATATTGCAAGTGTATTTTACTTACTAACAGCATCGAGTGAAGCAAAGAGGACCTCGCCTGGAACCGAAGCTAGGAATTTCTTTCCTGCCTGGGAGTTTACCATGGGTGTCATCACAGATCCAGTGGCAGCCTCAACAACATCAAGTGTGGCTTTGCTAAGATTTTCTGTCATCTTGGATAAATTTCTCACACTATAAATCAAATAGCCAATAGCAGATTCGTAAATATTTTGAACGATCACATAAAAGTGATGAAAATCTATAACGGTGCACTTACATTGGGTTAATTACTTACCGTTTTAATCTTTTGTTGGCTCTACTCTTGTTTGTGTCTCCACCATTCGTATTTCTTTCAATCTCACGAGCTTTGAATCCATTTTCCTCCTCTGCACCACGAGTTAAGAGCATCTCTCCAACATTGCGAACCTGCTTTTCCCAACTCTCCTCAGAATTCAGATAATTTAAGTTCAGATGTGAGGTATCCCGTCCAATGTTCTTAAAAGCAAGAGAATTTTATAATTTGTGATGTTCTTTTAACCAATTTAATCATATCAGCGTATGATCTTCAATAAGTTTTCAGGTACGTGTAGTTATGCCATTGTTCTACTAAGAAACACTTACCTGAGTGCTATAAATGTTGCTACACATGAAGACACCCTTGACAATCTGACCTGTACCCTGAGCAATGGCCTTGGCCAAGACATTATTATAATCTTCAATTCTAGGAGCAAACTCTTTCCAATCAATATTTTTAGTCCTAATTGCTGTAGAGGCAGAGAAACATGAGTGTTCACTTAGAAATGAATCGAGCGAGGACAAGCTGCTACGATACTGTTCAGAAAAAGTAACTCCGTAGCTCAGAGAACCACCATCTACCAATGGTAAAGAAAACAAATAGTTGAGAGAATCAAGCTTCACAACCGGCTCATCTTTTGTCAGTGGCCATTGGAGATCACCAGCTTTTATTATGGTAGCAATAGCAACACTCTTGTCCAAGACTCGAGCAATCGTGAATTTGCCCTTAGCAACTTCTAGAGCTTCTCCTTCATACATCAGATAAACTGTGCATCCTGGAAACTGCAATAGAACTTCTTGGTTGATAAGTTTGGTTTCTGGGTTCTTCTGTTTTGGCGAGAGTATGATTTCAGGCCCACCATGCCGGAAAAAACCCATTTCTAATTCTATTCTTGCTTTCTCTCCGCAGAGAAAATTTTTGCTTATGAATGGGCAGGAAGAAAGAAAGACAAGAAGCAGATGGAATGACACAAAGTTATGCCCCAGGCTGTAAAAAAAGCTATACTGTGAGGATTGATTCTCCTTATCTTCAACTAAATTCTATTCCTGATTCCTGGTGAATAATTTTATCTTCAGGCTGTGCTACTTCTGGTGGTGCAAAGTGATCAGAGCTTGAAATGGATTAGGCACTGGAAGAATTAAGATAACCCAACGGCAAGTAAGGTTTTTGTAGACAAATTATTGAATCCGAGGAAGATGAAACCTCAATGGCAATCTACACTTTCTGCAGCATTAGAGCATAAACTGTTCATATTTTGGAGCACTGGTCACATTAAAAATGTCAATAAAAATAATTTTTTAACTGAAGAAAATCGTGGATTGTATGCAATGCTGACATTAGTAACAATTAAACCAGGCATTTTGTCATATTCTTCAATTTTGACAACAATTTGCTGCTCTAGTGACCAGTTTTTTTTTTACCAAAACCAAGTGAACAAAATTGGTCACTTTGGGTTCCAGTTTTCTTCAAAATCATGGTTAACTGGCACATTTGAGGTTAAAATAAAAATAGGATTCATTCAATTTTGAATTTGAAAATTTGTCAAAATTTAATTTTTTACATGATTTAAATAAATTATACGCAATAAAAAATTGATCTAAAAGAAGTATTAGATGGCATCTTTTGGACATATCCAAAACCCTTCCAAAAGATTATGTTTTGAACAAATCCAAGAAAATAAAATATAATGGTTTATTTAGTAAGAATGAGCGAGTTTGCCCGCGTGCTGCGCTAGACTTTTTTTATGTAAGAAACTGATTGATTTTATGCATGTTGTAATTTGTTATTTTAATATTTAATTAGTAAAATTATAATTGATAGAATATGTTAGAAATGGGGTATTTTTTTCTGCCTAAAAGTGATTGAATGTTGCTACTGTTAAAATTATTTTGATAATTATTTAATAGGTAGATTGTACAATTGGAATCGAATTTTTTTTTTTGTGATTGTTGTGTATGTTTTATTTGTTTCATGAATTCTTTCATTAGCAAATAGTAAAATTATAATTGTTGAATTGTAGCATAGATGAGTGATTTGTTTTATGTAGCAAACAATTTCATTGATTGTTTTGTTTTAACTACTTTGGTAATAATTTAATTAGTAGATAGCAAAACCATAATTGATCAAATTGACTAAAAATATATTATTTTTTGCCTGAAAAATACTAATTGTTTGTTGGGCATGTTTTAATATTTGCCGAATAATTTATTTAACAGATAGCAAAAATGCAACTACTAAAATTTACCACAAATTATTATTTCAGATTTTTTCTTCATATAATTATATTAAAAAAAATTAGAACAATGAGATTAAATTAATGTGAGATTTTTAAAGAAAAATCAGTTCAATTTTTTTAAAATATTTTAAGACAATAATATGAAGAAAAAAAATATCACAATATATAATTAGTCTTTCCTATTTTTAAGGAAAAAATACCAAAAATAATATATATAAAAATTTAGGACCATTAACAATTTTGTTACATGTTATAAATATTTGGTGGCAACTGTGGCGAAATGCAGGATAATTTTTTATTTATTATTGTAGATAATTTCTTACAATTTTTCCACTTGTCTTGTCTACATGTGGTTTCGTATATTTTTTTTCATGATATGAAATATGAAAAATCATACATAAAAAAAGATACGATAGTTTTTTTTTCATAAAAATAACATTGACCAATGAATTTTTGTCACATTTATTATAGCTTTCATTATAAATATTATTATACATAATTAATATTCTAATTATTATTGGTCATACTATCGATGACATCATAATTATTGTTAGAAAATGAATTTTTATTTTATTTTTTAAGATATATTCCTCATATTATAAATATTTTAGAATACAGATAGTAAATTATTAATTCTTGAAAATAATAAATAGTTCATTTATATATATATATATATATATATATATATATATATATATATATATATATATATATATATGGGGTAAATTTGTATTTAGCTATTTAAAAAAATATGTGCAATAACCTTAATGCCCTCGGAGGTTCCTGTGTATTTTTGTCTTATTCATCGGTATTAGAAAAAAAAATCAAAAAAAAAAATATAAGAAAAAAGTGGGTCTTGGGATTATTCGTGTTGTGCGTAAACTGGCCCGAACACCCTGGTTATAAAAAAAATGCATACGTGGGAAAAAAATCATAGTGTTCATAAGCTGTCCCGGACACCCCAATTAGGAAAAAAAAACTAAAAAAATGTATAAGTGGCCAAGAAAACACAGGAAAAAAAATGTAAAAAAATAGATCCGGAGATTAGTCGTGGCGCGTGTAAGCTTCCCCTGTCATCCTGGTTATAAGAAAATGAAAAAAAGTGCAAGGGGAAAGCATTTTTTACTGTTCATTATAGTGATTTTCATTGTTCATTCATGTTTGAAAGTAAGCGTAATCTTACCTCGATACCCCGGTTATTAAATAAAAGCGGGGAAAAAAATATATAGGTGGAAAAAAAAACAGGAAAAAAACATGTTAGAATAAAAAGTGGATATGAAGATCGTGGCGCGCGTAAGCTGCCCCAGATACCCTGGTCATAAAAGAAACATAAAATAGGAAGCCCGATTATAAGAAGAGAAATGTAAGGGGAAAACACCTTTTCAAATAGTAATGAGAAAAACAAATCGTGGTGCACGTAAACTACTGACCCGGACACCCAGTCATAAGAAAAACCTAAAAAAATATAAGTGGCAAAAAAAAAAGGAAACAAATGTAAAAACAAAATGGGTCAAGAGATTGGTCGTGGTGCGTGTAAGCTGCAATGGATACCCCAGCTATTAAAAAAATAAATAAAAAAAGCCTTGTTTTTTTTTTTAAAAAAAAAGAAGAAGAAAGCAACAATGAATATCATTGTTCATTCATTGTTTCAAATGGGCATTCTCCTTTTGCTATAGTTAATGTGCATTTTTGTGTTATTCATGGGTGTTGGGAAAAAAGATAAGAAAAAAATTATAAAAAAGTGGGTCTTAAGATTATTCGTGGCATGCATAAACTGACCCAGATACCCTGATTATAAAAAAATGAATACGTGGAGGAAAAAAATCATGGTGATCGTAAGCTGACTCGGACACCCCGGTTACTAAAAAAACCTAAAAACAATGTATAAGTGGCAAAAAAACACGAAAAAAAATGTAAAAAAAATTGGATTCAGAGATTAGTTGTGGCGCGCATAAACTATCAGGTATTAAAAAAAAGTGCAAGGGGAAAACACCTTTTAATGTTCATTATAGTGATTTTGATGGTTCATTCCTGTTTGAAAGTAAGCGTAAGCTGACCCGGACACCCCGATTATTAAAAAAAGTGGGAAAAAATATAAAGGTGGAAAAAAAATAGGAAAAAAACATGTTAAAATAAAAAGTGGATCCGGAGATTAATCATGACGCGTGTAAACTTCTCTGGACACCCCGATTATAAAAAAAAAAGGAGGCCCGGTTATAAGAAAAAGCATGGGGAAAACACTTTTTCAAACAGTATTGAGAAAAAAAATGTGGTGCATGTAAACTGACCCGAACACTCGGTCATAAAAAAACCAAAAAAAAATTATAAGTGGCAAAAAAAAGGAAAAAAATTTTAAAAAAAAAATAGGTTTGGAGATTAGTCGTGGTGCATGTAAGATGCAATGGATACTCTGATTATTAAAAACAACTAAAAAAAAGGTCGGTTAAAAAAAAAACAGAAAGCGCCTTTTGAAATAGTGAATATCATTGTTCATTCACTAAGCTGACCCGGGCATCCCAATTAGAAAAAAAAAACTAAAAAAATGTATAAGTGACAAAAAAAAACATAGGAAAAAATGTAAAAGAAAGTGGAATCCAGAGATTAGTCGTGGCGTGCCTAAGCTGCCCTAGACAGCCCGGTTATCAAAAAAAAGGTGCAAGGGGAAAGCACCTTTTACTATTCATTACAGTGATTTTGACTATTCATTCATGTTTGAAAGTAAGTGTAAGCTGACCCGGATACCCCGTTTATTAAAAAAAAGCAGGAAATAATGTATAGGTGAAAAAAACAGGAAAAACATGTTAAAATAAAAGGTGGATTCGGAGATTAGTCATGACGCGCGTAAGCTGCTCTGGACACCCTGGTCATAAAAAAAGGAAGTCTGGTTATAAGAAAAAAAATACATGGGGAAAACACATTTTCAAACAGTAATGAGAAAAAAGGTCATGGTGCGTATAAACTGACCTGGACACCGATCATAAAAAAAAAACCAAACAAAATATATAATTAGCAAGAAAAAAAGGAAAAAAATGTTAAAAAAATAGGTTCAGAGATTAGTCATGATGCGTGTAGGCTGCAATGGATACTCCAATTATTAAAAAAAAAACAAAAAAAAAAGTTCGGTTAAAACAACACAACAACGAAGAGCGCCTTTTGAAACAATGAATGAATAGTGAATATTACTGTTCATTCGCTGTTTCAAATGGTCGATCTCCTTCAGCTAGAGGTAATATCAAGCTCTAAGCAAACTAAATTTTAGACTTAAACCCAACCTTGAGGCAATATCTTTTTTGATAACTTAATGTTCAGCTTGAGTTTCGTCTGGAGAATCTCATTTCTCTTGTGTAGCACATGGAATAGGTATGATCTATAGAAAATTTAGGGGATTCACAATTACAATGAAAAATACCATACTTTATTGATAGGAGATGAACTGTATATATACAAGTTTGAAAGCTATGTTAGGCATAAACATTGCCTGAATAATTGTTGAAAATAAAATACAATTAATGCTAATATTTGTACAGATATTGTAACAGTTATATTTTCTAAAGATGGAAAGATGCTTGATTTGTTTGATCCTTGCCGAGATGGTGCTTAGGCAGATTTTGTGGGAGGATCCTCAATATGATCAACTTCTTTATTTTTTCCATTACTAATAGTTTTTCAAACTCTTTAAAGCCAAAACCTGTTAGGTATAATTCTAGGTTAATACAGAATAATCAAAGTTATTTGTTGAGAGAATTCTAATAGCTTTGGTCTCGGTTTATAAAACTCTCTATAAAAGAAAAGGAGCATTCTAGTTTGTTTTTCATGCACTAGTTTGGACAGCATTGCTGCATAATTTTTTACTCTTCTTCTATCAAATTTTCCAATTTTCTCCCCTATTTTAAGCTTTTATTTTGCTCTTCGCAGCCTATGGGTCTAGGTTTGAAATAATTCCTAGATTACAAAAGATTATTTTTTACCAATTTAAATTTGTGTTTGGATGTAGAAAACTCATTATCTTGATCACCCCCATGGAATAAATCTAATCAACTTCCTTAAGGTTTTTTCAGAACTAACTCTTCATAACCTAGATATTTTCTTACAACTCTTTTTAAAAAAATATTTTTGGTTTAATTATAGTTTTATATTTAGTGGAAGAAATTCTCTATAAAAAGAGTTGAAAAAGATTGTTTGTGGTTGGTTTTCTATGCGTTATTTTGGAAGAATTTTCATCTTTTTTACCACCTTTTTCTAGTTTTTCTCCTCTATTCTAAGCTCTAGATTTGCTCTTCATGTTCTTCCTAATCAAGAGCTTCTTCAGTTTTTTTTTTCATATTTGAATCTTCTTAACTGGGTAGTTTTTGTTGCTATTTAAAACAAAAAGAAATATCAGGTTTAATTCTGATTTTATAGAGAGTAGTCAAATTTGTTAGTAGAAAATGGCTGCTGACTGACTGCAGAAATATAATGCCAAAAGAAGTTATTTATCTAGAACTTGGAGTCTGGAACTTTGTGTAGAAGTGAGCTTTTTTTCGAGTAAACGTATTTTACAATGTTAATTGAGAATTCAATGAAAAATTATCTTTAAACACTTTCTTATCTAGTCTAAAATTATACTGGTGTCATAGTCTTTGAAGTCTGGCAAATTCACACACGAGGGCAAGCATGCATATTGCATCTGGAGTGTTATTACTTGTCACGGAGCCTCTGAGGTTGTAGTTAGAGCATGTCTTTCATCTACTTCAGCTGCGTCTATAATCTTGTCTGTGGTTTGAAAAATTAAGAAATGCCATCACCTCGTCATATATTTGATGGAAGTGGATCAGGTTAAGAGTTCAGTTTCAGTAGCATCAAGTGAAGCCAAGAGTACTTCTCCTGGAACCATGGACAGGAATGCCTTTCCATCTTGAGATTTAACCAGAGGTGTCATCGCTGATCCAGTGGTAATGCCACCACCATCAAGCATAGTTTTACTCAGTTTTTCTGTCATCTTGGACAGCTTCCTCGCACTATGTTATTAACAGTATAAAGCAACAATCATACATTTGAGTTGAAGAAAAGGGTGGTAAATTTTTTGTCATCTTCTAATCAATTGTAATGAAATTGGACTTATCTTAGGACACTGTTTTATGCTTTCGTTGACTTAGCTCTTCTTTGTGGCCCTAGCATTTCTGTTGGTGCTAATTTCTTCTGCTATGGCACCATTTTTTTCCTCTGCAGGCTCTGGATAAAAGCATTTCCCCTCCCTTGTGGACCCGAACCACTATCTATAGCGATGTGAAGGATGGTACGTCTTTTTTGTCAAACAAACTATTCTAACGTATTAGTATAAACTCTTGTCTTACACAGGCCTAAGACTCAATTATCACTCAATGAACCATAAAATTTAGTTCAGATGATACTGATATAGAAATTGAAAGAAACAATGATTTGTAATTAAAGAGAACCTGGTTAGTGGAAGCATTGCCTCATTTGAAGATGCTCTTGCTAATCTGACCATTATCTCCAGCAATAGCCTCGGCCGAAAAATTGTTATAATATTCAACATTTGGAGCAAACTCTTTCTAGTCAAGATTTCTTGTACTTCTAGCTGATGATGCTGCCGCCCCAGAAAAGCATGAGTGCTCACAAAGCAATGAGACCATCAAGCCCAAACTGCTTCCATAGGAGTCATGTAAAGTAGGGAGAAAGGAGGTTCTGTAATTGCTATTTCAGTATTGTAATTTGGCTATAAATGAGCTTGCAATGTAAGAGTAAAATACACAATCGAATATACAGAGATTATTTCGTATTTCAAATTCTAACAAATTGCTTCCATAGTTCTCCAAGAATGTGACTCCATAGTCTTTCATTGGCAAAGAGAACAAATAATGTAAAGCTTCAAGCTTAACAGCTGGCTCATCATTTGTCAAAGGCAATTGAACATCAACTTCAACTAAAACCATTGTAGCAAGACAAACCAGAAATCTGACAAGAAAGAAGTCTCCTTTGGCAAGTTTCAGAGCTTCACCACCTTCATCAGGTGAGCGGTGCATGCTGGGATTTGCAAAAGAAGTTTTTGTTTGAGATTTTTGGGTTCTGCAGGGTTTTGTTGCTGTGATAGGAAAGTAGATACAGGTGCGGTAGTTTTCATGTTTGAAGATCTTTTAGTCCTGAGACAACCGTTTTTTTTTCTGGAGGTCTTTTTTTGTGTAAATAAGACAGGCAGAGGCTAGCAACTGCGGGGGGGGGGGGGGGTTGCTTTATTGGTCTGGATGAGAGCTGTTTGTGATAGAAAGTAACTGGAAGAAGTATGAAAAGGGAAGAGAGAGAGAGAGAGAGAGATTGGTCAGCAAAGAACAGAGAGACTCTGGAATATTTTGCTGGTTATTATTCAACATATCTGCATAATGGCTCCCTCCGTCGGTAATTAAGCCCTCACAGAGTTTTGTAACAGAAAGTATAGAGTTTGTAACATAAATTATAACAAACATCAACCAATTGACACGTGGCTAACTAACTAACCAAATGTTTTTCCCTCCAACTATTAACTCCTACCAGCGACTGTGGGACTGCTGTTGTTGTTGCCTCACTACTAGGTGGGGAAGACGTGTTGTTACTGCTATCGTGGATGGTGGAAAGGAAGCAATGTTGGTGTTGTCGACGTTTCATGGAGGAGAGGAAGTTTGTTGCTGCCAAAGTTTGCTCGCAGTGGAGGAAAGAATGTGATGTTGTTGTGGCCAATGGTAGAGAGGAAGAAAATAGTGTTGCCTCCACTATAGGTGGCCTAGGTTGAGAAGACTGAAGTTGCTGCCAATGAGGGTTTCTCACGATGGAGAAGAGTAATTGGTGTTGTCTGTGGTGTATGATAACAGAGAGCAATAAAAATGGTTTTTTTTTTCATCCCTGTTATATGTTTACTCTTCTCCTTTATTATCTCCCCTTGTTCCTCTGTTCACATTTTTGTTCGCTCTTCCCCCTCCATTGTTGTATATTGAAGGTATTTTTAGGGTAAAGGTTGCCTCTATTATCAATTTCTGCACGTAGTGATGCGGACCAGCCCAAAAACACCAGCAAGGACCCATTACATGTTCCAAATGGTCCAATGACGCGGTCTAGGACAAAGGCATTGAAAGAGGCAATCAACCCAAAAACACCAGCAAAGACCCATTACATGTTCCAAATGGTCCAATGACGCGGTCTAGGACAAAGGCATTGAAAGAGGCAATGAATGCATTGGTCTTGAAGGTTTCAACTCGGTCAGAATTGCAAGGACCATTGGAGTATCAAGAGGAGACCTTAGTACATCTTATCCATGCACAGGAGGGGTCCAATACAACCTTATTTGGGCCATGAAGTTAAGACAAAAAAAAAGGATCCAAAAGAATCCTACTACAACATGGAAACATGTGATTGATGGGCTGGATGGAAGAGAATAAATAAACCTTGTGGGCTTTATTTAAGTTAGTTAGCTATAGCTCAAGGCTTGTTTGGGCTTAATTAAGACTTTGTTTTCAGCTAGGATCCAAGGCTTGCTTGGATTAAGTAATGGGCCTTTTAATTTAGGATTTTGGGTCAGTTTTCAGTGGACCTCATTTAAGTCCACATAAGAGGTCCATTAGGGTTATTTTTTAAGAACTATTTAAACTCATGTAACCCTAATTTCAGCAGTCATTGATTAAACTTAATTCTGAACTTTTCAGTTTATGTGTGAGATTGATTCTTGCATTCTTTAGTTCTTGAACGAACTGAATCCGACTTATCGAAGATTAACTGGCTTCATGGCGTCATTCTACTCATTCCAATAGTGCTAGTGCCTTGGGGCAGGTTTCCATTGTGTCACACTCCTTTCAGACTTTATTTCGGCTTTCCGGGATCTTATCTCATTCTTGGTTGTGGGTTGCGTGATCACGAGGTTCGCATCACGTAGAAATAGTAGCTTTTTTCAACCCGACTCTTCCTCTTTTTATAACAGTGTTGGTATTGTAATGATGAAGGCGATGACACGCCTCCACTATATTAGATCAAGATATAAAAACAGTATTAACTGCCTTCAAATTTTATACAATGGCGCCAGTTTTGACAAATCTGATTTGATCTCTCAATTTATAAATACTTTAATTATATTTTTAATTTGATTTAAACATTTAATTTTGTATAATTTAACTTCATTGAACTTCAATAGCAGCCTCAAACTTACAAGTCTTTTTTATTTTGGTTGTTAGTCTCGGATTCATGTAATTTGACCCTGAATTGAGCATTAAACTTTATTTTTTTTTTCAATTTTACCCCTGATTTCATCCAATTGACTAGATAAAAATTAAATTTAGTCTAAAAAAATTAGAATTTTTTGGGCTCCAAAACTTTTTTTTACCAACTAAGCCCTTAATAAAATTAAATTGACTCATTTAAAGTATAATAAAGTCCTTCCACCTAATTAAATTCACCAATTGGACCCAAATTAATTCTTCAATATAATCAAACTTTATTAGCCCATGATTAAATCAAATTAACCTATTAAAAATCTAATTATTCCTTGGACTTCATTTATATGTTGTTTTGTTGTTGTGATGTCACGATCGCAAAATTAATTACCCTAACTTAAACACACAAGATAGTATAGAGTAAGCAAGAGGTTGATCTCATGAGGAAACTTTAGTTCAAATTTTCAAGCTGTTTATGCAATTGAGAAGGTTTGGTTGATGATTATCTAAACTAAGACAAAATTAAACAATAAAGCAAAATTAAATAAAACTGAAATTTATCAAGAAAATAAACTTTGGTTGCAAGTAAACATCCACCTACAAAAATCAGAAATAATCCTTGAAATGAAACTTCAATTTATATTCAGTGTTTTTTTCTTAATGTTGGTTAGTTAACAAATTCATCGTATGACTAACCCTAACCAACAAATTATCACAGTGTCCATACTAGTTCAATGGTAACCTTAAAAACTAGATAAATTGTTTAGTCTAGACAACATAACTGTCCGCAATTCATGTTGTTTTGTTAGAATGTTCTTCCTAAGATTAATAACGTAGATTTAAGCTCAGTTGCTTCACAAGTTTATATACCACAACTCCTGTTTTGATAGCAAACTTAACAATAAATTGGTCACTATAACAACTTAAAAACTACTCTAGCAATTAAGATAAACAATCATATACAATATGCATAGAAAAACAAACATATTCATTCATCATATAAGCTAAAAATAAATGAAAGAATAAATCTCAACCAAGAAAAAGAGTTTAGTCTTACATATCTATTGAAAAACTACTCTAAAAGATGAAAAAAAATATTTGAATTCTGGTTTTGTGGAGAGAGGATTTGTCATTCTTCTCTTCTACACGCCATCCTCTCTCCCATGTCTATTTTCTCTCTTTCTTTTTATATCCTAAGAAAATATTTTACAAATTTGTTATCCCTTAAGTATATAGTTTTACATTTAAATACTTCAATAACTATTTTTCTATAAAGAAGAAATATCCTTGCATAAAATCTTCAAGCTCTGACTTAAAGGATCTCAATTGTCGAAATAAAGACTTGGATGTCAGTTTGAATGCTTTGGGATGTAATTTGGATTTGTTTCTTCACAAAAATTGTTTGCCGACAAAATTCATGTGTCATCTTAGAAAACTCATATCTCTCTTATATGAGATATTTTTCTGCTAAAATTTTATAGGACGTAGTTTGCATCAAATGAAGTTTTGTAGCTTAAGCTATTCAATTTGGAATGCCCGAAGGTCAACATTGTCAGAATACAAGATTTGACTTAGAAGGTTATTGTTTCCATGCATTTTATTTATTTATTTATTTTTCTTGACATAGATTTCTAGAGAGATATGGATATTAGCTTTTTAATGTCACTAGAATCACTTCATTTTGACCCTTAGAACTCAAGTTATGCACAAAACATCGACTAAAGGCCAAATTTATTAATTACCTCAAATTTATTTCTTTTAATTTTTTCATCTAAAAGTACCTTCAAATATATAAAATATAGACAAAACATTAGATAAATATGAATAAAATTATAAAATAATATGGTTGCATGAAGTTGGTTTAAAATTTAATTTTGATTTATGTAAGTGTTTCATTTGAACTAGTTGGGTGTTTTATATAAGTGTTGCGTTATAAATTTTTTTGTTGACCAGGTCAACGTAATTGATCTGTGACCAAGTAATTCTATAGACATTGGGTCGGGCTTATAAAAACTATGGTTGTATTCCTGCAGAGTGTGACAAGATTTGATGAGTTGGCTCATAAAATCGGACGATTTTACAAGTCAACTCGCGATTTTAACAACCATACTGCAGACAAACCAAAATGCAAACCGACATTATAAACCGAAATAAACACGTACTATAGTAATTTCAAGGACAATATCGTAAAATAGTCCCATTTCCTCTAAACCCTCCTTCAAAGCTGAAAAGTTAAAAAAAATCTGCCGCTCTCTCTTCTTTCTGTCGATCAAACCTAACGAAGCCTCTCTCCCAGAATCCTATAGCCGATATGGGAACACCTGAAACTTCTCGGGAGCCGTGTCCAGATCGTATTCTCGATGATATCGGCGGCGCTTTCGGCATGGGAGCCGTCGGTGGCTCAGCTTTCCACTTCATCAAAGGCGTCTACAACTCTCCTACAGGCACTCGGCTTATTGGCGGAACTCAAGCGGTTCGCATGAACGCTCCGCGTGTTGGCGGTAGCTTTGCCGTATGGGGCGGCCTCTTCTCCGCCTTTGACTGCTCAATGGTTTACCTCCGCCAGAAGGAAGATCCATGGAACTCGATCATCGCTGGCGCCGCCACCGGTGGCTTCCTCTCCATGCGGCAAGGGCTTGGCGCGTCGGGTCGGTCGGCTCTTTTTGGTGGCGTGTTGCTGGCTTTGATTGAAGGAGCTGGAATTATGCTCAATAAGGTAATGAGTGCTCAACAGGAGATGCCTATTATGATCGAAGATAGTGTTCCTTCTATGGCTGGTGGGCATGGTTTCCCTATGGGCCAGCCCCAAGAAGGTGCATCTGCAAGTGGGACGGATTCGGGTTCGTGGTTTGGTGGGTGGTTCGGTGGAGAGAAGAAGAAGGAATCAGAGGCTGGTATTAGCGGAAGCAAGACCGAGATTTTAGAGAGCTTTGATGCACCACCAGTGCCAACTTTTGAATACAAGTGAAAAAAAAAGGTATGAGCTTGTTTAGGGTCTTATTAACTTGTTATTAGGAGGTAATGATTTTGGAGCTTGTGAAGGTCCAAACTTGTTGACCTTGATCCTTGTCCTCTTTGAAATTTTATTTCTCTGCTTGAGTTATGGAATAGGGTAGCATCAATGTATAATAATTCACTGCCGATTTTGTATTTTTTTTGTGCTGCTGAGTTAATGATTTTTTGCTTGGGTGATTAATTCTCAATGTTAGTGGTTTAACTATGGGAAATGGTATCTCAATACCTTGGACACCAAGGTCTGGCTTGTTGAAATCCGGTTTGCAAATACAGTGTTTTTGGCTGTGGGCTCCATCTCTCTCTAGTGTTGGCTGCAATATTTTGTGTCAGCTTGTGTGTTTGACTCTGATGTTTTTATGTTTACTTCAATCACTGTTTACTTTTGTAAATTCATTTTGTGCCTTTGCAATGCATGTTAAGGATCTGCTTCTTTTGCTAATTGGTAGGATTACGTTGAGTGAATTTAGTATCTTTTCTAGCTCGGGGCTTAATTTATCCTTTATGAAGTCATGGATTTTTATGTTCTACCTTAAGTACTCCGTGGCTGGATTTCTTATCACTGTCGTAGAAATAGTTATTGCATATGATGATGAAATATGGAGTATGTAAATAGGCATGGGTTTAGAAAACAAAATTTCATTTTCCCTGCCGTTGGAGATTTTCTATATTGATGGCACTACTTATTGGTGAGGGGGTGTGCGCTTGATCTGGCTGTAAACTGTTACTGTTACTGTTACTCTACAGTCATAAAAACCTAGCGATTACTGTCAGCAATTAATACAAGTGTTTATTTGTTCTGTGCTTCTTGCATGTGTTAACACAAGAATTATAATAGGTTATTGATTGAATTCAATCATATGTGGAATTTCATTCAATTTAACATGTGATTTCGTTCTAAAAATGCTGTTAAGGATTCAGCCAACGTATAGACCTAGATATATAAATATGCTGAAAAATGATGAGCGTAACTTTAGCCAGCTAGTTGTGCAGGTTTCTTGATCACAGCAGCTGAAAATTGGACAGCTCCTGTACAGATTAGTTTTGTGGTGGACACTACTTGTTACCTTATTCATTGACTCTGCCCCTCATAATCTAGGTGGAGGAAAAGGGTATTAATTGTAATCTTGGTGGAGGAAAAGGATATATGGTGGACTGTTTTTACTTTTGAGATGGGTTTTCAATTGATAGCATGATAGAGGAAATAGGCTCAGTGCTCTCTAACAGAATTCTTTTGCAATTTTGGTGTTTGTATTATGGCCACTTGGGTTGCTGAGTATAAATTCCAGTGATATGGAAATCTTAAGTGGCAATAATCTGATTCCAATGATGATATGATTTCTTGTTTTTCCATTGGTCTACTTTTGCAGGTGTTATGAATATTTTTTTGTGTGACTTGTATTTATTTCTTGAATCACAATTGATGTCATTGTCTCTTCTAATATAAATCTGGAACCCCTCTGCTGCAAAACAAAATTAAAATATATGGACCCTTGTAGTTCACCATCGGTACAGGAGATTGTGCTCGCGATGATTATTTAAGATGAGCTTCTCTGCTTTATTGTAATTTGAGTTATTGATGATAGTTTTGAGAGCCATGCTAGTTATTGCTATTCATTTTGTGATCTGATTGCGATGCTATGCTGCAATTTTACAATTCCTGGACAGAGCAAAAACTACTATCGCCCCTACTAGATATTGAAGTCATCTTTGCTCACACTCTTCTCCCTTCAACTCTCAACCTCCTCCACTCCTCTCTCTCACTCCACTGCACCATGGTCACTGCCGCCAAGCCCATATACTCATCAAACATGTATGGGCTGGATTGGCACCGTATAAGGCCACTCGATGTTAGACCATATAGTTAAAACAGGCTACATAAAAGTTGTTAGATTGGTATATTTAATATTAATACAGATTTATTTATTTTGAATATCCATCAAATTTAGAGTAAAGGTAAATTCATTGGGATAAAAATATTTTGCAAATAAAATTATAAAGTTGTAAGATTCTCATTACATCAAAGTTGATACCGATAAATATTATGTTGTTTTTTTATGAAAGAAAACAATTGTTCTTACAAACTAAATATAAGATATACATATAACTAATATGTAGGTGCTTGTCATATAAAATGTATACTGAACTAGCCTGCATGAGAATTTCTTATGGAGATATAACTTGTGTCTATGAAAATGCTCATGTGATGGTTATATAAGTGATCATTAGACTTGAGATTATCAAGTTATCTTGTGTAAGGAGTTATGTTTTGATTTTATTACACGTCCTAATCAAAAGTAACAAATAGCGAATATTGAGTATAACATGAACTAAATGAAGCTATTTGAGTACTTAAAGAAAATTCATCACCCTAGGTTAATCAAAAAATAATGTTTCATCAGTTTTTAAATAGTATTGATTACAAATCCTTGCGTAAGGTGAAATGACAATTGAAAGAGTTTCAAATCTTATACAAGTAATCAATGACTATGGTGTTGAGAACAAAATTAATTTATATAATACACACATTATGCTATAATGTCCAAATCAGAATATTGTTGATAAAGGGATAATAATTATATTGAGACATTAGTCACTAAAAGGTAAAATCAAATCACTTATGACTTCCTTAATATTTGAGATATCATGACAAGTTGCTAGACATTATCCTTTCGATCTCAAATATAAATCAATCAATTATTGAGTTGATAATAAGTTAATTTAATTGATTAACTTAATCTTATTATATTTAGGATTATAATTTATATTTGGGCATACTTATTATAGAACTTAATAGGTTACACACATAAGAATCATTGGTCAAAAATTACAGTAAGATGATTAATCAAGTGTGACTTGAGTATAAATAGGTTTTATAAATTGAGAACTAGAGTGTAATTTATTTAGGGAATTACAATTCTAGACTTAGAAACAATAAAGTAAGGACCTGATTGAATAAGTTTCTAAAATTAGCAATGAATAATATATTTGATAAATTATTCATGTGCAAAATTGATATTTCACTATTTATGAGTTTATAGATTTTCCTATAAATAGAATGTTATACCTCTTATTTCATGTCAGAAGGTGTGAAGTGAAGGTGAGTACAATACAATAACACCATGAGTAAGGAGTTAGCATTCTAAGGTATATCAATCCCTCTATCCTAAATGATTTAAAAAGATTTCTCACTTATGGTTCGTGTAGATTACCATTAGAGGTGAGTTAATTGGATGATTTATGATTTGCGATAACTCAACCTTAATGTAAATATTCAAAGTAAGAAAAAAATTGATCTTCAAGTAATCTTCGTGTAAACTCTGAACAACCTTAGATCTATCTAATAAGATCTTGAAGATCTTTCAATCTATAATTTTCATTGCATGTAAGTGTGTTTAGAGGGTTTAGTATAAGGCTTAAATAGTTTGAGATGACCTTCGATATCCCACTAAATGATACCAATGATAATCTTTTGTGTATGTATGTACAGACTTGTTATATGTAAGCCTCTAGTTCAAAGTTATGGATGGTGTAAGAACATGGTAAACTAAAATTCTAAGCGAATGAACTATGTATAAAATATGATGGTTATCTTGGAATTAGAATCTTGGTATTTAGTATTAAAAGAGTGTAGAAGATATTGTTGATGAGGTAAAATACCTGAGAAAATAATACTTGGGAGAAGTGAGAGGCATTATGGTCTGTCTTTATATATATATAAAGCTTTTTATGAAAGCCATAAACCTAATGGTAGAGAGAGTGATGAAGGAATGGAGATGATGTGAACCTCGTGATCACGTGGTCACGCAACCCACAACCAAGAATGAGATAAGATCCCGGAAAGCTGAAATAAAGTCTGAAAGGAGTGTGACACAATGGAAACCTGCCCCAAGGCACTAGCACTATTGGAATGAGTAGAATGACGCCACGAAGCCAGTTAACCTTCGATAAGTCGGATTCAGTTCGTTCAAGAACTAAAGAATGCAAGAATCACTCTCACACATAAACTGAAAAGTTCAGAATTAAGTTTAATCAATGGCTGCCGAAGTTAAGGTTACATGAGTTTAAATATTTCTTAAAAAGTAACCCTAATGGACCTCTTATGTGGACTTAAATGAGGTCCACTGAAAACTGACCCAAAATCCTAAATTAAAAGGCCCATTACTTAATCCAAGCAAGCCTTGGATCCTAGCTGAAAACAAAGTCTTAATTAAGCCCAAACAAGCCTTGAGCTATAGCTAACTAACTTAATAAAGCCCACAAGGTTTATTTATTCTCTTCCATCCAGCCCATCAATCCCATGTTTCCATGTTGTAGTAGGATTCTTTTGGATCCTTTTTTTGTCTTAACTTCATGGCCCAAATAAGGTTGTATTGGACCCCTCCTGTGCATGGATAAGATGTACTAAGGTCTCCTCTTGATACTCCAATGGTCCTTGCAATTCTGACCGGGTTGAAACCTTCAAAACCACTGCATTCATTGCCTCTTTCAATGCCTTTGTCCTAGACCGCGTCATTGGACCATTTGGAACATGTAATGGGTCCTTGCTGGTGTTTTTGGGTTGATTGCCTCTTTCAACGCCTTTGTCCTAGACCGCGTCATTGGACCATTCGGAACATGTAATGGGTCCTTGCTGGTGTTTTTGGGCTGGTCCGCATCATCCCCTCTCTCCTCGAAAGGATTCGACCTCGAATCAATATATGTGTCAAACAATGTAAGATCAGCAACATTAAAGGTAGCACTAACACTATACTCACCTGGAAGATCAATTTTGTATGCATTGTCATTTATTCTCTGCAAAACCTAAAATGGACCATCACCACGAGGCTGTAATTTTGATTTCCTTTGGTTAGGAAATCGTTCCTTCCGCATGTGCACCCAAACCCAATCACCGGATTGGAAAACAACCAGTTTACGTCCCTTATTTGCTTTAGAAGCGTAAAGTCTGTTCTTTTTCTCTATTTGCAGTAGAACTCCTTCATGGAGTTGTCTCACCATCTTTGCCTTCTGTTCACCATCTAAACTTACCCTTTCTTCACAAGGTAAAGGAATTAAGTCCATAGGAGTTAGTGGATTAAAACCATAAGCAATCTCAAAAGGAGAAAAACTAGTGGTTGAATGCACAGTTCTATTATAAGCAAACTCAACAAAAGGCAAACATTCTTCCCAACTTTTTAATTTCTTTTGTATTACAACACGCAAAAGTTGAGATAATATTCTATTGACTACCTCATTTTGCCCATCTGTTTGAGGATGACATGTTGTCGAAAATAACAGTTTGGTTCCCAACTTTCCCCATAAGGTCTTCCAAAAGTAACTAAGGAATTTAACATCACGATCTGATACAATACTCTTAGGAATGCCATGCAAACGTACAATCTCCCTAAAGAACAAGTCTGCAATATGAGATGCATCATCTATTTTATGGCATGCAATGAAATGCGCCATTTTAGAAAACCTATTAACCACAACAAAAATAGAGTCTCTACCTTTCTTTGACCTAGGTAAACCTAAAACAAAGTCCATAGAGATATCTACCCAAGGTTCAATAGGCACAGGTAATGGTGTATAGAGACCATGTGGTTGTACTCTAGATTTTTCCTTTCGACAAGCGATGCATTGTTCACAAATTCGTTGCACATCTCTTTTCATTTTTGGCCAATAGAAATGCTCATGCAATACATCTAAGGTTTTTGCAACCCCAAAGTGACCCATTAAACCACCCCCATGTGCTTCACGAACAAGTAATTCACGCAAAGAACTAGCAGGAACACACATTCTATTCTCTTTGAACAAATAACCATCCATCAAATAAAACTTAGCGAAAGCCGAATTTCCACATGCATTATAAATCTCAGCAAAGTCAGAATCATTACCATACAATTCCTTCACATATTCAAAGCCTAGCAATCTAGTATTCATGGTGTGTAAAAGAATATACCTGCGTGAAAGTGCATCGGCTACGATGTTCTCTTTCCCTTGCTTATACTTGCGTAAAAGAATATACTTGCGTAAGGAAAAGTTTCAATGAATTCAACCCATTTTGCATGTCTCCTATTCAACTTACCTTGTCCTTTCAGATGTTTCAAGCACTCATGATCTGAATGGATTACGAACTCTTTTGGCCACAAGTAATGCTGCCATGTTTCGAGTGCTCTTACCAAGGCATAGAGTTCTTTGTCGTAAGTGGGATAGTTCAAGGTTGCTCCACTTAACTTCTCACTAAAATACGCAATAGGTCTCCGATCCTACATCAAAACAGCATCTATTCCCATTACAGACGCTTGATCACTCTATTTCAAATGCTTTTGTAAAGTCAGGTAAAGACAAAACAGGTGCAAAACATAATTTGTCTTTCAAAAGAACAACAACCAATTCTTGTTCCTCCCCCCATTTAAACCCAACTGACTTTTTAACAACTTCATTCAAGGGTGCAACTTTTGTACTGAAATCTTTCACAAAACGCCTGTAAAAAGTAGCTAACCCATGAAAACTCCTTACCTCAATTACCGATTTGGGTGTAGGCCACTCCTGGATGGCCTTAACTTTCTCCTCGTCCATCTCGATACCCTGTGCAGTTACGACATAGCCAAGAAACACAATTTTTTCCATGCAGAAGGCACACTTTTTAAGATTAGCATACAATTTCTCACCACGCAACACACTAAGTACATTACGCAAATGATCAAAATGCTCGGTTAAGCTCTTGCTATAAATCAAAATGTCATCAATATACACAACCACAAACTTACCTATGAATGCACGCAACACATTATTCATTAAACGCATAAACGTACTTGGTGCATTTGTAAGTCCAAACTGCATGACTAACTATTCATATAAACCATACTTAGTCTTAAATGCAGTTTTCCACTCATCACCCTTTTTCATCCTAATCTGATGGTACCCACTTTTCAAGTCAATTTTAGAGAAAATGCAAGATCCATGTAACTCATCTAACATGTCATCAAGCCTAGGAATAGGGTGTCTATACTTTACCGTTATGTTGTTGATGGCTCGGCAATCAACACACATCCTCCATGTTCCATCCTTCTTAGGCACAAGTAGCACGGGTACAGCACAGGGGCTCATACTCTCACGAATGTAGCCCTTTTCCATCAGCTCATCAACTTGCCTTTGAAGCTCTTTCGTCTCCTCGGGATTGCTTCTATATGCTGGCCGGTTAGGAATTGAAGCTCTGGGTATGAAATCAATCTGATGCTTTATCCCTCGCAATGGTGGTAATCCGCTTGGAGTATTGTCGGGGAACACATCATCAAACTCCTGCAACAAAGAAATAACAGCACTAGGCACAATATGATCAAGAACATTAGTATTAAAGTAAGCCTCCTTGTACACAAGTAAAATCATTGGCTTGTTAGCGAAATATGCAGATCTGACCTCACCCTCTCTAGCATAAAAAATAGGTTGTTTCTCTAGTTTTTCCACACAGTTCTCATCACTCTTCCTGACTTTCTTCTCTCCTCTTGTCTTACCTCCACTCTCGGCCAGATTTGGGTGTTTTTGAGGAGTGGTCGAATGGTCTGATTTGTTGGGAGTGTTGGCCAAATATTTGTTTGTGTTTGGATGGGTGGCTGAATGGGTTGTAGAAGGTTTGGGTTCTGGCCGAATCTGATGGTTTTCTCTCCCCATGTTCCTCACCTTGATTTTCTCTCCCCATCGCCTCATGCTCCCTTTTTAGCTTTATTTGATCATTATACACCTGTTTGGGTGTAAGAGGTACAAGAGTGATGGTTTTACCATCTTTTACAATGGTATACCTATTCTTAACCCCATCATGAACTGCCTTCCTATCATATTGTCATGGCCTCCCCAACAAGATCAAGATGTGACTTGCTTGCATTGGTACCACATCGCACAGAACTTCATCAACATATTTCCCAATCGAAAATGGGACCACAGCCTGCTTAGTCACTTTCACTTCACCACTATGATTCAGCCATTGCAATCTATATGGTTTTGCATGCTTAAAAGTATTCAAATTCAGTTTACTAACAAAGGTGGTACTGCAAATATTAACACAGCTTCCATTATCAATAATTAAACCACACACCTTGCTTTGTACGTAACAGCGCGTATGGAAGATATTCTCTCTTTGTTGATGAGATTCATCTTCCTTGACTTGAACCTGAAGTGTGCGCCTTATAACTAAGGACCCCGCAACCGGTAATGCTAACTCATCCTCATCAATATCCTCCAATGGTGGCATGCCTTCGCAATCAGATCGGTCACTTTCAGATTCCATATCACCATCATCTCTAATCATCATGATTCTCTTGTTTGGACACTCTGAAGCATAATGTTCATGCCCTTGACACCTAAAACATTTAACATCACGAGTACGTTTAGGCTGAGTTTCAGATTTACCTTTGGCACCGGTAGGGACATCAACTTTAGCCGTTGTTCGTTCAGTTTTAGAAGGAACAAAGGATCTTGGCTGGACAGTACCCTCTCTCTTCAGATTCGTCTTCCAAGATGATGAAGAGCCTGAATTAAATCCTGGCCGAACATGTCCCTTCCTGATTTGTCTCTCCACCTTCGTAGCCATATGAATCATGTCCTCTAGCTCCACATAGTGTTGTAGCTCAACCACATTGGCAATGTCACGATTCAACCCATTAAGAAATCTAGCCATGGTGGCTTCTCTATACTCAACAACATTGGCGCGAATCATTGCTATCTCCATCTCTTTGTGATATTCATCTACTGTCTTATAGCCTTGATTCAGACCTTAGAGCTTTAGGTATACGTCTCTATAATAGTGGTTTGGCACAAATCGTCTCCTCATTAACGCTTTCATCTACCCCCAACTCTGAACGGGTCGCTCCCCATTCCTCCTCCGACTGATTACAATCTGATCCCACCAAATCATTGCATACGCTGAAACTCAATCATCACCAATTTCACTTTTTTTTGTTCAGAATAGCTATGACAATCAAAAATCCAATCTACTTTTTTTTCCCACTCCAAATAAGCCTCGGGATCATTTTTACCTTCGAAGTTAGGAATTTTCAGTTTGATGTTGTCCCCATTCATATCTTCATAATTCCCCATGCCACGGAAATTCACATTCCTCCTAGCTCTGCTCGGTCCAGACCTGATTCCTTGGCCAACAGATGCAAAATCATAGTCATCTTCGCCCATATCTGCATTTTCATCAACATTCTCTTCAAAATCAGATATGTTATTCTGTACGGGCATGCGGACTGTATTTCCTCGGCTATCAGCCCCACTATTCTGTTGCTTTATTGAATTCAACTCATCTTTCAGATCTTTGTATACCCTCAACATCAACTCAAGTTGCTGACCTATGGCTCGTAATTGGAACGTCACGTCAACATTTTGTCTCATTGATTCGTTGTTTTCAGACATCCTTTGAATCTTCAAAATTTGGTTAGTAGCAAAAAAAAAATATATCCTCACAACTCTCGTGTATCACACAAAAAAATCAAGGCTTTTCACTCTAATAAGCTCACTACGCCTTTCACCTCACACTCTCGTGTATCACACAAACAAAATCAAGTTTTTTCACTCTAATAAGCTCACTACGCCTTTTACCTCACAACTTGCTTTCTTTTGGTTCTTTCGAAACTAAAATCAACAAATCAAAGTCAGTAGCTTTCGCAGCACACTCTAATTATGATTTTCAGACTCAAGAAGCAATAAAATACTGAAAACAAAGCAAAACAAAACTACGATTACGATTTTGCGAGTAGCAATGCAAATTCGTACGAATTGTGGACGATACGAAGACACGAAATAAAACAGAAGCAAATACTAGCGAAAACAATTACTTGACTCCTAGATAACTCAAAATAGAAAGAAAACAGAGAATTGGACAAAACTAAACACTAATGATCACGTTTTGAGGCTTGAGCAGAATCTAACGTCTTACGCAATTTTTAAGTAACAGAATTGAAACCCCGACCAACCGACTTCGAAATGACCTCAAAATCAATATTTAATACTTTAGTACTAAACAAAAAACAACACTCAATTTCTAGGTCGTTCTCTTACTTCTAGGTACACAAACCCTTTTGTAATCAATTTGCGGTAGAAATGAACTTCCAATTGAAACCTCTAGTATACGATATTGAAATAATCCCCAATTTAATATATCATGCGATATCAATCCCAAGACACAGAATGTAAAGTTTCAATTGATTCTAAAGTGTTTTTCTAAGGCTTCACTAAGTTAGTGTTTCTGCGGCAGAAATGAATATCGAAATAACCCCTCAAGAAATCAATATCAGAATAAGCCCAAAGTTGACAAATGATACTATCTCAACCCCAATAGACAAAATATGAATTTTCAATTGATTCCGATGTGATTTGCATATGTTTCCCCGGGAGTAGTGTTTTCTGCGGCAAGATTTCAATGATTCTTCAAATTTCAACTAATGCCTCTATCTCTCTTTCTTTTCTTTTCCTTTCTTTTCTGTTTTTTTTTAAGATTCTGAAATGAAGAAACAGAAAACGATGAAATATAACCTCTTGTTTTTTTTTTTGATTAGATGATGCTGACACGAAGAACAAGGAGATGAACAAAAACACTGGAAAACTTCAAGGAACACTAAAAAAAAAAGCACGAAAATAACAGAATGATATGACCTTGTTTCGGAGCCTAGCTCTAATACCACCTGATGTGAACCTCGTGATCACGTGGTCACGCAACCCACAACCAAGAATGAGATAAGATCCCGGAAAGCCGAAATAAAGTCTGAAAGGAGTGTGACACAATGGAAACCTGCCCCAAGGCACCAGCACTATTGGAATGAGTAGAATGATGTCACGAAGCCAATTAACCGCGTCATTGGACCATTTGGAACATGTAATGGGTCCTTGCTGGTGTTTTTGGGCTGGTCCGCATTAGAGTTGATATCGCATGATATATTAAATTTAAAATTCATTGGAATCATTTGAAAATTCATATTATGTCTATTGGGGTTGAGATAGTATCATATGTCAACTTTATTGCTTGTCATAAAACTGATGATGCATTACATATAGCTGATTTGTTCTTCAAAGAAGTTGTTAGGTTACATGGCAAGCCTAGGACCATTGTTTCTGATAGGGATGCAAAGTTTTTGAGTTACTTTTGGAAGACTTTGTAAGGAAAGTTAGGGACCAAATTATTGTTTTCTACTACTTGTCATCCACAAACGGATGGTCAAACTAAAGTAGTGAATAGAACTTTGTCTTCTTTGTTACGTGCTATAATTAAAAAGAACTTGAAAACATGGGAAGATTGTTTGCCACATGTTGAGTTTGCTTATAATAGAAGTATACATTCTGCAACTAAGTTTTCACCATTTGAAATGGTTTATGGCTTTAACCCTTTGTCACCTTTGGATTTAACTTCTTTACTTGTGAGTGAACGTGTGAACTTAGATGGCAAAACGAAGGCAGAATTTGTAAAGATGATTCTTGAAAAGGCACGACTGAACATTGAAAGGAGGACTAAGCAATATGTCCAACAAGCCAACAAGCGACGCAAGAAGGTAGTGTTTGAACCAGGCGATTGGGTTTGGTTGCACTTAAGGAAGGAACGTTTTCCTGAAAAACGACGTTCAAAACCAAGGAGTGGAACGCATCAATGATAATGCCTACAAGCTTGACTTACCAGGTGAGTATGGTGTTAGTGCAAGCTTTAACGTTTCTGATTTATCTCCATTTGATGTAGGTGATGATTTGAGGACAAATCCTTCTCGAGAGGGGAGAATGATGCAAACCAAGGAGCTGGACATATTGATCATACACTCGGGAATGCGTTTGAATTCGCACAAGACTCTATGTCACTTCCAAGTGGCCCAATTACAAGACTTAGAGCCAAACGCTTCAAGGAAGCACTAAATGGGCTAATCCAAGAGATTTGGGCTGATTCTAAAAAGACCAAGATGGGATCAAATGATAATCATGGCTTAGTCCAAATAATCAAAGCAATTGAAGAGGGTAATAATTATGCAAAAACGTTTCAGCATGATCTGACCATCAAAGGGCATGAATTTGATGACTTTCAAGGTTATTAATTAGAGGAGTGAAGTTGGTCTTAAATGGTTATGTTAAATACATTGAATTTAGACATTGAGCTTTTTATGATAGCCTCTAGAAGTCCAAGAGACCTAAAAACGTGGGGACTTGTTTATGTTACTGTTTGAGCTCTTTCAAAGCTTTTGTTATGACTTTTCCTATTCTTGGAGGGTTGTTCCAAGTATAAAAAGGGGTATTTCGAAATGATTAAGCAGATTATGTTTTCAGAAAAATTGTCATATTTGTGAGGTCTTGTGTCCTCTTCGTTCTTAAAAGAACTACTAGAACTTATCAAGTTAATCTTGTGGCGTTCAAACAACCAAACTTATCACCTTGATTGTTGAGAGATTCTCAGGTTTTCTAGGTGTGGCGTTTCAATCTTTCGTAGTCTTGGTTTTCATCTTGTTAGGTGACGGGTCAAGGCTCAACCAATCTTGTTTACATGATCTTGGGGTTCTAAACCATCATTCTTATTGGGTTTCATCACAATTGTTGATGAAGTTCATATCAATTATTTTCTTTTTAGTATTAGAATACTACATGTCGATAATGAGGTCATTTCGAAGTCGTTGGTCCGAGTTTCAATTCTGTTATGTAAAAATTGCGTAAGAGGTTAGATTCTGCTCAATTCTCAAAACGTGATCCTTAGGTGTGGTTTTGTCCAATTCTCTGTTTTTGTTCTATTTTTAGTTATCTAGGAGCCAAGTAATTGTTTTTGCTAGTATTTGCTTCTGTTTTATTTTGTGTCTTCGTATCGTCCACAGTTCGTACGACTTTGCATTGCTACTCGTGAATTCGTAATCGTAGATTTGTGTTTGCTTTGTCTTGGGGTTGATATCACATGATATATTAAATTGAAAATTCATTGGAATCAATTGAAAATTCATGTTACTTAAGATAGTATCATATGTCAAATTTGGACTTATTCTGATATTGATTTCTTGAGGGGTTATTTCGATATTCATTTCTGCCGCAGAAACCCTACTTTAGTGAACCCATATAAAAACACTTTAGAATCAATTGAAACTTTACATTCTGTGTTTTAGGGTCGATATCGCATGATATATATTGGGGCTTTTTTCGATATCGTATACTAGAGGTTTCAATTGGAGGTTCATTTCTGCCGCAAATTGATCACACAAGGGTTTGTTTACCTATAAGTACGAGAACGATCTAGAAATTGAGTGTTGTTTTCTGTTTAGTATTAGAATACTAAATGTCGATTTTGATGTCATTTCGAAGTCGTTTGGTCCGGGTTTTTATTCTGTTACGTAAAAATTGCGTAAGAGGTTAGATTTTGCTCATTACGTAAAAATTTCGTAAGAGGTTAGATTCTGCTCAAGTCTCAAAACGTGATCAATTTGTACGAATTTTCAAAACACTTTTGAAAACACTTTTGAGACTTGAGCACAATCTAACCTCTTACGCAATTTTTACGTAATAGAAGTGAAACCCAGACCAAACGACTTCCAAAAGACTTCAAAATCAATATTTAGTATTTTAATACTAAACACAAAACAACACTCAATTTATATGTTGTTCTCGTATTTCTAGGTACACAAACCCTTGTGTGATCATTTTACGGCAGAAATGAACCTCCAATTGAAAACTCTAGTATACGATATTGAAATAAGCCCCAATTTAATATATCATGCGATATCAACCCCAAGACACAGAATTTAAAGTTTCAATTGATTCTAAAGTGTTTTTATATGGGTTCACTAAGGTAGTGTTTTTGTGGCAGAAATGAATATCGAAATAACCCCTCAAGAAATCAATATCAGAATAAGCCCAAATTTGACATATGATACTATCTTAACTCCAATATACGGAATATGAAATTTCAACTGATTCCGATGTGGTTTGCTTATGTTTCCCCAGAGTAGTGTTTTCTGCGGCAAGATTTCAACTTCAAATTTCAACTAATGCCTCTATCTCTCTTTCTTTTCTTTTCTGTTTTTATTAGAACACAAACACTGGAAAACTTCAACACTACAAAAAAGCCTGAAAATAACAGAATGATATGACCTCGTTTCGGAGCCTAGCTTTGATACCACCTGATGCGAACCTCGTGATCACGTGGTCACGCAACCCACAACCAAGACTAGATCTGATCCCAGAAAGCCAAAATAGATCTAATAGGAGTGTGACACAATGGAAACCTTCCCCAAGGCACCAGCACTATTGGAATGAGTAGAATGACGCACGAAGCCAGTTCATCTTCGATAAGTCAGATTCAGTTCGTTCAAGAACTAAAGAATGCAAGAATCACTCTCACATATAAACTGAAAAGTTCAGAATTAAAATTAATCAATGGCTGCCGAAATTGTTGACTAACATGAGTTTAAATAGTCTTTTAAAAACCTAACCCTAATGGACCCTTTATGTGGACTTAAATGAGGTCCACTCAAAACTGACCCAAAATCCTAAATTGAAAAGCCCATGACTTAATCCAAGCAAGTCTTGGATCCTAGCTGAAAACAAAGTCTTGATTAAGCCCAAACAAGCCTTGGGCTGTAGCTAACTAACTTAAATGAAGCCCATAAGGTTTATTTATTCTCTTCAATCCAACCAATCAATCCCATGCTTCCAAGTTGTAGTAGGATTCTTTTGGCTCCTTTGTTGTCCTCACTTCATGGCCCAAATGAAGCTGGTCAGGACCCCTCCTACACATAGATACTTCAATGGTCCTTGCAGTTATGATTTGGGTGAAACCTTCAAAACCACGAATCAAGCCCCTAAACATGTAATGGGTCGTTGCTGGTATTTTTGGGCCTGTTCGCATCACCAAGTGTCCGCGGTTGGCTCTCTATTCCTTCTCCTATTAATTAGTATTTGATCCCACCAAACAATGGCGTAATTAGTGAATTCAATTGCAGCCAACTTAACCTTCTGTATCTCCGAGTAGTTGTGACAATCAAACACCATCTCCATTTTAGTTTCCCACTCCAAATAAACTTCAGGATCACTTTTACCTTGAAAAGATGAGATTTTAATCTTTATGTTTCCCAAATCATTATCCCTCCTAGGCCTACCCATCCTAGCTTCTCGATTCTCATTCCCACGCTGAAACCTGCCCTGGTTCAAATATGGCTCATCAAACTCATCTGACTCCGCCCCTTCCTCAACATTCCGCCACGGAACACGGCCACCTTGCTGCCTATTGGGGATGTCTTGTTGATGTCCCCTATGAGCCTCTGCTTCTACCCTGTCCAACCTATCATGAATAGGTTCTAATTCAGCCCTCAACATACGCCTCATCTCCCCTAACAAGGTTTGCATTTCGAGGTTCGGAACTCCAGGTTGTCGAACTTCTTCGGTTGTATCTTCTTGATTATTGGACATATTTAAAATCTGCAAAACAAGGTTAGAATCCTCACAAGCACTCCCTCACGTGTTTCACTCAAGAATTTATACACTCGCACTCCTGTTTTCGCACTAGACGGCTCTTACCCTCTTATGGTCTCACTCACTCTTACCTCTTTTTTTTCCCACTCTTTTGTGTCTTCTTTAGTTCTTAATTGAACTTCCAAAAAAAATTCAAAATAATCCCACAGCAATTCAAAAATGAGAAACAACCAAACTAACCAAAAGGCGAAGATCTTGAATAAGATGAGTTACAAGATTGTTAAGAGGAAGTTTTTTTTTTACTCCAATCGAGTATGGAAACGAAGTTTTCCTACTGCAATCGTGTATTTTTTTTTTTTACTTTTTTGACATTTTTTTTCTGAACTTGAATATGGTGACAAACTAGATTGAAAACAAGAAGCTTTCTTACTGGAATTGTGTACCCTTTTTTTGACGATTTATATTTCTACAAGAGGTAACAGTATATAAAAGACAAAAAGAAAATGAAAAATAGTCAAACTTATCTTAGAACCAAAGCTCTGATACCAAATGATGTTAACTTCACCAACAATTGTGATGAAACCCAATAAGAATGATGGTTTAGAACCTCAAGATCGTGTAGAAAAGATTGGTTGAGCCTTGACCCGTCACCTAACGAGATGAAAACCAAGACTACGAAAGATTGAAACGTCACACCTAGAAAACCTGAGGATCTCTCAACAATCAAGGTGATAAGTTTGGTTGTTTGAACGCCAGAAGATTAACTTGATAAATTCTAGGAGTTCTTTTAAGAACAAAGAGGAACACAAGACCTCACAAATATGATAATTCTCTGAAAACATAATCTGTTTATTCATTTTGAAATACCCATTTATATACTTGGAACAACCCTCCAAGAATAGGAAAAGTCATAACTAAAGCTTTAAAAGAGCTCAAACATTAACATAAACAAGTCCCCACGTTTTTAGGCCTCTTGGACTTCTAGAGGCTACAATAAATAGCTAAATGACTAAATTCAATGTATTTAACATAACCATTCAAGACCAAATTCGTTCCTCTATACCCTTGGAACTCATCAAATTCATGCCCTTTGATGGTCAGATCATGCTAAAACATTTTTGTATAATTATTACCCTCTTCAATTGCTTTGATGATGTGGACTAAGCCTTGATTATTATTTAATCCTATTTTGGTCTTTTTAGAATCAGCCCAAATCTCTTGGATTAGCCCATTTAGTGCTTCCTTGAAAACATTTGGCTCTAAGTCTTGTAATTGGGCCACTTGGAAGTGACAAAGGGTATTCTGCAAATTCAGATGCATTCACGAGTGTATGATTAACATGTTAAGTTTCTTGGTTTGCATCATCATGTCTAAAAAAGTTATTTATAGTGTTTTTTAAATTGTTCTTCATTAAAATAATATAAATATATTAATATTAACTAAAAAGCTAAAGGAGATCAGAGTTTTGCACAGTAAAATTCATTGTGCATTTAGACACATATTATTGTGGATTATAATGATGAAATTACTATTTTACCCCTCATTGAACAATGATTTTAGCCATGAGTCTAGGGGTATTTTAGATTTTTAATGTTTATGGGTACAATAAAATAACCATACTACCTTCTAATAAGACAAAGATCAACAGTTAAATTCAAGGTATTAAGGATATTGCATATGTTTTGTATAATATACAAATACAAAATAATCTTTGTATATATGCATAAGAGAGAGTTTCACTCTCATTTTACACCACCAAACTAAACTTACTATGTTTTTTTATCGCAAACTATATTTAATAAAAATATAAAAAAATAAAAAATAAAAATCTAAACTAAAAGCAGAGGTGTATAGATACAAACAAAAAAAATTAAGAACTATCTGAGAAGGACAAAAAAAATCAAGGGATGAAAACTATTTGCTCTCCATTATCACTCATCAATATTTATTAATAATTTTTTTTTATTAAATTCTCCGCTTATAATTTTGGTTGATGTTGCGTCTTAAAGTTATTTTTTGTTTAAAAATATTTTAAAATAATATATATTTTTATTTTTTAAAATTATTTTTGACACCAAAATAATATGAAAACACTAAAAAATAATTTAAAAAAAATAAAAATCAAATAGTTGGAATTTTTTTAATTTAATATGGAGATTTCTAATGATTTTAGAAGGACTTCACTCAATGTTGGAGCTCTATCTAATTCCCCTTAATCAGACAAAAGCCAAAAAGTTCCAATGGAAGCTTTTATAAACTTTTCTTTTCCACATTTTCATAACTATTTATTTCGTCACATATAAAGTACCCAATACATCTATCTGTCTTTATTTATTATTTGCGTAAGACTTAGGATAATATATCATAATTTTAATGCTTAACAGAAAAAAGAAAAGTCATTTAAATTATCACAAACACATGAAAGATAAGAAAATAAATAGTCTGAGAATCAAACAAACCTTAAAACCCAAAAATAAAAGGAATATATAAACGCGAATCCGGTGCTTATTTCGACGCCACTTTTCTTTTTCTAGTCAAGTGCCTCCTTTTTCCGAGACAAATCCAGCTTCATCAACCGAAAAATCTGCTTCAAATTCCATCACAAATCTTTCCCTTTGTACTCTAAATATGTCATTCATTTTTTTTTCCAATTTCAAATAAGATAGTTTTGGAGAGCTTTCCTATTATTGCTGTGATAGGGAAGGTAGCGGTCGGAGCAGCGGTTGTTTGCGCGGCAGCCGCGTTGGTGGTGAGGCACAGGATGAGATGTTCAAGGAAGTGGGCCAGGGCTATGGCGATATTAAGGGAGTTTGAGGAAAATTGCGGGACTCCTATTGGGAAGTTAAGACAGGTGGCTGATGCTATGACCGTTGAGATGCATGCCGGCCTTGCATCTGAGGGTGGTAGCAAGCTCAAGATGTTAATCAGCTATGTTGATAATCTTGTACTTAAATACTACTACTATTCCTTAATTAACAAAAAAACTTTTTTATTTTTTATCTTGTTTTCATTTCCCATTTAATTTATTTGTGTATTTTTAATATGGCTGAGTGATATTTATGAATTGATGGGATTACTTTTTGGTGTTGATTAATTGTGGGCTTTATCTTTTTTGTTCTGAAAAATTGCACCTTGATACATTTCCTTTTTGTGGCCATTTTTTATATATGTGTATTTTCAATTTTTTTCATTAATATTCTGATTTAATCTTTTAATGTAGTATGTTATTGATATTTGTTCTGTTAGTAGAAGAGTTCTGCTTTGGCTGGAAAAAAGGTAGTTTTGTCCTGTTAGGAGTGCATAAATAAGAATATTTAAGGGTGGGTTTGATTAATAATTTTGAACCTGAGTTATAAGTAAGAATCTTTAACTTATATTTCCTGTGTGGGACTTTTTGTTTTGTCCATTGGAATTTAGTGGAAATATCAAATAGGTGGTTTGTTAAGTTGTTTAAGGAACAATTTCTATTATCAAAACAGATTTTCTTTTCTAATCTTGAGTTTAACCTTTCTGCAACTGAGCTCGACATATTTCACTTGTTTCCTGTAGGATTTGTAAGATATTCTTAGCATATTCTTTCTAAGTTTGCTAACCTGGTCTCTCGTAGTTCCCTCCTTTTCTTTCAATCAATATCAATAAATGCCTTTTTATCTTTTTAATTCTTTCATCAATGGTTACGCTATCCCCCCCCCTATTTGTTTTTAAAACCTACTGTTCGTAGGTTTACCACTGACTTTCCTTACTTTTCATATACCCGTGATCAAGGAAATTTTCCTGGCATCGACTTCTCTTATGTTGTTTTAGTATCTTATCATGTTGATAAGTTTGATGAAATCTTGAGCTTTTGAAGGGGGATTCCATTTCGCTTTTCAAACATATAAGCAAACAATTTTTAGCTTGTATTGAGTGGAAAGATTCTGCAAGGTTTGTTATGTGGCTTCTGATTTGATCTTTCCTACGGAATATGGATTTTGATGATCAGTTGATGGTGCTGTACTGTTGATATAGACAAACTCTGTGGTCTACATAAATATCTTATGATAACCATTGATGTTCTTTAGGCAACACAAAAGATGTTGCTTTAGTGTAAAATATTTTTTTTCCTGAGAAAATGTAATTTCATTTGTCTTAATATTTTATTTTATATTAGCTATGGATAGCCACTTTGCTTGATTTTTCAGAGACGAGAAAGGGTTGTTCTACGCATTGGACCTTGGTGGAACAAATTTTCGTGTTATACGGGTACTGCTAGGTGGGAAGCATGGAGGCGTTGTCAAACAAGAGTTTGAGGAAGTCTCAATTCCTCCACACTTAATGACAGGATCTTCAGATGTGAGTATCATTTCACGCTTGGCTGACAAACTTGAACCTGATTAGAATAGTCGGTGCTGAATATTTTGTACATGGTGGTGATTTCAGGCGCTATTTGATTATATTGCTGCAGCACTTGCTAGGTTTGTTGCTACAGAAGGTGAAGTCTGCATCCTTCACCTGGGAGACAAAGGGAGCTTGGGTTCACCTTCTCGTTTCCAGTTAGGCAAACATCAATAGCATCTGGAAATCTTATGAAATGGACAAAAGGCTTCTCAATAGAAGATGCGGTTAGTCCTAATTAATCACCCTGACTTGCCTCCCCTCCCCTCTCCTTTTCTGATCTTGGTGCCTATGTGGTATGAGAGTAAAACACGTCAAATAAATTCTTTTACTATCTAAACATGTCACTGTTATCCCCTTTACCCACTCCACCACTTTGTATTACATTTATCTTTCTTTTTTATCACAAAAATTAGCAAAGCATGCCCATGGGGTACTGGTCATCCGCAGTGTCAAAAACTGCATGCACACTATGTTGAGCCATCCTAAATTACAGTGCAAATAATGGAAGTCTTTTTATTGTGCAACACACATTTAGCTTGCATGCAAAAACACACAAATGTGGTACCTGATTTCTGTTGTTTTTTATTATACTTTAAATAGAGAAACCAATCTTTGGCATCTGAAGTACACTGATTTTCTGGATATCGGTAGAATTCATTATGAGTTTCCATTGATCTCTGAAATTTTAGCAATTAGGCATATTCACAACTAAAATTCTGAGGGAAAACACATGCCAAACATGCCAGCCAAGCTCCAGGAGCAAAGCAATTTTTTATCTCAGTGTTCATTTTCTTTTTTGAGTTTATTGCCCACATCTAGTCATCATAATTTTAGCTAGCATATATCTCAACAGTGTGGAAAGCACAAATTTAATTGTACCTCCTTTTTCAGTCAATTCCTTTTAACATTGGCGTTTTCTTCCTTCCCGCTCTTTAGGTTGGACAGGATGTTGTGGGAGAACTAACCAAAGCCATGGAGAGAATTGGCCTTGACATGTGTGTGTTAGCTCTGGTAAGTTATTTGGTTGTTGTCCCTGGGTTCTCTGATTGGAATGATTTACAATTTGGTACTTATCCAATGTGTGGCTATTGCTTAATGCAGTCACATGTCTACATAACTAAACAGATTCATCAACCCTCTGAGCTGATGTATAAACTCTGTGAGCTGATGTAGGTCAATGATACTGTCGGAACATTAGCTGGAGGTAGATTCTACAACCCTGATGTCATTGCTGCTGTCATATTGGGTACTGGAACAAATGCAGCATATGTAGAGCGAGCACATGCAATTCCCAAGTGGCATGGTCTTCTACCCAAATCTGGGGATTGGTTGGCAGATCTGATTTTCTTCTTTTTATTCTCTTTATGACAGGGACGCTTATTATTTCAGGCGCATGAATCAATACTGAAGCGTTTCTTGCTAGGTTATCAATATGGAATGGGGTAACTTCAGGTCATCACACCTTCCGTTAAAAGAATACAATCAAGACTTGGATGCTGAATCTTTGAACCCTGGAGAACAAGTGATACAATTTTCTCTTATAGTTTTGACTCATTGCTGCTGATGGAGTTTGCTTAATTTCCTCATTAGACCTTCATTGTTACTGTTGCAGATTTTTGAAAAGATTATTTCTGGTATGTATTTGGGAGAAGAAATCGTATGCAGAGTTCTTCTGAAAATGGCTGAAGAGGCCGATTTTTTTTGGTGATGTTAGCCCATCAAATCTGAAGATTCCATTCATCTTAAGGTCTTCCATATATATATATATATATCTCTTCATGAGCTCTGTTATCAAATGAGTTTAAAGTTTGTGGTCTTTTTCCCTGTTTTGATTTGAGATGGCTCATCAATGCATCTTGATCTACCCAATGTTGTTGATGTTGTACTACCACAAGCTCTCACTGCTGTTAATATACAGGACTCCTAACATGTCTGCGATGCACCATGATACATCCTCAGATCTGAGAGTAGTTGGAAGCAAACTAAAGGATATCTTAGAGGTATTATGCTTTGCTGGTTGTATTTGCCTTCTGTATCGTTTTACCTCTATCCTGTTGATACTTTTTCTTAAAAAGAAAAACAAATCAATAGAAAGTGAGCTTAACGATTGAGATTTGGCTTGGGGTGAATCAGTTTGTAGAAGATTCATGATGTTCAATTGTCATCTATGCTGTTCTCGAACTGCGAATATGTTTCATTGGTTTGCAACGCCCTCCAAAAGCACATTTCAGTTTTTTTTTCCAGATACCTAGTACCTCCCTCAAAATGGGGAAAGCTATTGTTGAGCTATGTGACATTGTTGCCACACGTGGTGCCCGCCTATCTGCTGCTGGGATTGTAGGCATCCTCAAGAAATTGGAGAGAGACATGGTAAAGGATGGAGAAAAGCAGAAGCCTGTGGTAGTATTGGATGGCGGGCTGTACAAACACTACTCTAAATTTAGTACCTGCATGGAAAGTGCACTCAAGGAGTTGTTGGGAGAGGAAGTTTCTGACAACATTGTCATTGAGCACTCCAACGATGGCTCGGGCATTGGAGCTGCTCTCCTAGCAGCCTCACATTCCCAATACCTTGAGGTCGAGGAATCTTGATACTCATCAGATGTAAGTAGTGTCACCTTTTCTTCTTCATCATCATCATCATCACTACTATTACTGTGATTACTTTTATTTTGTGTATATTATGCCTTTTCAGTTGACTTCAAATCATCTAGAGCTTTTCAAGCCTTCTAGTTCTTAGGATGATGCCAGCGAAATCCATATTTCGTGGTTGTAAGTTGAGCAGTGTATCAAATACTCTTTTGACAAAGTGCCTTTAGACGTCCCAAACTTCAGAGTGGCAGTCTGACACGCTGCCCTATTTTTACTTCCTTTTGGCATTTACTTGAATTACACAATAAAGACGGCTGAGTAAAACAATGATTTGAGTTGCTATATTTAGCAGAATATTTTTCTGAGGTTCCAATCATAAATAAAGTGGAATTTTAGTATTATGATTTATTTCCAGCGTAACCTGTGTAGTGTAGATTTTTCCCAGTGAGTTATGTTCTTTGTTGATTTTTTGTTGCTGGTGGAAGTGGTGTGCCGAGTGTTTCGGGTATTGCCTTCATACTCGTGTGAAATTTTAAGTAATGTTGCTTGTGGCTATGGGAGAAGCTCACAGGTACATTTATTGTAAGACCATCTCTGATAAGCCACCATGTACGTGAGGTCTTCACCACGTCAGTTATGAAGTATTGCTAAGCATCAGTTTCTATTCAGTTTCCATTCAGTATTTATTATGTTTTAATGTTGCAGTAATTCAAATATTGTAACCGTTCTAACGGGTCCTTATAAGAAGGCTGGAAAGAAAGGAAGAGGCAGAATATTTTTGGCTATCATAAAATTATCTTGTGGTACGTTCTCACCCGAAGAGAACTAGTGTGAATTCTGCTATTACAATTAGCTCTTGACTGGGACCCTATCAATTGGTATCAGAGCTGGTTTAAATGACGACTAACAAAGAACGAATTGAAATGCTAGAGGCAGGGCTCGGTGGAGTGCAAGAAGGAGTACAAAGAATGGAGATGAGCATGACTGATAGGCTGCAACATTTGGAAGACACACTTAACCGACTTTCTGATATGTTGCTTGCAAATTAGGAGCCTGCAAATCTGGGTAACCAGCAACGTGAAGGTCCAGAGGGGGAGCTTGCAAACCTGGGTAACCAGCAACGTGAAGGGCCAGAGGGGGGACAACTAATTGTCTCTTCCAAGACAGCACGACTTGAGTTTCCTCGATTCTCAGGAGACGATCCCACAGAGTGGTTTAATCGTGTGAATCAGTTTTTTGCATTTCAAAACACTCCAGAACTTCAGAAGGTCTCCCTGGCTTCTTACCACTTGGAAGGAGAAGCCAACCAGTGGTGGCAATGGGTTCGTAGGTTGACTGAGGAAGAAGGACGCGTTCTCTCATGGGCAAATTTTGAAGACGAACTATGGGCTCGTTTTGGTCCTTCGGAATGTGAGGATTTTGATGAGGCCCTTTCAAGAATCAAGCAAGGAGGCTCGCTGCGAGATTACCAACGAGAATTTGAGCGTCTGGGCAACCGAGTACGAGGATGGACGCAAAAGGCTCTTGTAGGTACATTTATGGGTGGCTTAAAAACTGAGATTTCAGATGGGATCCGAATGTTTAAACCACAAACACTCAAAGAGGTCATTAATTTAGCAAGGATGAGAGATGACCAATTTGCACGACAACAGAGGGCACCTTCCCCACACCTCAATCAAGTAGTTCCTGCTACACCTATAGGTCCCTTCAAACGTTTATCTTGGGAAGAAATGCAGAGAAAAAGAGCACAAGGTCTCTGTTTCCACTGCAATGAGAGATTTATAGCAGGCCACAAATGTCAAAAGCCACAATTGTTATTATTGGAGGGCCACACGGGTAACAGGCTATGTGAAAACAAAATGGCACAACAAATGTGGGAAGAGGATCCTGGTGGAGATGCAGGGGAAATGCAGACGTGATCCATGGATCTTGAGGACAAGGTTCCACTTTCTGGGAGGGGTATTGATAAGCCACCATGTACGTGAGGTCTTCACCACGTCAGTTATGAAGTATTGCTAAGCATCAGTTTCTATTCAGTTTCCATTCAGTATTTATTATGTTTTAATGTTGCAGTAATTCAAATATTGTAACCGTTCTAACGGGTCCTTATAAGAAGGCTGGAAAGAAAGGAAGAGGCGGAATATTTTTGGCTATCATAAAATTATCTTGTGGTACGTTCTCACCCGAAGAGAACTAGTGTGAATTCTGCTATTACAATTAGCTCTTGACTGGGACCCTATCAATCTCCAGCGGGGAGTGCCTTTTTGGAGAGGCAAATCTCCAAAATGGCACTTTGAATAGTGTAAAAATGGCATTTTTGTTAATGTGTGTTCCAGTGATAAAAGCCATTTTGGAGAGCCATTTATTTTTATATTATTTTAAATATAGTGTAATTATTTTGTATGTAGTTTAATTATGAAATTAATTATACAATTAATAAGAGTAAGTTATATAATTAAATAATTGCTTTTAAAAAACCCTTCAATAATATAATTATTAATTTATATATAATTTTTTACTCTTGTTAAAGTATTTTTAAGTAAAAATAAAAACAAATATTTTTGATATAATTACATTATTTTCTAATATATATATTATAATATATAAAGAAGGTGGCTTCAAGGTGGGGCCATGATTTTACCTTCCTCTCCTGAGCTGCTACAAATAGCAGCAGCTCATGAGAGGAAGGTATTTTTACCTATCCATATACCTATCTCGTTGGAGCATAAACATAAATATAATAATGCTAAAAAAATTAATATTTTAATTTTGCCTCTCCATATGCCTTCTCAGCTGGAGATGCTCTAAAGGTGGTTCACCCAAACCTGTGCCTCATTATCAACCCCTTGAACGACTGTTGGGCAGTGCTTGTTTGCTGTCGTTAACTGGAAACTGTCACAGATATAATGCATCCTTGTAAGACACTGGACTCAAAATCGCACAAGCCACAACATTGCAGCTTTGTAGGTTCAGATTTCCTTCTCTAGTTGAGAGGGTATCCACAATCTTATACTAGTTCATTATAAGTGTTTTACAACTTGTACTCCAGAAATGACACTTAACTCTTTAGTGAATCGTGAATCTAGCGGTGATTTCTGTGCATTCAGCAGAGCGATCAAACATCGGATGCCAAAGTGCTGTCACATTTTGCGTTTTGAGTTCTTGAATAAACTAGTGGAATCATACACACTTGCAATTATCCTCACCCCGTAGACCAATGGGCGGCTCCTTCCTAGTAAGACTTGCAAAACCTCCTCCATGTCAGGTCTAGCAGAAGGCAATATGCTGGTACGGAAAACTCCTAATTTGAATACATTGCTTATCTCCTCATCTAGGGAATCGACTATAGGTTTTCCTTAATGCATGTGAAGCAATGCCCATTTGGCACCGTAAGTCGTTGCTTTTCCCGTAGCTAGTTCTAAAAGGACATCTCCAAAGCTATAAATATACTTCTCATTCCAACTTTTTGAGCATACTCTGTGATTGGAGTTATAAACTAAGAAACTTCAATGCTTGGTAGTGGAAGAGGAGGGAAAGGAAGCAAATCCACAAGGATATGACATGAAAATTGTATACTTACCTGGAGCTATGTGGCTAAAAGACCGGCAACAGCTGACAGTGGCAAGTTCTTCTGGTTTAATCAGCATCTTCGCTAAACCAAAATCATTAAACTCAGAATCTAACATGTTTGCTTGCTTTGACATCTTGGTGAACTACTGGGGGAGAGTAGTCATGATGCATGCAATCTGCAGCCTTTTGGGCCAGTCCCAAACAAAATGATTGACTGAAGCTGATGCATTTTTTGATCCCTTGGCTGTGTGCAGCCATCAATCGAGACTATGATTTTCCAGACAAGTTTTGAATTGACTATGATTGTCTTCGAGAATACAACAAAGCAACTTCACAATGTTCAAATGCCTTAATTATACTCAGATCTCAACTTCTGCAAGGAACTCCTTTTCAAGTTTCTGGTCTAACTCTCTGCTATTCCATTTTCTTATCACAGCAACGAAACTCGAGCCATTTTGCAGCAACACGATATACCTTTCCTGATCTACCGCTTCCAATCAGGTTGTCAATCCTGACAATATGTTTGATTCCATAAAATTCAACTGATGGAAGTTTATGAACTTCCATTCGGTGGTTTCTCTTCCAGTATACTCTTACCATGATGAACGCAAATAACAATGAAAACAGAAAAGGTGCTATCAACGTACTTAATATTGAGGCCAGGAATTGGGTTTAAATTTTGTTTGATTTTTGGGGTTTGGAATTGCAAACCTCAAGGTATAGGGATGACCTAATTTAACAAAAACCAGAATTGTTCAAGAAGCTACTGGAAAAGGCTGCATTCCCGTGAGCTGATTTGAAGAGAGATTGAGAATAGTAAGTCTTAGCAAAGCCAATTTTGGGTGAAATTTGGCCAAAAAAAGCGATTTAGATAAGTAATATGAATTTTTAAATAGTATAAATATAATATTTTATATATATATACATTTCACTGGAAAAAAAAATAATTTTATTTTAACATATATAATATTGATATAATTATTTATTAATAATAACTAACTAATACAAGTACAATTAAAACTTTTTTTTTATATAAAAATATATTAAATAAATTTTTTGTTCTTTTGATCAATATATAAGAAAAATTCTACAACTTAAGAAATGCTATTTTATCTCTTCAATAATATAACTATTTCATTGAATCTATAAAAATGAAAAATATAAGTTAATTTGTTTTGTATTTTCCTTCAACTCTCCTCTCCTCTTGAGTTGCTATTAGCCATATATAAACACTTCAAGTTTGGACGGAGGGATAGAATTATTGAGCAGATTGTGTTGGAAATATTAGCAGGGAGATGAACACATAGAATGAAAACAGAACAAACAAATTGATACGTGTACTACTACTGTTCTTAAAAGTATTTTTTTTTTCAAATTACAATACTCTATAACATTCAACAAGTTATTTTATCAAGAGGGAAGGGTAATAAAAATAGTTTGAACAAGACTAAAAAACAAAACAACAAAAAGGAAAGAATATTTCGGATGGTTTTTTACTGTAAAATTCCACAACATTAATAGATAACTATTTATATAACAGCCATGTTAAAAATAATTAGGGCAGTTAAAAATAATACACTTGTTAGAAAATTAAATTTATTTTAAAAACCCTAGCCCGCTTTTGTTCCCTTCATAAGTGGGAAATGTTGAACTTGTGTCAAAGGGTTTCTTCCAAGTTTGATCAGCTGTTGTCTACCAAACTAGTACAGTGAAAATGACAGTCTTAAGCTCTGACAGACGCACCAACCAATCGTTTTTGGGTTCATAGTCCATGAAATAGACCATCTTAAAGCAAAAATGTCAATCAATGTTATACACTAAAGAAAAGAAAAATCTCAAATCAAAGCAAGCCTTTTTTGAACAGCTTGCATGGTCAATGTGCCGAGTAGAAGACTTTGACGCATTTTGTAGCAGTAATTAGAGAATTTAAGCTTTTGACACTTTATATATATATATATATATGGCTGGAGAAAATATAAGAGAAAGGAAGGATATGAGCTGAAAGACATCGTGAAAACACCGTATACTGTCAATAATGTATATATAAGCATTAACAAAATATGTCAAGCAAATTATAACAGAAAATACTGAAATTAATATAGACTGTAAATTAGGGATTTTAGACTATAAATTAGGGTTTATTACATATATTTAGAGGATTGAATTCCTCCTTCAAAAATCAAGAAATTACAGAACAATTATACACATGAATTTGGTATTTGTGACATAGTATTAAAGCCCAGAATTCTGATCTAAGTCTTGGATCTTCCCTTCGGTATTCGGTGTTTTTTTTTGGTTTCTAGGATGTTTGGAGAGGCATTTCTTACTCGATTCAATGACAAAAATTATATCAGTTGGGAGTTTCAGATTTGCATGTTGGTGAAAGGGAAGGAATTATGAGGGCATCTTGATGGACTTTCAACAACTCCAACTGATCCTCAGGAGCTAATTGCTTGGTCTACCAAGGATGTGAAGATTGTCTCTTAGATATTAGATCTGATGAACCCTATATGATCAACAATCTTCGATTATTTGGCACAGGAAGGAGCTTTGAGACTACTTCCGACGCATCTATTCTCAAAACAATTCAACTCAAAAATTTAAGGTGAAAATGGGTATTTCCAACTACAAACAATGCAATTTCTCGATTGAACAATTCTATGCTGGTTTTCTAAATCTATGGAGTGAATTCACTGATATAATTCAATGAGAGTTTAGAGGCATTCCACCTTGTTCATACTGAAAGCTAGAGGGACCAATTCTTGATGAAGCTCTGGCTACAGTTTGAGGCTGTGTGAGCTAGCTTGATTAATCGAAATCTAGTACCCCCTTTGGATGAATGTTTGGGGAAAATGTTACAAGAAAAACAAAGCCTCTTCACTTAAAACGGGTTGACTCGGGAGACTGTAACAAAATTGATAAACATGGCATACATGGCTCAAGGAAGGGGACAAGAAAGGGGTGTGCAGTGTTTCATCTGCAAAGAAATTGGGCACATCACCAAAAAATTACAGCAAGAAATTCTGTAATTATTGTAAGAAAGAAGGGCATATCATCAAAGATTGTCATTTGCGACTCTAGATTTGACAAGGGTTTACTGTGCAGATGAATTTGGGTGTTGCTTCTATGGCTGCCATAGTTATGCCCTCGCCGTCGGCACCAGAACCTTTATTGTTGGTTAGCTCTTCATCATCAATCCTCACTCCTGAGCTGGTGTAGTAGGTGATTGTCTTTTCCTTTTCTACATTCGGCCTTCAAGGTAAAACAACCCCCCTGTTTCAGTAGGTTAATGGATACTCAAACATGGTTAATGGGTTCGGCGATGATGCGAACCAGCCTAAAAACACCAACAAGGACTTATTACATGTTCAGGGGCTTGATTCGTGGTTTTGAAGATGTCAACCAAGTCAGAATTGCAAGGACCATTGAAATATCAAGAGGAGACCATAGTATATCTTATCTATGTGCAGGAGTGGTCCAACCCAATTTTATCTAGGCCATGAAGTGAGGATAGCAAAGGAGCCAAAAGAATCCTACTACAACTTGGAAACATGGGATTAATGGGCTTTTGGACTTTAATTAATTTTGTTAGCTACAGCCCAAGGCTTGTTTGGGCTTAATTAAGATTTTATTTTCAGCTAGGATCCAAGGCTTGCTTGGATTAAGTCATGAGCTTTTCAATTTAGGATTTTGGGTCAGTTTTTAGAGGGTTGGTTTTTAAAAGACTATTTAAACTCATGTTAGCTAAATTTCAGCAGCCATTGATTAATTTTAATTCTGAACTTTTTAGTTTATGTGTGAGAATGATTCTTGCATTCTTTAGTTCTTGAAAGAACTGAATTTGACTTATCAAAGATTAACTGGCTTAGTGGCGTTATTCTACTCATTCCAATAGTGTTGGTGCCTTGGGGCAGGTTTCCATTGTGTCACACTCCTATTTGACTTATCATTATTCATTATCATTTCCTTCATTTTGGATTCCAATCATTTTACTTGGATATACTTTCTCCGATCCAAAGCTAATGTGTTCTCAACATTTCAGGCTTTTGTTGCAGTTGTTGCAACTCAATTTTTGCTCATATTAAAATTCTATGCTTTGATACTAGGGGAAATATGTGTCCAAAGAATTTCAAGAATATCTCAAAAACAAAGAGATTTTCTCTCAAAGATCTTGCCCTTACACTCCTCAACAAAATGGAGTTGCTAAGTGTAAGAATCGTCATCTTTTGGATGTTGTCTGTACCCTATTAATTGATTCTTTAGTACCTACTCAATTTTTGGTAGAAGCTTTGTCAATAGTTGTTCATCTAATTAATTGTTTGCCTTCCCAAGTTCTAAAATTTGAATCTACATACTCTATTTTATTTGGTGTTATTCCTGAGTATAATTCTCTTCATGTCTGTAAGTGTGTTTGATTTGTTCACTTACCATTTACTGAACATCATAAACTTATAATCTAAGCTACTTGGTGTGCTTTTTCTAGGATACAATAATTCTCATAAAGGGTTTGTGTTATGACACCAATGCTCATAAAATTCGTATCTTATGAAATGTAATTTTCTTTGAACATCAAAATTTATTCCCGTCTTGTTCCTCTACAAAATCCACTTTTATCTAGCTTCCTATATTTTATAATGATAATCCATTTTATACATTTCAATATTTTAAACAAGGATTGTATATCAAAGACGTCATCCACCATGTACTTTACCCCTTTCAAACATGGAGCTGACATTTGATCATCACCATCAACCGAGACGATCATCTCGAGTTTCACACACACCAAACAAGTATGGATACTCAGCAGCTATTATTGACAGTACTTTTGTGCCTCGGACTTATGCTGAGGCTTCTACCCAAGACTATTGGCAACAAGCCATGAAAGAGAAACTTTAGGATAATCACACATGGGATATTGTTTCTTGTCCTACTAGAATCAAACCTATTGGCTGCAAATGGGTGTACACTATTAAATTACAACCTGATGGC